>JAPDNY010000004.1:34152809-35352809 GCA_029375565.1 Gekko gecko | reverse complement strand
AAGAAAAATGGGTGTGTGTGTGTGCAAGAGCATGGATGTAGGGGCAAAGTGGAGAGGCAAGCTTCACGGGAGAGGCAAACTCCCATTCAGATTGCAGGCATGCCGTGTTAAGGAAGAAGTGCTCTGCGGTAGAAATAAATATAAAAGATCAGGTAGTAGGTAATATAAAAGATGTCTGCCTGAGACTGTGGACAGCCACTGCCTGTCTAAGTAGACAGGACTGACTTTGAGGGACCAGTGCTCTGATTCAGTATAAGGAAGCTGTTGTATAGTGGGTTAGACGCATAATGAAACCACAGACAACGATGTAGTGATCAGCATGGTTCGCTATTATACAACACGAGACACTGATACCTGGCCGGGAGGCCAACTATATACATTAGAGAGGGGACCCCCCCTGGTACCATTGGCGGGTTTGAATTCCCGCTGCCGTTCCCATTGGTCCCCCTACGCGGGAGCCAGGAACCTCAGTCCCATTGTTCTCAGGTACTCAAGCTCCGGCTCTTCGTTGATGGCCCGTAGTGGTCTGCGGACACAACATGTATTCATGTATTCAAGGGTGGAACCACACGGGTAACTCCAAAACTAGCAGCCTACATCTCCTCTTCCTCTCTCCCCCAGGCACAGATCAAACAAAACACATGATATGACTCCAATGTAACCCAGTGTTTCCCTCCCACACAAGCATCAGCCCATGATCTCAAGCCATGCATTATCTTTTTACTGCAGAATACAGGAGAAAGTGGAGGAGCCACAGGGCTGCAGCTTTCCCTTTCATGCATCCCCTCCCTAAGCCCCACTCAGTGTCCACAAAACTTGTATCAGTTAGGGTAGCACATCTTCTGATGTCTAACTTCTCACAACACACCACAAACACAGATTTCAAGCTCCTAGAGATTCTTACATTTTATATGTGGAAAGAAAACTAATGGTTCCCCCCCCCAAAAAAAACCATTCAAACAAACAGATAATTTTTTTTAATAGCCAAATTACATTGCTGAATATTTGGCTGGTGAAATGATTTCATTTGCTTACAGCGTTCTGTGTATTTTGGCAGAAAAATTGCTTGGGCTGCAAGACCCTTTTAGCTTTTGCCAGGATGTACAGAGAGAAAAAAAATTAAAAGTATTTTCCCAGAAATGTTTTTCAGGTGGAGAAGGTAAAGAGGAGCACAGAAGGGAAATAAATGTCATGGCGGCATAGTTGTTGGTCGGAGAAAAGCTGCATACATTTCTGAAGCAGTAGGTAGAAAGGGCAGCTGGAAGGAGGACAGTAGAGGCCCATGCTGATAATATTCACCTGCCACGGGAGGCTGGCAACCATAGGGGAAAATGAGCACATTCTACTGCCAACTTTGTTAGCCAGCGGCTATGGGAGTGGTTGCCGTCTTCATGGTATGAGATATGTGTCTTTGTGGACTAACATAGGCCTTTGAGCAAGATAGGCCTAACATTAGGTGGATTAGGCCCTCCCTTGGCCCCCGCTTGCTGGTTGTAATGGGCAAGTACAGTTTCATTTCCTGAATGTGGCCATTATTTGCTAACTAGCATTGGATTACGAAAACAAACACTGTTCCATGGTTGCGGAAAGTGCTATCAAGTTGCAGCCAACTTATGGCAACCCCAAAGGGTCTTCAAAGCTAGAGACAGAGGTGGTTTGCCATTGTCTGCCTCAGCATAGTAATGTTGGACTTTCTTGGTGGTCTCATGTCCAAGTACTAACCAGGAAAAGCCTGCTTAGCTTCCAAGATGTGTCAAGATTGGGCTAGCCTGGGCCAGTCACCTCACTGTAAAATGATTAATATTGTTTGAATTTCCCGTCAGTCGCTCTTTCACGTGTGCGCTGGCAAAACAAATGCAATGGCTTGGAAGTGTTTTTAGCTTGTTTTTCCTTTTGCCACATTAGTGATAGTAGTACTGCTGTATGTCTGTTTTTGCAAAGACCTGCTGATTATCCAAGACTATTTTCTGTTCATGATCCCCTTTTGGACAGATTAGCATGAAGTTGCTTTATGCTGTCAGACAGTTGGTCTATTATGGCCTGTATTGTCTTTTCTGACTGACAGAGCTCTTCAGTGTCTCAGGCAGAGGTTTTTAACATAACCTTGTTCCATTTACACTGTCTTGTTGCACCTACATTGGCTCCTAGTTTGCTTCTGGGCCCAATTCAAGATGCTGGCATTGGCCTTTAAAGCTCTGTACAGCTTGGGGCCAGCATACCTCAAGGACTGTCTACCTGACATCTGTGGTCATCTTCAGAGGCCCTGCTTCGGGTGTCCCTGCCATCTAAAGCTAGCTGGGTGGCAACCGAAGAAAGCACTTTCTTAGTAGTGTCACCAACCCTATGGAATTCCCCAGGGAAATTCATCTCTCCCTTTCTATCACCATCTTCACCAGTGAGTAAAGACATTTTGCTTTGTTTGCCATTTCCCAAACAACCCTTCATTGCATTTATGCGCTTAAATTTTTTTTGCTTTTGCTTGTGTGTGTGAAAACTGTTTTTAATTTTTCAGTTGTTCACCCACCTGGGGACCCTAGGTTGGGTGGAAAGGCAGCATTAAAATGGCTTAAATAAAATAAATAAATAAAATAACCTTCTACCTGATCCTTGTAACTGGAGACACCAGTACCGAACTTGAGACTTTCTACATGGAAAGAAAATACTCTGTCACTGAGCTGTGGCTTCTCCCACCTAGAATAACAGAAGGATCAATATATTTAAAGTTATTGAACATACATTTGTAATGTACACATACTGGGTTTTGTTTCTTCTGCAGTGTATTAAAGCATCAGAAATGAGATTAAACCATAAGAGAAATTTAATATTCTCTCTCTACTTTTTTTCCCCTGTGTGACCTGAGAAACTTGATGAAAGATTGAACATTTTCCTGAGAACCAAAAATGTGCAGGCAAAGTTGGCAGATGCCTTATGCTTCTCTTGCAGTGTGTCATTTCTTTTCTTTGATTATTTGCATTCTACTTGAAGCAGGATATTAGGAAATCTATTTCAGCCTGTTCCAGCATGACATATGTTTATATCTGGACTCTGTAATACTCTCCATTCACCAGCCTGAAACCTTCTGAATACTTATAGTCTTCGGGAGGGGGGCACCTGTTTTGCCTTAAGCCTATCAGAAGTCAAGGCATGGGTCCCAATGGCACAGGAAAGCCACCACGAAATACCCATTGCTGGTTCTGGTCAGCACTGGGAATATGACTCATCTTCTCTAGGGGAAGGCTCCGGATCATATGGCTTGAAGGGGTGGCAGTTATTAATTGTCCCCTTCCTTGTAGACTTTAGGGGTATGACTGCCTTTCATTTTTGCCAAGACCATCCATATCTGCAAAGACTTTAGAGAACAGCAGCTGCAATGAGAGCATTATGAGATCCATACCAGTAGCTCCCCCATAATACATGTGTATGTCATTTCTGTAAGCCCCATACCACAGACTCCTGTGACACTCCGTTTTTAATAATAGGGGCCCCCTTTTCTAATAGCTCCTGTATGTTGGAGTTTGATGCCTTTTTTATTAGAAATCTGGGTAATCCACATTTGGGATGTTGTCCAAAACTAAACTGCTATGCCAAAAAATTTTCAGAAACCAAATACAAAGCCTGGATAATAAGACACACAACATGGTGTAACACATCCAGACGTCTTTAAAAAGAAAAAGAAACAAGCCCTTGAATTTCTGCCTAAATTGTAATCCTTTCCTTCATCAGAAGAGAGCTTGCCTGTAAGATATATATATATATATATATATATATATATATATATATATATATATATATATATATATATTTTCATGGCTTTAAAATGTCAGTATAAATGTGGCTTGGTTTTTGAAAGGGCGAGCAGATTGTTTCAAACCACATGAAAGTCTAGCCTTCTCTTCATGTGAGACGCTGGTCAATTATACAGTGGTGAACACCATATCATAAAATCAGAGTCTGGAATGATTGCAAACTTCAGCTGAACAGACACTGCAGATTCTCATTAACATACATCCAGCTATTAATAGTGAAAGACATTTTATACTCCTGAGGAACACAGAAGCAGCAGCAAAGATTAGAGAGAAAGAGTAGTGGGAAGACGTTCTTTGGGAAGAAACTACAAGATCATGTAAGGGTGAAGAGAAACAAAGCACTTTTAGGGGAGTAGGAGCTGTTCTGGAAGTGCTGTCACTACATTCAGTACAAATATCTTCCTCACGCTGCTGTCATGCTCAGTTTGCACTGAGAGCTTTCCATTCACAAGCACTAATTGGCTAGTATCTGTAGCATCACCAAGACAGCTTCTTCACAGTTCCTTTTACACCGTTGCAATTATTAAAAATGTATCCAGCTTTTTTAAAAAATGAGGTGAAAAATGAACATATAAATAGATGGGAAAATGTGTGATGTGGCATAGGGAAGGGCCAAGGCTTATAAAATGTATATTTGACACAAAAATTATGATGCTAGCTGTGTATGTGTGTTAAGGGCCATCAAAGTTATTTCCAACTTACAGCGGCTCTATGAATGAATATCTTCCAAAATGTCCTATCATTAATAGCCTTACTCAGGTCTTATGAACTGAGGACTGTGGCTTCCTTGATTGAGTCACTCCATCTCCTCTTGGGTCTTCCCCTTTTCCTGCTGCCTTCAACTTTTCCTAGAATTATTGTCTTTTCTTGGGACTCTTGTATTGTCATAATGTGACCAAGGTACAGTAGTCTTAGTTTGGTCATTTTAGCTTCTAGGAAGAGTTCAGACTTGATTTGATCTAGAACTCAATGGTTTGTCTTTTTGACTGTCCATGATACACTCCTTCTATTATTTCTATTCTCATAGACTGTAGGCCAAAATCTGATATGACAAGACGATCATTTGTCTGCCCGTGTAGCAGTGGGTATACGTGTCTCATTTTAGCAGTAAAAGAGCACATAAGAACAGGTCTCCAAATCTATCCCCCTGACCTCATTCCTTCATGGTAGATGGTTTTTTAGGTAGTTTTCTGTTTTCTCTACTCTTAACACCATATGTGAGCTAGGAAAGGTAAGGGGAAAGAAGGTGCTGAAGGGGTGAAAATTAGCATATCTCTCCTATGTACTCTGCTGTATACTCACTAAATGGTCTCTGTCTCTGTCTCTCTGTCTCTGTCTCTGTCTCTGTCTCTGTCTCTCTCTCTGTCTCTCTGTCTCTCTGTCTCTCTGTCTCTCTGTCTCTCTCTCTCTCTCTCTCTCTCTGTCTGTCTGTCTGTCTGTCTGTCTCTCTCTCTCTCTCTCTCTCTCTCTCTCTCTCTGTGTGTGTATGTGTCTCTCTCTGAACATCAGACTCATTTCATTCTGGCTGCTCTCTCATAATAGACTGTCCTTTTGCCACCTTCAGGCTGAAACCTGGAAAACTTGCGGCTCCCTCACACCCAGAGAGAGGAGATCTCAAAAGTGGGTTATAGTGCAAGTTGAGGAGCTCATCAGAGGATTTTTTAAAATAGTCCAAATCACTGTAGTGGCCTTGCACCAAAAGCCATTTTCTAGACTGTAGATTGTGTTAGGATCAAGGCATAAATTGTACTAGTAGATTTCAAATCAAAGTCTTTCAGTGGTACCACGCAATTTATACTGGCTATATTTCAAGCATTTTATTTATTTGTTTGTTTGTTTATGCCCTGCATTTCTCTCCTCCATTTTACCTTCCCAACAACCCTATGAAGTAAGTTAGGCTAACAGCATGTAACTGGCCCAAGGTTCAGCCAGCAAGCTTCTAAGGCAGAGTGGGGATTCAAACCTGGGACTCCCAGATCCTAGTCCAACACTCTGACTTCAACACTATGCTGCCTCTCTCTTGAATGGTCCTCAAGCATGTTGGCAGGCTCTTTGGTTCCTGGACCAGTCATGAGTAGGCACCCTGTGCCCCGTACAGGCCTTTGCATATCATAGCAAAACATCCTCAATATGGTGCATTAGACTCTTGGACTGCTGGCTTAGTAGAAGCATGAACCTTACTGAAGGGGGCTTGGCATGTAGTAACCTCATGTACATCAAGTGTTTTATGTTGTCAGTGGTGGGACTCTTAAAGCTATTATTCCAAAAGCTACCACAGCAAATTCCAGATTAAAACTGACAAACTCCAGGACTAGTGAGAACTTCAAGTGAGTCAGAAGGGCCTGCAAAGAAGGGCCTGTAGCCAAGCAGCTTCCCCCAGAGGAGACCAGGATACACTACCACTGTCCCTCTTCAGACTATGATGTAAAACTTTCCTTTTCTGAGAATTCAGTCATTCCCATGATGATCAGTAAGGAGAAAAACAACCACTAGAGCTCCAGGTGCTTGTGTGAGCCTTACTGTCTAGTCAACAGTGCAGCTGAGCTTGTATACTTTTTAATTTTTTAAAGATGGTTCTGCCTCCCTGGAATTTCTACCTCTCTGAAAATCAGTGAGATTAAATCAGCTTAAACTCTAAGTACTTAGAGTAAACTGATACACATTTGGTGTATTCTTCAGCATAAACAGAGTTTATTCACCGATCTGATCTCTGTGTTTAAATACAGACTCCAGATAGAGGAGAGATTCTTGGAGGATTTTTATATACAAAGCTAGCCAAAGCTACAACTTTAATGACTTTCTTTACTTAGCACTACATGCACAGCAGTTTTGAACATCCATGTTGTTCAGTCGTTGTTGTTCAGTCGCACAGTCAAGTCCGACTCTTCGCGACCCCATGGACCAGATTACGCCAGGCCCTCCTGTCTTCCGCCGTCCTCTGACATTTGCTCAATTGAACATCCATACATTGAAATAAATACCTGCAGTTGCTATTGGGAAACAAGTACAAGCCCTACGACACTTTTCATTCACACCTATAGCCTGGAAACCCTAGCAAAAATAACCAAAACGTAGTAAGATTATTAATCCACAAAATTTCCCCAACTTTTCCTAAAAATGTTGAGCTTGGACTTTCTTGAGTCTCTAGTAAGAGGAAGTTCATCTTTGTAGCTTCTGTGCAGGCACATATGGGACTGCATAACTGCAGCCCAGCCACAGAGAAGAGCTTCCAAGCTTTTCTGAAGACATTTCTAAGGTGCTCCCCCACCCCTCTGTCTATAGAGGTCCCTTTTCCCACCCAAAAGGTCATGTGACAGAGGTAGGCCAAGTACTCCTTCCCTCAGTTTTCTTCTTGCCACCCTGAGGAGAGGATGTGCTTCTAACCTGCTGCTTTGTGGGGCCTCAGATATAAAACAATGAAGTTTTTTCATGGAGAACAGTGAAGAGTTTACCTACAAATAGCTGCAGTTGCAAGGAGTGCCCAGAAGAAATGGTCCAAAATGATGATTGTTCCTCATGCCCCATATGTGTGGGAGAGGGCCACAATACAGTCAACATGCCCAGCTTGTAGACACGTTACTCTTCAAGCATGCAATGAGAAAGTGACATGACTTAAAACTGCACTTTGGGGGAAAGCTCTGGGTGTCCCAGATCCCTGCAGGGAAGAATGGGCCCAAACATATAATAACAGACCCAAACACCCTCATTATCAGAACCAAAAATTCAAGTCTTCATCCTGAGGTTGATGTTAGAACCGCCTCCGAAAAAGGCTAAAAAGAGAACCAAACACTCACATCACAATCCGGCCCAAGTGCCGTTGCATCCACGCCATTCAGGCTCCCTTCAGAATGGACAAACTCCATCCCCACAGAATTGTAGCTTGCCTGCTCGAGGTCGTCAGTCCTCCCCATCCCATGAATCAGTCTCTTCTCTGAGCCGAGCATCGACACCAACAATCTTCAAATCAAAGTCTCCCTGGCACCACAGTTTGCCTTTGGGACTCAATGTTGACTCATTTTCGCATCAAAAGATGCCCTCACCATTGAGAAAGGGTATCAAGGGCTACAGATTTCTTGAAAGATGAGGTCTTCGAGGTGCCTCCCACGGGCCCACCCATGCCACAAGACAAAGGGTAACCAGATCTACAGCCACCAAATCAGTAGCCATCTCAGCAAAATCCTTGGGGCCTGTTTCCATTCATGATGCCACTACAGTGGGCACATTGGGCACCCTCACAGGCTCCATACCTAGGGCAACCTGTAAAATCTTCCATGAGATCCAGATGGGACCACCAGGACCACTACCATTCTGATATGGCCCCCCCCCCATTCCGATTCCAAGAACACACTCTACCAAATTTCAGAAGCAGGCTTGGAGAGCACTTCACTGCCATCTCCTGATGATATGGTTGCTGACCTGTCAACTCTCTCTCCAACAGAGGACCTTAAGATATATCCAGAGCCCTGGGTCTAGAGCTGAATGCTTCAGAGCCACAACTATCCAACCCTATAATGAAGGTTTTATACAGTCCCCACTTGGGCCCTGTGATGCTCAAAGAAGCTGAAAAATCTCTATAGGATCAGGGAAGACGGCTGTGGCTACTTGTTTCACCACCCTTAAGCAAATTCCATAATCTTGCCAGCTAAGGGAAGAGCTGGAAGCCATTCATCCCCCTCGATAAAGAGGGCAGAAGACTCAACCCACTGGGAAGGAAGCTCTACTTCTCTTGGGCTATGGGACTGAGGATGGCTAATTTTACAGTGGACATGGTCCACTACCAAATGTTGCTATGGGAAAAGATGTCACAGTTCCTCGTTGTTGCCTGTTGATAAGCAAAATATGGCCAAGGTCCTCATTACAGAAGGACAAAAGTTAGGGAAACAGCAGCTCAGTGCTGCAAGGCATAGAGCAAATTGTAATAGCGGGTCAATGGCCTCTGGCATTGCTATACAAAGATATTCATGGTTATGCTTCTCAGCTCTTTTCCCCAATACAAGAGCCCAAATAGAGGATCTCCCATTTGAAGGTCAAGACCTATTCAATGACCAAACCGATGTGATTTTGGATCATATTAGGAAGAACAAGTTCAGCCAAATCCTTGGGCATAGCCCATACTTCGTTGACACCTTTTAAACAAAGATACTGCTGTCTGGCTCCAGTCTTCAAGAAATGGGGGGGGGTGTCCTCCAAGGTTGATCTATTTGTGTCAGTAGACAGCAAAAAAAAATGCTGTCACTTCTGCTTCAGAGCAGCCACAGGCATAGGCTCTTCCAGTGGCAATGGCATGGCCACCTCTTTTATGCTTCTCCCTATTGGTATCTTCCTCAGGGTAATTCCCAAGATAAAGGACATCATGCATTCTTCTAGCCCCCTTCTGACCCAGAAGGGTGTGGTTCCCCACACTATGGAAGCTGGCCAGAGGGTGGCACATGACATTGCCCCCAGAGGAGGATCTCCTCCACATAGGGCATGTTTGCCATCCTCGAGTACAATCTTTGCACCTGACCAGTGGGTTTTCACACAAGGTTGAACAGTTTATAACTGCTTCTCGCAAACCTGCAACAATAAGGTTGCATAGTTATAAATGGAATCGTATAGCTTCAGCAAAATCTTTGATTACCTATTGGAACTGCAAGAAGGGGGTCTAGTGACCCAAGTTCACCTAGCTGTCCTTTCTGCATTTTGTGTCCCAGTTAATGGACAGTCAGTCTTCTCCATTCTGGAAGAAGAAGAGAAGAGATTGGATTTATACTCTGCCCTTCATTACCCAAAGATGTCTCAGAATGGCTTACAAACTCCTTTCCCTTCCCCTCCCCACAACAGACACCCTGTGAGGTAGGTGGGGCTGAGAGAGCTCTTGACAGAAACTGCTCTTTTTCAAGAACAGCTCTTATCAGAACTATGGCTTGCCCAAGGTCATCCAGCCAGGTGCAAGTGGAGGAGTAGGGAATCAAACCTGGTTCTCCCAGATTAGAGTCCACGTACTTAACCACTACACCAAACTGTCTCTCTAAAACCTTTCTTAAAGTTAGTTGTAGATTTTCCGGGCTATATGGCCATGGTCTTGGCATTGTAATACCTGATGTTTTGCCAGCAGCTGTGACTGGCATCCTCAGAGGTATATCACAGAAAGATGGAGTATTCTCTATGTCAATGTGAGAAGAAAAATAGTAGGAAGGTAATTTTTCAGGAAGGTGGGGGTAGGGCTGAGTCATTATAGGAGTTTCCCAGGCTGTGACATGCTAATGGAGGAGCTTTTCTGAGGAGGTTCTTTTGCATATGGTTTGACTGTTGAAATTCTGATCTTATCTGTAGTGCTGTTGTGAGATGTAGAGCATGTTGTATTTTTCAGGACTGGAAACCATGCCCTATTTATTTTTAAACTCCCTTCCTGTTGAAATTGTGTTTATGAATTTCAATGGCTTTCCTGTGTAATCTGACATGGTAATTGGATGTGTTGTCCAGCATTTCAGTGTCTTGGCTGAACATAGCCTAACTCAAACAGAATGCAGTGTCTTATTCCAAATCAGTAGTAGGAATATCCCAGCATTGACCTGGATGGCATGGGTCAGCCTGATCACATCAGATCTTGGAAGCTGAGGGGTTACATGATACAGGTTTACAAAACGATGCATGGGATAGAGAAGATAGAGAAAGAAGTACTTTCCTCCCTTTCTCACAATCCAAGAACTCGTGGGCAGATAAAAGGAAGTACTTCTTCACCCAAAGAGTAATTAACACGTGGAATTCACTGCCACAGGAACTGACAGCAGCTACAAGCATAGACATCTATCAGGGCTCTTTTTGTAGCAGGAACTCCTTTGCCTAGGCAACACACCCCTAATGTAAGCCAATCCTCCAAGAGCTTACAGTAGCCCCTGTAAGAAGAGCTCTGTGAGCTCTTGGAGGATTGGCTACATTAGGGGTGTGTCACCTAATATGCAAAGGAGTTCCTGCTACAAAAAGAGCCCTGGTCAAGAGGGGATTAGATAAACACAAGAAGTGGACCCGCGATACTCGCAGGGGGGAGTATTTCCCGCGGTTCCCGAGCTGCCAAGGCTTCTCCCCGCTAATTTGCAAAGGACTGCAGCCTTAGGAAGTTTCTGCTCAGGGCAGAGAGTGCCCAATCTAGGGTTTTGTAATAAAAATGTTAATACTTTCATGGCGGTTTAAAACGAAGCCCTATAGAAAAAGTTAAGGCACAAGTTTAATTCTTTCCTGTTAACATCCATGGGACTTTGAAGTGTTTCACCATGGCTGGATGGTGCCCAGAGAAATGGCTGAAAGGGCATGACTAATGCGTGTGGCAGGTGCAAGTGGAATCTGGCACTGGCAGCAGCCCCAAACCCCAGTTCTGCGGACAACAGGATCGTGTTGGCGTGGGTTGAAGCTCCCTTTCCACATTAGATCGGCTCCCTCCTTCCTTCCCTCCCTCTGAGCTGCCAAGGCTTCTCCATGCCACCACCACGGCCCACAACAGCAACACTGGCAAGCCCTGCGCAGCTCTGAGCCACCAGGCCCACCAGCCTCTCCCCCCCTGCCACCACCACTGCTCACAACAGTAACACTGGCGAGCCCTGTATGGCTCTGAGCCACCAGGCTCGCCAGGCTTTCCCCCGCCACCACCGCCAACAGGAGCAGCAACGGCCACGGCTTCTAGCCACCGGCCCGCCAAGGATCCCCCCTGCCACTGCCAGCACCAATGGCTCTGCCACAGATCCCAGAGGTAAGTGCATTCTCTGCACATGCACAGGGAATGCTTTTTTACTTTTGGGGGGATTTAAGTATCCTGTATAGTTTTTTAAACTTTTGAGATTTGTCTGCACACGTGGGGACTGCTCCAAGTGTGCAGGAAAATCTCTCTGCCCCCCAAGTGCCCCCAATGTGCAGATTTAGATATCCACACGGAGGGGGCAACTTGGCATGTTCAGGATCATTCTGGTAGCATGAGTTAGGTTGAAAGGAAAATTCTTTGTATTCTCTTGTTAATAAGCAAAGAATAATTGGCAAGTTGAGGATGCCAGCAATTCTGTCACATTCTGTTTTGGGATGGTTGTTTTTTTAAAAGAAAATCCTGTACTTCTAAAACTGCTGCTGAAGTCTGGTAACAAAGACTTAAAGGCTGTGTGCTCTTGAACAGGATAAGACTTTTATATCGAAAAATTCATCTGTCGCCAAGAGGATTTTAATCAGGATATGTTATTAATGAACTGAATGTGGGATAAATAAACCTGATTTATTAGGCAAACTTTTTTTAAAAAAGCATATTTGGAGAATGCATGCCAAATGAGTATGGAAGGAAAGGCTGTTTTGAGACGTTAACGCATCTCTGTGCAGTCAAGGCTTCCAGTCTGGCTATAATTGGTGCTTGTGGTGATTGCTGATACCCCGACAACATCAGCTTTCCATGCCCTTTGGCAAGATGGGGGGGGCGGGATTCTATACCTCATTAAGCTGTCTATTATCAAGACATCATAAACGTACATATGTAGAAGAGATTATTTGCTTTCCTGCTACCTTAAAGCGCTTAAATAAATTAGTTCCCACTATTTCAGGCATTTAATGTTCCATGATAATTATGTGCAAAGCTTTAAATTGCAATTAAAATTGCCCAGGATCTTGTTCAACCGAGGCCATTTTCTGAAACATATTCTGACCTTCTTCTTAAAATACATTCTACAGCAGGTGTGTAAGCTATATGGCTTAGAAAATTTGTAAGAGGACACCATCGTTTCACCTCTAGGTCCCATTTGGATTTGGTTTGTGGCATCAGGGACCCCCCCCCAAAGTTATTGATTCATAGATGCTCATTATTGAAGCAGTCTTTTTGTCTCATGCATTAATGCGTAAGAGCCCACATTTCATGAGTTCACAGAAGAACACGAGGCTGCAAATCAGAGGTAATGTTTACTTAGTTGGCCTTACTGACTTGAAGAAGCCTCGGATACATTCTATGTACTCTACAGAACAAGTTGGGTACCTGCAAAGAAACACAGAAATGGAAGAAAACTTTGAAATTCCACCTCAAAATTACTCTCTCCATGATTCAAAATAACCCCCTCCATGATTCAAAATTAAGGAACAAGGCAGTCTTCTCTATCTCCCTCTGCTTTCCCTGCCCCTATTAATTGACTTCTAACTACTCCCAGTGGGGGTTTTGCCTCCTGTACATGCTTGGTGTTTGTTACGCTGAGGTTCTTTGGTCATTTTCTTTATTTTTCCTTGGGTTAATTTACAAAGGCATGTTTCTCTGCATTTATTTATTATGAGATTTATACCCCGCCCTCCCTGCAAAGCAGGCTCAGGGCAGCTTCCAGTCAGTATAAATACATATATAAAACATATTTAAAAATACACCAGTTAAAACACATTATAAATACAAATATAAAACCTTTACAATACAAAATACAGTACAAAGATGCAGGCGGTGGTTAAACCCATTGGTGTTTCACAATATCTGAAGAGATGGTATTCCTTGCTTGCCAACTCCAATGGCCCCTGCTTGGTACTAGGTGCTAGATGTTCCTGCTCAGGCAGCTGCTCCGTTGTAGCATTGCGGGCTGGGCACCCCAACAGCGGTGGCCCCTAATTGAATGCCTGGCGGAAGAAGAGCTCCATCTTGCAGGCCCTGCGGAACTGAGAGAGGTCCCGCAGGGCCCTGATCTCCTCCAGGAGCTCATTCCACCAGGTAGGGGCCGCCACCGAAAATGCCCCAGCTCTAGTGGCAGCTAGCCTGGCTTCCCGTGGGCCAGGGAGGGTCAGACGATTTTGCAACCCAGACCGTAGTGCTCTCTGGGGTATATACGGGGAAAGGCGGTCCCGTAGATATGTTGGACCCCAGCCATATAGGGCTGCATGCCTCTGAATATGCAGAAACTCTGCCTTGATTGAGGGAAGCTTGGTGTTGCTGCCGTGTGACCGTAATGGTAGGACAACCACTTTACTAAGTTAAAATATTAGCTCTAGGCAGACATTACACATTGTTTAATGCTATACATACATATATATATATTCTACAAATGTATATGCTCAGGCTCTTCCACATGATCACAGAAGCAATGAAAAGCAGTGTTCTTGATTATGTGGAGTAACATATACATGTGTCCATGGTTCAAGCTCATTGCTGAAATTTGGCTGAAAGCACAGGTGTTGGGGTCAGGGCCAGTGGGCTCAATCCCACTTGTTTGCATGTGTCCAGTAAATGCTATGTATGACTTCTGCCCTGAGAGCTGTACTGAAATGCCCACTCCTGAGCAATTCCTGGCCCATTCCTGGCCCCACTACTGGACCTCCTGGTGGCACCTGGTATTTTTGGCCACTGTGTGATAGCGTGTTGGACTAGGTGGGCCATTGGCCTGATCCAACATTGGCTTCTCTTATGCTCTTATGGAAGGAATGTTGTGAAGAGAGACTGGTGGTGGAAAGTGCCGTCAGGTCGCAGTCAACTTATTTATTTATTTATTTATTTATTTATTTATTTATTTATTTAATTCGATTTACTAGGCCACCCTTCCCTAGAATAGGGCTCAGGGCAGTTAACAACAGAATAAATATACAATCTCAATTTAACACTAGATTAAAATAACACAATAAATACCTGTACATAAAACAACATCTCTGTGATAGCAGAAAACATCCTATATAAGGTGGCAGGAAGAAATTCCAACTCCCCAGCCTCCCTAGGGGAGGGGTTATGGGGGATGGGGACTTATGTAAGAGTGCCAAGTGACACCCCCATCGCTGTCCTCAACTGAGGGCCCAGCGGAACATCTCTGCTTTGCATGCTCTGTGGGAAAGTAACAATTCCCGCAGGGCACAGATGTCTTCTGGCAGAGCATTCCACCAGCCCTGGCCCTGGTTGAGGACAGCTGGACTTTTTTCGGGCCGGGGACCACCAGGAGGATCTTGTTTTCTGAGTGTAGGGCTCTTCCCGGGGCAATCCCGTAGGGTTTTCAAGGCAAGAGACAAACAGAGGTGGTTTGCTATTGTATGCCTCTGCATTAGCATCCCTGGACTTCTGTAGTGGTTTCCCATCCAAGTGGCAAGGTTGATCCTGCTTGACTTCCAAAATCTGATGAGATTGGGCTAGCCTGGTCCATCCAGGTCAGGGCAAAGAGAAATTTTCTTTCTTTTTTTGCTGTGAAGTACCATGTAACTTACAGTGACCCCATGGCTTTTCAAGGCAAGAGATATTCAAAGGTGGTTTGCTATTGCCTGCCTCTGCATAGTGGCCCTGGTATTCCTTGGTAGGCTCCCATCCAAATACTAAGGCCGACTCTGCTTAGCTTCCAAGAGCTGATGAGATCGGGCTAGCCTGGGCCATCCAGCGATTAGGAGGGGGGAAAGCCAGTCAATACAGGATGAAGCAACTGAAGTGAGACCAGTGAGAGGACAGAAGGATAAGAAAGCAGATATGTCCCGTCAACGGTATAAGGGGATGCTTATTCAGATATTTGTGTATTTTGTATGTTTATATCAATGGTATTTTGAGGGGAAATGGCTAACCGCCCACTAAATTGATGGCCAGTCTCAATCTCCTGAAGTGCCTTTGTGGATCATGGATGTTACAATAGCAGTTCTAAAACACGAGAGCACATTTTAAAACAAGATCACTGGAGACACCCCACTGGGAAACAGAAAGATTCTTTCTCCATATGGAATGGTAGACTGCCTCCTCTGTGCTTTCAACATGCTCTGTTTCCTTTGAATGTTACAGTCCATCTCAGATCTCTGCTACATCAGCCCTAATAAAAGTGAGGTAATGATAGTGCGTCAACTGGGATTTTCAGCCTTAAGCCTGAATTTCCTGGCATTTGAATCAGGCCCTCGAACATTAACTCAGATCTGTGTGTGTGTATTTGTGGCTGCATTACAAATAAGCAGCTCTGGCTTGTGTGGCAGGCAGGCAACAGTTAAATGGGAGCAAAGAAAGCTCCTTTCCCAAAATCAGAGAAGTCATTTAATAACTTTGGGCCCATTTGCTCATAGGAGTGCTGCAGTTGTGGCCTGCAATCCCCAGGAGCTTGGCAAGCAGAGCCAGACTTGGCAGACCTTCCTACCGACTCACCACGTCTGAGTCAACCATGGTCAGGCTCCAGCATCATGCACAGCTTTAAATGTAGTTAGCATCTCTTATTAATACTGGGGAACTTGGAAAGGGGGTGTCTTTTCCCCCCACTGACCCCAGAAAGTAACCTATAGCCATCACAAACAACAAGGGGTTTGCAAACTGTGCCCTAGTCGATGTGTGTGTGTGTGTGTAGTGTCCTTTATCAAAGGCATTGTGGTTTATGGTTCTTGACATTTGTAAGATATGAAGGAAATGGGGTATGACTTTTATGTGTGCTGACTGGGTAGACTGCAAAGCAAGTTAGCCCCTTCTTTTTATGTACTTTGTCGTAACTGTAGCAACTTTCTCCCAAAAAAGAAAAAGAAAGTAACACAAGTATTCTAGTGTGAGGGAGGAAAACATTGTGCTTAATTTTTATCGGTACAGATCTCACTCGAAAGCTTCCCAAGTAATATTTTCATTTTTAAATGATATACATTTTTCTTCCTTAAATCCTCACATTTTCGTTGGTTTGGGCCAATCTGCATAGTAGCCCCATTTGAAACAAGTGGGTTTGATTATCCAACAGAGGATTATTTTAATAAAAGATACTTTTCTAAGGTTGGACACGGTTTCAGAAGATTTTGACTTTGGCCATAAAATTCCCAGCAGCACCTGCAACTGATAAAAATGAGTCCAAGAAACTCAGTAAAAGTTACAAGTAATGTTTATACAGCAACGTCAGATTCATTTCTTTTCTAGGGGAGGAGGAGGTTTGAAAGAGTCAGAAACAAACTCCCAGCAGCTTTCTGTAAAATTGACAGATGGGTCCAGTGATACAATATAAATGTTTCAGCAAAGTTTTTGTTTTGTTAAATAGTGAATAGATTTGTATTGTCTAAGAATCGGATTTCTAAAGCACACTGAAGAGTTATAAAGCAATCTGCAAATACTGATGGCCGGAGTGAGGGTTACAGTCACATGGTGGCTGAAAGTGGCCCAAAGGACAGCAGTCTCTATGTTAGTAAATAATAAATTTTGACAATAAAATGTACAGTGTTAAGCCTTTAACAAGCTCTTATTAGAGTGGAAATTCTGTGTGTGTGTAAGGTGTATTCTTGAATAAATTTTTGTAATTTAAATTTGCTTGATTATTCAAACATGGATTTTCTTATTCCCCCTCCCCCCGCCCCGGCTGCCATTCTCTGTCATGGGTCTTATTATATTGTGTATTTGAGGTGGGCTTTTTTGACCTGTGGATAATATTGAATGTGGCAAGTTGATACTTAATGCTGATAGTTTTTAAAAATTCATCAGAAAGATTAACTTTTCGTAATGTATTCCTCCGGGTTGGATTTCCAAAGCAAAATTTGAAACCTTTAGAATTCGGTTTAGAATTTTGAAATTTGTGGTAAAATTTCATTTTGGCTGTAATAATTACTGAGCTAAGAGATTTGGAGGTTGTTGTGAATTCTGTATTGAAGAGGTCTGCATAAAAACAACAGGGAACTCTGGGTGTTGAATTTAGAATTGGGAGACAGGTAGTCTCTATTATTTTGTTATATGTGCCAGGTAAGATCTCAGGCAATGAAAACATGTTCCTTGGGATAAAATGTAGTGAGCCCCAGATTAAGCCTAGTACTTTAGCAATCAAACATACGAGAATGAATAACTCGTGCTTCCTCATGCACATCAGTGGGTGTACTGTTGTGGAAAGAGAAGCACAGATTCCCTGCGGAGAAATGCACTCTCTCTTGATGTGAAGTGGGGTTACATACCTCTCCCAAATCTGTAAAAAACTTGGAAATGTGGAGTTGGATCCAGCATAAAATTTGTGCTTGCACAAGAGCTCTTGATCAAGCCGAAACACAAGGGAAAAACAGCACTAGACTTTTGTACTACATTAAACTTAATATAACCCCACTTACACTTCTGCATGTGTAAGATCTTGTGCAACCAGTTTCTGGGTACTATAATATATAGGCAGGAAAGTCCTAGGTTTTGTGCCCAATGTGGTGCAATCAAAACTGCACTAAGCCCATTCATGTGTCTCGTGTCTGTTTATTATTTATTTATTTAAAACGTTATTTGCCACCTTTCTCCCTGCAGAACTCAAGGCAGCTGACAATATAAACAAAAATCCTCTAAAACACACAATAAAACACAAAAACAACATTTATAAAATCCACAAAAAGTCACAATTTTAAAACTCCAACTACGACTGCCAATAATAAAAGCTAAATAAATCAAATAAAGTCCTAAATGAAACTGTCTTCAATTGTCTCCTGAAGATCAGCAATGAGGGGGCCAGGTGTACCGCCCTGGGGAGCTTGTCCCATAATTGTGGGGCTGCCACAGAGAAGCAATTTCTGTACCCACCAATACAAGCATTTCTAATTGATGGGACATTTATGAGGGCCTCTCCCGGTGATCTTAATTCCCAAGCAGGAACGTATGGGAGAAGACCATCCTTCAGATACCCTGGTCCCAAGCCATGTAGGGATCTAAAGGCCATCACTGGATTCTAGTCATGAATTGCCGGTCATTCACTCTTTATTTCCCGCCACTACTCTAGAACATCTAAAATAGCTCATAACAAGACCATTCAAACTCTCAGCAGACATACTACAAATACAAACAAGGGAATAAATTACAAACTGTCAGTACCCCAGATTTCTCTCACCTGTTTTATTGCAATTTTCCCCCTCCCTCGCCTTTTCCCCAAACATTTCTCTCATTTCATTCAAACCGAAAGGACATTCTTAAAACTAAGTTTTGAACATACATAAAGCTGCTTTATGCCAAGCCAAACCATTGGTCTGTCAGGGTCTGTATTGTCTACTGTGATTGGAAGCAGCTTTCCTGGGTTTCCAGCAGATTTCAGATCACCTGCTAGTCTGGAAAGGGTTGCAAATGACTTCTGCCCAATCAAACAAAAATGTGTGGATACAGCATCAGTCTTGGAAACACTAGGCAGTATTTTTAATAGTGTGTTTTATTCTGCTTGGTTTGGAAATCTGAGAAAACATACACTTATCACCCACCTCAAGTTCAAAGGGTAGGGGGCAGGTTATATTTAGAAATAAAGGTAGACTGCTTGAAAAATAATTATCCTGGTATATTGATTCTCTATTTCTGTGTATACCATTGCCTTTGATGTGTATGGTGCTTTACAAATAACCAGAAGACAGGGCCATATTCTGAAGGGCTTAATCTGAAATTTAACATAATAGAGACGATAAAGGCAGGGGGGAGAAGGGGAAGGAGGACACATGGGGGAAATATGCACAAGTTTTGTACACAACATTCTGTGTAACTACACCTATACTGGAGTCTTTCATTGAGGAATATACTGGAATTTGCCCACAACAAAGGATCTTCATATGGGTCTACATGAGGTTTGTTATTTTAGAGCAATGATGCAAATTCTATAGATTGTTCCATTGAGTTCAGAGGTGTCGCTCTATTTAACCATTGAACAACTGTCCAGTGCTATGAATGCTTATTTTTAGCGTCTGCTTGGCAGCTGTCTCCAGATGATGGTCCACATTCCACACTCTTCTACTCTTCGAAGCAGGGAAATAATTGTGTCATATTGATCTAAAGCTGTGTGTAAACTTTTTTCTATTTCAGCTTTGGTTTGCATTCGTGAATGGATTTTCGGGGCAGATCTTATTTGAGCGATGGTGCATCGGCCTGTACAATGTGGTAAGTGTCCACGTCTCAGCTTGATAGCATGCAGAACCCGGATGGTGTTCCATTGCTGTTTATGTCTATGTGCTTAATCTCACTTGGTCATCTGTATACATATTCTGAGGCTTCCTTTGGGATTTAAAAAAAAAGCAAGGTCTTCTACTTGTTATTGCTAATCTGGAACAGTGCCTTGAAAACATTAGCAAAAGATCCACCAAGCTAAAGACAGCCCACCCGCTTGCCCGGTGCTTGGCCAATCTCTCCATTTTGCAGGCCAGGCCAGACAGACAACAGAAGCAAAAGGGTTTATGGAGCCTCTGATGGGTCACTATGCATTTCTGGAAGGCTATGTTTGTTTTGCTGGTTTACAAGTTGTGCGGGCCTGTGTTCTCATGTTTCTCTAAATAACATGAATGTATGAGATCGTCATAACGTCACTCAATTCAGGCTTTTCACTGCATTCCATTATGGATGATATTTAAAAGGATAGTATCTAGAGGGACCCCATATTTTCATGCAAGGGATTGTAGTCCTCCTATTCTAAAAAAGCAATTCTTGCTTTAATTTAAGGGAGTCTTACCAGACTGCATACTGGAGAACCAGGGACACACACAGTGCAGTATAACAGAATATCAGACTAGAACTTAGAGACCTGCATTCAAATCCCTACTCAGCCATAAAGTTGATTTGGTGACAGTGAGCGAGATACATTCTCTCAGCCTAACATACCTGGTGGCCAAACTGCACATGTTTTGGGTTTTTTTTTAATGAATTGGGTCCAAGTTCTGGACCAACTCACTTTCCCCATAGTCAGACAACAGATGTTTAAAATAGGGCAAGTAACTTTCCCCAAGGGCCATTTTGCTTGGAAAACAGCACATGGGGAGGGAGGAGCCCCTCCTCCTTCCATGCTGTGGTCCCAAGCCAAATCGGGCCCCCACAGACATTTGAAATGACATTCTCCACATCTGTTGTGTGGCTGTGGGGAAAATGAGTTGGGAACCCTGGACCCAACTAGTCAAAAAAGTACTGCGTAGTTTGTCCCTCAGAAGGGCGTTCTAAGGGTAGAATGGAGCAGGGGAGAAGTATGTATGCTGCCCTGAGCTCCTTGGAGGAAGAGCAGAACTTAGCCTTTGATTTCAAAGGCGTACTGAAAGATCATGCAGTTGCTCCTGACTGGGATATGGATTCTGATATTCCTGCACTGAAACAACACCTGAAATTGCCTGTTTTGTTTCAGGTCAGGAATACTCAAAATAAACTAAAATACTCATGAAATTTTGGGAGCATTCTGACTTTGGAGGGATAGCAGAAGTCAGAGTGATGTGGGAGGTGGAAGAGAGAAAGAGAGAACTCCAGTTGGGCTGTGGCCGCCATGACCCTTTAAATACCCTTTAAAGTTCCTGGGCTATAGACCTAGCCTGTGGAGGCCAGAACTAGTGTCCATCCAAATCAGTTTGTGATAGACCTGGCCTCTGAGCCTGGACAGCAGGTCTACTGCCTGTTAGCCTCTGCAATGGTAGGCCTGGCATCGAGAACCAGAGTCCACCCCCACCCCCATTTTCAAAGGGTGGTAGACCAGGCATCCAAAGTGGGGGCCAGGTCTACAGCCCAGGAACCAAGTTAAAGGGAGTTTAAAGGACTATGGCAGAACTAGCATCAAAACCCAACTTAGGTATGCTAATTTCTCTCCTTCCTCCCTCCTTGAGCCACTCTTGCTGCCTCATTTTTGTGCAGGTACAGTTTTTGGTTGCCAGTATGCCCAAACCTGAGGAAATGTTCCTAAACCTGATTTCCAAAATGGTATCAATACTCCTGAAATGTTAAGATAACAAAAATAAGGCCTTTCCCAAAATCCCCAAATGAAATTAAAATGAACGTTTTCGAAGGCCTTCAATTGAGGAGCCGCCACTATTATTACCATCAGTAATCTCTGTTACAGAGTTTGGCTCTGGCTTTGACATTTGGCTTGTGCTGCCGCTTGAATCTTGACGCTTGGAAGATCAGAGAGCACAATGATTGTTGACCGCTATTGCACTTATTTGTACGCCATTTTAAACAATGGAGGAATATCACCAGCATCTTACGATTTTTAATGTATAATGAATTGTTTTTAGTAGATTTTATGTGGATTTTATTGTTACTTATGCATTGTGACTGTGAGCCGCCCTGAGCCTGCTTTGTGGGGAGGGCAGGATACAGATCTAATAAATAAATAAGTACACACCCCTGCTTCAGACTGGCCCTCTGACGCATCCTTCTTTTTTGCTTGCTTAGCAGTTGGACTAGTGGCTCCTCCCAGGAAGTGACAGAGAAAGAAAAATGGATGGTCCATGAATAAAGTGGACCTGAGGCAAGAGCAGGTCCCCCACTACACAGTAAACATTGAAGGAAAGTCCAGTTTTTCAGGTTGCAGCCTGGCAATTCCAAAAGTGCAGCTGTCTCCTGTTTATCTACCTTTTGCATTTTTCTACTTCAAATACTTTTTTCCTTTAGCACTTACATAACACTTCTTACATTTCAAAGCACTTTACTTTCTTTGTTGTGTTTGACCTCACAATTACCCTGCAGGTTACATCACTGTTTGCATTTCAAGCATGTGAAGCCTCTGGGTAAGGCCAGCTCTCAAAACACACAGACACATGGGTTTCTAATTTTCTGATGTGTAGGCATCATGGATAATGAGTTTTGGTAATCTGTGAGACTGGGGAGGGAGTATTGTTTGTTTGTTCCTGTAAACTTCAACCTGGACCCTGCTTACTATGAGCTTGCATCCATATGCTCCAGGACAGTGAAAAGGAAGTTGTCGTATACTTCTTAATGTGTCCCCCTTCTGCCACTCTATTGAGAAAAATGCTCCAAATCAACCTTTCAGTGTGGGGTGAGTTAGAAGAATATCTCAAGAATCTAGTTTTTAGCCATATTTCTGAAATTCTCCCCATTTGAAGTCCTTCTAAAAAAATTTGGGGATCTGAATTACCTAACTTTGTTCCAAAGCAGAACTAAGAATCTTCCGCTGCTGTTAAAAAAAATTGTTTCACAATTGTATATAGAACACCATATACATATAGTGTTTTTAGTTTGTATTTTTCTCACCCTCTCCACATCGCTCTTGTGCTCATGACCACAACAGCTCTCTAGATGAGATTTTGCATGCAGTTGCATCACAGTTCTTTTAATGCAGTGTTATACTTGTGCATGAGTGTGTTCCTGCACACTGGCAAAACAAAACATCACACAAAAACGATTGTGATGTAGTCATGTGGACATAAATACTATTTTTGTAGTGTTTTATCAATGCACACATTTTCTTTAGACATGTAAAGGGAAAGGAGAGGGAGAAGCACTGAAGGAGCTAAATTCCGATTCTACAATTAATTTCAGCAATTTTCCTGATTCAGCCAAAATTCAGGTGGAAAGAAGCACAAAGCACAACCAACAAAGACACATAACTCACAAAATCTGTCCTGCCCTACAAGTTATCAACACTGATAACTGAATAGTCTTCTTTAGTGTCCCCTGATTGCTCAGCCAACAGCTGTGATTGTGGCAATCCCCATAAAAGGCGAATTGTGACTTGCTCCTTATGTACATGAACACAGCCAGGAAAGTCAGTCATATGAGCTGCCCGTTTAGTTGTGGCTCGCATCTAGCACACAAGCATACAGAATGTTTTCCATACAGCCATCTGGTGTGTTGCTTTGTGACTAATTCAAAGGAGGTGAATGACATCATGGGGCTAGGAAATGTACTTGCTGTTACTGATCCCCAGGAATACCCGGCCCTTTGTTGCAGCTGATCTTCACTTGCATTCTCCAGGCTCCTTATACATTTCTGGCAAGAATCACAGTGAACACTATGAAAAGAAAGTTTGGGTTTTGTTTTTTTTTTCACAGAAAGAAAATAAATCGAAACTGTACATAATTAGGGACAGCTGGTTGAATGTAAATACAGTGCAGGGGTATAAATTTACGTGAGAAATAAAGTTGGAATGATACTCAACTTGTAGCATGAGAGAACAAATTTTGAATCAAGTGGTAGTATGAGAGGTAAGGCAGGAGACTGTGGTATGAGGAGTTGTGGAATATTATTTCAAATGTCTGATCTTCTTCATGATCTCTGTGCATCACACCTCTGGAATATAGTGTGCCTGTGCTGCCCCCGATCTGTATTGTAGAAAGCTAAAGGGATTTTTGTGCCCGCTCCCCAGTCACGTGCTGGGCTCCAGTGCTCATGACCAGGTGAGGGGCATGACTATCCCGCCAGTTCTCTTCTGACCGCCACGCTGGTAGGATTCTCTACGCCTTGGTCCGTAAAAAAACTTTGGCTTAGGCCTCTTTTTCTTCTGTTTTTGTAGTTAGCTAAGGTTAGTTTTCAGTTTAGTTAGATAGTTAGGTTTTTCTTTCTATCTGCCTCGGCAGACTTTTCCTACTCACCTACAGCTTATGGCCAAACAGTGGGGCTTCTTCAGATGGTGCTGGAAGTGTGGCAGTAAAATCACACCCCCTGCTGGACACTCCCTTTGTTTATTGTGCCTGGGGGAATCGCACCGCATTGACTCTTGTCCCCACTGCGCCGAATTCTCCCATCAAATGAGGAAGAATCGAGCGGCGAGACTGCAGGTGGTGCTACTTGAGTTGGCTCTCTCTCTGATGGCGTCATCACAGGACTCTTCAGGACATGCCCAGGGCCGGCTCGCCCACTAGGCGAGCTAGGTGTTCACCTAGGGCACCGGCCCTGCAGGGACACCAAAATGCCCCCCGCCCCCCGTGAAAAGCCCCCTTCCCACCCAGCGCCGACAGCCCCGGCTTTCCTGGGCGCCACATGACTGCGAGGCACCCAGAAAAGCTGGCGCCGCCGCTGGGAGGGAAGGGGCGGGCGTTCTAACCCCACCCCTTCCCCAGCTCTCCTGGGCACCTCGCAGCTTCGAGGCGCCCAGAAAAGCCAGCACTGCCGCTGGGGGGGGAGGGGCGAGGGTTCTAACCCCGCCCCTTCCCCGGCTCTCCTGGGCACCTCGCAGCTACAAGGTGCCCAGAAAAGCCGGCACTGGGAGGGAAGGGGCGAGGGTTCTACCTCCGCCCCTTCCCCGGCTTTACTGGGCGCCTCGCAGCTGCAAGGCGCCCAGGAAAACGGCGCTGGGCCATCTCTAAGCCCCACCGGGAGATTGGCATCCCCAGTGGGGTGGGCGCCCCAGGCTATCCTGCCTAGGGCGCCCAGACACCTGGGGCCAGCCCTGGACATGCCTCTATGTCGATCCCTGCATCGGGGTCAATGGCTCAACCGTCTCCAACACCAAGCCAATCTGATGCCGACAGATTGGTGCTAAAACGCTCGATCCCAGCATCTCAGTCCATAGCCCATACACCCACTAAGAAAAACCAAGTGGGCAAGGACGAGCAGCCTGTCAAGCATAAGAAGCACAAAAAGAGCTCCTCCACTAAAATCCTGGTACCATCAGGGATTGCCTCAGACGGAGCTGCTTTGCTTGACTCCTCAGGCCATGGGCAGTTACAAGGTGCACAATCTCCCCCTTCTTCACGCCCAATTCAGCTCAGACTCTGAGCAGGACATGGACCTGACACAGGTTACCCAGTCTCCCAGCACGGAGAGCCTTTATTCGGAGCACAGAGCGAACATAGCTCACCTGTCCCATGACGGTCGAGATCGATCACGCACACAGTTTCAACAGCTCTGGGACCAATGCCAGTGGCAATGCATGTATGGGCCGTACCCATTTCCAGGTGGTATGCCCCGGTTCCCTCCATGGCCTCCCAAGGAATGGGATCGACAGTCTGCATCATCTCGGATCTCTCGTTATCGAGATCCTTGCCTGCCACCAGAGTTCTCAAGACAGCAACGGTTGACACCAGTGTGCAACCCTAATAAAATTCAAGCATCGACATCGACGCGTTTCAGAGACTTATCGGACCCGATGCAATTGACACTGGTTCGCCAGCCATCATTCTCCGACACTTCAGAGCACTCAAGCTCCTCCAATGCTTCCCATTCTGGGGATCAGGATGGTTCCACCCCACTTCAGCCGTCTCTGCCACAGCAAGTGGAAGACGATCTGATGCCTGTGTTGGTTGGCCACAGACATTTGGAATGAGTGCCAATCGTGGGGCACGTTCGTAGTGGCAGCCCATTTATCGGGAACCCTCAATGTGCAGGCAGACTTCCTGAGCAGAGGAGTGCGTCATGGCACGAATGGGAGATCAATTGGACATACCTCCTGCTAATCTTCCAAAAGTGGGGCCATCCAGATGTTGATGTTTTTGCAATGCGAAAGAACAAGAAATGTCGCCTGTTTTGCTCAAGAGCAAGAGAGGACCCGCTTTCTCTGGGTGATGGTCTCCTTTACTTGTGGGCGCACAAACACCTGTTCCTCTTCCCACCCTTTCCCCTTCTCACCAAAGTGATAGCCAAAATACTACGGGAAAGACTGCGTTGCATTTTAGTGACTCCCTAGTGGCCCAGACAACACTGGTTCCCTACACTCCTTCACATCTCCAAGGGCTCCTTTGTTCATTTCCCGCTGGTACCGGATCTTCTCCCGGCTCAGGAGAATCAGGTGCTGCATCACGATGTTCCACACCTAGAGCTTACAGCATGGGAGATCCCTTAGCCACTCTTAGGGACAGAGTACACCATGTTCTGCTGAATTGTCGTAAGCCTTCCACTAAGGTTTCCTATGCTGGGAAGTGGAAGACTTTCTTAACTTACCTCCAGTCATTGGAGCTACCCCCCCCCCACTGACCTGATGATGATTTTGGGGTTTGTCACGCCCCCTGTCCAGCCTGGGGGCGTGGGGGGGGGTGAGCCTGGTCGGGCTGGTTGAAGGGGAACACCGAGGGGTCTTGCCTGGAGCCTCAGATAGCGGAAGGGCCTGGGGTTTGCTTCACCCCAGTAGCCTACTTCCTTGGAGCTTAACATAGGAAAGCCTCCTTCTCTCTCTCGGTCGGCAGGCTATGCCTTCAAGCTCTTGCTCTCCTCCCCGGCTCTGGCATCCACCACTCTTTTATTCCCTTCCACCAACACCTGACCCCGCCCTCCCCCCTTGACCGTTGCTCCATTGGTTTCCAGCCCTGTTCGTCTCCTTGCACCGTCTCCTCCATTGGCCAGAGTGTTTCTCCTTTTAAGGCTGGCTGAAGACTCCGCCCTTTCCAGTTCTCAGGACTGGAGGCTGGCTGTGAGCATGGGTTTTCTTCGTGTGCGTCCTGTCGTGCCTGGATCCAAGGTAAGGATTTCTCTAGGGGACCCAGCCCTGGGGAAAAGTGGCAGAGGCTTTGGGGTTGTCCCCGAGTAGACCCTGGCCCCATACTGCTGGGGTTTCCTTTGCTGGCTGCCCCCCCGGGAGATGGGTGCCGCCCGGCGTCTGTTGCCACCCCAGACGCCTCCCCTCGTGGGTCTCTCACCCTGGCCTGTGCCCAACCTCGGGCCTCGGGCGGCTGAGCCTGCGTGGGTGGGTGGTTGTTGGGCAACTCGTCTGCCGGCGTCTCCCCAGCTGCTAGCGTGCTGCCACGCCTGCCCCTTCCTCCCTGGTCGGGGCTTCTGTCGGGGCTGCCGGTCGTTCTCCCAGGGAGAGTCGGCATGCCCCGTCTCCCTGTCCCTGCTGGCGTCCCGTTGCCTCTCGGGTGGGGCGCCTGGGCGAGCCGGCTGCTGGCGGCCCCACAAGGGGCAACGGGAGGGCGGGGGCCGTCTCCGTTGCTGCGGCGTGCTTGCGGGGCGCTGCGGCTCTGGTCGCCGCGTCCCCCGGCGGCCCGAATCCCAGCCGGAGTGCCTTCCGTGGCTCCGAGCCGCGGGGCGCCGGCTACGAGCCAGGACAGGGTTTTTGTTATCACGTTTAGATTTAGGTCTCAGTTGTTCTTCACTGTGGTTGTATTTAGCAGCCGTTTCAGCCAACCACCCTGCGGTGGATGGGCACTCTGTTTTTTCTCATCCACATACTAAACAGTTCCTAAAGGGGCTTAGGCACCTCTTCCCTCCATCCCGGGGCCCCTTGCAGGCTTGGGACCTCCCCCTGATCCTCAACAAGTTGACGGGGAAGCCCTTCAAACCTATGGCTACCAGTAGTCTACAACTCCTTTCCTGGAAGACTGCCTTCTTGGTAGCTATTACTTCGGCCAGGAGGGTGAGTGAATTGTCAGTGCTTCGCTGTGACTCTCCTTACTTAACCTTTCATTATGATGGTTTTACTTTGGCCCCATATGTCTTTTTTTTTGCCAAAGGTAGTCTCAGAGTTCCATATGCAAGCGGACATTGTGCTCCCTGTGTTTTTTCCAATACCTCGGAATGATGAGGAGCATTGTCTGCACACCTTAGATGTAAAGAGAGCTTTGCTCTTCTACCTGGACAGAACCTGGCCCTTCAGGAAAACTCTGGCCTTTTTTGTTTCTCATGCGTTGCCCACACAGGGAAAGAAACTGTCCTCTCAGTGTCTATTCAAATGGATCATGGAGACGATCAAGCTCGGCTACTTGCTCACCAAGAAACCTCTCCCTGGTCTGCTACGAGCACACTCTACCCAGGTGATTGTGACATCCATGGCCTTCCTGTGAGGTGCGTCACTTGGTGACATCTGCAATGCAGTGACCTGGGCTACTCCTCACATGTTTGTGATGCCCTATGCCCTGGACGTTCATCTTCATCAGCATATGGCAGTGGGATGGGCTGTGTTGCAGGTGGCGCATGTTTAGGACCTTCAGCTCTCTCCTCCAGGTAGGTGGTTATTGCTTTTTAGTATCCCAGAGGTGTGATGCACAGAGACCATGAAGAAGATAAACAGGTTGCTTACCTGTAACTGATGATCTTCGAATGGTCATCTGTGCATTCACACCATCCGCCCTCCTTCCCCTCTGCTTTCGGTCCTTACCTTTTAATTTGTGAATGGGGGCAGTGGTCAGAAGGAAATGGCGGGATAGTCATGTTCCTCCCCTGGTCATGCGCATTGGAGCCCGCTACGTGACCAGGAAGTGGGTACGAAAATCCTTTTAGCTTTCTACACTATTGATCGGAGTATGCGCAGGTGCATTCTATCCCAGAGGTGTGAATGCACAGATGACCACTCAAAGATCATCAGTTACAGGTAAGCAACCTGTTTTTCAATAGGATGTAGTGGCTTCAGTATACCCGTGAGGGGTTCTGTCTGCACGTGGAATACCCCATGCATGCATCAACAGACTTGGTTTTCTTCTGTGGGTAGGGAATATTCTTCTTGTGCAAGTGTGCAGCTGTTCTTAAGAATGGAGTGGGAGAGAACAGGAGAGTCCTCAAAGCTCTAAATGCTCATGGATGCCACATCAAGTGGTGGCATCTCACGAGTGACTCCCTGCCAATGTTCCCTCTAAGCTGTGGAGTCTTGTGAGCAAAAATTCTCCTTTGTGAGCTACTGGCATTAAAGTTGTGAGTGAGTGATATGGATGCTGCAGAAATCAGTTTGCTCTGGAGCCCTCCTTCCTGAGCTGAAACAAAAAGGTGTAAGCTGGAGGCTCAAAAACTGTGAACTAGCTCACACTAACTCAGCTTAGAGGGAACACTGCTCCCTGCCCATAAAGCTTACACATTAGATGATCCAACTCTATGATTCTATGTAAATTCTATGTAAATAGTTCCTGATCACACTCTTTTTCTCTGGTGGTTCCCACACTGTGGAACAGTCTGCCTGAGGGGATCAGGAAGGTTCCCCCAGTACTGTCATTCCATAAAATGCGCAACAGAAATGTTCAGATGGGCATTCCTGTAATCAAATTGATCTGATTCAAATTAGAAATGGCACATCAGTCAACGATTCCCCAGTAATGTGAGTTTGGCCCTCTGAGACAAAGACCTTGGAAACATGTGGGAACTGTAATCTAAGGAGGTCTGGCAGGAGCATAAATGGGGAAGCTTTACATGCAGAAGGGCCCATGATCAATCCCAGGCATCTAGGCCTCCCTATTTACCTGTTCCTGGAAGGAATTTACCTACTGCAGCCCCAATTTCTCATGCCTGAGGAAGTGAGGAATGGGAGAAAAAACTGGACTCGACGTAGTGATTCTGTAGGGAGGCAGCTTACAACAACATAATTGGAAGAAAGATCACATCCTCTCCAAACTCTGCCCTCCCGGCATTTGTGGAAGCAGTGTTGAGAATCCTACAAACATTTCTAGTTAAAGGATTTCTGGCAGCAGATGTTGCCAAAGACTGAGATCCTGGGAAGCTAGATGGAGTAGTATCAAACTGCTTAAGTTAATAGGACTGCTGGGACTAGACTATGAGAGGGTTCCTGTGTGTTTCAACAGTGCCATTCTAACAGAGTAAATTTTGAGTCCAGTGGCGCCTTTTAAGACCAACAAAGATTTATTCAAGGTATGAGCTTTTGTGTGTACACACACTTCTTCAGCTACATTGAAATGGAAGTTAACAGTTCATGTATAGAGAGGGGCAGATGCCTCTACATAGGTGAATAGCGAAGGGGAGAACTGTGTTGCAAGCCATTTTTGCTCTCCACTAGGGGAAAAAGTGGGTTATAAATAGCTAAATTAATAAGTTCACAAAACGCTGATGGTGAATGCTCTTATAATTTGGACTATTTGTTTAGGTTGGTGCCATTGGGTTTTATGGGCCTTCTGGAGTTGATTTTAATATTCTCTTCCAGATAGGAAGCAACTTCTTAAAAAAATTAATGGTATAATATTTTAAATTGCTGTTTTGTTTTCTCTAGATTTTCACAGCACTGCCTCCCTTTACCTTGGGAATTTTTGAACGGTCCTGCACTCAAGACAGCATGCTTATGTTTCCTCAACTCTACAAAATTACTCAAAATGCTGATGGGTTCAACAGCAGGGTAAGAGGTGATATCTACTTGGGGTGGGGGGGGGGGAAACAAGCTTATTATTTCAGCTTTGCACTGTTAAACATGGTTGGTTCTTAATATTCAAAACTATAAGTTCACAGTTGTTTGTCTTAATTTTCTCATTTTTTGCAGTTTTTAATGTATAGTCATTAATCATTCCACTAATTGTCATAGTTTTGCTGTACAGGAGCTGAACATTAATGTAATTTTAATTTTACATATTACTAAAAAAAAATAAGAAGTGATTGGCCAAAGCTGGAAAAAAGTCATATTTAAAGTAGAGGTTTTGTCTGCACAATACAGACATTTATTTGGGAAACATCCATTTGGATTGTTGACATCAGCAATATTAAAGTACTGCTACTGTTTTTTTCCAGTGTACATCTTGAGTTCAGGTCCATGAGCCATAGGAAGCATTGCTCTTTATTGTTATTAGTAGCCAAGACCTGGTGAGAGATGTAAAAGTGATTGCACCGCTTAGGAACAATGACCATAATGTTATTGAGTTATTGTATAAATAGGGAGTTGCCCAAAAAGACCAACACAACCACTTTTAACTTTAAAAGGGGAAACTTCACTGATATGAGGGGACATGTGAGGAGGAAACTGAAAGGAAAAGTAGAAAGGGTCAAAACCATTGGGGAAGCTTGGAGACTATTTAAAACTACAATCTTAGAAGCTCAGAAAAAATACATACTGCAGGTTACTAAAGGCACTAATAGGTATAGAAAAAAGCCTGCATGGTTAACAAACAAAGTAATGAAAGCTGTAAAAGGTAAAAAGGATTCCTTTAAGCAGTGGAAAGCTAGTCTCAGTGAGGTTGGTAAAAGGGAACACAGGCTGTGGCAAATAAAATGCAAGTCTGTGATCAGGCAGGCAAAAAGGGAATATGAGGAGCATATAGTGAATAACATAAAGACCAACAATAAAACTTTCTTCAAATACATTAGAAGCAGGAAACCAGCCAGGGAGGCAGTGGGGCCCTTGGATGACCAAGGGGTAAAAGGAGTACTGAAGGATGATAGGGAAACAGCTGAGAAGCTGAATGCATTTTTTGCCTCTGTTTTCACTGTGGACAGGGGTCTTTGGGGGGGGGAGCGCACTGGAGCACAGCTCTGGGAGCTCAGGAGCCAAGCCCCACCCGCAGCTGGCATCCCGGGGAGTCTTTCAGGCAGCTGAATGTCAATTTCAGCTCAATTATATCCTATGGGCCATTGAAGTCAATGGTGAAAACATAGGGTATATTCTGGGGGCTGGAGGGGAAGGGGTTTGAGGGAGAGGCTCCAAACTCACAGGGTAGCTGATGGAGCCTCTCCCCAAGGTACCCACCAAGTTTCAAGAACATTGGACCAGGGGGTCCAATTCTATGGGCCCCCAAACAGGTTGCCCCTATTCCCTCCATTATTTTCTATGGTGGGAAAAAAGTTACCTCCTCTCCCTCAAACCCCCTCCCCTCCAGCCGCCAGAATATACCCTATGTTTTCACCATTGACTTCAATGGCCCATAGGATATAATGGGGCCAAATTGTCACCAAATTTCTTTCATTCCCTCCTTTCCTTCTCTCTTTTTCCTCATTCCCTCCTCTTCTCTCTTTCTTTCTTTCTTTCTTTCCCACCTTCTTCTCTTCTCTTTTTTCCTCCTTTCCCTGTTTCCCTCCTTCTTCCCTCTCTCTCTTTCCCTCCTCTTTCCTTCTCTTTCTTTCCCTCTTTTCTTCCTTCTTTCCTTCTCTCTACTCTCTCTCTTTCCTTCCCTCTTTCCTCCTTCTGTGGCCCAACTCTCATGAGAAGGAGTTTAAACTTTAAACCCCTTCTCTCTTAGCTCCCCCACCCAGACCAGCTGGGGAAGGGAAGGGAGGCTTTTGAAGATGCCTCCCCCCCTTTTGCTTCCCCTTCTGACATCACTTCCGGTGATGTCAGGGGGTGTGGCATATGCTAATAGCCTAATAGGTCATTAGCATACCATATGCTAATGAGCTCCTGCAGCTGTTTTTCTACAAAAAGACCCCTGACTGTGGAAGATGAGAAGTGCTTGCCCACTCCAGAACCACTGATTTCGGGAGGGGTGTTGAAAGACCCGAGTCAGATTGAGGTGACGAGAGAGGAGGTCCTACTACTGATAGACAGCTTAAAAACTGATAAATCACCAGGCCCAGATGGCATACATCCAAGAGTTCTGAAAGAACTCAAATGTGAACTTATGGACCTGACAAAAATATGTAATCTTTCATTAAAATCTGCCTCCATTCCTGAGGACTGGAAGGTAGCTAATGTCACTCCCATCTTTAAAAAGGGTTCCAGAGGAGATCCGGGAAATTACAGGCCAGTCAGTCTGACACCAATACTGGTAAATACAATTTATTATTGGATATAACATGTTCAAACATTTTCAACCAACCTACATACCCATTTTTCTAATTTCCCCTTCTCCCCCCCCCAAACAAGACTTCCCGCACCGCTCCAACCCCATTAATATCTCTCTTATTCTATTACAATTATTTCTAAACTTATTTTTTCTAGCAAACGGTAACAATTCAGAAATCTAATTCTATTTCATTTTCCACTTAATAACTATCAAAACAGATCAAACCACGTTTAATGTCCCAGTTTTTCAACAAGTATTTTTGAAAGTCTTTCCAGTCTTCAAAAAAGGTTTCATCTTCTTCGTTGTTTAATTTTCTTGTTAATTTGTCCATTTCTGCTAAAAACAACGTCTTTTTAATCCATTCCCATGTTTCAGGTACTTTATCTTGTTTCCAACATTGAGCAAAAGTCAGTCTTGCTGCTGTAGTCAAGTACCATAGTAGTGTTCTCTTGGCTACATTTATTTCTTCCATTTTAAGACCTAACAGTAACATCTGTGGGTCTTTCTTAAAAGTACATTTCAAAATTTTTTGTATCTCATTGTGGATCTCTGTCCAATACTTTACTGCCTTATCACATGTCCACCACATATGGTAAAAAGACCCCTCATGTTTTTTACATTTCCAACATTTGTTGGACATACTTTCATTTATAATAGCAATTTTTTTAGGCGTCATATACCATCTGTACATCATTTTATAGCAATTCTCTTTAACATTTACACACGTTGAAATTTTCATTGATTTTTTCCACAAATATTCCCAAGATGTCATTAATATCTCATTATTAACATTTACAGCCCATTTTATCATTTGCTCCTTTACAACTTCATCCTCAGTATACCATTTCAATAACACCTTGTACAGTTTAGAGATCATTTTTTTATCCTTCAGTCTGACACCAATACTGGATAAGTTGGTGGAAACTGTTATTAAGGAGAGAATTAGTAGGCACATTGATGAACAAAAACTATTGAGGCTGACTCAGCATGGGTTCTGTAAGGGAAGATCTTGTCTCACTAACCTGTTAGTGTTCTTTGAGGGGGTGAACAAACATGTGAACAAGGGGGAGCCAATAGATATTTTTTACCTTGACTTCCAGAAAGCTTTTGATAAAGTTCCTCATCAAAGGCTCCTAAGTAAGCTCAATAGTCATGGGATAAAAGGACAAGTCCTCTTGTGCATCAAAACTGGCTAATTAATAGGAAATTTTCTCAGTGGAAGGTGGTAAGCACTGGGGTACTGCAGGGCTCAGTAGTGGGTCTGATGCTTTTTAACTTGTTCATTAATGATTTGGAGTTGGAAATAAGCAGCAAAATGGCTAAATTTGCAGATGACACAAAATTATTCAGGGTGGTAAGAACCAGGGAGGATTGTGAAGCACTCCAAAGGGATCTGTCAAGGATGGGCGAGTGGGCATCAACATGGCAAATGGGGTTCAGGGTGGCCAAGTGCAAAGTGATGCACATTGGAGACAAAAATCCTAAAGTATTAATACACATTGATGGGCTCTGAACTGGCAGAGATTGACCAAGAGAGAGATCTTGGAGTCGTAGTAGATAACTCACTGAAAATGTTGAGACAGTGTGCAACTGCAATAAAAAAGGCCAATGCTGTGCTGGAGATTATTAGGAAGGCAATTGAAAACAAATCAGCCAGTATGATAAAGCCCCAGTATAAATCGATGGTGCAACCTCATTTGAAATACTGTATTCAATTCTGGTCACCACATCTCAGAAAGGATATTGTAGCATTGGGAAAAATGCAGAAAAGGTCAACTAGGGCTGTGGTCACATGTGTGAGATAACACGCGGGGGAAGAGAGGAGGAAATTGACCCGTAGTTGCGCGATCACACAGTTCTTTGATGCTGTGGGCATAGTCCGCAACTGTGTTATCAGATGCAATTGTGGGTTAGTTGGGGTTTTTTTTGCCGTTTGTTGTCAGTTCACTTAAACGGAGGATCAGTGAATTGCATCTCCACACTGAGGGCTTCCCACAGCAGTATGCAATGATACACATACTGAGAAGGGGAAAAAACAATGGTATGGAGTCAGGATGGCCTGATGAGGCCATCCTGATGTCATGAGAGAGTGCTGGCGCAATCACATAACAGAGGAAAGTCTGTCTGTGGCCCGTAGCAACCCATTTGATAGTGGACTTTCCCTGGTGTCTTTTAAATCCACTCTTGCGGTGGAGCAAAATGGGTTGCTGATGGGTGCAGGGTGCTGGCCAGATGTTCACGTCCAATCACGCCTGTTAGATCTGCCCGGCATTCGCACCTATGGAGTGGCTAATTGTCTGTGTGATTGGAGCCTAGAATGATTAAAGGGTTGGAATACTTTTCCTATGAAGAAAGGATAAAGCGCTTGGGGCTCTTTAGTTTGGAGAAATGACGGCTGAGGGGTGACATGATCGAGGTTTACAAGATTATGCATGGGACAGAACAGGTAGAGAAAGAAGTACTTTTCTCCCTTTCTCACAATATAAGAACTCGTGGGCACTTGATGAAATTGCTGAGAAGTCGGGTTAGAGCAGATAAAAGGAAGTACTTCTTCACCCAAAGAGTGATTAACATATGGAATTCACTGCCACAGGAGGTGGTGGTGGCTACAAGCATGGATGGCTTCAAGAGGGAATTAGGTAAACATATGGAGCAGAAGTCCATCATTGACTATTAGCCACAAGGTACAGATAGGAACTCTCAGTCTGGGGCAAGTGATGCTCTGTATTCTTGGTGCTTGGGGGGGCAACAGTGGGAGGGCTTCTAGTGTTCTGCCCCCACTGCTGGCACCTGGTATTTTTGGCCACTATGTGACAAGAGTGTTGGACTGGATGAGCCATTGGCCTGACCCAGCATTGGCTTCTCTTATGTTCTTATGTAATAGTAGTATTAGTAGTAATAGTATTTCCACATTCCAACCTTTTGATTTATTTATTTATTTATTATGACATGGGATGCTAAAAAGTGGATAATCCAGGCAACCAAAGAAAACTAATATGGACAGCAGTGGAATATTGTTTTCATTTTTAATCATATGTTAGGTATCTCCATACAAGGAGAAAGTCACCACTACCCGTTATTCCCCTCCTCAGCAGCACCTTTTTTTCTCTCACCAGAGGAAACAAGGAAATCACCTCAACAGCTAGGTCTCTCCTTCCTTGTTCCATCAGACAGTGTCTGCTCTTTTCTCCCTGTCACACATGAGAGCAGCTACTGCTAGAGAGAACATAGAAGGAAAAAAGTTGGTGTGGTGGTGTTTCCAAGTGTCTCCTCTTTCTACCTTCTCCCTTGTCTTTGGAATTCCAGATTACCTGTTCTTGTTTCTGATATTAAACTGGGGGTTTAGAAATGTGCCAGTGCTTCCAAAAATTTATTTCCAGATTTTCATGCTTTTTATTATTTTTCTGTCCTTTACATTATTGATGTGTGTTTGTGTGTTGGTAGAACACCGCAATAAAATGTCCATACACACATATCATGTCAAGATACAATCACATTATGATTCTTTTTTTACATGACATTTTATCAATGCACAGAACAGTGTATATGCACTATGAAAGCACTACAAAAAAAAATCTTGGCGCAGTTATACAATTCTTTTTGAAGTGTTTTAGCAGTGCTCAAATATATATTGGTGATGTATAGTAGTGGGTAAAAAGAAGCAAATGAGCCGAAGGAATGAAAAGTTACAACCAATTGCAGAGGCTGCAGTTTTGGTTAGAATTAACGTAAGGAATTCTCCTGGTTAAATATAAAGTGAGGAGTGGAACACCATGCAAAACTCCAAAGACAGTGGAAGAACAGAACTGAGGACATCCACTTATCCCTACAGTGACCTTGTTTTCCTTCTCAAGGAGAGCCATGGTACTCCTTTGTAGGGGATTGGGGTGGGGGTACTGGTCTTCAAGCATGGGAAGAGGCAGTCTCCAAGTAAATGGAACCTAGACTATAGAGGGCTTTAAAGGTCAGGTATATATGACCTTTATCCAGGCAACGAACATGAAATTAAGCAAATTCCGGAGCACGATGGAAGACAGGAGGGCCTGGCATGAATGTTGTCTATGAGGTCGTGAAGAGTTGGACTCGACTTTGCAACTGAACAGCAACAACAGTATATGAAAAACTATAATCCTAATTCCATATGCATGAGGGCTGGTTGTTCTTACACAGAGAGTAAGGTATTCTGAAAGTTTTTAAACTATTTTGCCTTTTTTGGTCCAGAACAGGTTAAGCATTAGCAACAAGTTCAAAAGCTAAGACATGGTAAACCCTGTCTTAATTTCAATCCTGAATGTTGATTTATAACAGCTGGTTCATACAACACACTAAGCCTTTAGCAGCCTTATGGTACCTGCTTGATATTATGTGCCCAAAGCTGTTCCCTACTGGAGCTCAGTGTATCCAAGTGGCATGCATCCGGCTGGCTCAGTCTCATGAAAGCATGAGTCAATGTTTGGATGGGCTGACTTAGAAAATGCACCTACCATGAGCAAAACAGGTCTTGTGGGCTGGCCTTTAATAAAGGTCTAAATGAGAATATTGGCTGTAGAATTCATGCATACTTAAGAGAGCTTGTTTCCTAAATCTGCATATGAATTTATCATCCTCACAATGTCTGTCCTATGTGGCATCTTCTGAGACCATGGAGGGGCTGCAACTGATTTTTGTGTTTTATAATGAAACGTTCCCACACTTCTACCTGCTGGCCTTTTTTGAACCACCGCCCCCCCCCCGAGATTTTTGTGAAAATATTGAGATGACTTTATTGTTCCTGTCAGGGTGCTAGTTTAAAAAGATGTTTCGGTGAGATATGCAGGTAAAATTACACTGATGTATTTTCTTTTCATATTTTGGAGAATTCCCTTTGCTCTCAACTCTCTTGTTTTATTAACCTATTCATACTAACAAAGCGTCAGAACTATGAGTTCTATTTTTAAAACAAAAATATGTACTGTTCATACAAAGAAAAGCTCTGAAGTTTTGGTCATCTGTCTAAGATTTCAAGGGATAGACGTTGCAGTTTCAAGTAGGCTTTTATAAAACACAGAAAGTCCAAACTAAGGTTAATTTTGTTTCTTTCTCCTTTTCATCTTGCCTTAATTTTCCTCAAGATGATTAGAAAAGATAATAAAGGGACCTATTGTATCCTTATATTTTACTGAATATTTGAGTTAACAACATTATCATTTAGAAGCTGACATGATGGAATGTACAATCAAGAAACTGTTGTCTTCTGCAGTGGGATAAGAAGGAACGAGCAGCTAATAAAGCCAGAATGTCCTAGAAATCTTTAAGAAACTGGATGATAACTTTATGGCCCCAATATATTTTATAACAAAATGTGGGTGACCCATGATCACCAAACAAATAGAGCTTTTAGACCTATGACTTCCTTGGAGGAACCATCTGAAAATGTGGCACTACAGGAGCAAAAACCTGCTGCAAAGGCAAGGAAGGGGGTTAGACTTACCCAAAGTGATGTTGCCCCCCCCCCAATATAGAAATTCAATTCCAGAAGTGGGAATAAAGGGTAATCTGCTGGAGTCTTTGGTTTGGATCCAGACAAACATTTACATGGGCACATGAACTTCTGCCTGCAGACCATTATTTCCCCCCCTTCCATGGTAGCCTGAAATGCCCTCTGAAATCAGGATATTCTGGATCCAAGCTCCTGGAGCTCCTCCTCAAAGCACATAAAACAGATTTGACTGATAATTTATCCTCCACGCGTGTTAGATGTGAAATATTTGTTTTATTGTATTTTTATAGGTATAGGAATAGGGCACTTCATTCCAGTTTGGACATTTTAATGGTTTAATTTTAGTTGTTGATGTATTAAGCCATAAAATAACCTTTCTCATTAAAAACAAAGTATGTTTGGGGAAGAGAGAACTACTTTATAATGAATCGTTTGATGGGAGAAACAACATTTGAGAGTTTGGCCTGACTTTTTTTGTTTGGTTTTCTCTTAGGTTTTCTGGGGTCACTGCATCAACGCCTTGATCCACTCCATCATTCTCTTTTGGCTTCCACTGAAAGCACTGGAACATGGTAAATGCTTTATCCTTTTTCAAATGTAAGCCCAGTACTGTTCAGTCTTTCTAACTCAGCTTCAGTGTGTTTTTAGGTCACAGCAGGTTCTTGGGAAATTAATCACAAGAGACAAGCCCACAGTTTCTAGGCCCCCAAAAGTTGTCAACGGTGATCTCCCAGATCCTCCCTTTTGCATGCAGTCTTCCATAAACAGCAATTTCCATCCTTCATGTGTAATGGTGGAGAGGTTACAGGCAACTCCAGCAACTTCAGAATCGATTTACAGAACTCCCCACCATCACAACTGCCTGTGATTGTGTTGAGTGCATGGTAGCCTGATCATGTGAACTTTTGGCAGCGTATTGGCTTTCGTTGTGATAGTTTTATACTAGAGGCAGATAGCCACTGATAAGAGGAATGTGAAGAGCTTATGATCATATAAATGGGGTTCTATAAACACATTCATAATTATAGCATTATTTTTAGTTCACATAAATGAGCTCTCTGCATGTCCATTACTGTGTGAAAGAGTTTAATGTACCATTAAATACCTACTGGTAGTGATAACTGAAAGCGATGCTGCTTATGTGCTCCTGATTATCAGCTAATGGTATAAAATAATGTTCTGCAATTTTCTTTCAGGCTGCTGCCAGGGCATCTGCCTTTTAAAAGTATGTCCTGATAAATATGATGTAGGCGAGGCAAAAGAACTTATCTGCACAGCTTTGTTTTGGTTGGGGTAGCAGTCCAATTGAAACAGGACCTGGGCATGTGCAAAGTTAAACAGGCGAAATCCTTTGCCTCGCCAGCATTACAGCTGGAACAGAGCTCAGTCAGTGGCTATAAAATCAATGGGTTGCAAATTGTGGGCTTAATGTTTTGACAATTAGAATAGCATAACAAAAAAAATTAAAAACCAAAAAGGCTGCTGTTGCAGTAAAGCTGTTGATCTTTAAGGTACCTCAAGACTCTTTTGGTGTTTTCTTCAACAGTAAGATAGCTTGAATTGTGAAGGGTCAATAAGCCCCTGAAGTCACTTAGGCACCATATGCATGCCATTCCCTCTCAACCCCAGCCCTCCTTCTGCAGTGTGGATGTAGTAAAATTGGCCTAGTTTGTTGTAAGGATTCCAGCCAGGTAATGGAGAATTTCAGACAGATGGTATAATCTGGAAGATAAATGGTTCCCAAGTGGTTTCTGGTCTGTCATTTCAGACAGAACCATTTTAGAACCAGTTCCCTACCGGAATATATTTGTAATTTCACACACAAACGCTTCTGTCCCATTTAGAAAATGGGGCTGAAGCATTTTATCTGTCAACCGCTTCCAAGTAGTCTTCAGTTTCCTCTCCCAGTTCCGATACACTTTTCCACGCCATTTTTCACCCACATGGGCGATCTCCGGCTTTTTTTTTAACGTTCACTATATAGCGTTATAACGCAACAGCATTATAGCAACCCTATTGGAAAGCCTGGAGTGTTGTGTTATAGCGCTATAGCGCTCTAAAGCAAACATTAAAAAAAAAGTCAGAGATCGCCTGCACAGGCGAAAAACAGTGGGAAAAAGTGGGGAAAAGCGGTGCAGTCTGAAATGGCAAACTGCTTCAGATCCAGCTCTTTATCGGAAGGGGAAAGCCATGTGTGAAATGGCAGCCCTATACTGGTTTACTCCACAACGGATCAAAAACGGCTTCAAACCGGCTTCAAAAGGGTAATGTATTTGAAGCATTTTGAAAAGACTTGGTTTTTTAATATGTGGTTTAAATACTATGTTGAAAAGACAAGTTAATTCAGTAAAACAAAAACAACTAGTGGTTTGCTGCCCAATGTTGCAGCAGGTTTACAATTCACTGTGGAGATTCATATAGGAGCTGTGTATTCTTTTTGTAGAAGACCTTATTTTTTTACTTACAAGAAGATAAGCATGAATAAATGGCTACTTGAAGTACCATCAAGGCCAACACTTTCATATATGTTACACAGGCATGATCAGTGTACCCTTAAGTGTGATTACACTCTTGTAAACCCATTGATTTCAGTGGAATCAGAAGGCTGCAGCTCTTGATTGCACTAATATTCAGCCTTCTGTATTCTTATGGAGAGGAGAAAGAACATTAGAAGGGTGAAATGCCAGTCACTTGATGCATTAACAGTAACCAACAGCTTTTAAAATGTTAGATATATGTACTAGATATATGATTTTGCTTCTTTTTAAAATGTTTGGTTAAAAAAAAATCCCTTTCACTTCAAGGGAATATCAAAAGAAAACATGGCGGGAATGTCTGTAGATTTTTTCATCTCCTGTATATAATTTGATTATTGGTGCTTGGCACAAATTCCCCCTTGTTCTCAAACAACTTCTAATGGCCAAGTTGTGTGTATGTGTGTGTGATTATGTACTTTTTAAACATTTAATGACTCCAGCACTGGCTAACACAATCACCACACTATTTGCTCCCAATAGGCAGCTTTTGAAAATGCTTTGAGAAACCCAGTGTGAAAAATTCATTCTCTCTACAAAGAGAAATCCAGGAAACATGTTTCAAAAACACAGCTAAAGTGTACTCAATCTGAATGCTTTTATTAATGGTTACTTTTCATTACATTTGCTGAAATGATGTTCATAATCTACAACCAGTGAAATGTAAACTGTTACTACATGCATACATATATATATATGCGAATGAAACTTCAAAAGCATTGTTGTATTTTTGTTAATATACCGTTCTTCCGCTAGCCTTTTCTTTAACCCATTTCTTAACTCTTTTTAAACTCAACCTCCTGTTTATCTTAAGATATCTTGCTGGGCATGTTTTTAAATTGTTTGCATTTCTATTTAATTTTTTATAATGCTTGGGGGAAATGTCAAAATGAATTTTTGTTTGACTTTTCAGATGCAGTGTTTACAAATGGCCAGAGTGTAGATTATCTGTTTGTTGGGAACATCGTTTATACGGTAAGCTATCAGAATGTTGGAACACTGGGCAGTTACCTGTTCTTAAATCTCAATGATTTCAATTATATATGAAACATGAATTTTTATTTTTTGTGTGGTATGTGGTAGACATGAGCTTGCTACCATGCTGTGGAAGGATGTATTAAAAGATAAAACCTGTCAATGCAAACAGGTAACAACTCTAGGGAGGTTTTGTTTGGCTCTCCTATAAATCAGGGAACAGTCATCATACCCCTTTTTCAGTCCTTATGTTGTTGGCATTAGGGTGACCCCATGGAAGAGCTCATGCATAGTTGTCCATTGCCACTCAGTAGAGCAGTGGGGGGGAAGTGGGGGAGGGAATAGGCATGACTGCAACACCACTTCCAACATGAACCTGGAAGAGATGTCAGCATGACTCCAGAAGCCCTCCCACTGTTACCCCCCCAGGCACCAAGAACACAGAGCACCACTACCTCAGACATAGTGTTCTATCCATACCTTGTGGCTAATAGCCACTGGTGGACTTCTGCTCCATGGCTATCTAATCCCTTCTTGAAGCTATGATGTGCTGACATAACTTCTGGGTTTGCACCAGAAGTGATGTTGCAGCATTGCCACAACACTTATTTTGTATGTCTCCACTCCCTCCAATGTCCGCCCACACCTATTTGGTACCTCTCCACTCCCTACAATGCCTCCTAGTTGCCAGCACCTATTTGGTACGTCTCCATTCCCTACAATGCCCACTAGTTGCTGGTACCTATTTGGAATGTCTCCACTCCCTACAATGCTCGCTAGTTGCCAGCAATTAGCTACAACCTTAGTTGTCATTCATCTGTCATAGAAGGAGAACATGCTACCCATGGTGCTCCCAATACATATAGTTGCAGTTTCATGTGAATTGGAGCAAAACATGTATTTTCCAGGTTTGGTACATACAGATGCAAACTCAGAAGAAACAAGATCATTCATATTTAACCTAAAACATACACATGTTGCCCTAGGCACACAAAATGGCAACAGCACATATCAAGAGGTTCGTGGGTAGTGTGCTCTTCCCTTAAGAGCAGGTGGATCACCAAAAAATTATTGACCAAAAAGGATGTTAGTGTAGTGAGTTAAACTAGGATAAAACTGGAAGTTTGAGTTACACTGGAATAAAACTGGGGTATATAGGGTTAGAATTTGGCTCTTTAAAGTGATAATATGTTTTATGGTTGTTATCAAGATGATTCTAGTTTAGGTGAACTGGTGCACCATTGTTGTTCTTCTGATCACTACAGTTAAAATATGATGAGTCCATACACCTCCATGCTAACCAGGAGAGGCTTTTCATATACCATGTGTGCAACCAGAGAACCACAATATATAAAATGCTTCAGCATATGTTGTTCCCATACTCCATCGCCATTACTGATAGAGCAGCATTGAGTTGCATGAGTGTGATAAGCATGGAGGTTCCCTGTGGGAAGGGATACCTGCCTTTAACATTCATCATGCTCCTAGGACTCTCCTATGGTACTTAACCAACCAGGAGCCCTAGAAGATGCCACCAGGGTATCTCTGATGACTACAGGGGGGGAAAGTGATACTTTCAGATCTCTTTCTTACTCCTGTACCCTGAAGCATGTTGGTCATTGAAAAATAAAATGTATTGCCGGGCCAAGATGCTTTTGTGAGAACGTGTTAATTTAAGTATTGCTTTCTTTTGGATAAGTCAAAGAGCTGTGAGTGAAAAATAAATGCTGGGATTAAATTATTTTCCTGCATTTTTCTTTTTTTGGCAGTATGTTGTGGTGACAGTCTGTTTGAAAGCTGGTTTGGAAACCACAGCATGGACAAAAGTAAGTATTAAGACATGTTTTAAATCATAGCTTTCCACCCTCTTCCGATTTTATACTGTAATTAAGTAAAGAAAATAATATATTTGGAATATATGTTTTGTAATGTAGGTGTTGAATTACAAGTTCTATCACTGGCATTTTTCCTACAATGCCTACAGCCAGAAAGGTTAAGCAACTAAAATGAGTTTATTTGCAGACAGTGATTTATTTTATATCTTTCTGATCCTTCCTTTCTACCATAGAAGCCTTTAGGTCTTTTTTTTATTATTCCACAATCAAAGTGGTTGTGCTATTATTTTCCCAAACAAAAAACCCAAAAAAACAAAATAAGAGCATTGCACTCAGGAAATAAGAACTTCCTGGTGGTCCCTGGCCTGAGAGAGATCCGGCTGTCCTCAACCAGGGTCAGGGCTTTTTCGGCCCTGGCCCCTACCTGGTGGAACTCTCTGCCGGAAGACATGTGTGCCCTGCAGGAGTTATTACCTTTCCGCAGGGCACGTAAGGCAGAGATGTTCCGCCAGGCGTTTGGTTGAGGACAGTGACGGGGGTGGGAATAGTATGACATCTGGCACTCTCATACACATCCCCATCCCTCACAGCTCCTCCCCCCAAAGAAAGCCAGGGGAGCCGATTTTCCAACAACTGGTATATGTACTTTGTTTCTATTTATTGATCTGTTTTAACTGGTTTTAATGTTGTTTTAAACTAAAGAATTTTGTTATCACTTTGTTATAAGCCGCCATGAGCCCTACCTGTAGGGAAGGGCGTACTAGCAAATCTAATTTAATAAAATAAATGATAAAAATCCTTTAAGCAGAAAAAAACCAGAAATAAGTAAATATCAATAAAAGCAGAAGTGTAAGGCATTACAGCTAATATTCAAAAGATCTAGTTAAAAAAGTATGGACTTGGTCTGGAACCTAAAGATAGTTCTGATGATATGAGAAGTTCTCTGGGATGGGGTTTCCATCATCAAAGGAAAGATTCCCAGGTAGCACTCTACCTAAACTCTGAAGGTAGGACCTGGAGAAGAGCCTATAAAGATGGTGGTAATTGAAAGACAGGCTCATACGTTATTCCTGATCCCAGATCATTCAAGATTTTATAAGTCAAAACAAACACTTTGAACTTTGAAGGCTCACTCAACTGCTATCTATCCCCAGTATGATTCCTAGTATACTGCCTCACTGTTTTCTCAGCACTTGAGAGAAATATGCATCACAGACTTTTTTTACTGGTGAGGCCTCTTTCTGGGAGAACACTGCAGAGCTCTAGTCCAGGGAAGAAGGGTCAGTCTCCCAAAGTTTCTTGTCAAAGGACCACAAAACTGCAAAATGGGTCCTGGCAATAACACAGTAGAAACTGTGCATCCATGGGTTGTTGTTGTTGTTTTAAAAAAAGGCCTTGCATCCTAAGTAAATGTAAACATACCTGCTAATTACACAAGAGGAAAATGAGGCAGGGATAAGAAAACCTCTTAGTTAGCTTCCAGTTAGTTTTGGGGAAGATATCTTTTGACATTTAAAGCTGTAAATGATCTGATTACAGGGCTGTTTCCACAACAAGGATTTACCACATTTCATCCACCTGACTGGTGCTTTTTTCACCCACGTTTCTGCATGACATTGTCCTCTATTTGTGCACAGGTTGTTAACAGCCTGTTCCTTCCACACACACAAAAAAATCTTCTTTGTTCTAAACCTGTAAAAAATCCAGTGTTTCCTGAGCAAGATGCTATCAGCACCAGCGGTCTGGAGGGGAAACAGAGTAATTGAAGGACTTCAGCAAAGTGCTAGTCAGTTGCTCCATTAATTTCTTGATGATAGCAAAGAGCCAGTTCCTAGCAGGAATTAACATAACAGACGAGGACTGCCTCCATTTTAGACAGAGGGGAGGGAATTGTTGGAGGACGAGGTTTTACTTTAAAAGGCATTGTGTTATTCATAGAATCAGAATGTTAGAGTTGGAAGCGACGTTGCAGGTCATCTAGTCCAACTCCCTGCACTCTGCAGGAGCATAGCCAAAAGATAGCCCTACAACATACCTGAAAGATGGTTGTCCAGCCTCCACTTGAAAACATCCAGCGAAGGAGCATCCACCATCTCCCGAGGCAGTCTGTTCCACTGCTCAGCCACTCTTATAGTTAGGAATTTTCTCCTGATATTTAGCCGGTATCAACTCCCTTGTAATTTCCACCCATTAGATCTAGTCTTGCAATCCGGAGCAAGAGAGAATAGATCTGCTCCATCTTCTACATGACAGCCCTTCAAATATTTGAAGACCGCAATCATGTCCCCTCTAAGCCTTCTCTTTCCCAGGCTAAACATACCCAACTCTTTCCTCATAAGATTTAGATTCTAAACCTCTCACTATCCTGGTTGCCCTCTTCTGGACACTTCCTATCCCTTGTGTTTGTTTTTTTTTCTTAAGCAGATGATAATCATCCACAACTCAGCCTGCCTTTTAGGGAGGGGGGGAGGAATTGTCAGAGGTGTCTGTAAATATGGGGAGAAGTTTTTGCATGATTTCTATGCAGTGTTACCCATGTTCCTCAAAAAAACCCAACCCTGGGTGGGTGAAAAATCGTGTGACAACACAGGGAGGGGGGGAGCTTTCAGTGCACATCATGTATGAAAGGGAAACCATAGCTAACAGTGGTGAGAAAACTAACCACCCTTGGCTGTCTGGAATCTCTGTTGCAAAGATGATTTCATACAGAATCTCATCAGCAACCAAACTGATGTGAAAAATCACCCTGGTGTGGAAACAGCCCAGGATGCATACTAGATCATCTTCTTCCAATAAAAACTGATCCATTCTTCAAAGATTTTCTCTGGAATCCTGATCCACATTTCCCCTCCATTGTCTGAGCAGGTAATTATATGAGACAGAGCCGTATTTATTAATTAATTTAGAAAACATGTATGCTGCCTCTCCAGAGACTTACTCGAGCTGGCTCACAAGGTAAAATCAGTATGATAAACAGGGCAATTTTGGGGCAGGAATGCACAGGAACAGAGTTCCGTCTGGCTCCTGAGTTGGCCACGCCCAACAGGAACTCATTAGCATAACAGGCCACACCCCACAGCAGAAACTCATTAGGATTGGCTACATTAGGGGTGTGTGGCCTAACATGCAAAGGAGTTCCTGCTACAAAAAAAGCCCTGGGTTTTGACAACAAATAAGGTAAACAGAATAAGAAGCAAAAGGTGTGGGTGTGGCTGGATGACCACACTTCTGGTAACATGGGGGTGTGGCCTAATATGCCAATGAGTTCCTGCTGTTGGGTGTGGCCTGTTATGCTAATGAGTTCCTGCTGGGCTTTTCCTACAAAAAAAGCCCTGATGATAAAATAACAACAATCATAAAAACAATCTTCATGGTACTCCCAGCCGGAATCTCCTGGACCATGCGGAGCAATGTGCTTCATACCGCACAGCAGCTCCTGGGGTTCACTTCTCCTGCAGCCTAATTTAAACTGGACTGCAGGAGAAGCAAGCCCAGCCAGGATCAGCTGTGCCCACAGGGAGCAGGTTGTTCCCCGCCAGCTCAGCTTTGCACTGGCTTCTCCTGTTTGTTTGTTTGTTTGTTTGTTTGTTTGTTTGTTTGTTTTACTAGCATTTTTCTTCTCTGGTCTATTGGACTAAAAAAAAAACTGAGATTTTTTAAAAATCCCAGATCCAAATACTGTACCGGTATTGGGATCCGGGATTTTTCAAAAATCCAGACATTTTTTCAGGTCCAATAGACCCGAACCAAAAAATACCAGTTAAAGAAAATATCTCACACCCCAAACGTGGCTATGTTCATGGCTTAGATATATGGCAAGCCTTTAAATCTTATTAAAGTCTGTATAATATGATGCTTCTTCTCTATCTGATTGCCCCACAGTGACTGAAGAGACAGCAATTACTGATCTTTCTGAACTGAGCCAAAAAAAGGCTTTACTGAAACCCAGTAAATCTGATTTTCAGAAAGAAAATAGCTTGTTTCACTTAATTCCTGGATGTGTTTTTTATGATGAAGGGGGTGATTTTCTTCTCAGTCAGTTGTTCAGTCTTACCAGCTCTGTGGCTGGCAAGACTTATTGTTTCAGCTGTAGGCGACTTGCCCCATTTAGACCTTCTCCCAGAGCTTGCAGATTGTTGCTGTCGAGTTAAGCTTCATTTCCATCATCAGGTGGATTTGTTACATGTAGCTTTGTCTGAGGCGTGAGAAAGTCTCATTCTAAACAAGAGGATGTGATAGGGGGAAATGAAAGACTGAATAAATAAATAAGGGGGAACGCACAGTAGCTGTCACTCAGCAGAGCAGAGAGAAAGTTTCTGATTGTTTGCATTTTCAGCGACTCTGACGGTTATCTCTTCAACCTCACCAATGAGAAACATTTGCGGTTATTGTGTGTTTTATTAGTACATGTCATGCATGTAATACTACCTTAGATCTGCAAACTGAATTCTGAACGTCAACGTGTGTGAAAATTCATGCTTTTGTCTCTATTAGGGATTTCATGTATTGAGAATTGAGATCTGCAATAGGGGGAGATTGTTGGAAATTATTCCTCTTCTGCCCATGGAAATGGCAAACCAGAGAGGCAGTCTCATAGAGCACCGGTTCTGCAGTCCCACATCTTATGCCTGGAGAGTACAACCCTTCACCTGGGGCTATAACTCTGAAATGGTAGCCCCCATATATAAAATCAAGGAGGTTTCAGGGTATTCAGCAACATAATTTCTCATACCTGAGTTATGGAATTGTGCATCTTATGCTCCAGATACAGAACTTTTTCTGTTCTTTGGTATGATGGCAGGATTTTTTTTTAAAAAGCCCAAAATGTAGCTAAACATGAAGTCCCTGATCTGGCTGGGTTTGCTGATGCTTTCAAATGATTTCTACCTCTTTTTTATCCCTTAAGCATTTAAACAAATTAGAAGTTGCACTGAGCTTAGAAATTGTTATTCAAAGATCGTATAAACATGCCTGTGAAGTAGAAAGATTTTGGCACATCAAGGGAATGACTACAAAACTGCACTCCTAACACTGGTCAATTAATTCAGAATAAGTGCCAGAGCATCATAAGTGTCACAATCCTAAACAGGTCTACAGAGATGTAAGTCCCCTTTAATTGATTGAGGAATACTCCCAGGAAGGCGTTATTGGGATTGCAGCCATAACCACCATCATAGAATATAGTATCTAACAAATTAAAGCATAAAAATTGTGGCTAACAGATTAAAACAAAAAAATTAAAATCTCATCTTGAAAACCATTAAAACCAACACACCAATGCATCACTAAAACAGAACCAGAGCTTAAAATAAGTACAAAAGCTGAAAACAACAATTGAAACAGTGGGGAGGAAGGAGAGTTCACTTTAGGAATGTCAAGCAAAACATAAAAAAGGTCTTCACCTGTTGGCAGAAGACAGCAACAAGTAGCCACTTGGTATAGACAGAATGGGAAGAGGGAAGTACCATTTTATTGATTTTTTTTTAACTTTATTTAGAATATTAGGCAAAGAGTATGCTTATCAAATAGGACTGATTAACTTGGCAAGCTTTGTTGCCCCTCAAAATGGAGTACAGCATTTATAAATAATAGGGTTGCCAACTCCCAGGTGGGGCTTGGAGATCTCCCAGAATTGCAACTGATCTCCAGACAATAAAGATCTCCTGGAGAAAATGCCTGCTTTAAAGGGTGGAGGTCCCTCCCCTCCTCAAAACCCAGCCTCCCCAGGGTCCACCCCAAACCTTTAAAAAAATTTTTTTTTTTTGCCATCAAGCGGGTCAAGCTGATTTCTGGCGATGCCTAGTGGGGCTTGAAGACAAGGGACATTCAAAGGTGGCTTGCCATTGCTTGCCTCTGCAGCGCAACCCTAGTATTCCTTGGAGGTCTCCGATCCAAATACTTGCCAAATAATGATGAGATTGGGCTTGCCTGGACTATCCAGATCAGGGCTGGTAAACCCTGAAACCTTAAGGGATTTTCCAACCCAGAGCTTGGCAGCCCTAGCAATTTGTCACAGCAACCTGGAGATCTCCCAGAATTACAAGTGTTCTCCAGATGACAGAGGTCAGTTCTCCTGGAGAAAATGCTACTTTAGAAGGTGAACTCCATGGCATTATATCCTACAAAGGTCCCTCCCCTGCCCAAACTTTGCCTTGTCCAGTCTGCACCCCCAAATTGCCAGGAATTTCTGAACCTGGAGTTGGCAACCCAAGGGCTTTATCAATTACCAGTCTCAGTTGGACCATTCAAGACAGTTTTTAAAAGGTGGTTTGTTGTGGCAACAGACAGAAGAAATTTTACCTTCACCTCTTCATCTTGTTCTTTTTTAAAAAAAAAGTCCCTCACAGACATGTGGCAGAGCATAGTGGAACCAAGGGTTCCTTGTCCTTTGATCCAGCCTCCTCTATCCCTCAGTGGTAGAACTTTGGGGGCCTGTGTAAATAAATGCCTGGGGGAGGAGGGGTGTCTGAGGTCCTGACTGGGGGAGGAGGGGTGTGGTGAGGTCCTGACTGAGAAACCAACATGCTGTCTCATAGAGAATGGATTTTAACATGGGGAGTTTTCTGAGTGGTTTGATCAGTCTTGCTGCTCATTTCAAATCAAGGCCTGCATGAGACTGGCAAAAGGTCCCTGTGGAAATAATGTTTAAAAAGGGTCTGAAGTAAAAGAATACCTGAGAGGAGAGCAGAGAGAGAGAGAGACTTACTCTGCTGAGCCTTGATTGTTTGTTTCTTTTTCCTACAGTTCAGTCACTTGGCTGTGTGGGGGAGCATGCTGTTATGGCTGGTGTTCTTCGGGGCCTACTCGTTCATCTGGCCCGCCATCCCTATTGCTCCTGACATGCTTGGACAGGTCAGTCCCTCTGGTTCACAGTGGCAAAGAGCTGGGCAAGCAGGCTTTCCAGAGCGAGCATTTCAGACCTATTCACAGAAGCTGTACATTTAAGTCAAATGAAAGGCTGCGGCGGTGGTTTTGAAAGGACTGTTGTAAAGTTACAATTTGTTTTAAATGTCGTCCAGGTGAAAAGTTCTGCTTTTAAAAAACTTTCAGCTGAAGGCAAGGCTTTGGTCCTAACCAAGGGCAGCTTATCCTTTCCTCTTCCCTGGGTTCAGTTTCACCGCCTCCCTCCCTTCCCCCTTGGTCTTGTGTCCCGGTTTTGTCAACCATTCAAATCAGAATCAGAACCATACAAATCAGAATTGCTCCAGGTACCATTGTGGTGCAGGCACTGCCCAGATACCTTTGGAAAAAGGTTGCAGAACACAAAAGCAGTATGCATCCAATGTTCTTTTCAAAAATTAATGTCATATAGCCAATGGTGTGAGAAGTATTCGTAGATCTGGTTATTTTAATGACGTTATTTATGATTTATGTTTTATCTTCTTGTGGTCAATTGTAATGGCCTTTAGCTATATGCAATAAATACTACCTTATCGTATTGTCATAAACCAAACTACCTGGTATAGAACACTAGGGCAGTATTTGGAGGGGGGGTTGCCACAGTGTAAAGAGTTTGCGGAAGCAGACTTCCAGATGCATATCAGCCAGGCCTTGTGAACAAAAGCCTATGCATGAAGGAAGAGAAAGTTTGCATCCAGAAAGCTGGTAACACTTGCGTAAACCTGTGTTTATAAATCTATGCACGTATATTTCTCTCAGTTGTGGGCAATGTGCATTCAGGATTTGGCATTAGTAATGTGATATTTTCCAGTTGGTGGTTTCTTTTACGGAATAGCGCTTGCAAACTAAATGTTTTCTAAAGCAGTACTGTATATCTTTTCTGATTGCCCAGCTTTTTTCTAGTACTCTTTGACTTGCGGAAAGGAAAAGAAAATATACCTGTAAAATAAATTACTGGGTGACCATAACCAGGAGGGAGCGGCATGTGTCACTAGCACTTACTTGTACAATGTTAAGAGAGGGTTTGGATTTGTTCCTTCAACATCTATTGAGTTCCAGGTGGTGAAATTCTCCTTTTCGGTGTCATGATTTCATCCCTTGGAGAACAGGGAAAAATAATGAGCCTGTCAAAACCACTCAGGAGTCCGATGGGAATCTGTAAAATAGGAGACTCCTGGGGGGAAATGAAAGTTTAATCAATGTAAGTGAAAATACTACAGGGAGCAAACTTGTAGTAAATGAAAATGTGTTGTTCTAGCAACTCAGAAGCCACATTTACAAGTGTAAAGAAACACCCTATGAGTGACTGAATGATTTTTATATGTTCTCACAACCAACGGTCATGGCAATATATATCCACAGAAGGGTAAACTATAAAGTTAGTGAAACAGAATCCTACAGAAAAGATTAATGCTTCTGAAATTTCCCTCTTACTAGTTTTTCCCTGGATTTTCAATTTCCAAAATACTTGCTCCAGTTTCCAAAGTACAACTGATTGCACTCCTCTCCCAAAGAATCCCATCCCAAAGTTCCATTCTACAGCCAAGCAAAATATTTGCACTTGCAGAGAAGAGCTTTTACCTCCTTTTTCCAGGATCTTTAACCTAGGTCTGGGTGTATGGCATGTGAGATTTCCTTTACAAAATGGAATATGCACCCTGTTGCCCCCTGCGTGTTTTAGCATTTTCCTCTCCGACTGGCTGTTTTCTGGTCACTTAGAGCCCGTGTAGTATAGTGGTTAAAATGTGGGACTAGGAGCTGGTAGATCCAGGTTCAAATCCCCACTTTGCCATGGAAGGCCTCTGACTCTGTTTGGGCCGGTCACACACCCTCAGCATAACCTACCCCACATTTTAACCACAGAGGTTGTTGCGAGGATAAAATGAAGGACAGGAGAACGATCTAAGTTGCTTTGGATTCCCATTGTGGAGAAAGGCCGTGTGCCAAGGAAGTAAAGAAATAAATTCCAGAATTGAGATAAAATTTGCTTCAAAAAACAGCAGAGCACGGGGCAGGGGAGGGACAGTGTTAATGCAGCTCACATTGGACGCTCCAGTTCTGATTGAACTGCAGCTCACCCTCCACCTTATGTGAGTGACTGGGCACATCATATTAGAGTCCTTCTGTATTTACTTTTAAGTAAAATAAAGGCATTGAAAAGATTCCAGATACTGAATCAGTGGATCTTTCTTGCACAAATGATTATATTATACTCCATCTCTGATCTTTCTAACACGTTATAAATCAAAGTAGGCAGCCGTGTTGGTCTGAAGCAATAGAACAAAGTGTGTGTGCAATTTACTGTTGCAAAGTGGGGTGAGCCCTAAGCTGCTTTCTCTGTTCCTCCCAGTAGCCTTCAAGAAAGATGGGCAGTTTATTCCCATGGGGGCAGAACCTAGGCTACTGGCTCTGTCCCCTTCTACCCTGCCTGCCTGTATATGCCTCCCAAGAGTTTGCCTTTGTCCCAAGCAGGGCAGAGTGGCTGGCTGGTTGACTTTTAAGGTGGGGTAAAGCCTTAGCCTCTGTTATTAGTCACCCCACATATGCAAGCAAACTGTTTATCATGGGCCACAGCGCCTGCTATTTACCAGACACTGACCTAAACAATAATATAGTTCATGCAAACACATGATCCTTAGTCATATTGAATAAGAATTTCTATTAAAGTCAGTAAGCTGATGGAGTAGGTGTTTGAAAGTGGGGGTGCTATGCACAAAAAAGGTAATTCGGGTAATCCTGTTTGGTGGGAAGATCAGTTCACTGCTCTGGTTGGATCATATCCCTGTCAGACAAATATCAGCACAGTCATTCTCCATCCTCGCTGCCCCTCCTGCTTCCCATGGCCTAGGAAAATGAAAGTTGAGAGAATACTGCCAGAGCAGAACTGCTCCTGAATGTCAGAAATCATTCTGTTTCAACCAGGAATATTTACAACATTATTTATAAAGACGTATGGTTCTGATGCTGTTATGACTAGTAAAATTCCAACTGCATATCTCTGATTCAAAGTAGATATCCTCCATAACAGGAGATCAAATTTTGCTTTCTTGATTTGTTAGGCAAACAAAATGAAATGCAATTATCCAAAAATTCTAGCAAGAATATCAGTGATACCCTTTCCTAAGATTAAAATAAGAACATAAGGACATAAGAGAAGCCAATGTTGGATCAGGCCAATAGCCCATCCACTCCAACACTCTAGTCACACAGTGACCAAAAATATCAGGTGCCATCAGGAGCTCCAGCAGTGGGGCCAGGACACTAGAAGCCGTCCCACTGTTAACCCCCGCCCCCAAGCACCAAGAATACAGAGCATCACTTGTCCCAGAGTCCCTATCTATACCTTGCAGCTAATAACCACCGATGTACCTCTGCTCCATATGCTTATCTAATTCCCTCTTGAAGACGTCGATGCTTGTAGCTGCCACCACGTCCTGTGGCAGTGAATTCCATGTGTTAATCACTCTTTGGGTGATTATCTGCTCTAACCCGACTTCTCAGCAATTTCATCGAGTGCCCACAAGTTCTTATACTGTGAGAAAGGGAGAAAAGTACTTCTTCCTCTACCTGTTCTGTCCTATGCATAATCTTGTAAATCTCTATCATGTCACCCCTCAGCCGTCATTTCTCCAAGCTAAAGAGCCCCAAGCGCTTTAGCCTTTCTTCATAGGGAAAGTGTTCCAACCCTTTTATCTTTCTAGTTGCCCTTTTTTGTACTATTTCCAAAGCTATGATATCCTCTTTAAGGTGTGGTGACCAGAACTGTACACAGTATTCGAAATGAGGTCACACCATTGATTTATATAGGGGCATTATGATATTGGCTGATCTGTTTTCAATACCCTTCCTAATAATCCCCAGCACAGCATTGGCCTTTTTTATTGCAGTCACACACTGTCTTGACATTTTCAGTGAGTTATCTACTATGACTCCAAGATCTCTCTCTTGGTCAGTCTCTGCCAGTTCGGAGCCCATCAATGTTTATTAATACTTTAGGATTTTTGGCTCCAATGTGCATCAGCTTGCACTTGGCCACACTGAACCCCATTTGCCATGTTGACGCCCACTCGCCCATCCTTGACAGAACCCTTTGGAGTGACTCACAACCCTCCCTGGTTTTCACCACCCTGAACAACTTCATGTCATCTGCCACTTCACTGCTTACTCCCAACTCCAAATCATTAATGAACAAGTTAAAAAGCATCGGACCGAGTACTGATCCCTGCAGTACCCCACTGCTTACCACCCTTCACTGAGAAAATTACCCATTTATACTCACTCTCTGTTTCCTATTGATTAGTTTTTGATCCACAAAAGGACTTGTCCTTTTATCCCATGATTTTTGAGCTTACTTAGGATCCTTTGATGAGGAACTTTATCAAAAGCTTTCTGGAAGTCAAGGTAACAATATCTACTGGGTCCCCCTTGTCCACATGTTTGTTCACCCCCTCAAAGAACACTAACAGGTTAGTGGACAAGATCTTCCCTTACAGAACCCATGCTGAGTCTGCCTCAATAGTTTTTGTTCATCAATGTGCTTACTAATTCTTTCCTTAATAACAGTTTCCACCAATTTACCTGGTATCGACATCAGACTGACTGGCCTGTAATTTCCTGGATCTCCTCTGGAACCCTTTTTAAAGATGGGAGTGACATTAGCAACCTTCCAGTCCTCAGGAATGGTGGCAGATTTTAATGAAAGACTACATATTTTTGTCAGGAGGTCCACAAGTTTACATTTGAGTTCCTTCAGAACTCTCGGATGTATGCCATCCGGGCCTGGTGATTTATCAGTTTTTAAGTTGTCTATCAGTCATAGGACCTCCTCTCTCGTCACCTCAATCTGACTCAGGTCTTTCAACGCCCCTCCTGAAATCAGCAGTTCTGGAGTGGGCAAGCACTTCTCATCTTCCACAGTGAAGACAGAGGCAAAAAATGCATTCAGCTTCTCAGCCATTTCCCTATCATCCTTCAGTACTCCTTTTACCCCTTGGTCATCCAAGGGCCCCACTGCCTCCCTGGCTGGTTTCCTGCTTCTAATGTATTTGAAGGAAGTTTTATTGTTGGTCTTTATGTTATTCGCTATATGCTCCTCATATTCCCTTTTTGCCTGCCTGATCACAGACTTGCATTTTATTTGCCACAGCCTGTGTTCCCTTTTATCAACCTCACTGAGACTAGCTTTCCATGGCTTAAAGGAATCCTTTTTACCTTTTACAGCTTTCATTACTTTGTTAACCATGCAGGCTTTTTTCTATACCTATTTGTGCCTTTCCTAACCTGCAGTATATATTTTTTCTGAGCTTCTAGGATTGTAGTTTTAAATAGTCTCCAAGCTTCCCCAATGGTTTTGACCCTTTCTACTTTTCCTTTCAGTTTCCTTCTCACATGTCCCCTCATATCAGTGAAGTTACCCCTTTTAAAGTTAAAAGTGGTTGTTTCAGTCTTTTTGGCCAATTCCCTATTTATACAAATGTTGAATTCAATAACATTATGGTCATTGTTCCCAAGTGGGACAATCACTTTTACAACTCTCACCAGGTTTTGGGCATTACTTAGGACCAAATCCAAGATCACCTCTCCCCTGGTAGGTTCTGTGACCATCTGTTCCATAGCACAGTCATTGAGAGCTCAATCTCTTTTTCCTGACTAGAACACATATTGACCTAATCAATGTGTGAGTAGTTAAAATCACCTATTATGATACAGGTTTTTTTGTCTAGCCGCTATCTTTAATTCATTCATCATTTTATAATCCTCATCTATCTTTTGATCTGGTGGTTGATAACAAACTCCCAGTGTTAAGTTTCCTTTTGGGCCCACTATTTCAACCCATAGCATTTCCAGAAGCAAATCCAATTTTCTTACCCTCTCAGTCTTACTGGACTGTATACCCTTTCTGACATACAGAGCCACCCCACCTCCAACCCTTCCCCCCCATCCTTACGATATAATATATAACTGGAAATCACCGTATCCCTCTGATTCTCCTCATTCCACCAAGTTTCTGAAATACCCACAATGTCTATTTTTTCCCCCAGCACCAAGCACTCCAACTCCCCAATTTTATCTCGGACACTTCTAGCATTTGTATAATTTCCCATACATGTTAAGCCCTCAACCTTCCTCTTGCTGCCTCGAGACCTTGTCAGGCAATCCATATCACTAGCCATAGTCTCAGTGGACATTTCCAATCCACCTCCCAGTAGAAAAGCAACAGCTACCCCTTCATGTCTTCGAGATGAGCCATCCCGAACCAGAGACTTTTCATCTTCTGTCAGCTTTCCCCCAATATTCAGTTTAAAAACTGCTCTGCCACCTTTTTGATTTTAAGCGCCAGCAGCCTGGTTCCTTCTCGGGACAAGTAGAGACCATCTCTTTTGTACAGCTCCCTCTTGTTCCAAAAAGCATTCCAGTGCCTAACAAACTTGAACCATTCCTCCCTACACCATCGTCTCATCCACGCATTGAGATTCCTGATCTGTGCCTGTCTCTCCGACCCTGCTCGTGGAACAGGTAGCACTTCTGAGAAGGCTACCTTGGAGGTCCTGGCCTTGAGTTCCCTGCCCAGCAGCCTAAATTTCTCCTCCAGGACCTCACAACTGCATTTCCCCACATCGTTGGTGCCAACATACACCACGACCACTGGTTCCTCCCCAGCACTATCTACCAACCTATCTAAAACATGTGTAATGTTCGCTACCATCGCATTAGGCAGGCAAGTCACCATATGGCCAGTACATGGGTTTGCCACCCAACTGTCTACCTGCCTAAGGATTGAATCACCAACTACCAAGAGCCCCCCCTCCCACCCTGCCCAGGGATGGTTCCTTGGTGTGAAAGGATACCTGTTCACCAGCTGAAGAAGAGGTCCCTTCTGAGGGCACATTCCCCTTATCCTCAGCATGGTGCCCTGTTTCCCCTTGACCCTCATGCTCCCTGACAGCGGCAGGGCTGCCAGATCCAGAGTGGGGCATATCTAACAAGTCTCTGAGAGTCTTCTCCATGTGCCTAACTGACTGTCTCCCCTTCTCCAGGTCAACCACCTTGGCCTCAAGGGAGCAAACTCATTCCCTGAGAACCAGGAGCAATACAGCAGGTAGCATGATATATAATAGACTGTATCATTTAGAAACTGCTGTTAACTAACTATCCATTCGTCAGACTTGCCATGTGACTCTGAGACAATGTAAAAGTTCTGAGGTGCTTTCAGAGATAAAAAGAAAACCCTTGAGTAGAGAGATTCTAGCATTGGATCTAAGCTTATTGATAACATCATTGCATGTTAGAAAAGAAGAAAAACAAAACAGTTTGGAAGCAAATTAACATTTAGTAAGATTTCTTATTGCATCATTTCATCAACCAAACAAGAGAAATTCTGGAATCCTACCATATAAAATCTGGCTGTGATCTAATAAATATTTCATTTTGTTGTGATAGGAGATAATAGAAGTTATGGCAGATTGCTGTGGACAGCTTCCTGGAATGAGGAGAGAGAGGGTGACAGGTGACAGGACCTGACCCGCCAATAGGCCCATGACCAACAAAGATAAAAAATCAAATTCTTTGGATAATTTCCCCTGGCATCCTCAGTATGCTTCACAGAGCCATTTGCATCAGCACCTCTAATTCTATTTCCATAAATTAGGGTGAACCTTGACTAGCAGCATTGTACAGAGCCACGAAACTCATAAAGCCCCTGCTAATGTATCAGCATATGAAACATACCATTGTTCCAGGACCACAAATTAGAAGCTTTGATTTGTTAAAAAAATCAGGCCTGATTGAAGTGTTTATGAGAACTTGTTTTATTTGATGTTTCACTGAATATTCTCCAGTTTCTATTTACAGATCAAAAACATCAATTTTAATTATGCATCATTTCTGGAAAACATTTTGATTGTTCAGATATTCACTTTTTTACTAACCTGTTCTATGCCATTGTTTCCTTTGGCTGTGGCTGCTGCTTTGGCCCCTTTTTCCCTTTGACTGCAACTTGTCTTCTTGGGTCATTCACATGGTTGATCATAGCCAATCAAGAAGCTCATAGGCAATGAGATGATGTGTTGCTACATATCCAATCAGATTTTGGTGAAATGGTGACATCATTGGGAACAAATGCAGAGAGTTGAGAGTGCATCCTGGATGAGGGATCCTGGCCAATCAAAGCCATAATTAGCAGGATGATGTCACAATGTTACCTAGCCATTCCGATTTGCCTATGTGGGCATGCCACTGAGGGCTTGTAAAATCTATTAATAGTTAGAGCAAGTCAGATAAAGTAAATGAATAAACAGATTTTTTTCAGTGATACAAAAAAAGTAAGTAATGTGAACTCAGCCTTAATTTTATTGAATCTAAAGAGGGAAAAAATTCTGCATCACAGTTGTGCTTGGCATCTGTTTCACATATAAATACTTTCTTCAAAATGTTTTTGTAGTTAAAACATGTTATTTTATACTCACTGGACTTGCTTAAACAAATGATGTTGTGAGAAGGTGGCATTAATGCCTCACTATAGCTGACAGTACTGGAGATTATTTTTATGCAAACCATAACACTTACACTGTGTGTGATTGAGTGTGGTTATTAACATAGTCCAGTACTTGTAGCACTCTGTTCCTAGATCAGATCAATTACCTGGTATGTTAAAGGTCCATTCATCATCTAAGCAAGAATAAAGAGATCTGGGAGAAAGGGAGTCAGTCCAAACATAAAGATTGCTTCTAGCATTCAGATTATTTTTAAGAACACCTCTCTGTAATAGAATTGTCAGTGTATGGCTCCCAAGACTGTACGTTGTAAGTAAAGCCGGAAAGAAGATTAAAATATAAATCTCCCATCCTCCTTCTATGAAACAAGGAGTGGAAGAGACCGTATGTATAAAACTTCAGTTAATAGTAAAAAAAAAACAACCTACTGCCAGTATATAATATCAATTGCACAGGATCCATGCTGGAGGTAGAGGGTGCCAACAAGTTACAGCCGACTTATGGTGACCCCCGTAGGGTTTTCAAAGTAAGAGACAAGAGGTGATTTGCCATTGCCTGCCTCTGCACAGCAACCCGGAACTTCCTTGGTGATTGCCTATCCAAGTACTAACCACGGCCGACCCTGCTTAGCTTCCAGGATCTGATGAGAAAGGACAAGCCTCGTCAGTGGGGAGCCACACTAGTCCATGATTAAGGAATATTCCTTCCACTGTAGCACTCTCTCTTGCTCTCACTGCCTCTCATTGTACATACACACATACATAAATACATAGTGCGTTACAAATGGGCAAAGTCCAAAAATCGTGTCAGATGTATGCAAGTCCTGGTGCTCCTAAAGGAGCTGTCCAGTTCATGATGAGAATCATTTTCACTCTTTTTTATTATTTAAAATGACAGAATAGGGCCTGAATGAGAAGGTAACCAGTAAATTGCAATAGTTGTCGCTAGAGCTAGGATGCTAAAGGTGTTACAGTGGGTATCAAATATTCAGGTTGCATTCTCAGCTGAGGTAAAAAAAAAGAAGAAGAAGAAATCCTGATAAATAAGAGGGCAGCAGCACCAGTCTTCAGAAGAACAGATGACGAGGCAAACTCGGAAAAGTTCAAAGCGCAGTCGTTCTGTTTACCAGATCCATCCAAACTAACTTGACAGAAGCATTTGGAGTACAACAGGCTCTTCATCAGAGGCAAATTGTTGGTCATTGCCTTTTCTCCTAAATGAACAGTTTCTTTTCCTTTTGTGAACAAAAAGAGTTGTGAATGTTCTCTTGATATGAAAAGAAACTGTTCATCTCATAAGCGGGGGGGGAAAGACCAACCATTTCTCTCTGATGAAGAATATGTAGTACTCAAAATGCATCAGGCTAGTTAATTCGGAGCACACCACTACATAGAACAACTTCATTTAGACACCTTTTGAGGTTTGCTTCTTGTTGCTTTGTTGTTGAGAAATATTTCTCTTTTATCCTCCCCTCTTATGCCTGTAATACTGCAAGGTGAGGTACTTTACTTCATGGGTGTTTTATTCTTTCCTTTGAAGCATCTGCCATAAGGCATCGCTGGATACAAGATATTAAACCTGATGGACCATTAGTAGTTTCTGGTTTGGTAATTCCCATTTCCCTTTCTCGGTGAAAGCTTCTCATGTTTTGTCATGGATTAATTTATTTTGATCCTCTTGAACAGAAAACACACTGTGTTCTTTTTAATTTTTAGGGGCTTCCTTTAGGAAGAGACTTTTAAAATTTTTCATATACTGTGCTGCAATATGAAGTATTTATTGCTTTTGTGAATGACATGTGAATGACATCATCTTGTCTATGAAAGGATTGCTTTGATTTAGATTGTCTTTTATCACAGTAGATCAGATGGACTGCTCCCGCTATTAAGCCAGTGGTCAGAGGTCCATATTTGCCCAACATTTCCCAGTTTGTGTCCAGCCTCATAACCAGTTTTCACTTCAAGATTCAGCTTTCTTATTTATTGAGGATTGAAAGTGTACGAACTCCAAACATGTGCCTGGAAAGCTGTGAAGAGGCAGCTGCAGGCAACTGTCCACTGCATTACATGAGCAATATTTAGAGTGTATTACAGCCAATCCTAAGACTGTAAAGTTTAGGTCAGAGATCTGGTCTTATTTCAACTTACTGAGCATCACACAAAATCTATAAACGTGACAGAAAGGCTAGAGAAGGACTCAGCCACAGGCTTCCGCTTTAAGATGAAATTATTTTCCTCTAGTGTTGCCCTAACTTGGATGGCTCAGGCTAGCCCAGTCTCATCAGATCTTGGAAGCTAAGCAGGGTCATCCCTGGTTATTGCTTGTATGGGAGACCACCGAGGAAGTCCAGGGTTCCTGTGCAGGGGGAGGCAATGGCAAACCACCTCTGTGAGTCTCTTGCCTTGAAAACCCTACAGGGTTGCCCTAAGTTGGCTGCTACTTGATGGCACTTTACACACACATGCAATATTTCCAGGATGTCAAGTGGACTTCTCCTGGAATTCAGACTTTGGCAAATGACCAACCACTACACTGCTTGAACGGTATAGCTGGGGAAAAAATTGTGTCTGCCTGCCTTTACAACTGGCAGTCAAATATCTAATTTCCTCAAAAGGACAGAAGGAGATTATGTCATGAGTAGAGATGGACATGAACCAGGAAATGCGGTTTGATTCATGATTTGTGGCATGTGAGCTATACGAACCACGGACCATCACGAATTTTTTGATGCTAGACAAACTGGTGAGATTCATGACATGGTAGAACACACACACACACAGCTTGCAAGAGAAACCAAACTTACAGAGGATCTCCAGCTGACTCTTCTCTACCTGCCCACCAAGTTTGGTGAGGATTGGCTTTACGGGGTCCAAGTTACAGCCCTGCAAAGAAGGTACCCTATCCTCCATTGTTCCCAATGGAGTAAGGTCAAACCAGAGAATCTCTCAGAAACTGAAGCTGGGGGGCATTTTTGCAAGCCCAGCAGGACCAGTGCAATGTGCCCAGTGTAACCAGTCCATTTACATGCCCAGAGAAATGCTGATCACCACTTTGGGGTCAAGAAGCAATTTTTCTCCAGGCCAGTTTGGCCAGGGATCCTGGAGGTTTTTTGTCATCTTCTGGGCATGGAACAGGGGTCACTGGGGGTGTGGGGGTAGGTATTTGTGAATTTCCTGCATTGTGCAGGGGGTTGAACTAGATGACCCTGAAAATCCCTTCCAACTCTATGATTCTATGACACTCAACAGGACTAAGGTCAAGCCAGGAAAGTGCTTTTGGGGAAAATGTCAGGCACAGGTTCAAAAGTGTATAGAATGGACCCCCTGCAAGCTACACACACCAAACACACAGGAAACCTCACCCTGTCATCCACTCCTCTATAATCTCTCCAAGTTAGGGGCAGATTACATTTCTGGGGTCACAGTTACAGACCCCCCAAAAAGGTCTACCCTGTGCTCTCTCTGGGAAGAGACAGCTGTGGTTATAGGAGTCTATGGAACAGCTCAGGTACAAGCCATGGAGCAGAATGGGGACTCTGTTACTGGCAGCCACCAGTGCCTGTTAAGCTCTGGAGGGCTCCTACTGGTGTTTCCAAGGCTGGAGAATTCTGCCCCCACCTCCATTGCCTTGGAGTTTTGGTAAATAGTTGAATTGAATGGAGACTGTATGGAAAATGTAACCATTCACAAACTGCCATGAACTGTCCAGAATCCATTACAAACTTCATGAGCCAGTTACTTCATTACAAACTTTACTTTGTGTGGCCCATCCCTAGTCATGACCACATAACTGCTGATCAGCTTCACAGTGGCATGTGGGATAGCCAGCTGCTATGCATGCACAGTCTTGGAAGTTTGCTGTTCTGTGTGCACCTTAAGAGAAATCACAACAACAGTCAGCTCCTTCCTTGCCGTAGCATACATACCTGACAGTCAAGTAGGCCTTGACTACTTCCAAGCTTTTACTTACTTGTAAGATGCAACTTAAGAAACAATGGAAGAATTCTCTCAGTAATCACATTTTGCATTAGTGTGCTTTTCACTAAATTGCTGATATTTGCAGCTTGCTGCATGTATTCCAAAGTGTTTCTGAAGACTTTTTTTTCCATTACACTTTGCAGTATAGGTTTTCTTCTTCTTGGATAGTGGTTTCTGTTATTGCCCTTTTGGTTTCTCATGTTTCAGCTGCATTTGGCACAGATTGGAAGATCCGCTGTTCCTACAGTGGCTTGTTTGTATATGAGCTCTCACACATATTATACCACAGTGTGGACATTTCATCCCATGGAAAAGCTTCATTCACATGTTAAGCCAGAAATCAGATTTCTGTCTGCAGATGTAGGCTTTCGGTGCTGATCTTGTTTGCTTTCATTGTTAATGGTCTCTGGTCTGTTTGATGTGGCTTTAGAACTTTTCTGGACTGTACTCAAGGCAGACAGATCAGCACAGCATAATGACATGTGCATGTTTTTTCAAAGCTGTATTGAAGGGATTTCAGAAGTTCTCAAGCTGTGAACTAGGCTTCCCCAAGGAGGCACAAGCTATTCTTGGGAGAGGGAGGGCATAAGAGCTCTTGCTTGGCTTCTCCAAGACCCGTTTTAGTGTGCATGCTTTAATTTGACTGCAGTGCTAAGTGCTGACTTGAAATCCACACCTGTTCTTTACAAATGCACTGTGGAAGACTGTAGGCAGCTGGTGAACACTCACCCTTCCCTGCCTTATATGTGTTCCCTGGAGCAAGGCCTGCCATTTTCCTTGGACAGGTGAGAGAAGCTGATTCCAGGAAAGGCCAGGGAGGGAAAGAGCTGAAGGAACCTTAGTAGCCTTATGTTATTTGTCAGTAATCAAGTAGCACTTTTGAGAACTTGAAGGCAACTAATGGATTCCATTTTGGAATGAACAGAAGGCCACAACACTGGGTGAGGCAGAAGCACACTTACCATTGGGTTTTTCTTGACTGGTGGTATGTCTGTGTGTGTGTGTGTGTGTGTGTGTGTGTGTGTGTGTGTGTATAAAGTGCCATCAAATCGCAACCCACTTATGGCAATCTTGTGGGGTGCCATTGCCTTCCTCAGCATGGTGACCCTGGACTTCCTTGGTGGCCTCCCATCCAAATACTAACCATGGCTAACCCAGCTTAGCTGTCAAGGTCTGATGAGATCAGGCTAGCTAGGGTCATCAAAGTCAGGGCACATCCACATAGGAAGCTCCGTTGCTCTTGCTTAATTGCTGCATAGGGATGGGCACGAGCCTAAAAATTCTGGTTCCATTTGGGGTCCAGGTGGTTCCCAAACCAAACCCTGAGCTGCCAGAAAATGCCCAAATCAGCCAGTTCAGGCCCCTTTTCTCCCAGCCGTGGCAAACCACAGCCTAATGAAGGGGGGGGATCACCCAAGAAAGGTTAAATGGCTGGCAGCCATTTAACCCTCCATTTTTCTCCCCCCTTCAAAGGGGTTTAATGGCTCACAGCCATTTAAACCTAACAACCAATGGGCAGATCTGTTAGATTTAAATGGCTCCAAGCCATTAAATCCATCATTTTCCCTCCCCCTGCTTCCAAGTGAAACAGAGTGCTGAAATGGCTTGAAATGGGTACACCTGTCCACCATTAGGTTCTGTTTCACTCCCCCCCTTCCAAGCAGGAGGAAGCAAAACTGTCTGCTGAAGTGGTTCACAGCCATTTAAACCTAGCACGTGAGCTGCAGACCTGTACCACTCAGCTCTTAGGTTTTAAATGACCCGAACAACTGAACCGAACTGGAAAAAAGTCCAGTAAATGTTCAGGGATAAAGACTTCCCCAAACATTGGTTCGGGGGCTATGAACTAGGCCAAGTTTGTGCCGAATTTTGGCTTGTGAACTGGTTCATGCCCAACCCTATTGCTACAACACTAAGGTCACGAAGAAGGGATGGCATTGTGAAAGGCTGCTTGTGCCAACATTATCACTTCCCCTTTATGGATTGCACTCTGTGCTGACCCCAAGATCAGGGGCAGTCTAACTAAGTAACTCTGGGGCCCTGGGCAAAAATCCAGGATGGGGCCTCAATATTACTGTCACCTCCACCAACCCAGTAGGACCAAGAAAGGGGCGGTTCTCACCCCACGCAAGGTGGATGGGAAGCCAGCTACCCAAGCCCCAAATGGGGAAGGTGCAAGTGACAGCAGTGGCCTGCTCTTTTCCTTTTCTCCCCTCCTTTTTGGAGGAGCAGGCATTTGGCAGTCAAGGCCCCCAAGTGTGGGGCCTGGGGCAGCTGCCCCTGTTGCCCAAGACCACCCTGCCCAAAGTTTCAAGTGCTGGCACTGCTGGTGGATGGGTTAAGTATGGACATTGCCTAGATAACACTCTAAGTGAGGATATCTAATCTTTACAAAAGGCCCTGTGCAGACATGCCAATTATATGAGAAAGCAAGGATTTAGCCTGCTGTTGTCTAGACATTAAATAGTAGCTGTAGTGATGTGAAGTTGGAGAATTCCTGGTTCAGACATTTTTCAGCTATGTCTGCATTTTGCAGCTGTCTGTTGTATTTCTTCATTTCTTTGGATTTTTATCCTTGATTCTCCCACAGTGTGTTATTACCCTTCATCTATTTTCTGCCCATATGCCCTTCCTCTTCAGGGAACTGTAGGCTGTTCTTTGGATTGGATAATTTTTAATTAAAAAATTGCCTTAAATGGGCAAAAAATCTGGGGTAATCTTTCTCTAGCATTTGGGAATAGGTTAGCCATTGTAGTCAGGAAAGATTAAATTTAATTACATGAGATAGAAATTGGTGAAGATGGATGGAGGAACAGGAGAACTGGTGAACATGTGCATATTCAAGGTAATGTTTTGAGGGGAAATGGGATAAAAAAATTGTTGATGTAAGCAATAGCCTTTGCTGCATATTACACTGATCAGAACAAGATACATATACAATGTAGAACACATAGCTTTGATAAATATTCAGGCACATATTTGAAAAAAACAGAGGTTTGTGCCATGTGTTTGTTACGTAAGCTTGCAAGCTTGCTAAATTATGTTTGGGGGCATCCATTTATTATTATCTTAATTTGAAGACCACGTACTTAGCAACTCAAATGCCTTTTTGAGTTTTCTTGAAATCCTAGCTTAGATCCATAAGAACATACGTAATATCAGTAAGAAAAACACTGCTGGATCATATTAGTGATCTATCTATTTCAGCATTATATTTTACACAGCAATATAAAGCAGTGGGGAAGGGAAGGGAAAGGGATTGTAAGCCACTTTGAGACTCCTTCAGGTCATGAAGGATGGGGTATAAATCCAATCTCCTCCTTCTCCTCCTCCTCCTCCTCCTCCTGCTTCTTCTTCTTCTTCTTCTTCTTGTGGGTTTTCCCAACAGGCCAAATATCACCCCTTGGCAAATAGTACCCTCCAGGAACATGTCAGGTCAAGAAAATGGCATAGGGAGGAGGCTGACGCACCTTCTCCAAATGTGTCAGTCAAGAATCTGAATCAGGCATAGGAACTGAAGAGAACCCTCAACTTACATGTAACACAGAACACAGGGTGGCAGCCCCAGGCCTAACCTGTGTATTCCATAATGTGTGAAGAGACCTCTTAACCTCTGCTCATCTCTTCACATGATCTTTATTCGGGTTGATACCATGCACACATTTAGAAACTGCTGGGAGATCTGTTATCTCCATCTCATATAGTTTGACCTCGTGTGGTAGAAGGGGCCATCAAGTCATAGCTGACTTATGGCAACCCCATGAGGTTTTCCAGGGAAGAGACATTCAGAGGTGGTTTGCCATTGCCTGCCTCTGCATAGCACCTCTGGACTTCCTTGGTGGTCTCCCATCCAAAGACTAACCAGAGCTGATCCTGCTTAGCTTCTGAGATACAGCAAGATTGCGCTAGCCTTGTAGATACAATAATAAAGAAATAGGACTGCCAGCTGGCCCCAGAGAGCTTACCAAATTTAGACAGGGGTAAGAGAGAAATTCAGCAAAGGGAGGGCAAGCAGATGCAAGGGTACCAAGTGATAAATGTGAGCAACTGCTGTGACAAGTACTTTGGTCCGTTTGTTTGGTGATGATGAAGACTTAAGCCATAGGCTTTACTGAAGAGCTACAATTTGTAGAGTGCTGACTCGATACAGGAAATTTACCCCTTTTCAGACCAATGCATCTTTCAGCATAACGCTGCAATGCCATTCCCTTATCAGATGTATTCATTGTAGGCAACAGTGAGCCCCCACCCTACCTCTGGGAGGCCCAAAACAGAAGAAAAATAAAAGCTAAGCAGTCCATCTCTGGCGTTGGTCCAACAAAGTTTCCCGATACAAGGAACAAACCTCCATGATGTCATTAAGAATACATGATTTTAATGGGCATATGCTATTCTTTGGTGAATTTAAAAAAAATGGTTGTCTCAGGCTCCCAGCGTTTGATGCGGTTTAAAGTTGAGTGTTTGATTTGCTGCAGTTTTCTGGGAAATAATGGTGTTAACCAAAGCCCTGCTTGGGAATTAAAAGCCTCTGATCTAGTGTGGTAGAACATGTTCCACTTCACCCTCTCAAGAGGCTGGGGGGGTGCGTGGTGAGCAATTCTTGCAAGGGGACGGGAAATGTTGCTGGGGGGATTCATACCTATGATGAACCCAGGCTGTAAAACACTGACATCCGCCTGCACAGTCTCTTGTTCTCTGAACAATTGTGTTCTTTCTTTCTTTCCTTCTTCTGGCTCCCTTGGTGAATACTCACAGGCTTTGTTCCAAAGATTGCAACCAAAAGCAATACAGCATTATAACACACAGGAGATCTGTTGATTTCATTAGAGAAACTTCAGAGGAATGTTTGTGCACTCTTGCCTTTGACATCACATGCAGGAAATTCTTCATTGGCCTGTTCAGTGCAATAAATAGACCTCCTGTATGCAGCCATCTCCTGGAGAAATCCCCATGGTAACATGTAAAGCTAAGAACCTTCTGATGTTGGATGTAGGGTTTCAGATTCTTTCAAGGGAAAAAGAGAGAGGCTGAGAAAAATGGCTAACAGTGCAATCCTTAGCAGAATTACATCCTTCTAAGTCCATTGAAGCCAATGTGCTTAGAAGGGTGTTACTGTGTTTAGGGTTTGCAGTGCGCACATTCCAAGGTTCTGCCTGTTCTTGAATATGCTGCTGAGCAAACAAGCCTCATAAGATGGCAAACAGAAAGCGGGGTATAAATCAAATAAATAAATAAAAAATCGACCAGCTGACGAAAGGTAAAATATTAACATGAGACATGCTGATTAGACTGAACAGGTAAATTCCAGTTAAATCTCTGGGGGTCCATTAAGAGGATCTTCAGAGGTTAAGATGCTGAGCTGCAGGCTGGAAGGTCTGTAGTTCAGCAGTTCGAGACCCTAGCGCCACATGACGGAGTGAGTTCCCGTCTCTGGCCCCAGCTCCTGCCGACCTAGCCATTCAAAAGCAAGAAATTGCAAGTAGATAAATAGGTACTGTTTCAGTGGGAAGGTAACAGCATTCTGTGCACCTCAGTGTTTAGTCATGCCTGCCACATGACCATGGAAATGTCTTCAGACAGCGCTGGCTCTTTGGCTTGGGAACAGAGATGAGAACCACCCCCTAGAGTCGGATTTGACTGGTTTTTGAATAAGGGAAACTTTTACCTTAAATGTTTCATAAAATGTGCCTTAAGCAGAGCTGTATGGGCACGGTTTACATCACTCAAAAGGGCTGTGAAACGCACTGGCAGTTACAGACTGTTACTCTGGACGGGTTTTAGACTTTCTCCTTTAAGATGACAAGAGCAGTTGCCTGGGCCAGAAAAGAAATGTCAAGTGGAGCAAAGAGAAACAAGAGCCATGGAGGACATTGCCCGAGTTAAATTATGCTCATTGATTCAATTTGAGCCAGGAATGTGTGTAAATAAACCCTGGCAGCTGTAGCAGCTCTCATTTCTGCAGAGCTTTGGCAGGAATGCGGGAGACCAGTGGACGCAAAAACTTGGCTGTTGTTGAGAAGTTGCAGGCAGACAGCTACACAACTACAATTGCTGAGACAGTAGTTGCCGAAAAGATGGAAGAATAATTTTTAAACGGTCTATGAAAATAATGGCAGAGTACCAAATAAGTAGACGATGGAAAAGTGCTGTCATCCACTCAGGATGGATCTGAAACCATTCATTGCTCTGATTAATGGATTAATGAGCTGGTTGCAAATTTGAACTATGGCTTTTCAGCCAGACATTTAAACTGATTTTTGTGTGAGCAAAGAGTGATTAATGCTCAGGAAATGTCTAGCATATAGTGACATCAGAGAATGAGGCTGCAGCTAGGCATGATGACAGGGAATCAGGTCCAGGTGGGTGTTGCTGAAAGGGGCAACCCTGTGTTGACTTTTCCCTCATCTTCCCGCGGGGCATAGAGAAATGTGTGGTGTGACTTCAGCAGACCATGTAGTTCTGTGCCCCACTCCTAGCCTGTTAGGTGGGGAGGCACTAGCAGAGGAACCAAGCATAGAGCTCCAGTTCAGAACCCAGTGCCAGGACTTTGGGACACCCTCAGATAAATATACCCTGAGCTAGATACACCTACACCTGTACCCTCTAAGGCACTAATTCTTTATGTTATTCATTTAAAACATAAAAACAATAGAAAAACATGGAAATCTAATATCAAGAAAGAATCCAAAATCTTAAACAATGGAGAAAACAACAAGTAAAGCAGCCCAGTGGGAGTAGCAGGTAAACACCGAGATAAAACCATTATATTAGCCCATTAAATACTATGTGATCCTTTTCTCTTTTTCTCTTACCCACACAAACATGTTCTTTCTCCAGGAAAGCCAATGAATCCATCTGAAATAACAAATGGGCACCAAATGAGTACAAGACAACTAATGTCCCCTTTGAAGATCACCATTCTTCAAAAGGAGTGCTTCAGTGCTGAGGCAGATAGTAGGGCAGGGGTGATTATAAGTAGGGATGTGCAATTTTTTCCTCAGTATTTTTCAGTTTGGGTGTATTGGACCAAAAAAAAAAAGTTCGGATTCCTGAAAAATCCCAGATCCAAATACTTTACTGATATTGGGATGCAAGTTTTTTCAGGAATCCTGAATTTTTGGGGGGTCCAGTAAGAGCCACAGCCCCTCCCCAACATGAGAATGCAGAACTCCTTCAAGAGCATAGCCATCATGGGGTCCATGCCACAGTATGTTTTATTAGACCTGAATTTGGGCACAAGATTTTATCTGGCTGAACTTGTTGGAAGTTGCTTCCCATGACATGGCAATACTAGGCTTCACTGTTGCGCTGCCCAGAACTGTATCTCTTTCATACATCTGAAGATAAACAGCAAGCACTTCTATACAAATCTTTTATTTTTTTCCTGAAAATATGCCCCAAATTAATTTTTTAATTTAGCTCAAGTTAAGCATTCAGGTTCATTCTTCAGCAAACACATGAGGCTAACTTGAACTGATCCAGACCCTTGGACTATCAAAATCAGTATTGTCTGCTCTGACTGGCAGCAGCTCTTCAGGGTCTCAGTTTGAGGTCTTTCACATCATCTGCTACCTGACCCTGATAGTGACAATTGCTATCTGTCCCCTTTATCAAGCATGTATAGATTCTAACTTTTCTGCAGCATTTCTTGAGGTTATTGTTGAGGACAATTCAGCCAGGAGACAGAGAACTGCAGAAGGCTACAGAGTCCCCAGCAGCAGCTGATTGAATTTCATAAGGCTGCCGAGCTGCTCTGCCTGAAATTCAGTAATTGCCTGCATTTTACTCTCTCGTTTTCCAGTAGGAATATAATAGCAGCTGCGGTAAAGTTCCTAGTGGCTCACTGACACCTCTCCATCAGTGCTCAGAGTTTTAGGTGTGTTAAATATAAATTGGTCTCACCCAGATCAGATCAGCCACTGGGATTCCTGGGATTGGTGTTATGCCACGTGTTCACAAAAACACAGGGCAAGTGGTCAGTCACTCAGTGATGTACATTCGTGTGTGAAACTTCCTATAGGCACACCTGGACACGCACTTAGAGTCAACTTGCTTTTCCCCTTTGGTGTACCCCTGTGCCCCTGTTTCTCTGTTCTTTCCACTCTCGGCTGCTGTGTTTCCTTCCCTGTCATGCATATGAACCCTAGGGTGATATAACTATTTCTTTCCATACATAGACTTCTTTTGATTAAATCGCCTTCAGGGAGTGTGAACTCTAATCTGGGAGAACTTGGTTTGGTTCCCCACGCCCCCACATGCAGCTGCTGGGTGACCTTGGGCAAGCCACAGTTCTCTCAGAGCCATTCTCTCAAGAGCAGTTCTCTCAGAGCCCTCTCAGCCCCACCCACCTCACAAGGTGTCTGTTGTGGGGAGAGGAAGGGAAGGAGATTGTAAGCCACTCTGAGACTCCATGTGAAGGGTGGGGTATAAATCCAATCTCCTCCTCCTCTTCTTCTAAAGCAATTGACACTTGAAAATTTGCCTTGCGCAGATTTTCTTTGCATCCTCTTTCCTTGACTTCTCCCATGTTCCTGCAAGCCAGCCAGGCATAGGGTAAAGGACTGTTCTTAGGGTTTTGCCATGGCTTGCTCTTTCTTCCCTTCCTGGATTTCTCACAGAGCAACAAGCACTGAGAACGTAGGGACAGACCATTAAATCTCTCCTCCCTTCTGTGTGAGCCACAGCAGTTAATTGAACAATCTCGCGTCTAGTGAAGAATTGTTCTGTTGCCCTGGACTGTTTAGCACATATCCCAACAGGGGCTTCAAAGGAATTAGAAAGGCTCAGGGGGGAAATAAGCTTGAAATTCTGCACACAAAAAAAAGTCCTGCAGGCAGAGAAAGGAACTGAAGGGCATTTTCCAAAGTGTCCTTCATTAATGAGTGCCTGTGCTGCTAAGGAGAGTTCCTGTACCCCAGGTAAAACTCTGACCTAAAGCCAGCACTACAGGGATCCCCCCCCCGAACAATGAAGTGTAGCCCTTTCTCTCCTTGATATTCAACATTTTCCTTTTGCTACCAAAGGGACTCCACTAGGACAAGAGTCATGGCCTCTCTGAAAAGAATCATATCAGAGTAGAATACATTATTGAACATAAACCATGGCTGCTGCTGCTGCTTTTTTTTAATATACTTCTACCTATAGTCAGTCTTTTGCATTTCCTGCTATAGGCAGTTGGGCTTCTTACTGCTTTCACACAGTATTACTGAATGTGCTCTGGATATCGAATTGAAGTTGGTTTTTAAAATCCACACAGACGTTTACAGAAATACATGAACACATGAAGCTACCTTATACTGAATCAGACCATTGGACCATCAAGGTCAGTTTTGCCTACACAGACTGGCCACAGCTCTCCAGTTTCTCAGGCTGAGGTCTTTCACATCACCTGCTCACTGATCCTTCTAGGGAGAGATGCTGGGAATTGAACTGGGGACCTTCTGCATGCCAAGCAAATGCTCTGCCAGTGAACCATGGCCGATCCACATAAGATACCTGGTTGCTGGGAAGCATGTAAAATATTAGGATAAACTCTTTGTTGGCTTCTTTATCTCACCAGGTTCCAATCTTCATGCAGTTCCTCTACATGCACACATCATCCTAGGACTGTGCCCTGGGTTTTGTGGATATGTTTACATAAAGCTGTATACCATACCAAAGCCCCCTACTACCAAAAGTAAGTTGGTTGTCTATATAGAATAATGTAGCAGTTACTGAAGAAATGAGGAACAAAAATTGTTCCATTTAAACAGTGAATGGATGAATAGGGCTGGGGCCACAGCTCAGCGGTAGAGCATCTGCCCAGGTTCAGCCTCCGGCATCTCAGTTAAAAGGATTGGGTAGTAGGTGATGTGAAAGGCCTACACCTGAGAACCTGGATAACAGGTTCTTCATAGACCAAGGATCTACTCAGTAGCCCTGTGCAAACAGTCCCTCCATATCTTCAGTCAATGTGTTTACAGAAAAAGTGGACATTTGGAAAGGAGCAGCTCTCCGTGATCCAAACAAGAAGAGTTGACTGAAAGGCTGTGTACTCACGTCTTGTGTAAGGTATGTTCATAGTCAACAGTGAACATGATCAGACATGACTGAACTGTATGCTACATGAGAAATTCATATAGGGGCAAAATGGGCAAGTTGGTTTATTACAAGCCATGTCAACTTTGTCCCCATATTCACAATAGCAACACGATCACTGGACCTAACAACACCAGCTGTACCATCTAAGATTCTTATACCTGCTCATTTTCCAATATTATATATGCCATTAAGTGTTAAGAGTGTTCTTCTGCTCTCTACACTGAACAAAGAGGCCTATGCGAAAGAATAACTGGACATAAATCTGACATTAAAAATCATAATTTTTAGACACCAGTGAGAAAATACCTTAATCTTCCAGGACATTCCATTGCTGATCTTAGGGTGACAATTCTCCTGCAGAGATATTTTAAAGGAAGATTACAACATGAGATTGCTGGACTAAATTTCACTAACAAAGTTCCGGATAATGAAACCCAGGGCTGAACAGGAAAATGGGATACTTATTATGGATGCTGATTTTCTGCTTTTCCTACCTCAATATATATCTCCTTGCTGTAACCAAGCTGATTACATTTTGTGCTCTATCTCTGTACCCTGACTCCAATTTAGTGGGTTAAACTGCATCAACCTGTTTTTTTAAATGTTAGATACTCATTAGTACAGTAGTCTTTAATATATTAACACAGTCGTCACAGTTGATGTAACCCACCCAACTCCAAGCATTGAGCCGTGAGCTTCTGTGCCCATAGAATTTACTGTGAAGTAATATATGCACATCATGGAAGAAAAATACATCAGAAGGGTTAAGAATGCATAAAAGAGATTATGGATCAAATGGCTGCAGTGATGGAAGGGCAACTCAAGACTGAATAAGGCCTTGAGCTTTCCTGGAATGGAATGCCGCCAGCTGCTGTTATAATCCCATCATTTTTTAAACAAGTGCCTGCTAAGGGCCGAGCCACTGATCTCTCCAGAATCTATATTAAATGAACTTCTTTTCGAAGTAACATTCCATGTTATGTCATTTTCAGAATTAAGAGGTCTGCAGTGTGCATCTGTACACATCTGTAACTGCTCAGGAATGCTCAGAAAGTTATCCTGATTTTAGTAACCGCAACGGCAGGAAAACAAAAACAAAGCCAAAAAAAAAACACCCTAGGGTGGAATGATTTTGACTGAGACCAGCTTTTTAGTCCAGACATGCGTTTGTACTTGGAGGCAATGTGAATTTTTTGCTGTAAAGCACTTGTTTCCAGTTTTAATGATGAGTTGATCTTCTTTGTATCATCTCATTGGCTACCCCTTTGTGCTTTTTATCCACGCTATATGTCTGGGATAATATCTCTTGTGGGAAGGGGATTAAATGCACCAGAAGAGCATACAGGGCTTTCCTCTGAGCCTTCGGAATACCTCCTTGGCAGAGTAGAGTGGAAAAGCAAAGCAAAACAACAGGACAGAATGCCCATTATGTTCATTTGACACCAACTGGAATAGAGTTCTAATACCTGGGAACTGGCATCATTCCGAGGCTTTCATGATATGCTGGCAAAATATTGTTCACTAGTGGTAAAACTACATGCTTTCTCCCCCCCCCCAATCTCACAGCTAATTTATGGCAACCCTGCAGGTTTTTTTCAAGGCAAGAGTTGTTCAGAGAACATAAGAACATAAGAACATAAGAGAAGCCAATGTTGAATCAGGCCAATGGCCCATCTAGTCCAACACTCTGTCACACAGCGGCCAAAATATACCAGGTGCCATCCGGAGGTCCAGCAGTGGGGCCAGGGCACCAGAAGCCCTCCCACTGCTGCCCCCTCCAGCACCAAGAATAGAGTGCATCACCTGCCCCAGACTGAGAGTTCCCATCCATACCCTGTGGCTAATAGCCACTGGTGGACTTCTGCTCCATATGTTTATCTAATTTCCTCTTGAAACTGTCCATGCTTGCAGCTGCCACGACCTCCTGTGGCAGTGAATTCCATATGTTAATCACTCTTTGGGTGAAGAAGTATTTCCTTTTATCTGTTTTTAACCCGACTGCTCAGCAATTTCATAGAGTGCCCATGAGTTCTTGTATTGTGAGAAAGGGAGAAAAGTACTTCTTTCTCAACCTGCTCAATCCCATTCATTGAGCAGTAGTTTGCCATTTCCGTTGCATAGTGACCCTGGACTTTCTTGGTGGCCTCCCATCCAAATACTGACCAGGGCCAACTCTGTTTAGCAGGCAAGATTTGATGAGACTGGGCTAGCTGCTACAGGAGACATAACAGCTGCTGCCCTAGCTCTGCTCCCATCCTCCCACCCTGGTAATACATTGCTTCAAAAATGTGCTGTTTGTCAAGTTCAGAATTTCCCTACTATCATGTCTTCTCTTCCACTCTTTGTAAAAAGCATATTTGTCAATATCCCAAGATGGGTTCAGGTAGTGAGAAAGCTAGTCTCCATACTCCATGGGTAATCTGGAAAACACTCTGGGATTTTTTGTGTGTGTGGGTAGAAGATATCTGGGTTTGTATCCAACTATTCTACTCAACAATGTTTGAAGGTTTCCACCAATCTAAGGATCCTTCCTCTAATGGAATCTGTAGGAATTTACTGAATGTGAACGAAGAGCTGTTTCTGTTGGACGAAGGCTCCTTAGGCTGGAGGAGGCTTCAGGCTTTGCTGATTGGAATGGGCTTAATTTGGAATAGCTCTGCAGAGGACTGTACTGTTAGTCCTGCAGAAGTTAGAAGCAAACTCCTGTATAGATGGATATTAATGGTCTGCTTTCTTCCATGTTGATACATAACCAGGCAGATTAATTTCACTTTATAATTTTATGCATCAATAGGATGGAGGGAATTGAATCTAAGCTTCTAAGGGTATGTTCAGATTGGCAGAGTCTTGCATTCTTTTCAAAAATTACAAGGCAACTTCAAACAACAACGTTCAGAACCTTATTTTAGCCAGATTCCCAATGGACAAAGCATAAAATTGCTTTCTACCAGCCTGTTATGTCCCATCTCTGTTGTACTCCCTACAATCAGGTTCCCATTTTGTTTTCAAGTTTGTTACTGTGTGTGGTCAAAAGACCTGTCTACCTTAGCCATAGGTCAATGTGAATGTGGCCAGCATTCTACTCTGAGCCCAAATTCATACTTAATAGCCTGAACTTAAGGAAGAAAACTTTCCTTTTGCCACTTTTTACCTCTGCTAAAGGAGCCATTGGCGCGAGACCACATGGCTGTTTTGGCTCTTGGCAACAATGCAAGGGGAGGAAGAGCCCTTTATCTCCCCAACAAGGCTGAGCCCCTGCACCATTTTGAAGAGTTAAAACCGTAAACTGGTGCTGTGTACCTATGAGAGACTCTGGGCTGTGGTATCGTTTAGCCCAAGGGTGGCCAAACTGCAGTTCAGGGGCCACATGTGACTCTTTCACACTGTCTAATTTAATGTTAATAAAAAGCAAATCTGCATATTTTTCAATAAAAATGTGTGTGTGATATTTGTTCATGTCTTGCGGCTTTCAAACATCTGACGTTTATTCTGTGTGGCTTTTACGTTAAGCAAGTTTGGCCACCCCTGGTTTAGCCCTTCGGCTCTTTACCACCTTTAAAGGGATACCCCCAATCTGGGCAGTGACCCAGAAAATGGCTGAAAGGGATCTCTTGACAAAGTGGTGAAGCTTGGAAGGAACATTAAGAATCTGGATAGAGTGGAAACAGAAATAAAGGTTTGGGGACGGGAATAATACAATTCAAACAGTAACAATAAATCAAATAATATCAAGCACTCATGTTATCCAATATTGGAAGTCTGCATCAAGAACCATAATTCATATCATTCAAATGATGTAGTTACTCCACTTAAGAGGGGGAGATAAGAGTCTAAATGGGTAAAAATCAGAAACTTCTATCACTAACTGTCTATTGGTCTGTGCAAAGTTCCGATTCCCGACCTCTTGGACAGGTCTCAGGCTCTTGAACAGCCAAAAATCTAGAAAGTTAACCACTGAAGAGAAACAGAGATATTCTGCTGGCTCTCTTTTCTTCTGTTATAGTAATTACCAGAAACTGTTAAATCAGCTTGATGCAAAGAAAAAGAAGGGATGGTAGCCCTAACACCAGGACAGAGCAGGGGGAAAGGTATGGCCTAAAATGGAGGCATATTGGCAACAATCCTGAGCAACTTCTCTTAATTATATTATTTAAAAGCAAAGAATATGTTTACATTTTGAAAGTATGCTTACAAGGAAAATAGCTGGCCATCAGTGGGTTGGATCCTATGACTCCATTCTGCTAATTAGCTCCTTCAACTTTCTTCCAATAAGTCAAGGGTCCTCAAACTTTTTGAGCCTGTGGGCCCCTCTGGAATTCCGGAGCAGCCAAAAAATGGCTGCCACAAAATGGCTACTGTTCGAGGTGGAATACACCGTGCAATGACTGCTGCAGTTTACCTTCAGTCACACAGTGAAGATCCTTGTGCTGTGGTGGCAGCTGCTGAAGCCCAGCCAATTAAATCTCCAGTAGCCCTTCAGAAGCCTTGCTGGGTAAAAGCCCCTATTGGCCTTACTCATTTTCTAAAAACACTTGGTGGGCACCAGGCGCCACAACACTCCCAGGCGCCACACTGTGGATCCCTGTGATAAGTCTTCCTTCAACAGATAAATGCCTCCTCCAATCGAGAAAGATGTTTTCTGATGAAGAAAGGTTTCCTTTGGTGAAGTTTTTCTTTGTTGAAGGAAGTCTTTCTTTGTTGGAGGAAAGCTTGGTGGACACAACCCACCATCTTTTAAAGGTTTTCAAAAGAAAGCTAGATGAGCATCTGTTAGGAAGAGTGAAGCATAGAATACCAGCATCACATTTAAATTGGGTGCTAGACCTCAAAGAACTGAATGTAATCTGGTGCTTATCGTAGAACATTTGCATCTAACTTCTGGAGGTTTTAATGAATAAATAGTACCAAAAGAAACTGTTAAATGGCTATGTCTGCAGTCCCATGCATACTTGTTTAGGAGTAAACCAAACGGAACATATAGGAGTTATTTCTTGTTTGTAGGACAGACTGCATATTTTCATGTGTAATTGACAATTATTGGTTTGTAATTATTTCTTTTTCTGTGTAAAGTGTTTTTACAGATCTAAAAATATTATAAGATATAAAAGCTGTTTGCCTCTATTTTTTGATGAATCTCTTAAAGGAGAAAAGATCATTTGGTGCACTTTTGTCCCTTTTTATTAATTTAAAAGCCTCAGAATACTTTTCAAATGCACTTAGAAATGATCATGCTTCTGTGAAAAAAATTGTCAGGTCCTATTTCTATGTGTTGTGACTGCAGGCAAACTATAATTAAAGTCATCTGAAGATTCTTGTTATAAATATCCCCTATATACATGCACAGGGCTGAAAATGAGCGGATTTAAATGGTATATTGTAAAAGGACACAGGCCTATTGATTTCACAGCTGCTAACCCTTTCGGCTCCACACTACATACCTTGTTATCTGACTTTCCAGAGATTCTTTTAATTGTCTAGGAGGTTATATACTTTAGAAAAAAGGGGAAATGTGGATAAATACAAATAAAATCTTATCCCAAATCCATGTCTTAAATTCATTCTGCATTCCATTCACCCCTTCCCCATAGATTAATGCCTGTATAAATATTTCTGCTGTATTGAAGGTTTTAAACATTAAAAAGAAATATAGAGGAAGGAAGGAAGTGAAGTCATTTACAAATAGTAGTGAGTTAACATACAAAGGGATAATTTTGAGTGACAGGTATTTCTGTACTATTTATGCTATTAAATATAGATCAGAAATCTCATTATAGTAGTCTATATGTATGTGCATACAAATATATATAAATTCTTGTTTTTTCTAAATTCAAATTATAGAAAGCCTTGGTCCACATATTCTTTTGTGTCACTTGGTTTCTGTAAGCTACACTTAGGCAGAAATCATATTTTGGCAGGCCCCACCCAATGTTTGTGAAAATACATAAATGGTAGGGCCACATGTACAGTTTTGAGGACATAATTCTCTCTGGACTGCAGAATTACTGGCTGTACACTATGGTGGATGATTGTGTAGGAAGCACCAAACTTTATAAATCAGGAATTGATAACTGTCAAGAGTATATGTGTAATGATTCTGTTGAAAAACATTGTCAGATGATGAGCCATGACAGTGCATGGGCTATGGCTCAGTGGTACAGCATCTGCTTTGCATTCAGAAGGCTCCAGGTTCAATCCCTGGTATCTTCTAAGTGGAGCTTTTGAGTCACGGTGGCAAAGGAATAATCTCAAAGTGGAGCTAACCAAATTGAATTGAACAATAGCACTGTATGCATCAAATTAGGCACATGTGCCTCATTCGCTATGATCTACTAAGAGATATACCCAAAATAGCATTAGGACATCCCATTACCCAGACCTCTGATGGTAGTGGTGAAGGTCCTGGACAAGTATTGTGAGGCTGAGGGTCAAATGGTTGGTTTTAAACTGACTGAAGTCTAATCCAAACAAGGCCAAGGTTGTTCTTGTTGGGAAAGCAGAATGTTTGGCTAATGTTGATCTACTAGACTTAGGTGAGGTTAGAGTGAGTCTGCTCTTGTACAGGTCTTCTTAATGGATTAACAATTTGATGCTGTTGATAGGAGCACTTTCCTTCAACTACATCTTTCTTTAAAGTTGGTCCTATATTTAGACTTGGCTGACCTAGCCAAACTGATCCATGCTACCTTAACATGAAACTGTCTTATACTGAATCAGTTTTTGGTCTGTCAAGGTCAGTATTGTCTACTCCGACCGGCGGCAGCTCGCCAGGGTCTCAGGCAGAGGTCTTTCACATCACTTGCCACTGGAGATTGAACACAGGACCTTCTGCCTGCCATTAAGTCACAGCCCTTTCCTCAGACCACTGGATTAGACTACTGTAACTCTGTGTGGGGCTGCCTTTGAAGACAGCTTGAAAGTGTGAATTCATGCAGAATGCAGCAGAAATTCATGCAGAATGCAGCAGGAAGAGTGCACCAGTTTGGTGTAGTGGTTAGGAGCACAGACTCTAATCCAGGAAAACTGGGTTTGATTCCCCACTCCTCCGCATGCAGCTGCTGGTGTGACCTTGGCTCAGTCACAAGTTCTTTCATAGCTATTCTTTCATGAGCAGTTCTTGAAAGATCTCTCTCAGCCCCACCTACCTTACAAGGTGCCTGTTGTGGGGAGTGGAAGGGAAAGAGATTGTAAACCACTCTGAGACTCCTTCAGGTAGTGAAAGGCGGGGTATAAATCCAATTTCCTCCTCCTCCTCCTCCTGACTGGGGTCAACCGTTTGGAACATTTAACCACAGTGCTGGGCCAAATCTACTGGTTATTTGTCTGCTTCTGGGATAAATTCTAAATGCTGGTTTTTAATTTTTAAAGCCAATCACAGCCTAGGACCCTCATACTTATTTGACTTAATCTCCTAGCATACTCTCATGTACCAGCTACGTTCTTCAGACAGCCTTTTCCTTCTCCTTTAGGACTGCCTATATGGTTACAGCTGGGTCACAGGCTGTTTCCATGATGGGTCCAGTTAGTGGCCTGACAGAATGGGTGAGGGAGGCGCTTTCATTTGCAATGACAGGAAAGCCAGTAAGACAGTTTTATTCCAGAGACTATTTAGTGGAGGATAAATTGTTTCAGTAGTGTTTGTTCAAATTCTGTGTATTTTATTTTTTTATTATGCATTTGCTTTTTGGTTGGTTGTACATTTTAATCTGTGTATTAATCTTGCTAACTGGACAGGTGTAGTTTGTGATCTCAGAACCTGCTTGTTGCATTGATAGCCACCTTGAGTCTGAGGAGATCAGGTGGCTATAAATGTTTTAAGTAGGTAAATAAAAAGGACTTGGTACATCAGCAAAGCTGGAGGTGGCCTTGCAGACCTATACAAGAAAACACATTTCAGTGTAGGGTTGCCAACCTCCACCAGGGACCTGGAGATCACCAGACAACAGAGATCAGTTCCTCTGGAGATAATGCCTGCTTTGGAGGGTGAACTCCATGGCATCATGTCCGTGCTGAGCTCCCTCTCTTCCCCAAACCTTGCCCTTCCCAGGATCAACCCCCAAATCTCCAGGAATTTCCCAACCCAGAGTTGGCAACCCTATTTTAATTACGTAGTCTGTATTTATGCCAGTAAAATATCTCAGCCAACAAAATAATCCTCCGCTTCTTGTCATCCAAGGAAAGAGGTGAAGGGAGTTAACGTTCAAACGGGCACAAAATATTTAAGATACCTACATATCATTCTGGGCTATTTCAAGAAAGAAGGAAATTACAGCCTGGTTCTATGTCCCTGATGAGAGCCATTCTAGAAATTTCAAGACCAGACCAGTCCCTTAGTCCCTCAAGGAAATGACAGGACAGGAATGGGACCAATTGGAAAAAGAGGGCATAAATTCCCCTGTACCTTTTTCAGAAGGTGCGACTCTCATAGTGACTATAGTAAAATAGATAAAATAATTTGTATATGTGGGGATTATAAAACAACCATGAATCAAGTTTCTAAGATGAACAGAAATCTACTGGAAGCCTTGTGAGGAAGGCCAGATTTCAGCAAGACAGACATATTTATCAAGGACTGTGAACAGTTTGCCATCATATACTCACAAAGGCTTATAAGAATACAAGCAGTTGCCTTATGGAATTTGTTCTGCCCTAGGGGTTTTTCAGAGAACTGTTGAGAATTCCTGGAAAGGAATTCCTAAGGGTGGAGGTGCAAATTAATGACATTGTTTTCGCAGGTTAAAATGTCAGAGAACATACTTCAGCCTTGGAAGGGGTACTCCAAGATTAGAAAGAATAGGTTTTCGCTTCTTTAAAAAGCCAAGTATTATTTTATGAAAGCTGAGCTACTGAACAGACAGAGAAGGCATTCATCCTTTTTCCACCAACCCATTCACAGGGTCTCAGCTCCACAAAACCCAACTGAATAAGGTGCATACTTGGGAATGTTGAACTTCTACTACAAATTTCCTCCCAACACAGCCCTTTTGGAACCACTATATCCTCTCCTGTGGCAGTGACAAAAAGATCAAGGAAAAGCATTTTAAGATTCCAAAAAATTACTTCAGTCCTCAAAATTACTTCACCCAAACAAGTAATTGTATTTTGTGATGCCTGTTCATGTGGGTTGTGAGAGTGATTGTTCCATACAATGGAGTAGAGTGAAGAAACACGCTGGATATGCTTCTAGAAACTTAAATAAGGGAGAATGGGACTATTCCCAACTGGAGAAGAAGAATGTAGTTATTATCTTTGGCATCAAAAAGTTCCATTAGTATTTGTATAGGAAACAGTTTTGTATCCTGACAGATCACACAAGCCATTTGTAGAACTTATGTAGAACATAAGAAGTTGGAAGGAGTAGAGGGCAGCCATGAGGTTCTAACATTAGCTGCATATGTATTAATATACAAAGCAGAGTCACAACAAACACTGATGCCCTCCTTTGTCTGCTAGCTCCAGAATCAGAGACTTTCGTGGACATACCAGATGAAGTAAAGTTATTGATGGAACACCTCAAGGAAACCCATATTGAGGTCTTTATGAATCAGAACCTATACAAGAGAAAACCCAGCTTTCTCTTGGCTGTTACAAGAGTGACCAAAAAGAAGCACAAAGGAGGACATAAGCCCTTATTCAAACTAAGAAGACAAAATTAAGCAAAACTAATGGATGTGTATTTGGGTGTTTTTTTTAAGGTTGTAGTGCTCCTCTCCAAGGACACAGCAAGTCATAGAATCATAGAGTTGGAAGGGAACTCCAGGGTCATCTAGTTCAACCCCCTGCACAATGCAGGAAATTGACAAATACCTCCCCTCTACACCCCCAGTGATCACTCTTCCATGCCCAGAAGATGACAAAAAACTTCCAGGATCTCCAGCCAAACTGGCCTGCAGAAAAATTGCTTCCTGACCCCAAAGTGGCAATCAGCATTTCCTTGGACATATTAGAAAGGGCCACAAGAACTAAGCAATGATGGAACCCTTCCTGCCCTCCCTCTCATGATCTGCCTAAGTCCACAGAATCAGCATTGCTGACAGATGGCCATCCAGCCTCTGTTAGAAAACCTCCAAAGAAGGAGAGCCCACCACCTCCCGAGGAAACCTGTTCCACTGAGGAACTGCTCTAACTGTCAGGAAGTTCTTCCTAATGTTTAGCCAGGAGCTCTTCTGATTTAATTTCAGCGCATTGGTTCTGGTCCAGCCTTCTAGGGCAACAGAAAACAACTCCATACCATCCTCTACCTGACAGCCCTTCAAGTACTTGAAGATGGTGACCATATCACCTCTCAGTCATCTCTTCTCCAGGCTAAACATACCCAACTCCTTCAACCTTTTTTCATAGGACTTGGTCACCAAATACCTCACCATCTTCATTGCCCTCCTCTGGACACGTTCCAGCTTGTCTATATCTTTAAGAACATAAGAGAAGCCAATGTTGGATCAGGCCAATGGCCCATCTAGTCCAACACTGTCACACAGTGGCCAAAAAGACCAGGTGCCATCCGGAAGTCCAGCAGTGGGTCCAGGACACTAGAAGCCCTCCCACTGTTGCCCACTCCCAAGCACCAAGAATACAGTGCATCACTTGCCCCAGCCTGAGAGTTCCTATCTATACCTTGTGGCTAATAGCCACTGATGGACTTCTGCTCCATATGCTTATCTAATTCCCTCTTGAAGCTGTCCATGCTTGTAGCCAATGTGAACTTGTGGATCTCCTGACAAAAATATGTACTCTTTCATTAAAATCTGCCTCCATTCCTGAGGACTGGAAGGTAGCTAATGTCACTCCCATCTTTAAAAAGGATTCCAGAAGAGATCTAGGAAATTACAGGCCAGTCAGACTGACGTTGATACCAGGTAAATTGGTAGAAACTGTTATTAAGGAAAGAATTAGTAGGCACATTGATGAACAAAAACTATTGAGGTAGACTCAGCATGGGTTCTGTAAGGGAAGATCTTGTCTCACTAACCTGTTAGTGTTCTTTGAGGGGGTGAACAAACGTGTGGACAAGGGAGACCCAATAGATATTGTTTACCTTGACTTCCAGAAAGCTTTTGATAAAGTTCCTCATCAAAGGCTCCTAAGTAATAGTCATGGGATAAAAGGACAAGTCTTCTGTGGATCAAAAACTGGCTAATTAATAGGAAACAGAGAGTAAGTATAAATGGGAAATTCTCTCAGTGGAGGGTAGTAAGCAGTGGGGTACCATAGGCATCAGTACTCGATCCGATGCTTTTTAACTTGTTCATTAATGATTTGGAGTTGGAAATAGCAGCAAAATGGCTAAATTTGCAGATGACACAAAGTTGTTTAGGATGGTGAGAACCAGGGAGGATTGTGAGGCATTCCAAAGGGTTCTGTCGAGGATGGGCGAGTGGGCGTCAACATGGGAAATGGAGTTCAATGTGGCCAAGTGCCAAGTGATGCACATTGGAGCCAAAAATCCTAACTATAAATACACATTGATGGGGTCCAAACTGGCAGAGATTGACCAAGAGAGAGATCTTGGAGTCGTAGTAGATAATGAAAATGTCTAGACAGCGTGCAACCGCAATAAGAAAGGCCAATGCTATGCTGGGGATTATTAGGAAGGGAATTGAAAACAAATCAGCCAGTATCATCATGCCCCTGCATAAATCAATTGTGCGACCTCATTTGGAGTACTGTGTACAGTTCTGGTCACCACACCTCAAAAAGGATATTATAGCTTTGGAAAAAGTTCAGAAAAGGGCAACTAGAATGATAAAAGGGTTGGAACACTTTCCCTATGAAGAAAGGTTAAAGCGCTTGGGGGTCTTTAGCTTGGAGAAACAACGGCTGAGGGGTGACAGGATCAAGGTTTATAAGATTATGCATGGGATAGAGCAGGTTGAGAAAGAAGTACTTTTCTCCCTTTCTCACAATACAAGAACATTATCAAAAGCCTTACTGAAATCAAGATAAACTATGTCTACAGCATTCCCCTGATCCAGCAAGGTAGTAACTTTCTCAAAAAAAGAGATAAAGTTATTCTGACATTACTTGTTCTTGAGAAAGAACAATAATAATCACAGCCATCCTTTCTAAATGTTCAAAGACTGTCTGTCTGATGATTTGTTCTAAAACTGTCCCAGATATAGACGTCAAGCTGATGGGTCAGTAGTTACTCGGGTCTTCCTTTTTCCCCTTTTTGAAGATGGGGATAACATTTGCCTGCCTCCAGTCTTCTGACTGAGGGAACTCCATGAAGATAGTAAGCAACTAGGGTGGCCAACCTCCAGGTAGTGACTAGATATCTCCTGGGATTACAGCTAATCTCTAGGTGACAGAGATCAGTTCACCTGGAGAAAATGACCACTTTGGAAGGTGGACTCTATGGCATTATACCCCATAGAAGTCCCTCCCCTTCCCAAAATATAAGCCCCGCCCCCTGCTCCCAGCCCCACCCCCTACTTTCAGTTGGGCCACGAGGAGAAAGTAGCAGGCAGGTAAGTTCCCTGCAGAGCCCTCCTGTCGCCTGCTGAGGTGCCCCCCTGCCTTTTACAGGCCCTGTGCTGGAGCGCTAGGCTTGTAGAAGGCCTTCGGAGCCCCCTGCCTTCTACAGGCCCTGTGCCGGAGCGCTGGGTGTGTAGAAGGCCTTCAGAGCCCTCTGCCACCCCCACATTCTACAGGCCCTTCGGAGCCCCCCCGCCACCCCCTCCACCTTCTACAGGCCCTGTGCCAGAGCACTGGGCCAGCAGAAGGCCTTCAGAGCCCCCCGCCACCTGCAGGCCCTGTGCTGGAGCGCTGGGCCTGTAGAAGGCCTTCGGAGCCCCCTGCCACCCCCCCACCTTCCCCGCCTGGGCTCCCCTCTCCAGTTGCCTCTGGAGAAGCGCAGGGAGGGAACGCTGGCACATTTAGATGCCTTTCTCTCCCTCCCCGAGATCAAAAATGGAGAAAAAAGCATTTAAACATGCCTAGCTTTCCCCCTTCCCCTCCCAACTTCTCCGCCACTGTGGAGAAGCTGGGGGGGAAAGGAAGATGCATGCTAGGCAGAAATGCCTGAGATCCCCCCGCTTACCTCGCCCCACTTTCAGGAAGGCTCTTTCACACCCAGTGGGTTCAGTAGGTGTGGCTTCTGTTGCTGTTTCAAGGACTGGGTGGAGCACTTTGAACTAACAGTAGCTAATAATTACTGTAATAATAGTAGCTAATAATTACTGCACTCATTTCACACGCTAGCAAGGTCATGCTCAAAATCCTACAAGCTAGGCTCCAACAGTACGTGGATAGAGAACTGCCAGAAGTACAAGCTGGGTTTCGAAGAGGTAGAGGAACTAGAGATCAAATTGCCAACATTCGCTGGATTATGGAGAAAGCAAGAGAGTACCAGAAAAACATCTACTTCTGCTTCATTGACTATGCTAAAGCCTTTGATTGTGTGGATCACAATAAATTATGGCAGGTTTTTAAAGAGATGGGAGTACCGGACCACCTCACATGTCTCCTGAGAAACCTGTATAAGGGTCAAGAAGCAACAGTTAGAACCGGATATGGAACAACTGATTGGTTTAGCATAGGAAAAGGAGTACGACAAGGAAGTATATTGTCACCTTGCTTATTTAATTTATATGCAGAGTACATCATGCGAAATGCTGGCCTGGATGAATCACAAGCTGGAGTTAAGATTGCTGGGGAAAAGATCAATAACCTCAGATATGCAGACAATACCATTCTGATGGCAGAAAGTGAAGAGGACCTAAACAGCCTCTTGCTCAGGGTGAAAGAGGAGAGCGCAAAAGTGGGCTTGAAGCTCAACATCAAAAAAACTAAGATCATGGCATCTGGCCCCATCACTTCTTGGCAAATAGAAGGGGAAGTCGTAGAAGTAGTGACAGACTTCACGTAGTCCTAGGATCCCAGATCACTGCAGATGGTGACTGCAGCCATGAAATTAAAAGACGCCTGCTCCTTGGGAGGAAAGCGATGGCAAACCTAAACAGCATGATAAAAAGCAGAGACATCACCTTGCCAACAAAAGTCCGCATGGTCAAAGCAATGGTATTCCCCGTAGTAATGTATGGCTGCGAGAGTTGGACTATAAGGAAGGCTGAGCGCCGAAGAATAGATTCTTTTGAACTATGGTGCTGGAGAAGACTCTTGAGAGTCCCTTGGACTGCAAGGAGATCAAATCAGTCAATCCTAAAAGAAATCAACCCTGACTGTTCCTTGGAAGGCCAGATCCTGAAGCTGAAGCTCAAATACTTTGGCCACCAAATGAGAAGGGAGCATTCACTGGAGAAGACCCTGATGCTGGGAAAGATTGAAGGTCAAAGAAGAAGGGGACGGCAAAGGATGAGATGGTTAGACAGTGTCATTGATGCAATGAACATGAAATTGAGCAAACTTCAGCAGACAGCGGAAGACAGGAGGGCCTGGCGTAATCTGGTCCATGGGGTCGCGAAGAGTCGGACTCGACTGTGCGACTGAACAACAACAACAATTACTGTATTGATTGCTCAGTTACTTGGGATCTTGGCTCTCTTCCTAGCAATAACCCCCCTCCTACCCATATGCAATGCCTGAGGAAATCTGTCTCTATGAATCTGAAGGAGTGTATATACTAAGGCTCTCAGTTCTCGCTTGTACCCAGGGTTTTTGTCTTGTAGGTGCCACTTTGTTTGTCTTTTACGTGCTGGTGGACTCAAAGTTCATTCCCATATCTATTTGTTAACTCTTGTATTTTTTGCTAATTTACTGCCATTCACAGATCTTTCTTTACATCCAATCTCAGTTATATCACCCAGTACTTATGCATCTTGACTCCAAATGGTCCTCTCTGACAACAACCCCTCCCCCCTATAAGTAATGGTTGAAGAGATTCTTTCCAGTGTATCTGAGGAAGTGTGCTTGCACAGGGAAGCTTATACCATGAATAAATTTTTTTGGTCTACTCTTAAAGGTCCCACTGGACTCAAACTTTATTCAGCTATTAGAGAGCCAGTTTGGTGTAGTGATTAAGTGCGTGGACACTAATCTGGGAGAACCGGGTTTGATTCCCCACTCCTCCACTTGCACCTGCTGGATGACCTTGGGCAAGCCATAGTTCTGGCACAGCTGTTCTTGAAAAAGAGCAGTTTCTGTCAGAGCTCTCTCAGCCCCACCTACCTCACAGGGTGTCTGTTGTGGGAAGGGGAAGGGAAAGGAGTTTGTAAGCCGCTCTGACACTCCCTTGGGTAGTGAAGGGTGGGGTATAAATCCAATATCTTCTCTCTTCTCTTCTATTAACACAAAATGGAAACATTACCCCCAGCCCAGCCAGGCAGCTGACATCTCTTAGCCTCTCCCCTTCCCCCTGAGGATTGCCAGGTTTCCCCTGGCCATGGGCAGGGTTGTCAGCTCCAGGTTGTAAAAATCCTGGACACTGGCAATTCCAAATGTTGTGTTTTTCATTCTTCCTAAAATGCATTTATGTTTGAAAATTGGTGGGTGCATGGGCGGTGGTGCCAGAAGATAGCCTCACCTAGTGTGCAAAAAACCCTGGCACCAGTTCTGCTGGTGTGGCTTCTCTAGGGGTTGCATAGGGCTGCGCATTTACTTGAGCAGCTGGTTGTGCAGGTCCCTGGAGGCGTGCAAGAAGCGCAGCGCCTGGAACCCAAGCATGGGCCGCTCTACATGGGCCAGGTGGTGGTGGGGAGGGTCTGAGTTTTCCTCTGAGAAAAAGAAAAGTTTTTCTCTAAGAAAATGGGGGGGGGGCGGGTAGCACCTGCTGCACATAGAGCGGGGGGTGGGGAGTTGCATTTGGGTAAAGATATGGTTCAGGGCTTCTAAACCTGATCATGTGTGGAGTGTCTCACCTGAAAAGCAACATGCTTTTTAGCATTTATGGCACTGCAGAATAGGTTTTGTTTGTTTTAGAACTCATGACTAAAAGGTCTTTGAACATATGTGGAATAACCTTCGCTGAGCTGGAGAAAAAAGTATGTTATTTTTTAAAAAACCACACACTGTGGTTAAAGGGTTCCTAAGCATTTGGCAGTATGTGTTCCCTGAGCTGGACAAAGATATATGTGTTTTAAAAGGCCATAGCCAGGCCTCTGAGCATGTGTAGAGTGTAGTTCCCTGAGCTGGACAAAGTATCTGTTTAAAAAAACCTTTTGGCCAGTTTCCTCTGAGCCATTCCATGGAGCTGCCAGGCAGTGTTCTCTCTAAGCTGAGTTAGTGTGAGCTCACACGTTTTTGTCTTAGCTCAGGAAGAATGGCTCCAGAGCAAACTAATTTATGCAGCAGCCAAATCGCTTGCTCACAACTTTAATGCCAGTAGCTTACACAGTAGAATTTTTGCTCACGAGACTCTACAGCTTAGAGGGAGCACTGCTGTCAGGTAACATCTTGTAGAAATTATTATTATTATGTAGTGCAGTCACTGGGCTTGGCTCAGAGTACCTATCAAAAATGCAGGTCCCTGCCCTGAGCTGCTTACCAATTAGAATTCAACCCAGGGGAAGACTACAGAGGGCTAGAAGAAAGTTGCAGACATTTCAGTTCAGACCTGTGTGTGTTATGTGTAGGACATTTGTGTTATATACTGAGTGTGAATCGCTCCTATCTATTCACATGTTGAGCTTGGGTCTGAACATGGCTCTTCAGATGTCGCATTGCTGTTGGTCGGTTTCTGCGAAACCTGTGTGATTACCCAATCACTGAGTGATGTTGTTGCAGAGAGGGAACGGCCCTGATTGGCCTTTATCCCTGTATTCTGATTGGCCTTTATCCCTGTGTTCTGATTGGTCTTTGACTTGTGATGGGTGTGGTTTTGTCAGCCCGGGAGAGTTTGGGGAAGGAGCTGTGCTCCCCTTGTTGTTGTGTGTTCCTGACTTACAGTTGCTGTTTAATAAAGCTGAAATCACTTGAAGTTGAATCCTTTGTTGAGTCTCATACTTAACAATTTGAGCATGTGCAAAGGGCCTTTTCTGAATGGTACTTTCTTTCTTTTTTAGATCTTTGGGGTGGAGCCTGAGTGGTGGGTGTTGCCTTCTGACACACTTCCAGTGATGTCAGGGGTGTGGCATATGCTAATGAGTTATGCTAATGAGCTCCTGCACCTCTTTTTCTACAAAATGACCCCTGTGTATATGTATATGGACACATAAAGTATATGTTGTTTATGTCCCACATTTAAGTTGAGGGGGCTAGTTTTTACAAAAAAAATTGGGGGAAGACACCAGCAAATAACTATTTCCATTGTATCCTGTTTGTGAACTTAGGAACATCTAGCTCTGCCCATGTTGGAAATAGGCATGTTAAACTAGATGGAACATTAATGAGATCCAGAAAGGCTATTCTTCTGTGCTACCTGGGTAGTATAAATGGTCCATATGTATTCCAGTTTTGCTTTGTAACCAGGCAGGCCAATAAAAAATTAAATTTAAATTTAAATTAGGATTCTCAGGGTTTTTGGCTGGCGAGTAGAAGCTGGTTACTGTCCTCTGTGGTGTGTTGTGCAGATAGTTAGGGATTTGGTGTGAAATTATATCGAGGGGTCATGACGTAAAAAATGCATATAACGAGCTGATTTGAAATCCAGTTCAAAACAGAATACTATGAATGAGTGAAACTAGTAATTAATTCAACTTTAAATAGATCATTTGTGACATGCACTGGAGGACTCCTCTGTTTCATTGTACCTATAAATGTTTTGATGAGAATTTCACATGTATAATTCTGTAAGCCAGTGCCAGCACTGGGGTGGATAATACATAACAGAAAACTTCAGACTGTATTTTGAAGAAGTTTGGGTCCTCAGCAGTGCAGTCTTAAGCAGAGTTACATCCTCCTAAGTCCACTGAATTCAGTGGCTTCAGAGGCTTGTAACTCTGTTTAGGATTGCAATGCAAGAGACCTAGTAATTAAATGGGAAGTGCAGTTTAATGCAAACAGATGTCAAATAGTGAGTCTAGTAGCAACCTCGTGAAACAGAGTGCATCTCTTAAATGGAACAGTCATAAATTCAAATGAGCAGAAAGGATATTGAGGTCTGTTGTACAAATGTGTTTGAAAATGTCTGCCAACTGTAATTCTGAAGCCAAAAACGAAATAGAAATATAATACCAGGAAACATCAATAGAGGGACAGAATATTGCCCAAATCAAAGAAAGCAATATTTTTATTGAAGTATGCACTGCAGGATCAGAGAGCAGGAAGAACAAAGATAACAGCAGGGGTCCAAGTGAATGAGCCCGTGGGGGATTACAGGCACACCAGTTCATTTTGGGGATGGCGTGGTGGCTCAAAGTAATCTCAGCTCTTTGTACTTATTTATTTATATGTATAACCCACCCCATCCTAAAAGCTCAGAGAAGGTAATAATCGAGTAAAAAACATCTCCCGGTATCTCCCCGTTGGCAGGTATGTTTTGGAGGGAAGAAAACAGATTCAATCTGTCAGGTTGCCAGGTGACAAAATGAGGAAGCTATTAGATTTCTAGAGGTCTTTGGGAGGAATAAGCAGTTGATATTCAAACATGAATGGCAACATAAATTTCACAATTTCCAAGTGTATGTATTTTCAATGGTGATTTAAAAAAAGAAATTTAAGATAAGACCATTTTAAAATAGGGATTTAAGAGATTTGGAGTCACTATGAAAACATAAAGTTGACAGCACCAAAGGCTTGATTTCAGTAGTCTCCTCTTAAAATGTTTTTTGTGTGGGAATCCTGGGAACATATTTTTCTGAAGTATATAGGTCAAAACACAGATCTCCAGAAGAAACGGAGATTTTTGTCCTCACAAAGTCTGGTACTTTCTGGTTCACTCAATGCTAAACTGGTTTCAGATTGCCTTTTGGTAGCATTTCATACCAGTGAATGCTCTGTCCATAGTATTTGTTCACTGCAGCACTAGAGAACCTGTAAGGGAAGAACACTTTCCTACATACATAGTGGGGATGCTCTAAGCTGCTGTATTTTGGGGATGCAGTCCTAACATTACAGATCATACAGTGGATGTGCCAGTCAGTCATGCAGTGAATGTTCTACATGTGTGGTAGGAATATGAAGAGCTTCAGTTCTATTAAAGGCTTTTTGCTTTTTTTGTTTTTAACTGTCAAGTAAGATAATGACAAATTATAGATGCTGGAAGCAGTCACAGTTCTAGCAGAATGGGTATCTAAAATTTAGAAGATGGTGAGAAAGATGTCCAACTGGAAGAAACTTGTTGGCAAAAATATGAGTTTTTCATTATTTGGTTGCATTTTATTTTTTTCATAGGCAGTAACTCTTAAGAGAGGAGTATTAAAAATGGGTGTTGGGGGGAGAAGTATCATGTGGCACTCCCTTTGTTTTTCCACTAGGGTAAAATTCCACCCTGGTTGCAGTTCGTTTGTCAGGATGCACAAAGAGGCAGAGCTGGAGGATTGTAACATGTTTGAGTTTTAAAACAACAACAACAACAACTATTTCTTGAGTTTTTGCAAAGGAAAACTGATCCTGGGAATCACTGGGGTTATAGTTGTAGTTTATTAGTTGTAGTTATAGTTTATAGAAGTGTTATAGTTGTAGTCTCAAATTTAAGATAAATATAATAACTTTTATAAAGGAAAAGAATTGGTGTTAATTACTTGAAAAGCAAAAAGGTTGGGGGTGGGACATCTATTCAAAAGCAACATTTTACTTCATGTGAAACTAGAATCATTCAGTTCACCTGTCATGTATTGCTGGTAACAGTTAAATACATTGGAATTTGGCTTGGGTAGTGAGTGCAATTCAAATACAAGTTTATGTAAAATTGTCCTCACAGTGCTGGTTGAGTTAAAATTAACAAATACTTTAATAGTAATCAAATACACTGACTATCAGGAAAAAAAAAGTTTATGTGGCTGAGATACTACAAGTTCAGTCTATTAGGTTTCATACTCCCCGGTCTCTTTCCTGTCTCATTATCAATGCTGATTTCTCCACACCTACTGCCTTTCTGCATATCACACCTAGACCAATCACGCCTGCCGTTGTCATTCGCCTGCTGTTTTCATTCGCTTGCTGTTGTCATTCGCCTGCTGATGTCATTCGGCACCTGAAATCACTCCAGTCTCCAACATACAGGATGGATGGACTCACATCCTAGCCATATCTGAGGAGGTGAGCAGTGACTCACAAAAGCTCCTCCCCTGCCACAAATGTTGTTAATCTTTAAAGTGTTACTGACTCTTTTCTGCTGGGATTGCACCATTAGTGTATTCCAGTGCATTTTTTAAAAGTCAGCTCAAGGAAGAAGAGAGTCCATCTGGTTTCCCATTCCTGTGTTACACAGGCTGGCCTGGTGTAATGGCTAGAGTGTTGTACTGGTGCCTGGGACAACCAGGTTTGAATCCCCATTCTACCATGGAAGCTCACTGGGTGACCTTGGGGCTGTCACAGTCTCCCCACTTAATGCACGCAAGATTTGCTGTTATGAGAAATGGAGGAGGAGAGAATGATGTGAAAAAGCTGCTTTGGATCCCCATGATGGAGAAAAGTGGGATATAAGTACACACACACCTCTGGGAGGAACAGAAGACAGGAAAAATCACTTCCAAAACTTCACTTTGTTTGCAGGAGTTTGGATCCAGTTGTCTAACCCATTAAAAAATAAAACAAAATTCAATTCCAATGGCACCTTTAAGACCAACATTTTATTCAAGATATAAGCTTTCATGTGCGCACACACTTTCTTACATGCCCAGGGAAATGCTGGTCGCCACCCCGGGGTCAGGAAGCAATGTTTCTCCTGTCCAGTTTGGCCAGGGATCCTGGAGGCTTTTTGTCATCTTCTGGGCATGGAACAAGGGTCACACTGGGGGTCTGGAGGGGAGGTATTTGTGAATTTCCTGCATTGTGCAGGGGGTTGGGCTAGATTACCCTGGTGGTCCCTTCCAACTCTATGATTCTTCAGATACATAGTCAAAAGGCTTGCAAAGTACCTGCACATCTGAAACTAAAGTTACCAACAAGTAACAATCCCAGACTGATGGGATGCATGCATGCAGACAGGGCAGGAGATACTACAGACAGAAAATCCATGGCGGCGGAGCAGTCAGCTGAAGCAGCAGGAGGCAAGAAACTGTAGCTGTGTGCTCAACTGAAGCTGAGTATGTATCTGCAGCAGAAGCATGCAGACTGCTGAAATGGATACTGCAACTAATGCAAGACTTTGAGATAGAGGAACCCAAACCAGTACAACTCTTTGAAGACAACAAAGGGTGCATAAAACTTGCACAGACTGAGAAGGTCAACTCAAGAACTAAAGACATGGATGTGAAGTATCACCTAGTAAGAAACATGCAAGAAAAGGGGCTTGTTCAGTTGGAATAGTGTCCTATGGATGAAATGATTGCTGACGCACCCACCAAGACACTTTCTTGAGAAAAATTTAAAAGTCTACGTAAGAAGATGAATCTTGTGGACTTTGTACACTAGACCTCAAGAGGAAGTGTTGGAAATGGCAATGTCTGGTGTACAAAGAAGAAGAGAAGACGACCCTGCAGGGGGCAGCAAGAAGACAATCAGATATGATAGTGAAGATAGCACCTTCTCTCTCCTGTTGTGTGTCATTCCTTGTCTGTGTCCAGATTGGTACTCTTAGGGTAATTTCCCCCTTCTTCTTGGAAGTGCCATGCTCAGTCTTACCCTCTCTCTCAGCTAGAGATTTAGTTAGGAACCTATCTCTGTCTCTCCTCTTTCCAATCAAGTACGTTAATTCTTAAATAAACCTTTATCTGCTCTTTAATCAGGTTGTGCACCGTTGCTGTGTTAAATAAAAATAATGAAATAATTAAAACTTTAGGGGGGTTCACTTTTTATTTATTTAATTAATTAACTTTATGTATGCCCCGCCCTCCCCGCCAAGGCAGGCTCAGGGCGGCTTACAACAATCATAAATACAATTAAGCAAAGTATTATGGAAGTCGGAGGCTACATAGCAGCAAAAGCTGTTCATGCCAAGTTGTAGATAAGGATGTAACCAAAGCCAGCTATGTCCTTCGAGGTATCTTGCAACAGCCTTTCACAGCAGCTGCTCTGTTTTAAGGGTGAGTGCACACAACCAATTCCAGGCATCCCATGGCTGGTACAGTCGCTGAATGACAAGTTTAGGCTTTGCTTGATGCAGACCTCAGGAGATCTGAAAGGGAACTGTCATGCCTTATTGTTCAAACTACAAACCCTAAATAAAGAAAATATTTCAACTAAAATGGTTTGCTTAGCCAAAGCTAAACAGACCAACTATAGGAGGGAAATTCCAGTCAATTTAACCCTCTGACATTCACTTTTAATGGCAGCAATGAAAGGAAATATTTGCTGAAAAAAGTAAAGAAACATATTAATGGAGAAACCCATTTTCTTCTTTAAGCCAAACAGTCGAACGTGGAAACACTCTTTTACTTGTAGAACTGAATGAGCCTAGACTCCAGCCCTGTTCACAAATTATAATGCATACAATTCCTGTACAGCTTGCACTCGATTGTTCTTTGTTTGTGCGCTGAATAATTGTCATGGTACAGTCAACACATGTACAGTTGAACATGTGATACAAGCCCTACATTTATCCAAGTACTGGTCCGTGGTTTCATTCGTAAATTAAGCACATGTTGGCTCTTTCCTGTAAACAGATATACATAAGTACAGGCAGGAGGTTTGTGCACTTACTGAAATGTATGAACAGGGCTTCCATGACCAAGTGAAACAAACCCTGAACTAATGGCTCATGGTACTGCAGGTAACATCATACCATTGACTTAAAAGCCCTATTCACATGGTACAGTGAATGCAAGTACAGGTACCTGTGTACATCTGTTTGGGAGAAAGAGCTTCACTTAAGGATTCCCAGGGCCTTTAACTTGGCCTTTTATGCTTGCCATAGGATTGCAAGCCTGGCAACTAGCAGGAGACTGTGGGCAGAGGACTTACCTTTTCAGTGTTCCACAAATGCCATGATGTCACTTCCAACATGACCCAGAAGTTACATTGGGGCAACGCTCTAGCATTTGCCCAGAACTCATGGCTTAACCATAACATATGGGGAGAATGCTAGAGCAGCACCCAATATGATGATGTCCCTTCCAGGTGATGCTGGAAGTGAGGTCCAGGTAGCAGTACAACACCCATCACCGCTCCATTTCCCCCCTTCTGCGCAGCTCAGTGGTGGGCAGTGCAGCTAAAGGGCAGTCTCCCTAGCTTGCCAGTTAAATAGTGAGGGTTTACTCATTTCAGACCCTTCTTCCTGGAGCTCTTCTCTCATAATCAGTATTAATCCATGCCTCTACTTTAGCTTCATTTTCATATTAGGACTCCTTTTCTCCATCTTCTACAATCCCCGCTGCTGATGCCCCTCCTGCTCTCACAGGCCTGTTCTTGGCTGTAGTTCTCTCTCAGACCTCTTCTTTTCTCTTTCACCTCCCTTTCTCTTCTTTCTTCCCTCAGGAAAATGGCAACTGTTTCATAGGTCAGAATCAGGGGCAGTGGGGAGATGTGGTCCCTAATTTAGAAACACCCTTGCACTGAGTTTGGCCTAGCCAGACACCCTGGCCACACACTGGGGTCTCTGGCCCTCAGCATCATCTCTTCTTTACATCTGATATTTTCCCACCTTTTCATAGTTGCAATTTCTGAATATAAGCAACCTGAGCTCCTTCACTTCATCATCCGAAGAACATTTTCCTAGCAGTAAGCCCCAGTGAACAGACTAGAGCAAGTAAACCTGCTTAGGATTGATCACTTGAGGCCAAACTAGGTGTTTGCTTTTTGAAAAGCTGAGTCTGCATTCCAGGCTGCCCTACAGTGCTCACACTAGGGTTGCTAGCCTCCGAGCAGTGGTTAAGAACATAAGAGAAGCCAATGTTCGATCAGGCAAATGGCCCATCCAGTCCAACACTCTGTCGCACAGTGGCCAAAAATACCAGGTGCCATCAGGAGGTCCACCAGTGGGGCCAGGACACTAGAAGCCAGCCCCATAGCTAAGGAGTTTTGGGGGAGGGGGCCTGGGGGGCACCAGCCAATTAAATCAATGTTTTAATTCAGTACATTATATACAGAGCATCACTTGCCCCAGACCAAGAGTTCCTATCTATACCTTGTGGCTAATAGCCACTGATGGACTTCTGCTCCATATATTTATCCAATTCCCTCTTGAAGCTATCCATGTTTGTAGCCACCGCCACCTCCTGTGGCAGAGAATTCCATGTGTTAATCACTCTTTGGGTGAAGAAGTACTTCCTTTTATCCATTCTAACCCAACTGCTCAGCAATTTCATTGAGTGCCCACAAGTTCTTGTATTGTGTGAAAGGGGAAAAAGTACTTCTTTCTCAACCTGCTCAATCCCATTCATAATCTTGTAAACCTCGATCATGTCACCCCTCAGCCGTCGTTTCTCCAACTAAAGAGCCCTAAGCGCCTCAACCTTTCTTCATGGGAAAAGTGTTCCAACCCTTTTATCATTCTGGTTGCCCTTTTCTGCACTTTTTCCAGTGCTAGAATGCCCTTTCTAAGGTGTGGTGACCAGAATTGCACAGATGGTGGCTGGAGATCTCCCACTATTACAGCTGATCTCCAAGTGATGTAGAAAATGACTGCTTTGGAAGGTGGACTTTGTGGCATTATACCCCATTGAAGTCCCTCTCCTCTAAGGGTGCCAGATCCGGGTGGAGAAATACCCACCTTCCTCCCCCAAAACCTCCAGGTGTTTCCCAACCCAGAGTTGGCTTGAACAGAAGAGCTGAAGAACCACCAATGAAATGAAAAGAGTTTTTACAGAAAGATCATTCAGTGGAGTATGCCAATCATTTAGAAATGGCATTTTTTAGTTCCATTTTTGTTCTAACCATGTATTCCTCCATCACCCCCTTGCACAGTACATTTGTTAACACACTTGGGGCAGTAATTTAATATGGGATTTTGTTGCAACCAGCTCCTTTGTTTTATTTGAAATGGCCAAAAAAAAATATCTTTTTTTCCTTGTCCAGGTTGCACTATCACTCTGTTAAATGGCAACACATTTTGGATACCGGGAGGAGGCGCGCAGGAGCATTCAGACTGCTGGCCCGGAGGTGTGGCTGTAAATGGCTTTTCCCTGGTAATTCAGCTATGTGCGAATTACCAGGGCATAAGCGCATCTGGCCAATTTGGGGAGGATCCCGTTGCGCCAGCACCGCATTGGGCGGTAGAGCAGAGCACAGCCAATCATATCGCTGCTGCCTTATGCACAACGCAAGTTGCTCCTAGCTTTTCGGGTTGGCATTCACACTTCCCGGAAGCGGAATGAAGCGGGATAAACGGGCTCTCAGGGGTTTGCTACTGCTTTTACCAAGTATCTTTTAAATGCGGGAGTGAAGCGGAACAGCACCGGTTGACTACAGGTGGGGAACATCAGGCAGATCCGCTTGTAAAACTTGGCTGAAACGTGGCTATAGCGGGGCAAACTGCCAGTCCGAACTCAGCCAGTGTGTGTGGGAAAAGACTGCTCTAGAACCCTTCTCCCTGGCATCTGATTTTCTGGGGGTGGGGGGCTTCGGTGAGGAGGGTGGGGTATAAATTGAATAAATAAATAAATAATCAGCTTGCAGTGCAGGTTAACCACCTCATCTGCTGTTAGTGAAGATTGGTTAGTAGCGGGTGAAATATAGAAAAACAGAAGTGTTACAGAGGTTACCCAGGATGTGGCTGGAATACACAGTATACCTTTGCATGGTGTGTTTTTTCATAGTTATAGTCCTTTTCTTTTGCATCCTCCTTTTGTATCCATTTAAACTGGCCACCTGGATATGGAATATATTGCTTTCACATACAGGGAATAGGATATTGTAACATGACACATTTGTTTCCTGAAGAAGCCAGCCTGTTCAATGTTAAAAATCAGGGGGAAAATGTTCCATTTAATGCATAGTTAAACCATGGAGAGGGGAACATATGTAAAAAGGTAGGCTGAAACTTGTAAATTGTAATATTAATAATAGCAATCCATTTGAAGCCTAACCTGTGGAATCATTTCAACCCATCTGCTTTGTGTCAGATTTTGGCCACTTGGAAAGTGCTAATTTGTGTTAAGTCTGCATGAGAGACTTGTTTAATGAGCAGATTAAAAGGATGATTGTACGTCCTTTTAAAAAGTGCCTACTTTTTGGAAGGGAATGGGGATTGAGAACGGACCTCATGATGTCCCCACTGTCTCCCCCACCCCCACCCCCCATTTTGGCACCACAACACAGAGCAGTCTCTTTTAATTAACTCTGCAGGGTCATGGGGACCCAGGCTGTTTGCTTCATTAAACCCTGATGGCGCCTTTGGAACAAGCCCCTCTAAACTGCACTGTCACAATTGTATCTAAATTAGCATCTGAGCTGACCCTCTTTTCGCTCCTTCCCAAACCTCAGCTGACAGGGATTGGCAGAAGATGCTAATTGGTGAGGCTAGGCTAGGAACAATAGACTTGCCAAGATAACAAAAGGACTAATGTTTCTTTCAATATGCGTCCAGATTCACATAAGTACCTCTTTTAATTACCGAGAATTATTGTAATGCCTAGTCAATGGAATAATTGACCCTCAACAGCAAGGGCTTATTATGTAATAAGTAATGGCACAGGTCTTGTCAGAGTAGCAGGTAACTGCCGTTGATTTTGCTGGGCTGAAAAGCGATTTTCTCAGCTAGGGTCCTGTGATGTACCAAGGCATCCCAGTAGGGGTCCAGCAGAAGGGACTAATTCGAGTTTAACTGAGAGGAAATGCGCTGAAAGCAGTTTTAGGCTTATCCACATGATGACAAAAGAGGGGGATAAAAAGGATTGGGTTGGTAGTTTGGCAGCTTACAAATGGAGCACTAATCATTCATTTAGCTTTACAGGGTGATTTCCCCTTCCCCCATTTTCCAGTATTTTAAGTTTCCCAAAACTTATACTAAGTTAAAAAGAATCAGGTTTTTTTCAAATAAATAGAGATAACCAGAATTACAGAATAGTTATTTTCATGTCATTGCAGTGCAGTAACTCCCAAATATTTCCATTACAGCATTACAATAATAATACTACTTAGGAGTCTCATGATATTTAATTCTATTCCAGTACATTATAAAAAGCTTCCGATTTCCAATAAAGAACATGTAATTTACACTCTGTTTCCCCTTAACTGTTTAAAATATGTAAGTGTATTCATTAATAGTACCTGCCATACCATTCTGCTCCAATCATCTATGATAGAATTATTTGATTATTCCCATTTTAACCAGTAATACCGTTGTCATTGGTCATAAATTAACCACCTGCAATTCTTTTAAAGGCCTTCTAGAATTGAGAATAAGATGGGACAATGATATAATTCTGCGTCGTTTGTCTCTCCCCATTTCTTACTTAGAAATATTTAACTGCAACCCATTTTTATTTTCAAAAGCAGAACTGATTTTATTCGACATAGCTGTAATATAGGATATCCTATATTGTTTTATTTAAAGTTCCTACTTGCACATTTTTTAAAAAATCAAGGCACAATGTATATTCTGCTCACAATTCTACTGCAGATTAGTTCATGCTGGCTGCTCTCTGTTGTCTTTCTTGGAAATAAAGAAATTGACCATTTTTATATTCATCCACAGAAATATACAGTGGACAATGAAGAAAGCTAATACCCAGATTCAAGCAATGCTCTGGGGAGAGTCACTATTAACAAATATATATGGAAAGCATATACAAGCATGGGAAATCCCTTCCTCACTGCAGTTTGATCATGCAAGCAGGCATGCAGGGCAGCCCCCTGGGAAATGTGCTTGCAACCTCATTTATAACAAAGATCTAATCTCAGTAGGTCAGGATATTGCAGATTTTGCCGAAATGTACCAAGCCTGCAAAAGTGCAAGCCCAAACTTACCTTGGATCGAAACATATCTGAAGTCTTTGCTGAGGTCAAGCCTGTAAAAAATATACAAATGAAAAAACAACAACTTGGAGTAGGCTATGAAAATGAATTTTGTTGCTATCTTTGCCTTCATTGTAATGGAAACCCCAAAAAGGGGAGAGTTCGAGAAAATCAATTCTTTCTCTCTAAGCATACTTCCTAGAAAGTAAGGATAGCTCTACCTGTTACAATTGCTGCAGGAAACACTGCACAGTAAATGCTTTAAGAATAAGAACCTTGGTGTGTGTCCATATGATCGCACTTAATGTGTTTGTTATGGGAAACAGTGTGATTCTTGAATCATTTGTAATATATGGAGGAGTTCTAATTGCCATAGAGCCAGTTGGTTTGCTTCCAACTAAATATGCTTACAACTGTGTAATGAACCTCACTTAATTGCAATCCACACTCCTCTTTTTTCTGATATGAGGGACTATTCGTATGTACACTGTTAAGTACAGAGAGAGTTCATTCTGGAGGTGCTGTTTTGGATTTCACTGGGTTGGGGACAAGGGATTTCATGAGAGACATTTAATGCGAGGTTAAAAGTCCAGCTCCTGTGCTCCTGGATATACTCAAGAAGGTTGTAGCATAATATTTAGAAATGAGTGGTGTGTTTTAAGAACATTTATTTGGTTTAATTTATTTCTCATACTTCATGACAAAGTTATCCATGGAAGCTTGCTGGGTGACCTTGGCCCGGTCACACACTCTCAGCCTAACCTACTTCACAGGGTCATTATGAGAATAAGATGTTGAAGAGGAGAATGATGTAAGCCTTTTCGGATCCCTATTGGTGGAAAAGTAAATAAATGAAGTAAAGTAATCTTTTTTAAAAAGGGGGAAGGATTTGTGCCCATTCAGTTAGTTACAATAATAGAAACTCAGTATATAGAAGCATCACATTGGCCAGAATCATGTAGTGTAGTCTGAAATGGGGTCATGGATTGACTACTTCTGTCTAACAATGTCTAGGATTTGTTATGATATTTTCTAATAATATAACTTGGTATTACTTTGCTCAGTCTTTTGTGTAGACATTGTGCTTTTTTTAAAAAAACAACAGCAGCAGCAGCACAGCTGCACGGCACATATTCGAAGGACCTATTTTTTGTACTTTGCGTGTTCTTTAACAAAAACTACAGAGACATCCACCAAGAGATTTAAAGAAGCTAGAGAAATACTTCAGTCAAGTGCTGATGATAAGCAGGGTATTAATGGAGGAGAAAATGTTAGATTAATTACACATAACTTGTACTAAGCCCCTTCCATTTTAAATTGGCTCTAGATTCCATTCCTTAAATCTGTCCCCTTGAGAAGTAGTCTGAATTTTGTCAGGTTTGTAGAGGAGGCAAGGTGGGGGGAGGGAAGGAAGGGAGGGGGGGGCAAGGGGAGAACATTCAGCCAGTCTAAGAGACGAATTCTGTCTGACCAGTCCTATCCATCCCTTTCAAGTCCCCTTTGTTTTCCCTGAGATGAGATATTCACGGGGGGTGGGGGTGGGGGGGATGGCTTTTACCAGGCCAGGCCCCATAGTGTCGGACTCTTCCTCACATGATCACCAGCACAGTTATTTTCTTACCTATGAACCACACTTCAGCCCTGCTTTTAAGACGTCACCAGTAAAGGTTTACATATTTGAACATGTTGACCTAAGCTTTTTGACCTACTACCATATTTATTTCTAGCCATATTGGAGGAGCCTTAGGAAACATACTATGGCTCAGGGTATAGTGGCTTTCCTCTCAACAGGGAAATTCAAAGCAGGGAGGAAAACAATTGGAAATGTTGCCATTTTTGGTGTGTGTTTTCCTGTTATGTAGCTGTTTTTCTACTTTAACCACTTGTTTTATGCTCTTATGCTGTTTTTATACATCTTGTGAGCCACTGGGGCATTGTTTTTATGATGAAAGGTAGACTATAAATACTTCAAATACATTTTGAGTTTTAGTCTACACAAGAAAATTAGCCTTTTCAGGATTGTGCTATGCTCCCCAATTTGCCCATGCTAAACCTTGTATCTGCATGTTTTCCCTTGCATGGTGTGACTGGGTCACAAGTGCTCAAACAGTGCCCCCGAGGCACAGCATTAGACCAACTTGGAGATAAACTATGCTGCTTTGAGAAGGCAGGGAATAAAATCTGCTTCAATGTCCCTAGACATGTATCAGTACTGTGTCTGTGGAATAGTCTGCTTTCCGCTTCTCTACTGCTGGAGAATGGGAAAAGGCCATGTTCACCCACTCTGTGGTTTGGTAACTTGTGACTTATCCCAAGTCTTCACGCAGATCCCTTGCATCTCTGATTTCTTTTCCCCCTTGCTGCCTTGATAATAAAACAAACTCAAGTGAAAGTAAACAGTTGACCATATATTGTGCCTTCAAGGAAATGTTTTGCGTGCTGCCAGGAGCGAATTCTCAGAATCCAGTTTCACCGTTTTCTACAGACCTAAACCTAGTTATAGTAGCAAAACTGGGACATCTGTTAACCTTGGCTTAGATAATAGATGTGAACTCCAGATATGATGATACTTGGCCTGCTGCGCAAGGCAACAGAAGGGTATTTAGTAGCCTCTGATAAGGGATTAACCCTTTTGTTCGAACACAGGCACGATGCTTTGATAAAGCGTTTTCTCTTTCAAGGCTGACAGAAGTGGAGTGGTGCTGCTCTTTGATTTTTCCTTGGCTGGCTGGGGAGCAGCTTCGTTCTTTTTGTGCCAATCAACGTGCAGCCCCTGTAAGCCAACAAAGCAACGGCTGAAAAATTCTTCCGGACATAAAAATTCCTTGTGCTCTGCCTGTGGCACTCTGTGCAGTATGCAGGTGACCATACATTTTATCACACATCCATGCCTGACAGATTTCTTCTGGCCAGTCCACAGGATGAGACAGAAGACCAGTTTGCCCCAGAGTAGTCTGGTTGTCCAAATGGTATCATGGAAACTTTCATACCAGATTTTTGATTTCTGTTTCTCTTGCTCTTCCCCCCCTCTTCTTGCAAATGCCCTTCCTACCTCTCTCTCCTTTTCCCTCCTATCAGTACTCATCCATTTCTCTCTCTTCAGGGATATTCAGGTCTCCGAGCTCCTCACCAGGAGGAGGTCCAAGTTTATCTTTTTTAATTTTCTCTTCCCCTTCCTGGAATGTTTGGCTGCTGCGGGTTGCAGATATGTACGTTTACAGGAAAATAATTGCTTACAAGATGGCGGTTGCTGACTGACATGTCTGCTGGCCAGAGAGGGGATCCATCCGGACCCTTCCACTGGCAATCTCTATTCTTTCCCACCCAGCATCAATTGCATGACCTGAAGTTAGGTTTGCTTGGGCCACCCTAGAAACTAGGGCTATCAGCAAGCATGGATAAAAATGTCCAGTCCCTTGAACAGAGACTTAATGTGTGGAAATGGCAGCTGAAGCTATTCACTGCATGGAGGTAAATAACATTCCATTAAGCTTCCCTTCAAGGCTCGGGATGTTTTTCATCCAGCCCTGTTGGCAGCCTGGTGGTACTTAGAGTTAGTTTAGATGTCCTTTTTTTTTTTTTTTTAGCAAGGAACTGATTTCCCAGAGTGAAAGTCCTGTAATCCCTCCATAGTTCTTATACACTTGCCCGATTTGGTGAAAAAGGATCACAGAAAAGAGACTATCAATTTCATAGCTATGGTGGACAGTTATGGGAACTAGTAAACGCAAAAGATCTTTCTTTACTTGTACGGAGAGTTTCTGTACATAGGGAGCAAACCTAAGCAGGTCTGCTCAGTGGTGAGCCCCTTGTTATTCAGTGGAGGGTTGCTCTAGGGTTGCCAGCCTCCAGGTGGGGCCTGAAGATCTCCCAGAATTACAACTGATCTCCCAGATTACAGAGGTCAGTTCCCCTGGAGAAAATGGCTGCTTTCAAGGGTGGACTCTGTGGCATTGTACCCCACTGAGGTCCCTCCCAACCCCTGCCCTCCCCAAATGTCTAGGAATTTTCCAGCGTGGAGTTGGCAACTCTCCCAGGAAAGTGTCCTTAGTACAGCAGCCAAAAAATAGCACGTAAATTTTCTAAGCAAGCTTGGGAGAAAATCATAAGGCGAGGGGGAGTAAAATAGACAACTTCTAGGGCTGTCTGTTGGCCAGAAAAATAAATAGTGGCTTTGACTGCTCTTTCTTTTTAAATCTATTTTTATTTGGTACCACTTGAATAGCTGTGCGAAGTTATCACCGCAGAATTCTAGTACATCCATTCATAACTGCTGTATAAACAGTAATAAATGCAAAAGTGCATACTTGCCATGGAAAGCCACAAGTATACAGTTAAAATTATAAAAAGTTTGAAGAAAACGCATGTAGGCTTGAAATCAGATGTACCTTATATGGTTTACTCTATACTACTGTCAACTCCAAAGAACCCATAGCTATTCTTTATTTATACCATCCATGAGAGAAAGGCAGGGTATCACCTCCTTCAAAACTAAAAAAGGAGAAAGTGCACAGTTTTCACCGTACTCTGCCTACTAGGAAAACTACTAAAGAAACTAAAGACTTTTAAACATATCATGAATGTGAGCTCAGCCTCTTCTGCCAAAGAAATATCACTCTAATATACGCTGTCTTGACCCATACTTGTCTTGCCACAAGGCAGGAAAGGAAGCTTGACTTCTCTTCTTTCTTCAGATCAGCAAATACATTGTTTAATATGAGCTTGTTAGCAAAATCAGATTTCAGGCTTGTGGGATGTACTTTTTCTTTTGCCAGAGCTGAGGAATTTACCAGCAGGCTGCAGCTGCAAAATATTTCTTCTAGGAGTCAAAGTCAGTCAGGAATACTAGTTGTTTTCTTCACCAGGAGGTAGAGTCTTGCCATGCCCTTCCATTACAAAATCCTCATGTTCCATCTTGGAACTGCCTTCCTCCAAAATTTCTCCCTCATCAATTTGCATGGAAACCAAATCTGTGCAAAACTCTGCTGAAGTATGAGGTTCTGCCTTGACAGCTTCTTAGGGCTACTGAATCCCAAAAGGATCCAGCCTGGCTACATTCAGTGCATAAGACAAATCCAAAAAAAAAAAAACTTCTCTCATCGCCGCCATCTCACTCCCTGGACGAGCACGAACCCAAACATACTGTGGCCTGCCCTCAATGCCGCTCATTGGGTGCCACTACAATAACGGCACTACCAATTGGTCAAGATACCTGACTGTTGAGAGAACCCCTTGACTCTATTGAGGTTAACTGGTGTGGTTAGTCCAGTCGCCATTAGTTAGCAAGGTGCTTAAATAAAGCTACCACTTTACCAGGTTACTCAGCTTACAAAGCTACACAGAGACACATTGCAAGTTTAGAAGAGAAATACTTCTCTCTTTATTTGAGAAGTACACTTTGGATAGTAAAGAGGAGAGACTGATAGATTACTAATTTACAAGTTAAAGGATGGAGGCAGATGGCAAGAGGCCCATCTGGCCTCATGGTGCCAAGAGAGGCCAGCATGTCCCCCTCTTGGTGCGTGCTGGTAGAGAGCAAGTCTTCATTCAGAGTGAGAGAGAAGGAGAAAAGGGAAATTGGTCCCTGAGATTACAGTCTGTATATCAAAGAGGACAGCGGCAGAAGAGTAGATACAGGAAGAAAGGTCAGTGTGCCTATCTAGCTATCTAGCCTCTCTTGCCACTCAGTCTGGAGGTCTGAGGCAGGGGACATTGCATCTGGAAATTCCAACAGACTGCTCTCGTGCTTTTAATAGCAACAAGCAGAAATCTGTAGGTGAAGCTTTTCACAATACAGAGACACTCATAGCACTACCCCGCTATGCTACCCACCTGCCCAACAAGGCACAGGGTCTGTTGAAATGTTGGTTACCCTTCATGCATTGAGAATCACTACCTTCTGAATATGGAAGGAAAACCAAAAAATTCCTAGCTTTGATTTTTTGGAAAAGTTAAACAAACATGCACTGAATTCTTCTTTAAGCTAAGAATAGGTTGGAAGACCTTTTGTTTGTTTGTTTGTTTTGAAAAAATACCCACGGACATGGGGGGGGGGTTAATTGTCAGTTTTTATGGGGTCGTTAATAGCTACATAAAACATCAGGTTGCATCTAGGCTAGTTAGAAAAAGCTGGTAATGCTAATATTTGAGTAAGAGATGAGATGGATTATTAAACTTGGCCTTCCTTTTTGCTGCTGAGCTCTCTGCAGAGCTGCTGCTTGTGTGTGTGTGTGTTCACAAGAGAAATATGAACTGGGAGGAACGTCAGACTGTCTCCAGAATATATTTAATTTGCTTAGCTGCCCTACGAGCCAAGCAATACCATGAAGAGCTGAGTCCCAGAAGCTGGCTCCTTCTGCTTTTGATTGATTAAGTGATGTACCTCTAAGTATTAGAAAAAAATGTGCTACATTTATAGTGCGGAAAATATTTATTTCATAGCTTATTTGAGCAGATGTGAGCAAGTGTGAGAAGTATGTTAATATATGGAAACACATAACTTTTTCAAGGCAAATGTTTCCACAGTTTATAACATCACTGAGCAGAGATTAAATTTCCATTTAAAGCAGCGGAGAGGGAGAGCTCTTTGCTTCAACATCCTTCACAAAGCCATAGTCACTGTTAAGGGCGTGATAAGGGAAGCCATAGTGCTGAATTCTTTCCCCTGATAAATTAAAGAACAGACCTGTAGAATCTGAAGTTATTGAAGCTACGAACAGCAGAGCTCTTACTCTAGGACAAACACATAACAGACAATTATAGAAATCCATAGCTGATGAGTCAAAGACTACCATCTAACTTTGTATAAGCTGCTGATTTTAAAAAATTGAATATATATGTAACTTCCTTATCTTGAGTCAGACCATGGGTTTGTCAAGGTCAGGATTTTCTAATCTGACTGGCAACAACTCTCCAGGGTCTTCCACATCACCTCCTGCCTGATCCTTTTAACTGGAGAAGCCAGGCGTTGAACCTGAGACCTTCATGCAAAGCAGATGCTCTACCACTGAACTGTGACCCCTCCCCTTATATCCCCTGATAAATGGATACTTTTAACATAATTTAATGATATAGCTACTGGAATTTCTTAATAGATGGTTCAGCAACTCATCAGATCCTTTGGGTTGGATCCAGTGAAAAATTTCCACTGACAGAAGAGGGAGGGAATTTTTGCCCCTGCCTCTACCAGTACCTACCTCATGTTTTCCTTGGAGTCCCCTGTTCTCCAGTAGCAGCATTTGGGGAGAATTTTGGGCTGCAGATGGAGGGGGAGACAAGAGGTCCCACTCTGTTGCAGGGGAATCCCTTCTGTCTGTGAGGACTTTCCATGGAATCCCCCTGTAGCTAGTAACCACCATAGGTGAGTTAATACTTACATGTTCCTCAGCTGGTAATCAGAAGTGATTACCTGCATGTGAGAAACAGCAATCAGAAGCTTGGAAATCACCTGGTATCACCTTAGTTCATTGGAGAGATTTCAATGGAGAGACAGTTCAACTGTCAATCATTCAATGCTGTGGGTTTGAAAGGGTCTAACTCTGCGCAGAGTAGTATTGATTGGGGGCTGAATTATTCAGATCAAGTGATATGCATACATACTTAAATTACCTCTGAGTTTTTAAATTCTGGAACACAGTATTGGGGGAGCTAAATTTCTACACTGCAGTAAAAATAAAGGTTTGGATCCTGCTGAAAATCTCTGCTAAAAGAGGGATTTCTGTCTGTAGAACATGATTTTGCAGCCTCCACTCTCTTGTTGCAGCCCAGATCGCCTCCTGAACAGTGTTCCCTCTAAGCTGAGTTAGTGTGAGCTAGCTCACAGTTTTTTAGCCTCCGGCTCACACATTTTTGCCTTCGCTCTGGAAGGATGGCTCCAGAGCAAACTAATTTATGCAGTAACCAAATCACTCACTCACAACTTTAATGCCAGTAGCTCACAAAGTAGAATTTTTGTTCACAAGGCTCCACAGCTCAGAGGGAGCATTGTTCCTGAAATGCTGCTCTTGGGGGACAAAACCCGAGGAACAGTATGAAGGGGAGTCAGAGGTTTGCCAGGGAGGAGGGAATTGACAAAAATCACCTTCTTGCACAGATGAAATGATGAGCAGGATCCAACACATAGATCAATGGCATTACAATCTTAAAATGTGTGGGAAATGTCTAGTTCAAGGAAATATCTGGCTCAAGTTATGATATTTATTTTAAGATAACCCTTTGAAAGATCTAATAATATTGCATTTGTACAGCGTTAAGTCTCCATAATGTGAGTTCCAAAACGCCATGAATTCTTCCAAATCGCACGGAAGAACTGGTTTTATGCATTTCGTGTCGCTTATCTTTGGGGGGGGGGTTGCTGTCAAGTTACAGCTGACTTATAGCAACCCCATCGCATTTTCAAGGCAAGAGTCTTTCAGAGGTGGTTTGCCATTGCCCACCTCTGCACAGCAACTCTGGTATTCCTTGGAGGTCTCCCATCCAAATACCAACCAAGTCTGAGACCCTGCTTAGCAGCTGAGAACTGACAAGATCAAGCTAGCCTGGGCTATCCAGGTTAGGGCTTGTGTATCTATTCAGTATGTATTTAGCCATACTTCAGTTAGCTAGTTTGAAATATCCAGACATCCATTTTTTTTTTAAGCATCTTATGGAAGAACTTTGCCAAGACCTCTTGTCCCATCTCTTCTGTCTGGCCAGTTACCACCAAGTGTAGGACCAGCTGCTTTGTTTTCCTGCCCAATGATACCATGGTTATTATATCTGAATTGTCTGTCCCAAGCATATGGTGCTTTTTTGTACTCCAGCCTTTTATCTCACATTTGGAACACAGTGATGACTATGACATCGAATCCCTTTTACTCACTTTCACCTCAAAAAATGTCACACACCAAAGCTAAATTGCAAAGAGCTGTAATTTTCTGTCAAGTGTAAACTAAGTGGGTTGTTCGGCTCGCCGCCTCCCAATCAGTACCCTACTCTCTTCATGCCCCATCCACTCCAGATGGCCAGAAAGCAGACTGGCTTCCCTGCCTGTTCTGAACATCAGCAGACTTCAAGCTGACTTCAGGCATATACAGAAGTAGAACAAAGTTGACAACAGGATCATGGTATGGAATTGCCTCCATGTGTGAAAGCTGTCAGGAAGCAGCATATGTTTCTGGTCACTGCCATAATGTATTTAGTAGCCTTTCTTAACCAGCTGTCTGAACCTCCCAAACAAAGCTGCTTCAGCTTGGAATTTAAAAGTCAGTTCATAACCTATTTAGCAGGAGAATTTAATGTGAACGTTAGCAGCTACTGTGTATTTTGCCTTTGCTTTGTGCATATGTTGTGCACACAATGTTCTGTGGTACGGAAGAATTTGTTTCTATTGGGAAACACTGGTTTGCCTTAGGAGGCTCAATGTTTGTCTCGTCTTGCCCTAAGTACCGTATGTGGAACAATGACCATATTTAGTAGTTTATGAACACTACTACTGAAGACTTTCCTGTCTTTCAACATCTTTGTCCACTTCTCCGTTGCCCTTTGTTCTCTAATCTTACCTCTCCCCACCCCCCCCCAAGTAGCATCATATTCATGTCTGAATTTTTTGTCCCAACCCACAGTTCTTGGGTTCCCTGTTACTGAATCTGTCACACCATGCTACTACTGCCATCTTTTTCTCCCAAGTCCTTCCCGTTCCTCTTCCTTTCTCTTCCTCTGTGTCTGAGAGTCAGTTTTAATGTATTTCCTGCAAAGAATAATTCACATGGAACATGTGTACTGATGGAAAAAATCTGTAAAGTATTGGGTTTGCAGCATGGAGACTCGGACTACGACGTGCTGAACCACACGCATTTATTGTACTTCACACAAAAGACACACACAGCCCGGCAAGGGCCAACTGTATACACCCATCCCAGACACACCCACAGTTCCATTGAGGGGTTTGAATCTCCCGCCAAAGGTCCTATTGGAGGACTAAGGGGGGTCTACGATCCTTGTCCTCTATTGTGTTTGGAACCAAGCTAATGACTGAGGACACGGACGCCTGGTGGCGGTCCGCAGACACAACAAAATCCATGTGGAGTGATTCCAGTAAAGCATACTGTGTCCATGTCTTCATCTGCTCACATACGTCAACTGCCTACAAAATTTAGGTAAGCTTTTAATTCTAGTGCAACATTTTCCACATGCATTGATACAGGAGAATTTCCAAGTTTACACTGGAATCAACCAAGTGCCCCTCTCTTTTGAGCCAGCTTGGGAGCCTCCCTTGAAGTACTGGGAAGCTGCAGCTAATTTAAAGTATCAGTTCAGAGTTTAACATTAAATTTTATATTTAAATGTAAGCAAAAATATTTTCAAAAGGTAGATATTGAAATAAATGTTTTGATTTTTTTTTAAAAAAGTAAGCTACCTTCACAGTGCTTTTTAAAGAATAGTGTTGCCTGTTATTTGTTTTATTTCTGTTGGTTTATTAACTCTGCTTTATGGATCAAAGCAAGATAAAAAGCAGGATCAAGATAATTTGCATTATTTTATATATTTATCATATTGGATCCTAAGAAGGCAAGTGGAGCGGAGACTGCAGAAAGGATATTTTTACATCACTCTTTCTGATGTAATGCATATTTTCTGCACACACCTAAGCTTTGTCTTGAAGGTCAGGGGGACCTTTAAAAATGGTGAGAACAAAGGAAACCGGCATTCAAGGGAGAAATCTGCAAAAATGTTAAGAACTTTTGCATGAGTGGAAGTGTTGCCAGTTTGTTCAATGGCTAGTTTAGCTTCAATCCCCCCCCACCCATGTACAAGTGCAGAAATTGCCACAGTAATATAATAATGGCCAAGAGTTCTGAGGGTCAGGTAGGCTTCTCTAGTCCTCAGGTTGTGCACGAAAGCTGGCCAGAGGGTACAGACATGAGCCAGCAAATGCCTCCACTATCAATTCCCCAGAAATCCAAACCTGAATTCCAACCCAGGTGCACTAACTTTTCTGCTACTCTACTGGTGTTCCTTCTCACCTAACAACAACAAAAATAACAACAACAAAACTTGTTTAGAAGATTGATCAATGGGAATGAATCACTCTCTGATTTCAGGGATTCCCATCCCAGAAACATCAGGTGTGCCTGCAATGCCAGTGCCGAATGAGAAATCCCATCGTTGTCACTTGAGTAAAAGGTGAGGACATGATGAGAAACACTTTCCTTGGCTGCCAAAAGATTAACCACTTTAAATATTTATAGGGTCTTATCTTCACTGCCAATTGGTTATTAATTCCTTGAATTGAGGCAGGGCGGCGTGAATCCCCAGAGCTTTAAAAATCGTATCCACTCTGAATTATTCTGAACCTTTAATGGAGAATTGGCACTTTAAATCTTCCACTAGCCGTTTCCTTCTCCTATCTTTTCCTTTCTTTGGCTGGCTCTCACAATTTAGAAGACCTATGCACTTAGAAAAGGAAGAATAGGATCCTTTATTTTACCTCAGAAAATGTGCCTTGATTGAGCACTGTTACGTGTAAACCTATTTACCAGTATTATCAACATTTATGCAAATTTAATTTTTTTTGTTTAAGCATTTCCCGATTAATTTCTTTTTGTGTCTAGGTCTGACCCTCTTAGGAACCTGGCGAAAGCAGCTGAAAATATTTAGTACTACCTTCAAGAGCACACAATTTTGCACCAATAGTTAACTGCTTGATGATGGCAATGAAACCTTTGATAATGCCACAGCAGCCTATAGCAAATGGATTTATTGTATGCTTCAGGAGTAGTTCAGCAAAGGAAAAAATAAATGTATAATCTGAAGAAAAAACAAGCCAGTAAATTGTACTGTGGGGAGGTATGGGGTAAAATTCTGCCTCTGTTAATTTGGGGGGTGCAAGTGTGTTATATACTGAGATATATATCAGCGCTAGCATGGCCATGTGGTCGAGCTCACAATAGACCAATCAGAGTGCCCGGATCCTAGAGTAGACCTGTGATGGTCTCCTCTACTCTAAATAGCCTATCACTGATGTGGGTGTGGGTGTTGTGTGTGGGGTACTGCAGGAATAAAAGCGGGGCTCGGACCTTGCTAGTTTGTCTTTCTTTTTGTTTGCTAAATAAACCATGAGCTGATCACTACTCAACGCCTCTGAACTCAGTACTTTACACTGGCGATGAGGATGGGATTCCGATGAGTGAACCTGACTCTGACTGAAGCACCACACTATGCACCGATCTCCAGGACATCGTGCCCCGCATCGCTCCAAGAGTCATGGCTAACGCTCCAGGAAACATCACGGCATTTGACTCCACTCATCCTGAGTTCTGGGAAGCATGGGTAGAGCAGCTCACATATTTCATTCTCTACCAAGATGTTACCAACGCCGGTAAGAAAAAGGCCCTACTCCTGAGCATGTGTGGCATTTCCACGGTACAGCTGGTCCAGGGCCTCATCACTCCCAAGAAGCTGGATGCAGCAACGTATGATGAGCTAATCAAGGCTCTGACCAATTATTTTGCGCCAAAACCAACCAAGATAGTTAAGTGCATGGACTTTGTGGCATGCGCCCAGAGGTCCAGAGAAGCGGTCACCGTCTTCATGGCTGAACTCCAAAGACTAACCATTGACTGTGAGTTTCCGATAGTCGAGGACACCCTCTTCACCCAGTTCGTTTGATGCATCTGGGACCCAAAGCTCCATCGCAAACTCATCAGAACCAATGAGCTCACGTTGCCAAAGGCTCTCCGGCTGGCAGCAGCATTCGAGGAATTGCACCAAGATCACCAATCACCCTCAGTGCACCAGACTTCCACAGCAGCAGCCTCAAATGCATCAGAGGAGGATGTGCTACAGATATGCTGCCCAGCCTGCAAAGATTTGCGACCAACCCCCTCGACTACCAACACACAAGCACCCTGTGCAAGCTGCGGAGATGCTCATGAATGCCAGACCTGCCGTTTCCGTGACGTGGTGTGCCAGACCTGCGGGAAACAAGGCCACATCACCTGTGCCTGCCGATCCTGAGGCAACTGACATCGCCTGACCACGCACCAGGAAACAGCGGAGATGCACAACATCCTCCATCATCAGGTGCATTATTTGCCCCAGGACGCCCACAACAAAATAAAAGTGACTGTGCTTATTGAGAAGGCCCCTTGTGAAATGGATTTGGACACGGGATCCTCCCTGTCCATAATCTCAGCAGATATTCTCCGAGGTCTCTGCCTGCAGGGTGGCCCGCTGCTTGCAAACACCAGGTTCAGACTAAGGGACTTTCAAAAGAACCCGGTGGCCATTAAGGGGGTGAGCAAGTTCCAGGTGCAGTACAAGGACTTTAATGGACTGTTAGACCTGGTGGCGGTGGAGAGCCACTTCACAAGCCTTTTGGGACTATCGTGGTTCACGGCCCTCGGATTCACGGTGACCAGGGTGCACCAAGTGCAAGCTACAGACTTTAACAGTGTGTGTGACAAGTTCCTGACTGTATTCGATTGAATGCTTGGCCAATATACCGGCCCTCCAGTCACCCTTGCCCTTAACCCTGCAGGTTGCCCCATCCGCATGAAGGCCAGGTGAGCTCCATTTGCGCTGCAACCCAAGACAGATGCAGAGCTGGACCGCCTTGTGGCCCAGGGGGTGTTGGAACCGGTCCTCCACACACTGTGGGAAACCCCCATCGTCACCCCCATGAAGCCCAACAGGGATGTCAGGATTTGCACCGACTATAAGTGCACAATAAATAAAGCCCTGGAAGACCATGCATACCTGATCCCCATCATCAGCCACATCTTGGCCTCCCGGGCGGGCACCAAGGTTTTTGGGAAGTTGAACCTGGCCCAGACATACCAACAACTCCCTGTGGATGGTGCCACCGCTGAGGCACAGACCATTGTAACACATAGGGGTGTGTTCAGGATGCAGAGATTGCAATTTGGGGTCAGCATGGCCTCGGAGATCTTCCAAAACCTTATGGACTGTTTGCTTAAATGTATCCCCGGAGTCCAGCCCTTCTTTGAATGATGTTTTGATCGCAGCGCCCACAGCTGAGGTCATTGCGGAACGTCTGCACACAGGCAAACACAGCCAGGCTGAAAGTGAAGAGGGAGAAGTGTCTCCTGGGGGTCCCACGGGTTGTGTTCCTGGGGTTTGCTGTAGATGTAGAGGGCATCCATCCCATGCTCAACAAGGTCCACGCCGTCGTGAATGCGCCTACCCCCTCCTCCAGGGCAGAGCTGCAGGCTTTCCTGGGCCTGCTCAATTTTTATCATTCGTTCCTGCCACACAAGATGGCCATCGCCGAGCCCCTGCTCCACCTTCTTGACAAGTATGCCCCATGGAACTGGGGCCCGAAGCACGCTGCCGTGTTCTGAGCAGTCAAGGAACTCCTGACCTCCAACGATGTCCTCACTCACTTTGATGAGTCCCTCCTGGTCATCCTGGCGTGCGACACCTCTCCTTATGGGGTCGGGGCTGTGCTGGGGCACCCACTGCTGGATGGTCGTGAGGTTCCAATTGCCTACTATTCCTGCACCTTGTCATCCATGGAGCGCAACTATGCTCAGATTGATGAAGAGGCATTAGCGATCATGGCAGGGATCTGGAAGTTTCATCACTGTATGGTCGGCCTTTCACCATTGCTACTGACCACAAGCCTCTATGGGGACAGTTGGCCCTGAACAGGCAAACTCTGTAGATGCTGTCACCCAGAGTGCTCCAGTGGTCCATCTTCCTCACAGGGTACACTTATGCGCTTGTCCACCAGCCCGGTAAGGCAATGGGACATGCAGATGCTCTCAGCCACCTCCCGCTGCTGTCCTCCAACCCAGCCCCGGCCCCTGCACTCCAGATCCTGTTGCTGGAGGACCTCCCCAACCAGCCCATCCAGGTCACCGAAGTCTCCCACCACACCGATCGTGACCGGGTCCTCTCCCATGTTTTGGATTGGGTGGGAAGGAAGTGGCCTGCCGGCCAGCTGGACTCAGGATTTGCCGTGTTCATTTCCCAGCATGATGAACTATTGGTGCACAAAGGCTGCCTGTTTTGGGGAAGCAGAGTGGTCATGCCCGGCCCCCTGGGTCAGCGGTTACTCACAGTGCTGCATGAGACCCACCCGGGGATAGTGTGCATGAAGGCTTTAGCCCACAGTTATGTGTGGTGGCCAGAAATGGACAGGGAGATTGAGGACTGTGTGAAGTGCTGCCAAACATGCCAAGAGTCATGGCCAGAGCCACCCCGGGCCCCAGTGTGACCCTGGAAATCAACTCACAAACCATGGGCCCACCTACACCTAGATTTCACGGGCCCCTTCCTGGGATAATTATTTTTCATCCTGGTAGACTCCTATACCAAGTGGTTGGAGGTGGTGCCAGTACCTGCCACATCGTCCCACGCTGCCATCTGCACCATGTGGAGGATCTTCAGTACCCATGGCATTCCCAACACTCTGGTATCCGACAACAGGACTGCTTTTACTTTGGCTGAGTTCCAGGAGTTCGCGCGCTACTACGGGATTTGACACATTCGCTCAGCTCCCTTCCACCTGGCAACGAACGGTCAGGCAGAACAGATGCTGAGAACACTCAAAGAGTCCCTGTGCTGCATCACACAGGGGGACTGGGACCATCAGTTAGCTGCCTTCCTCTTTGGTCAAAGGACAACCCCGCACACTTCCACGGGCCACAGCCCAGTGGAATTATTGATGGGTAGGCACCTCACAGCTGGATTGCCTACACCCAGATTGGGCCCCCGATCACTTCTTGACCCCGGAGCACCAGGACGCCCCATGTGGGTTCTTCCCAGAGGACCCAGTGTATGCAAAGAACTTATCTTGGGGTCCAGTGTGGATCCTGGCCAGAGTTGTGAGGGTGATGGGACCTCTATTGTACAAGGTCTCTATGGAAGAGGGCCAGCTGCTCAAGAGGCACGTGGACCACCTGTGCAGACATCTGCTTCCCATGGACCCAGCAGAGGGTACGGACCCCGAGGAAAGTGACGAGGAGTTCTAGACCCCTGGGGAACAAGAGACCGAGAACAGCACGCTGGCCTACAGAGAGCCACCCAAGCACAGGGCCTGGCAACACCAGGGGAGGCAGTTCCAGGACCTGGCTTGACCCATTCATCGGAAAGGGCAGCAGAACCTCCAGATGCGAGCCGAGGGCCATTAGGGCCACAGATGGAGCCTTGCCGCTCAACTCACGAGCGAAGATGACCCGTGTATCTCAGAGACTAAGCTAAAGCCTCCAGACTATGGGGGGAGGGGTGTTATATAGTGAGATAATGTGCATCAGCGCTAGCATGGCCATGCAGTCGAGCTCACCTCCGGGTGCGAGAACAATAGACGTATCGGATCCTAGGGCAGACCAAACGGAGTGCCCAGATCCTAGAGTAGACCTATGATGGTCTCCTCTACTGTAAATAGCCTATCACGGGTGTGTGTGGGGGTGTTGAATGTGGGGTACTGCAGGAATAAAAGCAGGGCTCAGACCTCGCTAGTTTGTCTTTCTTTTTGCTTGCTAAATAAACCATGAGCTGATCACTACTCATCGCCTCCGAACTCAGTACTTTACAAAGTGACACTTGACATTGTTCATGGACAAAGTTTTCCGTTAGTGAGAAAACTAAAAAATAAGGATGATTGCCTTCATTTTAGCTTTATTTCCATATAGCCTGCATGGCTCCACTAAACAATAATAAAAGAGAAATAAAGATTAGGGCCAATTGAAAATTGACCCTCACATGGGAAAACTCCCCAGAAACTGAAGTTACCTTTTAAAAAAACATTTCCAAAAATACGATAGCCTTGTACACCTCAGGCAAGCCTAATTAAAGTTAAAAGGCAGGAAAACTAAGTATCTGAAATGCTATTGTAGATCTCATAAAACCCAAGAACTAAAAATCTGGATTAGTTTTGGGACTGGTGTTGTCAGACCAGCCCCTTTCCTTCTGTTTGGATCTCTTGGATATTGGCTGGAGAAAGAAAGGAAGAGCCCTGAGGCTGGAGCTCAGTCCTTGCTCTTTCTTCCAGCAATTTGTGAGCTCTGTGACCTGATTTAAAAAAAACGAAAAGAAAACCCTGCCTCACAAAATGGGAGCAATGTAGTGAGATTAGTATCAGGGTTTCCACGGGCTACTGCTCTGTAGCTCCAACAACTCAACTGCTTCATATCCTGGAAACTTTTTCCATTGGATTTTATTTTTCAGAAATCTTCCAAATGTAATAGAAGCACCCAGCCTGTCTGAAGCATAAAGTGGAGAGGGAGTAGGAGATGTTTTTGGAGAACTGCTGAAAGTTTGTGAGCTTTGTGGGAGACTCATGCCAGAGTTTGTCTCTGGCATTATTGCTTGAGTGGACTGTTGTTTGTTTGATGGTGGCTAAGTATGGTGTTTATTTTTATATCCTCATGTTCTCACTCATAAGCCTCTGTTGAAATGCAGATTTGCTTTCCTGTTGATTGAGTTTGGTTGTCTGTGTGATAAAACTAAGAGCTCTCAACCTCCCTGCATCTGGATTTTAGTGTCATTGAGATCAACAGCTGTTGGGCCTTGCTGAAAGAAGTGTGAGTTCTTGCTGGGTCCATGTCTTCCATTTTTGCCAGGCTTTCTAGGACAGGAAGGAATAAAAGACTGAGGCATTGTTGATTGATAATAAAACTGGTGGAGGAATATAGAGAGAGTCTGTATTTTTAGATTTTGAGATTAGGGTTTCCATATCCATGTTAGAAAGTTCATGGAGATTTGGTGGATCCTGGGGAGGGTGGGGTTTGGTGAGGGGAGGGACCTTAGCAGGGTATAGTCCCACAGAGTCCACCCTCCAAAGCAGGCGTTTTCTGTAGTGGAACCAAGGGTCTTTTGGGGGGGGAGCACACCGGAGCACAGCTCCGGGAGCTCAGGAGTCAAGCCCCGCCCCCAGCCATTACTTTTTACTTTTAAGTTACTTTTTTCCCACTGTAGAGAACAATGGAGGGAATAGGGGCAACCTGTTTGGGGGCCCATAGAATTGGACCTCCTGGGTATCTTGGTGGGTATCTTGGGGAGAGGCTCCATCAGCTACCCTGTGAGTTTGGAGCCTCTCCCTCAAACCCCCTCCCCTCCAGCCCCCAGAATATACCCTATGTTTTCACCATTGACTTCAATGGCCCATAGGATATAATGGGGCCAAATTGCCGCCAAATTGCTTTCATTCCCTCCTTTCTTTCTCTCTTTATCCTCTTTCCCTCCTTCTTCTCTTCTCTGTTTCTTTCTTTCCCACCTTCTTCTCTTCTCTTTTTTATCCTTTCCCTGTTTCTCTCCTTCTTCCCTCTCTTTCTTTCCCTCCCCTTTCCTTCTCTTTCTTTCCCTCTTTCCTTCCTTCTTTCCTTCTCTGTACTCTCTCTCTTTCCTTCCCTCTTTCCTCCTTCTGTGGCCCAACTCTAGTGAGAAGGAGTTTAAACTTTAAACCCCTTCTCTCTTAGCTCCCCCACCGAGACCAGCTGGGGAAGGGAAGGGGAGGCTTTGAAGATGCCTCCCCCTTTTGCTTCCCCTTCTGACATCACTTCCGGTGATGTCAGGGAGTGTGGCATATGCTAATAGCCTAATAGCTCATTAGCATACCATATGCTAATGAGCTCCTGCAGCTGTTTTTCTATGAAAAGACCCCTGAGTGGAACTGATCTGCAATCAAGATCAGTGGTAATTCCAAAAAATCTCTAGGCCCCATCTGGAGACTGGCAACCATTCTGAGGTGGGAATATGTATCTCTGGGACCTGTAGTGCCTTTGCCAAGTTTGGCCACATTATTCGTGCTCTGTTTATAACCAGTTTGGATTATTGCAGTGCACTCTACCATTCTCATTGTTCAGACCATATGAGACCTCTCCTCGAATCCCTACATCAGCCTCCCGTCGTTTCTACATCCAGAACAAATTCATTGTCACCTTTAAAACTCTTCCCACTGTTTCTCCACACACTTATTATTGATGACAGTGTTTTTAACAATGGGAGAAAATGACAACACAGTTCTCACTTTGTCAACTACACACACATGAACTGGTAGAGGACAAATTCAAATCAAATGGCCACTGTGCTTCTTCTTATGCGTGATGGCAGCTCCACACAAGTTTGAAATTTGCTCACCATCTGATTATCCCCATTTGCAAACACAGGGATGGATGGATGCCCAGGAGCCTATGTGTGGCAGCTTTTGTAATTGAAGCAGGCTTCCTTATGTGGCCCAGTAATCACTTGACATACTACTGACCTGTGCAGCAGTACTGAGCATATGGACCCACTGCACATTAGGATGCACCCAGCGTAAAAACTGTCCTACAGATTTGCACTTGTGCAGTTCTAGCCCTAGACAGCAGATGCAAGTATTGTTGAGGAAGAAAAAGGAGACCAACTTGTTCATATTATTAATGGAATTTGGCCAGTGACAATGCTTTGACTTGTGCTCTTGTCATACCTTGAACTCTTGTGTCAATCAAACTTTTCTTTTAAACGCTCCTGGCAAATTTATTTTGGATACTTTCTGAACAGGTGCTTCCTTTACATTGTGTGAATGGTTTAAATGAGAGACTTGCTTTATGTCCGGAGTTCTCAGCTGAAATCACAGGGCCGTCTGACACAGGCGCTTGTATGTTTATTCATCTGTGCTAATGCTGACAGCAGATTCCCACAGTTGGCCTGGATTGGACACAGAACAGATGTTGGGGATTATGGGGAAGGATTCGGAAAGGCTTTGGGCCTGTGTGTTTGCGGAAGTAATTCATTGTGGAGCCACAGACGGGGCCTGCTGAACTTCCAGTGTGGAATTCTTGAAAACGTGCTGCAGTACAGCTTCCTTTCAGTATCCAAAACCAAATGTTCCTCTCCCCCTAGTAATGTTAAGTTTGAAGGAAAAAGTAAATCATTACCATGAAGTGTTGTTGCTGTTGTTGTTGTTCAGTTGCACAGTCGAGTCCGACTCTTCACGACCCCATGGACCACATCAGGCCAGGCCCTCCTGTCTTCCGTCGTGCTTCGGAGTTTGCTTAATTTCATGTTTGTTGTACTGAACCATAAAGCTAACATGTTGCTATCTCCTCTGTCCTCCTCACAAAGGCTTGAAATTCTTCACTACTTAAAGTCACAATTACTTCCTCTATCCAGAAATGCAGATTTCTTAAGTTAGCATTAGTGAGATTTTAAGGAACAGGAGTGTAACTACGAACAATAAAATGAGCCCACTGAACTATCCAAAGAAGTCCAGCATGTAACTGAATCTGATTGCACTATGCATTAGGAAATCTGACGGCACCTGGCTTGCTTTCTATTATAGAATATTTTTATCCCACCTTCCCAAAAAGATCAGGGCTGCATATGTAATTCCTCTGACTCAGGGTCACACAGTGAGCTTCATGACATATCTGCTACCGAGTCAGGGTATTTGAAAACAGGAAGCTGCTTTATACTGAGCCAGACCGTTGTTGCATCTAGGTCAGTTCTGACTGATAGCAGCTCTAAAAGGGTCCTTCATGTCACCTACTACTCAATACTTTTAATTGGAAAACCCAGGGACTGCATCTGCAAATGCCACAGTCCTTCCCAGTCTGGGTCTAGAAGTGAATTTGGATCTCCCAAATCCTAACCTGACACATTAAGCTCTGACTATACCATCTTGGCCATGCTGAAATATGGTGGTGCTGGATTCCATCATACAATTACTACCTTCAAACAGTCTAGTCTCTTGGAATTAAAAGTCATCATGCTAAGGAGGAGGATCATCTGAAACCACACTGCAACTGAACACCCAGGTACATATATTTAACACTTCCTTCTAGAATGAGAAAGCAGTAGATTAGAGTTCAGATATTTGGTTAAATTCTAACTGACCATTCTCCAGATCAGACTCTCTTCCGTTGGGTGACAGATGCTGAAAGCATTCAACAGGCGTTAAGTGTCCAGAGATAAGTGCACATAAACATCTGCCTACTGCTCATATTAACTGGCAGCAATAATCCTCTGTTTCAGGGGATGGAACAGGAGTTTGGATTCCATTCCTGCACTCTTATTTGTCTCAGACTGGTGATTGGCATAATCAGAAATGACAACACACCAACCAGGTGTCTCCGGTTCTGCAAAGGTGACAAAGGGCAGCTTCGTATGCTTAATAGAGATGTGCTTATTGTGCAGATCAGGGGTCTCCAACAGGTAATGTGTGAAGTCACTGGCTGCCAAGAGTGATTCATGCATCCTCTTGAAGACACAGAAAAAGTCTGCAAACTGATCTGCTCCTTAAAAAAAAAAAAGGCTGCTGTGCTGCTTAGCTGATAGCCACAGTTCTGATGTCCTTCTTAATCCATGTTCTATTTCTAGGACAGAATAAAACTGGATAACATGCTGAGCTGCAGGGGGTAGGAAAGTAGCTGTGGATATTTTTGATTACTCAGAAGTTGCTCTCATTAAAGAAAAGGCTGGAGGCCTCTGGTACAGATGGGCTAATGCAGCAGTCCCTGACAATGTAGATAGTAAGAAAATTCTTCAGAACACTCAAGGGGCTCTGGGTTTGGCATTGCAACGGATTAGATCCTGAGATGTGCCACTGGAAAGGAAAATTTAGTCATCTTAGTTCTACTTGTGCAGCCAGTAGTCCAACAGCTGCAGCAACACATGCATGTGTGGAATGTGCCATGAAATCGCAGCCAACTTATGGCGACCCTGTAGGGTTTTCAAAGCAAGAGACTAACAAAGGTGGTTTGCTATTACCTGCTTTGATATAGAACCCTGGGCTTCCTTGGTGGTTTCTCATCCAAATACTAGCTAGGGCTGACCCTGCTTAGCTTCTGAGATCTGATGACATCAGGCTGGCCTGGGCTATGGAGATCAGGGCATGGCAACACATAGTGCTTTTAATATAATTTTTAATGAAAAAGAAGAGTAGGTTTTTATACCCTGCTTCTCTCTACTTTAAGGTGTCTCAAAGTGGCTTACAATCACATTCCCTTCCTCTCCCCACAACAGGGATCTTGTGAGGTAGGTGGGGCTGAGAGAGTTCTGAGAGAACTGTGACTGGCCCAAGGTCACCCAGTGGGCTTCATGTGGAGGAGTGGGGAATTAAACCTGGTTCTCCAGGTTAGAGTCCGCTGTTCTTAACCACTACACCATGCTGCCTCTCTATTTTACATTCTGAATTTTTGTAAAACTCTTGTAATTTTATCATTGCTGTATGTTACCCTGAACACTGTTTTTCAGAGGAGGGCAGCCTAAAAGTCACAATAAATAAACAAACAAACAAGCAAGCAACAGTGTTCATATGGAGCTATGGAATGTGAAGCAAATGGTTCTCAGGAGTTCATTTAAATTGGTTTTGAAATTGCATCAGAAGAAATGCATTGTGCTATGTGTCTTGTGTTCATGGATAAGATAGTGGGATTACAGTTGGTTTTACTTGGTTACAAACTGATAGAAAGGAGTCATTTTAGCACCTCTGCTTTTGTAAGGACTATTGTGCATGTGGAAATCTTCTGTAGAAACCACCCTGATGTCTTTTTCTCATTTTCAATGTCTTATTTAAAGTATTTCAGGAGGAAGAAGCTTGCTAAAAATATTCCCTTCCCCTTTCCATCCCTAGTTAGTATAACATACAGATATCAAACCATCTCAATATTATTATTCACTCTGTAGTCTTAATTTGGCCCATTGGTGCATTGATCCAGCATTTTGTATTACTGTGCTAGATATCTTCATTGGGAATCCTTGGCTTTCTGTTCAATATAATTACTCCCTGTGAGCCTTTCATTCAAAGGTGGGCTTCAGTAAAATTTAATTATTTTCCCCCTGCAGCGTACATGATAAAGGCATAACTGTTATATAAAACTGCTACTACGTAAGACTGGCTGCTTGTAAAAGCTGCCGAATAAGAGATCCGGCTACCAATGCAAAAGTGACGATAACTCAAAATGGCTTTGAATGTCATAAATTATATGTTCGGTGTGGCAGTTCACATCAAAAGAGTGATTAAGGCATGTAACTTTGCCCCATTGTCTGTTACATCAAACCTACTTTTCCCCAGTTTTGCGATATATTTTTCTCAGTGTATAGCTTCATTTTAAAAACAAGAGGGTGCTGCCTGCTGCATACTCTTTGAATATCTATCAGGGCTTACGATTAAACCTTTAGGAATGATTGTAACCTGTCAGTATCCCTTGGGATAACTTTGAAAATGAATTATTTTGTTTCTACAGAAATTTCTCAGCTTGGCAAGGCCACTAATGAGTAAGAAATTGTATTTTCTGCATAAAATTACATTAGAATGTACCCTGGACACTGTGACATCAATAACAGCAGTGCAGTCTGATTAAATTCTTAACCCTCTACTATTTGGAAAATTATGAGAAAATGATACAAGAAATCTCTGTACCTTATGCATTTTTGTGTTTATTACAGATTAGCCAAATTAACCAAATGTGTCTTTTAATGACCCATAGTTTAAAATTAAGTAAAATATGTAAGTGTCTCTGAAAGATACATTTCAATTAGGACTGTCCACCAGTTAAAGAATTTGTAGTTCATTGCCCTTATGGTTTCAATTGATCAATTAAAAGTTTCATTATGTGTAATAAAAAATCCTTGCAGTTGGCTACAAGACATAGAGATGTACTGCCTGTGCAAGAATTCACTGTTTAAAATATTCTGAATATATTAGCAGTTTCAATGTAAGAAAAGAGAAAAAGATAAAGGTCTAAGGGAATTCTAAGGGTTAATCAAACTTTGTCATTCAAGCTATATTCACTGGCAATATATTTTTCAATAATTAATAAAAGAATCCTTCTTTCCCGCTCTGGTTCTTCTCCTCACTTTGTATAATCTCAGCCATTTTCCCCATCAGCATTGTCTAGGATTTTTCTGAGGCATTCTGTTAGCACATATTTAGGGTTGTCAGGGTCTTACCTTGCACCTGCAGGGGGTGAGAGGGAGCTTTCTGAGAATGGTGGGTGGGGTGATGTCATTATGTGCAACGTCCCTGACGTGATGATGTCACGTAGAAGTGACATAAGAATGATGGGAACATTGTGCAGTGACGCTCTGGTTTTGGGCAAACTCTATGGTAAAATTGGACTCAAACCACAGAGTTTCACCCGATAACTAGAGTGTTGCTGTGCAATGTCCCTGGCGTGATAATGTCACTTCCGTGTGACATCATCATGTCGGGTATGTCACGTGCGTTGTAGCTGTTGGGGTGGGGCTTCCCCCACTGGCCATCAGCAGGCAGGAGCCCGCGAAATCGGGGAATTCTCCACTCCCACCTGGGGACTGGCAACGTATTTCATTTTCATCTAGCCTATACGGTTTATCTGTAGTCCACCCTTTACTGACAAGATCTTCTCCAGTAAGATAAAGGAGCCATTCTTTATTTTGTAGTATAGCAACAGATCAAATTATATCATATTCTATAACATTGTTGTGATGTGTGGAGCTCTTAGGTCTCAGAGAACAGATTCATTTCCTTGTATCTAGGGTTGCTGGCCCTTTGTGCTAGACAGAGAGGTATGTGAATGAGTCCTGACAGAGAGGTATGTAGATAACAGCTTTTTCTCCCTCTCTCAAAATACTAAAACTTGAGGACAACCAACGATATTGGTGGTTGATTTAGAACAGGTTTAAATATATTTAGGCTTTATCCAATGAGTAATTCACTGCCATTGAGTATCCAGTGAGTAATTCACTCATTGTCCCGTGAGTATCCAATGAGTAATTCACTCATTATCCAATGAGTAATTCACTGCCAGTAAAGCATAGATGGATTCAAAAAGGAATTAGGCATATTCCTGTAGGGGAGTTCAATCAACGTCTTGTAGCTATGGTGACTAAAGGGAACCTCCATATTTAGAGGCAGGCAGCCTCTGAATGCCAATACTAGGAGGCAGCATCAAGGGAATGCTTTGGCCTCTGTGCTTTTTTAAATTGGTGTTTTCGTGGTCTATAGTGGGTTTATTAGTTAATTTTATTTGTGTGTTTTATGATCTCTTACTGCAGTTTTGCTGCTTAAATGAAATCTTGCCTTTTTTCTATATGTGTTTTCAGGATCATAATTTATGAAATTCTATGAGATGGCAGTGAAGGCTGCTAAGAGAAAATTCTATGCAGCCTCTATCGCATCTGCTAGCATTCACCCAGCAGAATTGTTCAGGGTAATTAGATCTTTAATGCATACGCATAATCTTCGTGGAGGCTGGGGAGCTCACACCCCTCCCAAAGGTACTGAGCCCCCCCCCGGGCCTTGCTACCCTCCCGCCCCCCATTTTGAAAGTGGAGGGTTTCCCCCTCCCTCTGCTTTCTAAGACTGTTCAGTTGGATTGGGAGTCTGGGACAAATGGAATTCACTGCCACAGAAGGTGGTGGCAGCTACAAGTATGGACCGTTTCAAGAGGGAATTAGATAAACATATGGAGCAGAAGTCCATCAGTGGCTATTAGCCACAGGGTATAGATGGGAACTCTCAGTCTGGGGCAGATGATGCACTCTATTCTTGGTGCTGGGGGGGGCAGCAGTGGGAGGGCTTCTAGTGTCCTGGCCCCACTGCTGGACCTCCTGATGGCACCTGGTATTTTTGGCTGCTGTGTGACATAGTGTTGGACTGGATGGGCCATTGGCCTGATTCAACATTGGCTTCTCTTATGTTCTTATGGTCTTATGGATGGAACAAGTCAGGGTGGTGGGGGCTTGCTTCCTCCTGGAAGGTAAGCTCCACCCCCAGCAGCTCCAAGCAGCCATCAGTTCAGCCTGGAGAGGAGCTGGAGCGGGCTGCACATGGAGACTGGTGGCTTGCTTTTTCCACGCGCACAGAGAAAGCAAGGTAGGAAGCGTGCTTGCCCAGGAAAGCTTATACTTTGTCTGTGGGTCTTTAAAAGTGCCGCTGGTGTCGGGCCCCTTCTCCTCCAACTCTCCATCTCCCGGGGCCAGCAGGAGTGCCTCGAGGGCCGTACTGAGACTTCCTTGCACAAAACTTTGTTGTTCTTAAGGAGGCACTGGAGTCTCTAGACTCTAGACTCCAGCTTTCTTGCCTTGCATGCTCTAACCTGTTTGCTTCCAGGAGAAGTGGATGGCTGGGCGGGTGTGTGTGTTGGATTTTCACCCCCATCTAGGCTTGCCAAGTTCCCCCGGGGGGCGGGTAAACCCCCACCCGAGAGGCCTGTTACCCGACGCCAGCAAATTGGGCCCCGGGGGGGACTCCACCCCCTTCCGGCACACGTCCCCAGCGTGATGATGTCACCCAGAGGTGACATCATCATGCTGGCCACATTGGGGGCAGGACACTCTATGGTTTTCCCTTGAATACTAGTGGCCCTGCCCCCAACGTGCCGATGCGATTACATCACTTCCAGGTGGCATCATCGCAGCAGCGAGCACGCTTTGCGCACACACATGGACTCCTGGGATGGCCCGGGACTCCCCCGCGGTAAGTAAATTTGGACTTGGCAACCCTACCCCCATCCCCGGGCCATACCTCTGCCTTCAAAGGAGCCATGGGAGAAGGTTCAGGATTGTAAAATGTTTTCCAGAATATTTTAGCACCAGCCAAAAGGTATAGTAAGCCATCATACCATCTACATATTGATGCATGGAGACTTTCTGCAAGCTTACCCTTTCCCAGACCCAGTGCAGTCAGACTTTGCATGGTGGGGAGGGGGGAGGATTAAAAAAAACCCCTTCCTGTAGACATTTATTATCAGGCTATAAAACATGATCAAGCAATGCACCCAAACACAGAGAGGAAAATTATATTCTGCATCAGTAATTCATGGTCTGCATGTGGGAACTGATCCCAGCTGAGGATATTTCCAGAGGAGTCTACACTTTATTTATTTATTTTATCTGCAGCTTAACATTGCAGGATCAAATGCCTTTGTCTCTTGTAAACATCTTTCCATCTCCTACACTGGGATCCAGCAAAAAGTCTTAAGCCCTGCATTTATTTGGGTTATGAATTGCGGTAATTAATGCAGCCATTGATTGCTTCCCCAACTGTCCCCTAAAGACCATTTCCATAAGTAATTCATAGAAAAAGCATACAAAATTGGAGTCCAGACTTTAGGGCTACTTTTTAAAGCCAACAAAGTTGTATTCGAGGCTGGAGTGCACACTTCCCCAGAGATTAGTTCCTTGGCTCTCCCTTTAGAACTTGCTGTTCAGATTAAAGCTGTTGGGGAGTGTGCCACCTCATCCCTACCCCAGTCTTGTGATGTTATTTGGCTGTTGTTATTTGGGCACCTCTTTACAATATCCAAAGATTGTTCAGGGCTCTATATTTTGCTGTGGTATCTCCAGTTAAAAGGACCAGGCAGTAGTTGATATGAAATACCTCAACCTGAGACCCTGGAGAGATGCTGCTAGTCTGAATTAATGGTACTGACTTTGACAGACCAAGGGTCTGATTCTGTATAAGGCAGCTTCATATGTGTTCATGCTAGAAAAAACTTTCCTGCAGTCACTCCATCAGTTACTGGGCTCCATTCAAGGTGCTGGTTACCATGTACAAGGCCCTTCATGGCTTAGAGGATCCACATTTCTGGTCATCTGAACAGAGCCTTCTAAAGGTGTGAATTGGTAAGATCAGCAGCCACCCACTTGTAGCAGTGGTAGATAACTCAATGAAGATGTTGACTCAGTGTCCCCCCACTGGTTTTTGAATGTTGTGGTTTGTAATAGCAGTAAAAAAAGTAAGAGTCCAGTAGCACCTTTAAAGACTAACAAAATTGTGGCAGGGTATGTGCTTTTATGAGTCACTACTCATTTCTTCAGACTTATTTCCATTTATTCTTTGCATCCTCCTGGACTGAATCTTCTCTTACCAAAGTAAGACCTAGGTTTCCTGTTTCATTACCAATGCTAATATCTCTACTCCTACAACTGCTCTGCATATCACACCCAATCCAATCAACCTGGCTATTGCCATTCAGCATCCGAAATCATCTTTATAACATTTATATCTCCAGTACCTTGTGCTAATTTTATGGCACACATGGCCCAACCCAACAAAGTGACATTTATGTCACCTCTGGCCCTCATGTTTGATACCTCTGTGCTAGAGAGTCTTTAGGAAGACAGATCTCTGGAAACTGGAAAAACTGAGTGGGGAAAGAGATTTGATAACACTCCTTGCAACAGGAAGAGGTATCTTGCAGCTGGATCCATCAGGTTTTTGGTTGTATCTTTGCATGTTCTAGGTTAATAACTAAGGTTTTTGATATCCAGAACATAGCAGTCCTTGAATATGTTTGGTGTCTGTCGGAAAAGAAAGTATAGTCCTTAACCCTGGCTGTCTCCACCCACTTTCAATGTAGCAACAGTCAGACTGCAAAGCCTCTGTTGGGCCCAACATACTTGCTGGGCTCCAATTTACATTTTGAGGGAAAGTGTGTCTCTATTTTATTACAGTCCCAGAAATTTAGAACACATCTGTATGAAAGTGGCTTGAGTTCATTTTCCTTGAGTTCATATGTCACAGATAAATGTCTCTTACAGAGAGATCCAAAACTGTTAGTAATTTGACCATAAGCTGTGAGGCATTTGCGAGCTTTTTCACAGATAAAGTCTTGTCACTTCGCTGCAACCTGCCTGCCAACTTTGATATGGTATGTGACCTAGAGGCCCCTTGGCCGTCTTTGAATCCAGTATTTGTACACCTTCAGCCAACTCTCAGAGGCCAATGTTGTCAGGATTCTTGGTGCTGCAAAGCCAGCCACTTGCCTCTTAGACCCATGTCCTTCATGGCTGGTGGAAGCCAGCGGTGAGGGTATATGGGGCCATCTGATGGATATTATCAATCTGTCCCTCAGTTCAGGGGTCTATCTAAAGGGATTTAAAAAGGCAGTGGTAACAACTAGGGCCAGGGACTTTTCAGTGGAGGTTCCACTCTGGTGGAATGAGCTCCCAGAGGAGACCAGGGCCCTATGGGACCTTTTACAGTTCTGCAGGGCCTGCAAAACAGAGCTCTTCCACCAGGCTTTTGGAGCTGCCACCACCATCATCACCACCACCACCACTACTAGCACAACTATTGGTGTCACTATCAACAACAACTGACAACCATAGTGGAAGCCCTGAGCCACTGATCCCCATGACTACTGCCCATCCTAGCCTCCCCTAACTGAAGCAGACCAATAGAATTAAAGCAAAAATTGGAATTTGCTAGTACTTTAACACCACATTTGAATTTAACATTGTTTTTATATTGCTGTGTTATTATTTATCAGGAATTGTATTAATGAATCGTGTTTACAGGGGTCGTTTCGTAGAAAAAGAGGTGCAGGAGTTCATTAGCATAACTCATTAGCATAACTCATTTGCATATGCCACACCCCCTGACATCACCGGAAGTGTGTCAGAAGGCAACACCCACTGCTCAGGCACCACCCCCAAAATCTCCAGGTATTTCCCAACTCAGATTCAAACCTGGGTCTCCCAAATCCTTCTCTGGAACACTAACCACTACACAACACTTCATGGGACAGCAGCTGTTGAGCAGTAGCAAGCAGCTGGGCCTGCATGAGTTATGCATACCCCCAGTGACCACTGTTCCACACCCAGAAGATGGGTTTTGGCTTGCAATGAATTGATTATGTGTCCTTTGACAAGCTAGGGGCATTTGGCCTCAGCCCTGCAACTGCAATGGGGAACAGGACAATATTAAGCTACTTTAGAGGACTGTTTTGAGAATTACTGACAACATGGCCATTGGGACAGGGGAACCATTGCCTCAGCCCCTTTGAAATCAAATTAGGCACAAAGCTCTGATTGGCTGAGGCAGTTAATTGCCCACCTATGGAAATGGCTTAAAAGTGAAATTCTGCCACCTCGACACTATCTGTTTGCCACACCTTAGTTTTGTGGTGCCATTTTTTGGTTACTTAGGCTAAGTTCTTACATTCTCAGTAAAAAGGCTCCTATATACTGCCCATTGAGGTCTGTGTTGTATTTTTGTTCACTCTGCGGAGACTTTAAACTCATCAATGTTTCCCCATTTAAACAATATGCTGACCAAAAAAATCCTCTGTCTCCATTATTTGAACTGTTTTAACTCGGCCATCTTCCATTTAATTTCCAAGAAATTCAGAAAGGTCTCTACACCGAAGAGGTGTCCCATATCCAATTTTTACTGATAAAGCATGAAATCTCAGTTTTATATGGAATTTTTTTGTGTGTGATTTCAACAGAGCACATCTTAAAAAATAAATAGAGACCTGCTTTTGTGGCTCTATAATGATGGTTAAGGGCTTATTTCAGGAAATGGGAGATAGGGATTTTGTAGGACCTTCACAAAATCAAAGGAAGCTTCGTACTTCCAGAGAGTGCTGATGGAAGCTTTGAGCCTGATTCCTCTTTCACACTTTGCTCTATATTGGTCCCGGTCACACTTGCCGGAAAATGTGGAGGGGAGGCAAAGCTATTTGTACCGCGGTAATTTGATCCACCACTGCACGATCCAACGCAACAGTGGGTATAGTGGGTGTTTTTCCTCGCAGCCTGCTTCCGGTGTGCTTCATCCAGGAACCAGTGACGTGATCGGAGCGCACCAAAGCGATCATACTGGCAACTCTGTCCTCGGCCCATCGCAACCTCTTTGATACTGGATTTTCCATGGTTTTTTTTTACTCCGCTTCTTTGGCTGCCTGCTATGAGTTGGCAACGGGTGTGGGACACTTGCCAGATGTGTCCATGTGATTGTGCCTGTTAAATCTGCCTGGCATTCGTCCCTCTCCCGTGGTTAATTGTGCATGTGATTGGAGCCACTAATTAATAATCAACAGCTCCATTGGGAGGGGTGGGCCTGTTTACTGCCAGAGCATTGCTCTGGCCCGCTACAGCCCGAAATGAGGCCTGGTGTTTTATGTATTATGAGAACTTTTATTCTGCTGTATGCCACCCGAGCCAACCTAGGCCGGATGGGTGGGATAAAAATCAATAAAATAAAAATAAATAAATAAAAATACCTTGCTTGAGGAAGCCATCATTGGATCCTTCCAATCTGTCCAATTACTGCCCAGTTTCAAACCTCTCATTTCTGGGCAAGGTAATTGAGACAGCAGTGGTAGAGCAGCTCCAAGGTTTCCTGGAGGAGACCTTGGTGCTAGATCCATTCCAGTCTGGTTTCTGCCTTGGTCATGGGACTCAGACCATGTTTGTCACCCTCATGGATGATCTCCAAAGGCAGCTGGATTGAGGTGGGTCAGTACTGCTGTTACTGCTTGACTTGACAGCAGCGTTTGACACAGTTGATCATGATCTGTTGGCACACCACCTTGCTGATATTGGAATACATGGGATAGCCCTGAAGTGAGTTGTATCCTTTCTCCCTGATCGGGGACAGAGGGTGGCACTAGGAGAGAGGGTTTCACCTCAATACCCCATGGTATGTGGGGTCTATCAGGGGTGTTATCCTCTCTCTGATGTTATTTAACATCTACATGCACCCCCTCACCCCACTGGTGTGGAGCATCAGTATGCTGATGACACCCAGCTATATCTGGTGATGGACAGCAGACTAGATGCTACCCCGAGTACTCTGCCCAAGGGCTTAGATGGCTGTGTTTGGATGATTAGTTGAAGTAAAGTCGGTTGAGACTGAATCCATGTAAGACGGAGGTTCTCTGGCTGGGTGGGGGAGATTCAGGACCTGGGCACCAACTTCTGGCTCTTGACCATACGCCGATAACTCCGATGCAGACAGTCAAGAGCTTGAGTGTGTTCCTGGATGCCTCCTTATCAGTGGAGGCCCAGGTCACAAATATTGTCAGACTGGCGTTTTTCCAACTACGCCAGGTTAGGCAACAGGCCCCCTTCCTGTCTTGCTCTGACCTAGCCACTGTAATCCATGGAATGGTCACCTTTACATTAAAGAACTGTAACTCAGTCTACATGAGCCTAACCTTGAAGCTGACCTGGAGGTTACAACTGGTCCAGAATGCAGTGACTTGGGTTTTTATGGGAACCCTGTAAGCAGCACACATCCAAACTGTGCTGTGTCAGCTGCACTGGCTCCAGGTTGAGTACCAAATTGGATTCAAGGTTCTGATTTTGACCTTTAAGGCCCTTAATGGTCAGGGACCAATGTACCTTCAGGACCACCTCTCCTGATACGTCTCCCAGAGAGCGTTGCACTCAGGTGAAAAAATTCTGCTGGAGGTCCCTGGCCCAACCAGAGCCAGGGCTTTCTCTGTCCTGCCTCCGACCTGGTGGAACTCTCTGCCAACTGACATTCAGGCCTTGCAGGATCTATTACAGTTCCACAGGGCCTGCAAGGCAGAGATGTTCTACCAGGAATATGGTTAAAGACAGCAATAGTATGGTTAGTCCTCCTCTCTCCCCTCCCTCCCCTGCTGATCAGGGTTAGGAAACTTGTAAATTATGGTGCCTTAGGAGTCAGGACCTTGTTGTTCCATAGTTCTTAATTTTAACAGTGTAAATTATTATGTATTTGCTTTTAACCTGTTGTACACCACCCTGAGCCCACCTTGCAGGGAGGGCAATCTAAAAATCTAAACAACAACAACAATAATAATAAGTATGGCTATGCTGTTTTAGAATTGATTTTGTTGTAGCTTTTTGTGTGGGTGTTACCAGGGATCATTTCGTAGAAAAAGATGTGCAAGAGCTCATTTGCATATGCCACATCCCCTGACAAAGGGCAGCATGCAAGCATACCTGGGTTCCCTGCCTGATCTTCTCCAGTTGGGCAGGGAACCCAGGCATGTTTAGAATGCCTTTATCTCCATGTGGGGAAGGGAAAGAAAGGCATTTAAATCCCCCCCTTCCATGAGTTTCTCTGCAAAAGTGGAGAGGCTCAGGGGAAAGGGGCGGCATGTCTGCCCGCCTCCACTTCTCTTCTCCAGCCAGCCCGCCATGGTGGGCTGGCTGGAGAAGGGAAGGGGAGGGCAGGGAGGCAGACATGTCTACGTTCCCTGCTTGATCTTCTCCAGGTGCCCCGCAGCCTAGAGAAGATCAGGCAAGGAACCCAAGCATGTTTCGAATGGGGAAGGGAAAGAAAGGCATTTAAATCCCCCCAGGCAGTGGAGGACTCTGCCAGCCTTCCCTGGCCTGTCCACCTGCAAGGTGGGCCAGGAATGGTGGGGGGGGGCACCCCAGGCTTCTTATTGCCAGAGCGCCACTCTGCCACACTTCGGCAGGAAATGACCCCTGGGTGTTACTATTTATTGTATTTTAGAATTTATTTTGATATAAGCTGAGGAACAAGATATAAAATTTAAAATAAATAACTTTTAAAAGCCCTTCTATGAGTAAGGACACATATAGTGAAAGTTGCCTTTAGATCCAGTATTATCATTGATCCCAATATATTTTCAAAGATTGCAAATCCTAGATCCATATTCCACTGAATTGCATAATTATCTAATATTTCTTGCAATTATCTGTTAAAGTGACTTGATTTTTTAAAAAAAAAACTCATCATGCACTTTTCAAACATGTTAAAGGCAAGAAAAATAATAAAAAAATATTATAGGTGTGTTGTGACTGCTAAGCGTTTTGTATGTCTAATTATTATAAACCAGCATAATGACCCAGCAGTAAGTTTTCCTCCATTGGTTGAGAAAACTGAAGTTGGGTTATGCTCCTTGCTTCCTATTTTGCTTTACAAAACAGAAAATATAATCCACACCTGTGAGGCAAAAAGGTCTCAGAGAGAACTGAAAGGGCTGGGAAGGAAAATAAAACAAATCCCTGTTGGATTTTGTCTCAATTGCCAAAATCCAAAGAATAAAAAAGCAAAGAAAATATTGAGATATTACTTTATGTCCCTCATGGGTGGGTTTTATAGCAAGCTAGTTCTTTCCTGTCTTAATATGTAAAAACAGATGTCCTGACAATGTGGTCATTCTCTTAACCTTGGTTACAGATTGAAATTGAAAGCCTTAGAGAAACTGATTAAGAAATGCCATATCATCATTTCAGATTCAGCAGTGTTTTAGATTCCTTATCTTTCGGACTAGCCTGTGGATGATCTGGTTTTACAAAGCTAAATCAGCTTGTGCCTTCAGTGATCTTGTAACTTCCATCTTTGTTCAAGAACCCAGTTGGATCCCACCTTATTTTTTGCATGTTTCAAGGAGGAAACTTTCCCCAATTACCCCCTCTTGTGGCAGCCCTCAGTCTTCCCTCAAAACTATTCCTGAGGGTTCCCACGGACAATGCTTCCATCCACAGAAAAATTACTCAGGATCCATCCCAATGACACCCAAACTGTTTCTGGCGTGTCATTCTGACACATTTTCTGTTCACATTTTTCCACAGAGAAGATCTGCTACGTTGGAATTGGCCCATGAAGTGCATATTGAGATCTGATTGTAGCATGTGGGTGTGTGGAGGTAGTGATTAAGTAACCTCTAGCTCATATCTCCTCCAAACCTATGCACATTGTACACACTTAGTGTAAAGCAGAGGTGAATTCTATACACTTGTCAGGGATGCTCTAGGCTGATCCTGCACTGAGTAGGGGGTTGGACTAGATGGACCGTATGGCCCCTTCCAACTCTGTGATTCTATGATTCTATATCAGTGTGGCTCTCCTATATCCTAATATATGTGTGCAAGTCTTGCTGTACAAGGAATATTGTATGATATGCACAGCATATATAACATGATCATGCTGAAGTGTAATGTAAGCATGGCCAGGTGTATCTTACTAATGGCCCAAACATGTGTTACTCATGTTAGCACAACTGTTAATTCATCTGTATGGGGAAAGAGATGGTAGTGGTCCTGCTTGTGTGCAATTTGACTCATATGACCATTTCAAACAGACAAGGACCATTTGAAATGGGTAGAATTTAAATCAGACTTGATTCTGTCGCAAGATCAGCAGATCTGCTTCTGTAAACATGGATCAGTTAGTAGAAACTGATACGCAGAAGCTACTTTCAGAAGTCAACTTGTTTATTGTTTGGGGATGAATTTTACATTAAAATTGGTTCTAAGGTTGGGGGTTTGTTTAGTTCTTGCTCCAGAGTGTCCATAAATGTCTTAGCACACAATATGTCTTATCTTCATTTCCTGTTGAGGATTTATCACTGATTAAGATTTAGCATCAAAGAACTGATAAATGTATTGAAGAGCACCTGTCCAGCACTTGTGCTTTTCTGACAGCTTTGTTGCTAAATATGGCTGAATTGTAAGTGGCCACCAGCAAAACATCCAAATAAATCTGTCATGCCCTAAGACGCATCAGTCACAGTAAACTAGGCACACAGTTAAAATCTATTCTGAGTTATCCACGTTCCATCATACCAAATAATGGAATCCTTTGCTGTCCAATTGGTTAGCAGAATTAACTTGAGTGTAATATACTTGGTTACAAAGAGACTGCTGGAGTATATTCTGGAGAAAGAAGGCTCCATGACTAAATGTGTGAGAGGCTTCTTTCTGAAATAATATTAACAACTGCTGAAATGTAGCACAAGCACCATCTCCCTCAAGTGTTATAGCAAAGGCTTTGACCACATAATATCACTGAAATTTTTCAACATACTGTGCATGATAAAGGAGGTATTTGATACTGTGTCGTGAAAGCTCAAAGACATCAGGATTTGATCAACCAGGGAAAATGTACAAAACCTGTCCAGAAGGATCTAGGCCAAAAATTTCCAACTACATGCAAATTAACATGATGCTTATCTAAAATTTGGCTCTTGGGATTAGCTCAGACTTATGTTTATTAGATAGACTTTCCATCCTTTCACAGATGAAAGTAGAGGGATGACTTGTTCAGACAACATGCCCACAAACACATACTCTGTTCCATATTTTTAAATACTTTCAATGAAATCACCGTCTGCATTTGGAAGAATTTGTTCAGGCACCTTGATCTTTGACACTGTGTGAGTTTATTCAGGGCAGAACAGGATGGTGTTGAGCACAGTGTGAATGAGAAGAGAATGAGATACATCTAACCAGAAGTGCTGTCTTGAGGCTTCCACTGCACAGCCTGGCTGGCATTTCTGTGCAGTGTTCACCCATCTCCATCACCATGTCTCCATGTGCTCACTTTGCCAGGGAGCATTTTAAAAGCCTATAAAATGAGGACCCTTTTACCTCTCCCCTGAAATCTAGCAAAGAGGGCCCCTTGGGTGATGTCTGTGATTGAATCAGGGAAGAGAAGAGTTTAGAGCAGGAAGTGTATTGTGTCATTGCCTTGAATACGGACATGTTCTCCTGTGTTCTTGAAAACTAGGACGGAGGAATCTCTCTCAGGTGATGAGCACATTGCTTGAGAATTGCATCCCATTTTGGAGAGGGCAGGTACAGACAGAAATGTTTTTCCTGTTGAAGTCAATGTAGAGGACTTCAAAAGTGATTAACAAATACAAACACATAACATTCTGACTTTAGAGAATCCAAACAATTTTGCCAAGGAAGAAAACAAACCGAGTCTAAGTTCTAATAAAATAACCATGTGCATCCTTAATGTTACACGTTGCTTAAGGCTATTCTTCAGCCACTGTACTCTGTACAAATTAACCCAGAGATCATAATTTTTAAAAAATCCTTCATACTGCTTAGTACCACAATAAAGCTAGTTATTTTTATTCTAGAATAGATGCAACTCGAAACACATCCAAAAACTTTACTATCCAGGTACAGACTGTAGGGAATGGCCATAAGAGAAGCTAGTAAGCCACCTGTTGTAAGCCGCCGAGTCCTGCATGGACAAAGGCAGCTAAAAAATGTTTTAAATAAATCAAATAAGTAGAGCATAGATGAACAACTATTTTAAAGAGACATTCCCACAATTTCCTGAGAAGGAAAAAAGGGAGAATAGTGATGTACAGGTTTATTGAAGTCATTTAGGGATTGGTTTCTGTATATTATTGTTCTGCAATGCATGTAGATAATATTTAATAAACAACAGCAGGACATTCATTAATCATAATACGGAGTGGCAGAGAGAATGAATCTGTGTGACTCAAGTGTACTTTTGAAAACACTGGATTAATGCTTATAAGATTCTTCTTGTCAGTAGTATTTGTTAGATTTGTTTTTAACATTATCGTCCCATCTTTTTTTCACCAGCCAACAGGCTCTACATTGTCATAAAAATCATGATTAATGCCTTTTTTATTGCTGCTTCTTCACAGGCAGGAATGGTGCTGAGATGCGGCTACTTCTGGCTCGGTTTATTTTTGGTGCCCACAGCGTGCCTTGTTAAAGATGTGGCGTGGAGAGCGTAAGTTGGAAATGTGCAACATTTAATTATGCTTCTTGTAGAACTTTTTCTAAAAAAAAAAAAGACTCCCTCTGTTTTAGTCATACAACCTACTAATCTTCCTCTGAATTGGAAATTATAGCTAGAGCTTTGCAGGAGCTTTGGCTAAGGAAAACATGGAAGATTTCAATGGGCTTTGTTACCATCTGCAAAAAAATCCCTGTTCTGGTAGCAACAGTATTCGTAAAGACTGCTGCAACAAGACTGAGAGGCTATGCACATCACCGTTAGAAACACTAATATTTACCTACAAGTTATTTCCTGTCTATTAATATGTTGATTGGGACAGAATGGTTCTTTATTTGAACATTAGAACATCTCCTTTTGAAATTATCCTTTTTGTACCAATTCTGCTCTCAAACCTCCATAAACACTCGACTGCAGACAACGTTCTTGTTATGGCAATGAATCTCACACTCTTTCTAGGATGATGATAAATAATCATGATTTTTTTTTACTGCTTGAGCTACAAAATACTAATATGAAACCACAAATGAAAAGGAGGTTTCATTCTTTTTCTAGTGCACTGTTTTTTACACTGAAGGACTTACATTGTTGCTTCTGTTTTATCTGAGCAGAACAGAATGTCTTTAAGCTCCATGACTTCTGTTGCTTCTGTTTGAAAGGATATGTCAAAATGCTCCTTGATAGATCGAGCAACGGACATAACAGCTGTTGCAGTGGAATGAAGTGGGCAGGCATTTAAAAGGGTTACGTACAAGTGGTTTGTATCTCATGAAGTCCAAATACCAACTATTATAACCCATAATGTCACATTCCATGGCCACGTTTGATTTAGGGAATGTTTAAGAAAGTCATCTGAATGGATGCTATACTTCTCAGGTTCCCTCTCACTCTGAAAGATCTTTCAGGCTTCCAGCTATTTTTCATACTGCTTATCATAAGAGGACTGCCATCAAGAAAGGAGCTAAATGTTGCTGAGGAGGAATAGTCTCTATTAGTCTCCACTTGTGCGTGCGTGTTGACTGACATGAGAAAGACAGTTTGGAGTTTTCTTTGATCCTTACTTTCTAGGTGGGTGGGTGGGTGGGTGGAAGGAAGTGATTTTGATAGAAGTAAAATTCTCACCATTATGATAAGGGTGTGTGCTTGCATATTTCAAGGATTCTGGGAAGGATAACTGTGAGAGATGGAGAGCAAGGCGTATCCTCCCTGCAGCAGTGTTCTCCAAATCCAATGCTTTTCCTTCCACCACAAAAGTGGAAGGTAAATCATTCACTGAACAGGAAGAAACTGAACAGGTATATTCAGGAATTGCAGTAAAGTTGAGGAACCAGGCCCTGTAATTGCCCATAATGACCCCATGGGACTTCAGCCATTTAGAATCAAGATTGCTTTTACCTGCATATCTTCTGTCTGGTTTGTGTTTCTTTATCATGCTAAAGTGTAATGGACTGTTGGGAACTGGTGTGTGTGTGTGTCTGTGTGTGTGTGTGTAGGAAAGGCTTGTATGCTCAAAGATGGGGAGAGGTGCTGCCAGGGGACCCATTGCAGCCCCCTTCAGAATCCTATTTGCCTATGCAAGCTTCCTAAAAATCAGAGATGAAGGGCATTGACTTATACTGCAGCATTTTCCTGGAATAAATGGCAGCCATTTCGCTTTATCAGAAAATCCAACAGTCACCACCACTTTGAGGCTAAATATGCTTCTTAGCATTGGTGATACAAGCCACTGATAATCAAGCTTTATCTGGGTTTGGTCACACCAGGGTGTAAAAGAAGGATGAAGGATTGAACCATTTCCCTACACACATCACTCCCCTTATAGAAATTGCCTCCCCCCCCCGGCTGCTTATTAGTTCCACAAAAAGCAGTAGCAGCAGCACTGGCAGCAAGGGCAGAGGACTGCTGGCCTCCAATATTATGTTCCGTTCTCCCCCCCACACAGCATGTCTGTTACAGTAAGAACAGAGTTCACAGTCCAGTAGTGCCTTTAAGACCAACAAAGTTTTATTCAAGGTATAAGCTTTCACGTGCACACACACTTCTCCAGATACATTGAAATGGAAGTTACCAGTCCATACATATAGGCAGAGGATGAGCAGCAAATTAGCATACAACATAATGAAGACGTTTAACAGATTCAAGGACCAAACAGGAATAACAAGCTTAGTTCTACGGTTACCATTTGTTTGGGTTTAATTCCAGGAGAAAACATAGTGAAGGAAATAAATATATCAACATTGGAGACTGATGGACAGATGTACCCTTCTTAATTGTGGAGTTCTGAGAGTAATTAACTGAGACCCTGCCAATTACACTACATCCGTCTCCTCCCAAGCATGGAGGTGACCTTACAGTGTCCTCTTCTTTGAGGTGGGGTGATTGACTGTATAGTGTTATCTCCTCTGTCCCCAGACCAGAGAAATACATTCCAGTCTACCACTCCAAATTACATTACATTCTGCTATTCACTACATTACATTACAATCTACTATTCCAAATGAGAAAATAAAGATGTATAGCCATTTTGGGGAATTGGTGAGAACAGAGTTAGAAGCCATGTGAAGCCATTGATGTCGGTGGGCGTAGAAGGGTGAAACTCTGCTTAGGATTGCATTGTTAGCCCCTGTACTGCTAACGGGTAAGCCGGGAGCCACATTTCACATTGCTTGTATTGTTTTCATCCGTTGTTAAGTCGCCTTGGAGACCGTCTGATCAAAAGAGGGGTTAAACACTGTAAAATACAGAAAATAAACAATGCAGGAAAATCACTAAATAACCTATGCACATTCCAGTGAAGTCTAATTGCTTGAATAAATTACACTCACCTTCCAATTTAACCAGTGATGACATGGCGCAAGTGTAATCTAATGCGTGGGGAATAGAGCACATAGCTGATGGTATATTGCCTGTCTTGTGACAAATACAGCTTCTTATTGATTGGTGCAGCTCTCATGGCTTCCAGGAGTTCTGCAATAATTAACCAATTGGGAGATGGAAGCAAAGCTCGTAGAGTGAATGTCCAGTCTTTTCCACGTGTAATAGCCTGTACACTTCAGGGGGTTAACAGCAACTGAGCCCTTTGAGATTCAGATCTTTTCTGCACACACAGTCTTTTACACAATAAATGTAAGGCTTCTTTTGGCCACCCCCAAAGCCCAGTGCAAGGTGAGAGAATGAGCCTACTGTTCAGCTAGCCAGTTGATGCACTTTGCGACATGGCTTTGCAGTTGGAAAGTACTCAGAAAACATTTTCATCACTTCTAAATTGTCTCCTTACCCAGTGCAATGTGGATGGCTGAAATCATCCCCTGAGCCCTCTCTACCTGCCGGAGAAACTGGAATGAGAAACAACCATAAATCATGGCTAGCTACCAAGGTCAGACATCATGTTTGGACCTTGGGAGTGGCCCTCAGTCAGACTGGCCTTAACTCACCGGGATGCTTAGGCATGTGTCTTTCCATGCAGAACTGTGTAACATCAGAATAAGAGTTATATTCCAGATGTTTCATGATTACGCAAAATTATGAATGTCTCAGATTCAAGGTACTATAAAGCTGCTTGCCCATAAGTGAAAACAATACTCTCAAACCAGTGGTTTCCTGTTCCACTTAACTTTCTATCCCAAAGGCAATGAGAGAGATCACAGGATCAGTTGTCACATGTTTGCTTATTTGTCTAAAACACTGCTACATTTAGAATTTTCCCCTGTCCTACAAGTTGTGTATAGATTTTATAGGAAGTTGTGACTTGTGTAGTCATGGCCTGTGGGAAGAGGGTGGGGGATGGAGAGATTGCTGCATATTGCAGACACAGTGTATTCCAGGTATGTGCCAACAAGGTGCATATATGCAAAAGTTTTTCTCCATCATAGGCAACAGGTTTCTTTCTGCACATGTGCCAGTCGTTGCCACCGCAGGCTGCATTTGGATCTAAACTAAATGTTCCAGTGAGCCAAGCATATAATTGTATAAATAAGTGTTTATTGTTAGGCAGGAAATAGGAAGTGCATTCCATTAATTCGACATCCGGTCAGCCATAAAATGAAAAATGGAAACCTCAAATGTTTATTTTATCTAATATTTGTGCATTTCCAGACAGTTCTGTCTCTCTGATTTTTCTGCATCACTTCCACTTCTTCTGAGCCTGAAGATGGCCAAGAGGTGGTTCAGACGCAGCGTCTGACCCTGGTCCTGTTATTTTTCCCCTTCCTCCTCCTGTTGCCAGGTTGGGAATGCAAGGCACTGGTCCTGAACTAGCAAAGATGGCCGTGACCTTTTAAGCCCTGGAAGGAGGAGACATAGTCTTTCTGGCCAAGCTTTCTGGGAGGAAAGAGTATTGATGTCATGGCCTAGGGGTACTCCAACCCTTGATCCTTGGCTGAGGAGAGTTGGACTCAAACAGGTGGCCATCACTAATCAATGTAATTTAACAGGAAGATTGGTTTGCAGCTGGTAAGACATGATCGCACACCTTGGCTGCTTATAGACGAGGAAGAACCATCCGGTATTTTTTTCTCCTTTGTGTGTGTTTTCTCAACATTTAATGCTTGCCAGACTGAAAGAAAAATGGTCATGACAGGTGCCTCACTTTCTGTTTTCATTTAAGTGAATAGGATTTTGCAAAGGCCACAGTGGGAAAATAGGATCAACCACAAAGTCTGCCTGCATTTTTTGTAGTTAGCTACTTGCTGGCCTCTTGTGTCACTGTGGACATTAAATGAGTCAAGATTTTCCATCTCTTGAATGGATCCAGTTCAAGATCTCATCCAGTATACTGATGTTACTGTTAGTATTTGTGTCTTTAATTTATAGGTAGGTACATAAGAACATAAGAACATAAGAGAAGCCAATGTTGAATCAGGCCAATGGCCCATCTAGTCCAACACTCTGTCACACAGCGGCCAAAATATACCAGGTGCCATCAGAAGGTCCAGCAGTGGGGCCAGGGCACCAGAAGCCCTCCCACTGCTGCCCCCTCCAGCACCAAGAATAGAGTGCATCACCTGCCCCAGACTGAGAGTTCTCATTCTATACCCTGTGGCTAATAGCCACTGGTGGACTTCTGCTCCATATGTTTATCTAATTCCCTCTTGAAACTGTCCATGCTTGCAGCTGCCACGACCTCCTGTGGCAGTGAATTCCATATGTTAATCACTCTTTGGGTGAAGAAGTATTTCCTTTTATCTGTTCTAACCCGACTGCTCAGCAATTTCATAGAGTGCCCACGAGTTCTTGTATTGTGAGAAAGGGAGAAAAGTACTTCTTTCTCAACCTGCTCAATCCCATTCATAATCTTATAAACCTCGATCATGTCACCCCTCAGCCGTCGTTTCTCCAAGCTAAAGAGCCCCAAGCATTTTAACCTTTCTTCATAGGGAAGGTGTTCCAACCCTTTGATCATTCTAGTTGCCCTTCTCTGCACTTTTTCCAATGCTATAATATCCTTTTTGAGATGTGGTGACCAGAACTGTACACAGTATTCCAAATGAGGTCGCACCAATGATTTATACAGGGGCATGATGATACTGGCTGATTTGTTATCAATTCCCTTCCTAATAATCCCCAGCATAGCGTTGGCCTTCTTTATTGCAGCTACACATTGTGTAGACATTTTCAGCGAGTTATCCACTACGACTCCAAGATCTCTCTTATGGTCAGTCTCTGCCAGATCAGACCCCATCAACGTGTATTTATATTTAGGATTTTTGGCTCCAATGTGCATCACTTTGCACTTGGCCACATTGAACCCCATTTGCCACGTTGATGCCCACTCACCCATCCTCAACAGATCCCTTTGGAGTGCCTCACAATCCTCCCTGGTTTTCACCACCCTGAACAACTTCGTGTCATCTGCAAATTTAGCCACATCACTGCTTACTCCCAATTCCAAATCATTAATAAACAAGTTAAAAAGCATGGGACCGAGTACTGATCCCTGTGGTACCCCACTGCTTACCACCCTCCACTGAGAAAGTTTCCCATTTATACTCACTCTCTGTTTCCTATTTATAAGCCAGTTTTTGATCCACAAGAGGACCTGTCCTTTTATCCCATGACTATTGAGCTTACTTAGGAGCCTTTGATGAGGAACTGTATCAAAAGCCTTCCGGAAGTCAAGGTAAATAATATCTATTGGGTCCCCCTTGTCCACATGTTTGTTCACTCCCTCAAAAAACACTAACAGGTTAGTGAGACAAGATCTTCCCTTACAGAACCCATGCTGAGTCTGCCTCAATAGTTTTTGTTCATCAATGTGCCTACTAATTCTTTCCTTAATAACAGTTTCCACCAACTTACCCGGTATCGATGTCAGACTGACTGGCCTGTAATTTCCTGGATCTCCCCTGGAGCCCTTTTTAAAGATGGGAGTGACATTAGCTACCTTCCAGTCCTCAGGAATGGAGGCAGATTTTAATGAAAGATTACATATTTTTGTCAGGAGATCCACAAGTTCACATTTGAGTTCTTTCAGAACTTTCGGATGAATGCCCTCCGGGCCTGGTGATTTATTAGTTTTTAAATTGTCCATCAGTCGGAGGACTTCCTCTCTTGTCACCGCAATCTGATTCAGGTCTTTCAAACCCCCTCCCGAAATCGGTGCTTCTGGAGTGGGCAAACACTTCTCCTCTTCCACAGTGAAGACAGAGGCAAAAAATGCATTCAGCTTCTCAGCCATTTCCCTATCATCCTTCACTACTCCTTTTACCCCTTGGTCATCCAAGGGCCCCACTGCCTCCCTGGCTGGCTTCCTACTTCTAATGTATTTGAAGAAAGTTTTATTGTTGGTCTTTATGTTTTTTGCGATATGCTCCTCATATTCCCTTTTTGCTTGCCTCATCACAGACTTGCATTTTATTTGCCATAGTCTGTGTTCCCTTTTATCAACCTCACTAAGACTAGCTTTCCACCGCTTAAAGGAATCCTTCTTACCTTTTACAGCTTCCATTACTTTATTTGTTAACCATGCAGGCTTTTTTCTATACCTATTTGTACCTTTCCTAACCTGCGGTATATATTTTTTCTGAGCTTCTAGGATTGTCTTTTTAAATAGTCTCCAAGCTTCCCCAATGGTTTTGACCTTCTCCACTCTTCCTTTCAATTTCTTCCTCACATGTCCCCTCATACCAGAGAAGTTACCCCTTTTAAAGTTAAAAGTGGTTGCGTCAGTCTTTTTGGGCAACTCCCTATCTGTACAAATGTTAAACTCAATGACATTATGGTCACTGTTTCCAAGTGGTGCAATCACTTTTACATCTCTCACCAGGTCTTGGGTGTTACTTAGGACCAAATCCAGGATCGCCTCTCCCCTGGTAGGGTCTGTGACCATCTGTTCCACAGCACAGTCATTGAGAGTGTCTAAGAACGCAATCTCTTTTTCCCGACTAGAACTCATATTGACCCAATCAATGTGTGGGTAGTTAAAGTCGCCTATTACAACACAGTTATTTCGTCTAGGCGCTATCTTTAATTCATTCATCATTTTATAATCCTCCTCTATCTTTTGATCTGGTGGGCGATAACAAACTGTTAAGCCTCCTTTTGGACCCACCATTTCAACCCATAGCATTTCCAGAAGGGAATCCAATTCTCTTACCCTCTCAATCTTACTGGACGGTATACCCTCTCTGACATACAGAGCCACCCCACCTCCAACCCTTTCCCCCTATCCTTCCGATATAATTTATAACCAGGAATCACCGTATCCCACTGATTTTCCTCATCCCACCAAGTTTCTGAAATACCCACAATGTCTATTTCCCCCCCAACACCGAGCATTCCAACTCCCCGATTTTACCTCGGAGACTTCTAGCATTTGTGTATAAACACTTATAGTTTCCCATGTTTGTTAAGCCCACAGCCTTCCTCTTGCTGCCTCGAGACCTTGCCAGGCAGTTCCTATCATTAGCCACAGTCTCAGTGGACAATTGTAATCCATTTCCTTGTACAAAAGTAATAGCTACCCCTTCATCTCTTTGAGATGAGCCATCCCGAACCAGAGACTTTTCATCTCCTGTCGGCTTTCCCCCATTATTCAGTTTAAAAACTGCTCTGCCACCTTTTTGATTTTGAGTGCCAGCAGCCTGGTTCCTTCTCGGGACAAGTGGAGACCGTCCCTTTTGTACAGCTCCCTCTTGTCCCAAAAAGCATCCCAGTGCCTAACAAACTTGAACCCTTCCCCCCTACACCACCGTCTCATCCACGCATTGAGACTCCTGATCTGTGCCTGTCTCTCCGGCCCTGCGCGTGGAACAGGTAGCACTTCCGAGAAGGCTACCTTGGAGGTCCTGGCCTTGAGTTTCCTGCCCAGCAGCCTAAATTTCTCCTCCAGGACCTCACGACTGCATTTCCCCACATCGTTGGTGCCGACGTGCACCACGACCACTGGCTCCTCCCCAGCACTATCTACCAGCCTATCTAAAACACGCGTAATGTCCGCTACCTTCGCACCAGGCAGGCAAGTCACCATACGGTCAGTACGCGGGTTCGCCACCCAGCTGTCTACCTGCCTAAGGATCGAATCACCAACTACCAAGAGCCCCCTCCCACCCTTCCCAGGGACGGTTCCTTGGTACGAAAGGATACCCGTTCACCAGCTGAAGAAGAGGTCCCTTCTGAGGGCACATTCCCCTTATCCTCAGCATGGTGCCCCTTTTGCCCTTGACCCTCATGCTCCCTGGAAGCAGCCGGGCTGCCAGATCCAGAGTGGGACATATCTAACAAGTCCCCGAGAGTCTTCCTCGTGCACCTAACTGACTGTCCCTGCTTCTCCAGGTCAGCCACCTTGGCCTCAAGGGAGCAAACTCGCTCCCTGAGAACCAGGAGCTCCTTGCACCGAGCACACACCCAAGACTTCTGACCAGTGGGCAGATAGTCATACATGTGACACGCCATGCAAAACACTGGATAGCCCCCAACCCCCTGCTGGCATTCTGGCTTCATAATTGTTTTTAAACAAATACTTTTCTATAACCCCCTTTTAAAACCCTTTGTATTTATATGGCTCCTGTTGTAGGAGTCTACTTACCTTACCAAGGAGCCAAGGTCCTGGCTTTCTGGCTCTTCCTGGGCTTCTTACAGAGCCCCTAGGCAAAGAGCCACAGGCAAAGAGCCTCGCCCTTTTGCTCTCGCCCTTTTGCTCTCGCCCTTTTGCTCTCGCCCTTCGGCTCATGCCAGAGGCTCGTGCCTCTTGCAAACTTCCTGCCTTAAATGGAAATGTCTCCCAGGAGAGGGTGTGGCCAGCAGCTACTCAAAATTACCCAAGGCACTTAATGACGGTCAAACAAAGCCCCTTTCACACCCCAACTCCAGCAGCCAGGAGTCTGCTATTCAATCTCACCCAAGCACTTAATTACAGGCAAACAATGACCCTTTCACACCCTAACTCCAGCAGTCAGGAGTCTGTTACAACTCACCCACACACTCCCAAATACAGTCCCTGACACAGTACCTTCTCAGCTAAAGCACCTCAGCTGAAAGTAAATAAATAAAAATACCACTCACCCCTCTGGCAGCTCAAACACCTTGCTCCTTCTCAGAGCTCAGCTGGGTAGTTAGAAGCATCATATTTTGGCTAGGTTCCCTAAAATATAAAGAGATGAGGATGTTTCACTGAAATCTATATGCTTTGGTTATAAAAATGATCATTGCAGCATTCCATAATATGTAAAATTACCTCCTTGTTCTCAGTCTTTCCTACTACAATATTTGTGCTTATAATGAAACTATCTCGGTGCACTGCCTCACAAATCCATGCTTTGATAGCTGTGTAATAACTTCTTAGATGTTGTATTTGTCATGTTCTAGAACAGGCCTAAATGCCCCAGTTTTGCTCCTTTTCCAAACCTACAAAAACAGGCATGTTATACAACGTGGCTGGTAGGCTATGTTTAGTTTGGTGTGTCACAAGATGGGCAGGTCATCATTAGTGAAACCTCATTTTACTGAGTGACACTCAAACTATGGTAGAACAGCAAATCATTCAGGCATACATAATGTCATTAGTTTACACTGATTGGCAGAAAGAATCTGGTGGAGGGACAGAGGTGGTCCAAGGTAGACCCAAAGTCAGCAACCTGATGTGGGCTACATTACTCTGCTTAATGGTAGGGCTGGATCTGGAATGGAATAAAGATCTCATCTGGACTTTTGCCTGTTGAAGGAAACAGTGTCATAGAGGAGAGAACAGGTGGAAACTGGATTGCTGTGTAAAAAGTAACAGGCTGAGATCTTAAGCATGCTTACTATTGGGCTGACTTCTGAGTAAATATGCAGATGGATTTTTCCAGACAGAAGTTTGAAAGTTCTGGACTTTAAATTCCAAAATCTACTGTAACAAAAATTGTCTCTTTTATAGCAGAAGGAGAGGTCAAGGTCAATATATTCAATATATTTAATTAAATTGAGAGGAATGTGAAAGTAAAGTAAATAGGAAAGATTATTAAGAGTTAATAGCCCAAAGCTTAAAGTGGGTTTTATCTTCTAAGAAAAAAAAATGTTTCTAAAGTTTCATTTCGTAAAAGGGAAGCTGAGTCTAATCATTCACTAAGTAGTTTTAGTAACTTGAATCTAATTAAGTTTTTGTGCAGTTCTAGGTAATTTCACATTTTGAGAGTGGCTGGGCTGCTGTTTCCATTCCTCACAGATGATACCTGTGTGATCTGTCAGGTCTCACAAGTCTTTTTGTATTTTCAAGTGCACAGCAACCTCACATCCACAAAATGAGAGTAGTAATATTTAATCTGAATTCCCAGCCTTGTGGGTCACTTTGTAAGGAGGAGGAGGTAGCTATGAGGAGGGTAGCCTAGGGTGTCCCAGGCCTAGCAGTCACTGCCTCCTCTTGTCAGGTGTCCCTGTGAAACAGAGACAGAGGCCACCACCTCCTCCTCCCCTTCTTCCTCATAAGGAGGGTGGTTTGGGTGTGACTGCAGCAGTCCCTCCTGGCCTCTTCTGGAGGAGGAGGCAGTGTAGGGTCGCCAGCTCTAGGTTGGGAAATATCTCCAGATTTGGGGGGTGGGTTTTGGGGAGGGGAGGGACTTCAGTGGGATATAATACCATACAGTCCACCCTCCAAAGTGGCCATTTTCTCCAGGGGAACTGATATCTGTCACCTACATATCAGCTGTAAACTCAGGAGATCTCCAGCTACCACCTGGAGGTTAGCAACCCTAACAGTGACTGAGGAGGAAGAGGCAGCACCTGCCATGATTGATCCAGACAGACTACAAAGCCAGATCAGAAGTGAGGCTGTCGTGTCACCGCTTACTTGGTAGGTCAGGATAAGGGTGCTCAGACACTTGCTGTTAGGTCCGCACAGCAGAAAAAGGTGTGTTCAAAAGAACTAGGAAGTACAGGGATGGGAGCCACTGGTTTCAGAATGACTGAGCTCGTGTGGTCTTATAGTTCTAGTCTAAGAAGCAGAACTAAAAAAAGCAGGGACCCCACCCCAGGAGACTGAAGTGGCTCACACAGAAGTGGGAAGCAGACCATTGCATTGTAAAGCAAGCAATACATATACCACAGAGGCATCATATTATAAGGACCAGAAGTGATACAGGCCTCTTTTCCAGGGCCATTTTAAGTGCCCAGTCTGGCATCAGCCCACTGTTTCCATTCTAATCAGTGAGAAATGTTGATGATGATGACCAGGTTTTATTAAAACTGTGTCATGAGTATGGTGTCCAAGTTGTCTAGTGATTTAGCAAACTGCAATAGCATGCCCACACTACCGTTATTTTTCTTTTTCCCAAAAACATTGCACAATCTTGATACTGGGTATTTTTTGCCACAATCAGACCGAAACTTGAGAAATATATCCTAAAAAACTAGTCAATGTGTTTTATAAATCATTTTCATTTTCTGCAGTGTGTGTTCTTAACGTTGCCACACATACACGTTTCACCTGTGTGTTGATTTTATGTTGTTGATGGCCAGTTATGGGGGGAGTTGTATGTATGTGTGGGTGTCCTTGCAACTTGTTGTTGCTTTGTTGGCCACCTTAAGTCTAAGCAGATCGGGGGGGATATAAATAGTTTAAATAAATATATAATAATAAATAATAAATTCAAAACATTTAATGGCATATAAAATAAATAAATACAGAAGGGAAACCTGCATTGGCTGCAAGAGACCTCGATTTTTCTTCAAAATTCATTCCCAGCTTAATAACTTTTATATAAGATACCCACATAAAGTATGAGCAAGGCTCAAATGTATTCTCTGTGAAAATGCCCTAATTTTTATGCAATCTTTTCTCCTCCTGGTATAACACTGGAGACATATTAACTTCGCTGGTTGCCTTTTGTTCTGTTTTGTTTTTTTCCAGCTATTGTGCAGTTGTATGCAACTCCAAATTATCTCATGGTGTATTCCCACTTTTTCTTAAGAAATATAAAAGGCAATAGGTGATAGGAAATGGCTGCTGGAGAAAGGAGGTGGATCTATAATTAGATATTTGTGTGGGTCCTAGTATTTGGAGAGAATAAGGACTTAATTCTTGAAAGCTGTGGATCCTAACGTAAGTGGTGACAGTTAATGTATTTTGTGCTGGAAATGCAAGTTATTACACTCTGTGTACTGGGAAATAAAGATTCTTAGCACAGATATCTCTTTCGCCTCTTTGTGCACATTTGTGTGTATATTTTGTACATGCAAATAGTATGTTTAGAAGGGAGAAGTTGCCTTTACAAAGCCATGACTTAGGGAAAGGAGAGACATGAAAACTAGAGAACAGAAGATGCACAGCTGTACTTATCAAATAATCTCATGATGAAGCTTGGTGTTCAAAGGACAAAATGGAAACACATTCTGCCTCTATGATTATGCAATGAATTCCTTCATTTGGGGGTGAGTGGCTGACTCTTGAGCAGGCCTATGACAGTGGGATCAGGTCCACGTGGTGCAGCCATTCTGAAAGTAAGGTACGGGTGGGTGGGTTTGTTTAATCCAGGAAAAATATTTTTCTAAAAGAAAGTGCTTCATTATCTGTCTGTGGATGCTGTCCTCAATACTGTCAAGCTGGACTTGAGTTATTTTCCTGTACACTCTCTTTCTTTTCCAAATATTCCAAAATGCAAGTCTGGCCCCATTGCATAAGCAACCAGTTGGTCATTGGGGATTGGTAATATTTTAAGGAGGCGGCGTGTAATCTGAGAGTTGCTCTCCAGTGTCCCCTGCAAGACTGTAGAAGATCCAGAGCAGGCAGAATGCCTGGGCTCAGCCCTGCCAAAGTAATGTCTTTGCCAGTCTGACTCTGAGCGGGAAAACAGAGTCTTTTACAGCCAATGAAAGTTGATGTGTTGGTGTCTCTGTTTTGTGTCTTTCTCTTGTGATACAGGGCCAAGCATACCTACCATAAAACTTTGCTGGAACAGGTTCAAGAGTTGGAAACTAAGTCCAAAGAGATGGGGAAATCTATGCTGCGTGATAGTAATGGAAAGAGGTGGGGCAACTCCATATTAACGGAAAGCATGGCAGATCAATATAGATATAGATATATATTTTTACCCACTTCTTCTCCATCCTTTTTTTTCCTCCATGCATTGCAACCTGGAGGGTTTTATTTTATTGATTCACCTGCTTTATTTATTTCAAAAAAACTTTCCCTGCTCCATTCATCATCTGTTGGTGCGCAAAGCCAGATCTGAGGTTTCACATAATGCTTCTTGCATGATCGCATGTAAAAATTGTGTTGGACTGTGAGAATGACCCATGGACATTTTGTTTTGCTTGCTTGGCCTCAATGATGGATTCTACACCTGGACACAAACAGTAGAGCAGGAAAGCAGAAAGGAATGGGAAACGACAAGCCAGAATCTCTTTTCCCAAGCCATCTTGTGTTACGAGTTGTGCAAGAAATGTGTAGGAATTTCCATGGGGCTTAGGCAGGAGGAGAATTTTTCAATGGTTTTCAATGGTTCAAAGTCAGTAAGTAGTTGGCACAAAGTTAGTAAGTGGTTTGCACAACAGCATGTGAGCAGAACACCTCTATCTTACCATTTATTTACAGTCCTAGTACATTACAAAAGCCAGCATTTCACAATAAACCATCACACACACTATGTATAAGTTCAGCTGCACTGTTTTCTGTCACTAGAACAATGATTGCCTCAGCTTTGAAAAATATGCTCGGAGAGTGAATAACATTTTAGTCTCAACATGACGTTAATTACATTTTTGGTATTTTTTGTACCTTTAAGTTGTGATTAACAAAACTCTTGCTTGCAGACATCTTTGGATGGTAAGTTAGATTTCTCCATTGTGATAAGACCATATGGGACATGCTGCTGTTATTGAATTCTTCAGTGTATGGGAGAGTATGTCCTATGTGGAGACTTTTTGTCTGGTGTGAAAGACTCTAAAAAGAATCCTACTGAACCCTTTTCCTCAGACAGTTTCATTTATCCCTTTTTAGAATGCAATTGTTGTTCAGCAAATGGAAGAGCTCCGTAAGCTCAAAAAGGTTCTATAACTAACACTTGTGTTCTTCAAACAATATGGCACTGTGTGACCCGCGAAGGAACTTCACAATAATTAAACGGGATTTTAACAAACCTTCTAAACTACCAACCTGAGTGGAATGGGACTTCAGAGAAAGATTTCATTCTGGAAGGGCAGGGTCAGCCTTTGAGTCCTTTATACTTATTCTGAGGTAAACTAATTGCCATATTGTAGCTGCAACTGAAACACTGGAGGAATAAACCTATAATTTATTTCATTAAATAGTGCCTACTAAATAACAATTAGATATTCCACAAACTTAGCACTCTTCATAATAAAACCTAGAAGTGTCACAGATACTTCTGGTTTGTGTTTAGCCTGCTTGCTTGCATATCATCATACAATTGCCTAGATTCCTTAGGAAATCTGTGTTTTGCCTAGATATAAATTTTTAAAAAATAATACCTCCCACTCTGCTTTCCTCTCTCAAACTCTGGTTGAATTACTTAATTGTTGACAATAAAATGAAATAGGTGACAAAACAATTTAATTAAGAATTAAGTAAATTAATTAAAACATTACTCCAAAAAGTCAGAAAATAATTATTATTTATTTATTAGAATAATTTAGGTCACTACCCAGTTTGAATTGGGCCCAAAAATTAGCTAGATGAGAGAATCATGAGAGAAAATTAGCTAGATGAGAGAAAATGGCTTTTGTTGATGGTATCAGAAGCTATAAAGATGTCCTGTAGAACTAGCAGGGATATACTCCTTCTGTATATCTAACAACATAAACCATTGGCCAGACTGATCCATGTAAAAAGCATATTGAAATGGATCTAGCTAATTGTTATGGTATCATATCTGGCATCACACTGCCACCATATGCTCAGACACCTTGCCCATAAATGGAAAAGCAGAGACCACATAAAATTTCTGAGATTAGATGTATCAAAAGAGGGTTCTCTTAAACTATGGTTTTCCCACAGTCTGCTTCAGATGGGTGGGAAACAGGCATTTATAGCTTCTCTCAAGCACCCATCTAATTCCATCTGCAGTGGTAGGCCTCGCACCTCCCCAAAGCCTGTCTGCATCCTACAGTTGCCAGTCCCTCCCTCACACCGTGGGGGTAGGGATGCCCCTTCTCACAGCTCCTGTTTCCTACCACCAGGAGAAAAATAAAATTAAAAATGTCTTTTGGGATTATAGCCTCCCTATGGTAAAACCATGTTTTCCATCCCCAAGTTATGTCAGTCCTTTCTAAGAATCACTTAAAACTGTGTGCATTTACCACAGAGTTTCTGGCAGTTCCTAGAAAAACATCATGTCATTGACAGCCTCCCCTCCCTAGTCTCCCACGGGTTGCCAAGCCCAGGTTAGGGTTGCCAGGTCTGTTGGAAATGCTGGCAGGGGGGTGGAGGGGGACTTTCTGGGAGCTGGAAGTGGTGCTGCGCAATGTGCCTATGTCACCCGGAAGTGACATAGGCATGCCAGTGACATCAGGGGTGATGTTCTGGTTTTTGGACAAAACTTTATGGTAAAATCAGCCTCAAACCATAGAGTTTTGCCCATAAAGCAAAGTGTCACCTCCCCAACATCACCAACGTGCCTACGTCACTTTTGGATGACATAGGCACATCGCGTTTATTTCTGGCGATATCAGTGTTTGGAGGGAGAATTTCCTCCTGCTGGCCAGCCAGCCGGCAGCAGGCAGGAACCCTCAAAACCAGGGGATCCCCCACCCCCAACTGGGGAATGGCAACCCTAGCCCAGCTTGGCAACCCTTTGGTTGCATCCTCAGGATCAACAAGCTGTGAAGAAACCTGGTGCAGTCAGAGAGACATGAAATCATATAAGCTCTGATTCAAATGTGAGCATTCATGCATCACCCAGGTCTCCACATGTGTACTCCTTAAGGCAGTGATTCTCCCATCTTTTGCAGCAAGACTCACTTGTAAATTCACTGTATTTTGGGGGCTCTCGTCTAAATTTTCTTTACATTTTGAGACCCACTTGCAAAGTAATTACACAGTAGTTTCAGCCTACCTAATAAAAAACACAAGAAACCTACATCACCTAAACCCTTAACGAATTTATAGCCTATTCATTTTTTCCAAAGATGTATAAATATATATCATTATTGAGCAACAAGCCATATTTCAAGGCTGTTTTGCACTGGGGTAACCCCAAAGTTACCACTGATCCTCCTTTCTCACTTCCTTCTATCCCTGCTGTCCATTCTCCTCCATACTGGCCTCTTGGCCCGACTGCAAGAGTGTTGCAGCTCACTTTGGGATCCCATCCCACAGGCTGAGGACCTGCCTTAGAGCTGCTCTCAGCCATAGTGGCAATCTAGTCAACCACCTGGAGTAACTGAATTCCAGGGATGCCTGCCTCCACTATGTAAATGTCATGAAGATTAAGCCATTACCCACATTTTTAAATTTAGCTGCTTTTTCAGTGTTTGCTGATAGGTGAAATGGGGATTCAAATCTACATTGGTCATGTTGCCAAGGAACCTGTGTGAGAGTAAGCTATGTAGAAATAAGAAGTAATATCCCAGTCACCTCTTCATCACTGAATGTGATGTATTGACGCCATTCAAGCAACACACAAGCTGGCATTTGGGTGTGAGTTGCTGTTTGTATAGGCTAGCAAAGAACTATGTGCAACTCAGCCTGGTAACCCTGAAAAAGAAATTGAAATTGTGTTGATCATCTTGGGGGGGGGTGCTGAATATAGTACCCCATTTCTCCCCGCCAACAGCTAATTTGTGTGATTTCAGTTTCCTTCACAAGACCCTACACAGGTAAACCTAGCTGCCAGCTGAGGCTGGGGGATCACATGTACAGCAGCTGTTTGCACATACGAGCTCCCTGTCTAGATAGGCATACATGTGTGCAAGCCTGCATTTGGCCCCTAGCTGGGCCAGGGTATCAATTTAAACAAATTTTTGCTGAGCAATGTTGTTTAATTGCTGCAAGTTTATACTTCTAATTTTCTCTTAACTTAGAACTCTGTGGTTGACCTATGCTTTTCAATAAAATGGATTTTAAAGTCAGAATTTTTTACAGTTTTGCAAAGCAAATGTCGTCTTCTAAAGAGACTAATTGTTAGATGTTTGAAGCATCCATGCTGAAATTTATGAGTGACTAATACCTTTTGGAATATATCAACAGATTTTGCTTGGTTGAAGTGTCTACATTCGAGGTATCAATAAGAGTAACTTTCAGAATTCTAGTTTCAAAATTTTAAAAATATCACTTTTATGCAGAGTGAGCTGTCACTCACAGAAGCTTATACTGACAGATTTATGAAGGATAGGTCTATCTGTGGCTACTAGCCATGGTGACTGGGTGACTGGGAGGAACCAAAGCAGGAGGGGGGAAAAACCAACCTTAAGAAACGACAAAGATGGGTACCTGAAGGTGGGGGAGATTTTTTTGAGAAATAAATATTTATTACAAAGTGCACTAAAACTATACCTTGAAAACACTAGCACAATCCACCCCCTGAAGTGGTGAATATTTGAACTGAATCTATAAAGCCTAATATATGTCGATATTTCTAGGTTAAAAGCCTTGAACCCATAAAACAGGACCAATAATTCAATATATAGAATCATAGAGTTGGAAGGGACCTCCAGAGTCATCTAGTCCAACCCCCTGCACAATGCAGGAAATTTACAAATACCTCCCCCTCTACACCCGCAGTGACCACTGTTCCATGACCAAAATATGACAAAAAACCTCCAGGATCTCCAGCCAAACTGGCCTGGAGAAAAATTGCTTCCTGACCCCGAAGTGGCAATCAGCATTTCCCTGGGTGTGTAAAAAAGGGTCACAAGAACTAATCATTGATGCAGCCTGTTGTGTAGTGGGTTCGACGCATCAGAGATCACGAAACAGAGTGATGTAAAGCATAGCCATTTACTGGACATAACAAGAACACAGAAAACTGGCCAGGTGGCCAACTATATACAAACCAAGGGAGACACCCCTAGGTCCCATTGGCAGACTTATTCCCACCATTGTTCCCATTGGTTCCCCAAAGTCAGACTCAGAAGCCTAGTCCCTATTGTTCTCTGGGACTCAAGCTCTGGCTCTGTCGCTGCCACTCTGTGGTGGTCAGCGGACACAACACAACCCTTCCTGCCCTCCCTTTCATGATCTGCCTAAGTTCACAGAATCAGCATTGCTGACAGGTGGCCATCTAGCCTCCGTTTGAAAATCTCCAAAGAAGGAGAGCCCACCACCTCCCAAGGAAGCCTATTCCACTGAGGAACCACTCTGTCCGGAAGTTCTTTCTAATGTTTAGCCGAAAACTCTTCTGATTTTATTTCAACCCGTTGGTTCTGGCCCAACCTTCTGGGGCAACAGAAAACAACTCTGTACCATCATCTGTATGACAGCCCTTCAGGTACTTGAAGATGGTGATCATATCACCTCTCAGTCATCTCCTTTCCAGGCTAAACATACCCAGCTCCTTCAACCTTTCCTCATAGGACTTGGTCTCCTGACCTCTCACCATCTTTGTTGCCCTCTTCTGGACTCCTTCCAGCTTGTCTATATCCTTCTTAAATTGTGGTGCCCAAAATCGAACACAATACTCTAGGTGAGGTCTAACCACAGCAGCGTAAAGCAATACTATTACTTCACATGATCTGGACACTATACTTCTTTTGATATAGCCCAAAGTTGCATTTGCCTTTTTAGCTACTGCATCACACTACTGACTCACGTTCAGTGTATGATCTACTAAAACCCCTAGATCCTTTTCACACATACTACTGCCAAGACAATTCTCCCCCATCCTATAATTATGCATTTGATTTTTCCTACCTAAATGCAGAACTTTACATTTATCCCCATTGAAATTCATTAAATTTCTTTTAGCCCAGTTTTCCAGCTTGTCAAGAACATCCTGTATCCTGACTTTGTCTTCTACCGTATTTGCTACCCCTCCCAATTTAGTATCATCTGCAACTTTAATAAGCATTCCCTCTATTCCTTCATCCAAATCATTGATAAAGATGTTGAACAAAACAGGTCCCAGGACAGATCCTTGAGGCACTCCAGTTGTCACTCCTCTCCAAGAGGATGAGGAACCATTCACAAGCACTCTTTGGGTGCGATCTCTCAACAAGTTACAGATCCACCTAACAGTCATAGGATCCAAACTAGGTTGATAATCTTGAACCACATTAAAACAGGACCAAATGTTCTTATGGAATAAATTTTGTCTTTAAGGTGCTAGTGGGACCCCTGTTTAATTTTGCTGTGACAGACTAATACAGCGACCGCTCTAAAATTGTTGAGGACGATATATTTGTAGGAAATGACACATTTGCTTTTCTCAATTTTAATATAGCATTAATTATATGCTATTGTACTTATAAGAAAATTTGTTTTGTAGTCAGCCCATCCTAACTGTTTTCACCCGAATACAGATACTGGGGTCAGGCACTTCTGGAAATCCTTCCTACCAGCTGTTTGGGAGGGAGACGGGGAGGGGATGTCAGTTCTTTAAACAGACTTCTGTGCGTGCGACCTCTCTGCAGGCTCTCTGTTGGATTGCAGCTTTTGTATATAAACTGAAGTCAGGTTGGAAGATCATTAATTGTCACAGGAAAGGCACTGGAGTTTCAAGTCTGTGTGTGTTTCGGTAGGCATGTATGTACAGCTCAGTTTATCACAATGTAGGTGATCGGCTTTCCACAGTCGTGTCAACTTACTGTTATGCTGTTCTGTAATTTAACAGCCATGTTGCAATTCATGGCTACCAAGTATATTATCATAGCCTTTTACTTCGGTATGTTCTCTTTTTGAATGCTTTCATCTGGGCTGCTCTTCTTGATCAACTTCCTTCATTCTTGGAATGCTTGCATGCAGACAATGAAAAGAAATTTCTGCCAACCACTTTAGCCCGTTCCCCCCAAGGATCCCCTCCTTCCTTCCTCTACAAGCACATTTGTGTTTTTCTCTCTCCCCCCCACTTCCTAATTGCACCCAGGTTTTCTGGGTGGTCCATCTGCAAACTAGATAATGGCGGAGTGTCTTGGCCTGCCTGAAGTTGAAGCGTCATGCTTACAATGAGGCCTCTTGAGCACTTTCTGAGAACTCTTCTGTCTTTTATTGCCTTGTTTGTGTCCAGGCTCTTTCACACCTGCTTGAAAACATGTGCTTGTCTTTTGGGAACACCCTGGGAAATTCCTGATGGTGCAATCTGTCCTATTTGGCTACAGTTTAAAAAACACACAAACACACATTTCCATCCTATGTACCATAGTGATTCTTTCACCTTAGCCCTGTTGGGAGCCTACAGTAATATTATCGTGGGGTTTTTTTTGTCATGGAAATGGCCTTGGAGTCTTGATTTGTTTCTGATGAGTTATGTGTAGACTGGGTGTGTGCTGTTAGGGTGGTGGCAGTAGAAGCAGCAGCATCCTGCTGGCTTCTTCTGAGTAAATGTTAGTGTTTATTAGAAGGATTCTTACAAGTATCCCTTCTCCACTAAGAGTTGGTTTTGTTCTGGAGGATAAGCAGCCTGTCATCAAGATCTGCTTCTCTGGTCCCACGTGGTATCCTGCTGTATGTTTATTTTACATTGTCTTTTTGTGGCAAAATATCACAAAATAGTTCTTGCTCAATTGAAGTTTAAGGGGATGATTGTTGGAACTAATTACATTTGTAGAGCGACAGCCACATCTGTGAGGATGGGATTCTGGATCTGAATGCAGCGAAGCAGTGATGCTCAAAGAAAAGCCATGTCCTTTCTAAAGCCTGGCTAGAACAGAAGAGGAGGGGTACAAATTGCCTTGCAGTTTAATTGCTTTGGTTGCTCTCCCAAAATACACTTCCATTAGTTTCTCGCATTTGTGGTAACGGTGTGATGATGTCACAGTGACCCACACTTGGTATATTTAAATGTTGATGTTCTTGCACAGTATCCAGAAATGTGTGGGCTCATTTGTACATGCCCTGCTGCGTAGACTTGTGGAAACAGTGGCACCCAGGAGAACAGCTGTGGGCTGACATACTGTCCCCCACTGCATGTTGCATCTTTAAAATGAACCAGTGACAATGCTCTGAAATGTTTCTGTTACACAATCTGTCTGCCCTGTTTTCATGATGGATGGGTTGCAGGAGCAAGGCCTGTTTGCCAAACTGATGGCCTGTGGACTGAACATATACAAAGCTGCCTTATGCCATGGTACATCTAGCTGAGTATTCATCTACACCGATGGGCAGCCGTTCTGTAGTGCTTCAGGCAAAGATCAGTCCCAGGGCCTGCTAAAAAGGTAAAGGTAAAGGTTTCCCTTGCTCAAAAGCCAGTCAAATCCAACTCTAGGGGGCAGTGCTCATCTCCGTTTCCAAGCCAAAGAGCTAGCACTGTCCGAGGACTTCTCCGTGGTCATATGGCTGGCATGACTAAACGCCAAGGCATACGGAATACTGTTACCTTCCGACCGAAGTGGTACCTATTTATATACTTGCAATTTCTTGCTTTCGAATTGCTAGGTTGGCAGGAGCTGGGGCCAGAGACAGGAGCTCACTCTGTCATGGGGCACTAGGGTCTTGAACTGCCGAACTACAGACCTTCCAGTCTGCAGTTCAGCGACCTCTGAGCCACCACGGCCCCGTTAGGGCCTGCTACTGGAATCCTTAAACAGAAGGATTAAACCTAGGCTCTTCTGTGTGCAAAGCAAGTACACAGCCAGTGCACCTCACATTGAAATTCTCATTGGAAGTTATTTGTATAGAGAGGGAGACTGCATATGTTTGTGGCTCATTCCTGAAATTTTTCACATGTACTTCCAACATGTTGGGGCCATGTATGGAACAGAATGTAAAAATGTCCACAGTTACCACCTTTTAATGTGTAGTATGATGGGGAGCATCCTTATCATTAAAAAATAAGCCCAGAGGTGTGCATGTGAAGGTTCTTGAAGTTTTATTTGCTTTTAAATTAGCATTCCAGAGACTCCCAACTAGTTGTTTTAATCATATCCAAATAAACCTGATCATTCTTCACAGTTTAAAACCAGAAGTCCTCACAGTCTTCCATACTAGCCCAGTTCACAAAGCACAGTAAACTCATGTACATTTGATTGTTCGTTGTATGTGTGTTGAGTGGTCCTCATGTTACAGTACAGTTATATGTACAGCTGAGCATGTGACACAAACCCCATGTTTATCTTGGTACTGGTACCTGGTTTCATTTGTGAAATGAATGTGCGTTGGCTCTTCCTTACAAATAGATTTACATGCATCCAGGCAGGATGTATGTGCACTCACTGTAACATATGGACCGGCTTGATGTCTCAGACTCTGACCAACAAGAGACAATGATGTGGTAAAGGTTCTTTTTCATCTTAGTGCTTCTTGCTGCATCTCAGTTACCTTGTTGCTTTGGTAAAAGGAGCAGTACGAACAGCCTCACCTTCTTTATCTTCTCTTCAGTCTTCTTGGTGCATGCCGCCTTCATGCATACACACACACACCAGCAAATATTCACATTGACTCAAGTGTTCTAGAAGGCTTGCTCCTTCAAGAAATCCTTGGGATGCAAACCAGTAAGATTTAAGATGCTTTCCTGGATACTCCAGTCTAAAGTTATGGTGCAGTTGACATTCAGAGTGGAAAAGTCAAAGTGGAATTTTCAAATTATTGAATAAGAAATTTACTTAAGGGTTGTTCACCTGCCTTTTCCCCCCCTCAGTTAGCTGCCATAGTATACACTGGAAGGGAAAAACTCATGCCTGGTAATATCAGGTGTACCTTCTTCCCAAATATCCACACAGCCAAAACAGACTGTGTAAATGTGCTCTATACTAGACTGGCAAGGAACTCATGCTGGCTGGGGAAATAAGATGCCCTAAATGAGCCCGTCATCTCCGACTGCAAAGTTAACAATGGGGTGAAGTCTTTTTCTTCCAACCCCCAAAATATGAATTAACTTTAAAAATAAAATTATGTTGATGATGGAGATTACCCCTAAAAAGACAAAAAAAAAAGTAATAAAAAAGCCCCTGGATCTGGATTACAGTCTGGTGGTACAACATAGCTATTGATGTGACACTAAAGTATAATATCTCTTCTATTGGTGGAATCCTTCAGGGTCTAAAGCTGAAAGGCTTGAGGCCATGTAATGTGGTAGCTTGTGCCCTGGGTTGCTGGGTGAATGTGTGAAACTGTCATATGATGACATCACTGACCCAGCCGTAAATAAAATCAAGATCTGGTTTACCTGGGTTCAGAGAAGCACCAAATGAAGCAGGAGAAGTGAGTTGGGATGACAGAGAATTCAATCATACGTGTTTTCTTAGAATCAAGTCCATTAATTAAATGGATCTTACTTCCAAGTAAGTCTGCATAAGACTGTGCTTAAGGCTTTTGCTCAGTTTTTCCAGCTGTTCTTCACACCATTTCAGAGAAAGAGTATCCAAAAAAAGATTTCTGTGAGTGTTCACAACAACCAAGTGACTGGTATTTTTACAGGATTTTCCCCTCAGATTTTTTTTATATAGAAAAACATTAGATTTATTTTTTGCTGGTAAGAGGGCATGAAATGATATCAGTGTAACTGGTTATTAAATTATTCAAGATGCCACATAACAAACTGTCTATTGACAGTACAAAATCACAAAAGTATACTATGTGTTACATTGGTATGCTGATAAATAAAAAACAACCAGGTCATTTTAAATAGATTCAGAAGTGTAGCTGAGGCCCTGGAGAACTGCTGCCAGTCTGATTGGATAATACTGACTTTTATGGACCAATGGTCTGATTCAGTTTAAGGCAACTTTATATGTTCACATGTGTATGTTGTGTGTAGTGTCTGCTGTACCTCGTTCAGACATACAAAAGTTAACTCTAAAGAAAATACCTAGAGCAAACTATATAGTAGCATGGTGCTTGCAGAGCCAACAGTTCCCATCTCCAGGTTTTTTTTCATTGTTAAGATGTATAGACTGTCATTCCCATATTCAAGACAGTTCATGATGAACTATCCATAGGATTAGTTGCTGTAGTTTTTCCAGGTTGTGTATAGATCTTTCTGTGTTATACCTCTGAGGATGCCAGTCACAGCTACTGGCAAAACGTCAGGTCCTACAATGCCAAGACCACGGCCACACAACCTGGAAAAACTACAGCAACTAATGAACTCCAGCCGTGAAAGCCTTCGACAACATATCCATAGGATTGTGACATAACAGATGAAATATAGAGTACACTATCAAAACAGCAATAAAATTATACAAAAGGTAAAACAGCCACGTTCAGAGGCAGTTTACCTCTGAAACCAGGTGCTAGAGGGCAAGAGCAAGAAAAAAATTGCCCTCTGAGCCTCTTCTTATGTATACTAATGAGGTCTCCTGCTTTGATGGGAGACCTCCTGCCACAGCCCCCACCACTCTCACTGCTGCTTACCCCCTGTGTCTCTTTGGGGGTTGCCAGCACTGGGGTAGCAACCATATTCTTGTGGGCCTTCCAGAGTATTTGGTTGATCATCATGGGAAACAGGATGCTGGACTAGAGAGACCATTGGTCTGATCTAGCAGGGTGTTCTTATGTGCTTAACATCTCACTCTGGGAACTGAGCACTGCTATGAAAAGTGACTTGTTTTGGGCTCTTATGGACTTCACCAAACATAAAGGGGTTACCATCAATAGCTCATGTTGGCTCAGCCTTAAGAGACCCATGGCATCATAGATGGGGTGGGTCAAGCAGATGATCCAGTTGGTCTGGCAAGGAGTTTCCTTCGCTGTCCCTTGAATGACAGTGTGTGTGATCAAAGTTTGTCCACTAAATGGCCTCAAAAGACTGGTATATATATATCTGCTTCACCCAATAGCATTTAGCTGTAACAATACATGTTACTGTGGAGAGAGGCAGCGTGTGGAGGAGACATGAGAGTATAAGCAGGGAAAGAATTCCTTCATTTTGCTTCTTAGTGTGGCCAACCCCACCTTACCTGATCTTTTGAGAAGAGGGTATGTTAAAATCTGCAAAGACCAAACATGTGTATTAGCTATTGGTACAGAACACAGAACTGTGCATTTTCTGCTCAGGGGACTTAATATAAATCCATCCCCTGGGTCTGAGGGTGGGAAGCAGTATGTGGAAGAAGTCTTCAAATCCAGAGAGACTGATCCTTTTCTTTTAGCATCTGAGCAGATCACCTACTCTCTTGTAAAGTTATAGGTTTTCCAAAGTAGTAATATGTGACATCGCTGTCTGTCAGATGAGTTCAGTTTGGTGAAGTCAACAAAATGATGGATTTGGACCAGGGAGACTTTGTTTCAACTTCATAGCTCACTAGAGGTACTTGGGCCAGTTATCATCTATCAGTCTAGCCTATCCTACAAGGAAGTACTTCTTTCATCCAAAGAGTGATTAACACATGGAATTCACTGCCACAGGAGATGGTGGCAGCTACAGGCATGGACGGCTTCAAGAGGGAATTGGATAAGCATATGGAGCAGAGGTCCATTAGTGGCTATTAGCCACAAGGTATAGATAGGAACTCTCAGTCGGGGACAAGTGATGCACTGTATTCTTGGTGCTGGGGGGGGCAACAGTGGGAGGGCTTCTAGTGTCCTGGCCCCACTGTTGGACCTCCTGATGGCACCTGGTATTTTTGGCCACGATGTGACAGAGTGTTGGACTGGATGGGTCATTGGCCTGATACAACATTAGCTTCTCTTATGTTCTTATTGTTATGAGGATAAAATGGGGTGGGGTGGGTAGAAATGCATATAATTGCCCTGAGCTCCTTGGAGCATGGGTGGGTTTACAAGCTTAATACTAATGCAATCAAAAGCCTTTTGCTGTTTTGTACTATTGTAGGTTTTCACTTGATTATTTATTGTTGGATACTACCACAGAAACAATAAGGAGAACAGGAGTGTGACTAAAACAATAATTCATGTAACCATGGTTAAAGTAATTATAAAAGAGCAGAAAATACAGTACTGTTGGTACTGAACCTCACACAAAATAGACAAATTTTATAAAAATCAGTTGGAAAGATGTTGAGGGAGCGATTATTATGAAGTGGATTTTATCCACATTTGGTAGGACACTGTACAAATAAGAGCACACTTCCATGAAAATCTTCAATGCAACGCATCTATCCATATCCCCTTCATTCCTATCAATGTTTCCTTACAGCATTTAATTGATTGCTGTCACCAAATCTATGTAGCACCAATTTGGGACCACCTAAAGGCAGATCAGATATCAGTGAGAATTGAATGGTGGCATTCTCAAACACCTTCTATGATTCAGTGGCTGAAGAAAAGTTGTAATAGCTGGCAACAATTACTGAGAATAGCAAGGGGGGGTAAACCATAATAGTAATTTGAAAAGGTAGTAATTATTGAGCATGAGAACAGAGAATAATTAATAAATATTTTCATCTTTGTAGTTTGGTTTTATGTGCCTGTTTTATGTGCCTGTTTTGCACACGAAAAGCCCCAGGTTCAATCCCCAACATCTGTAGATTAAAGGATCAGGGAGCAGATGATGTAAAACACCCTGGAGAGGCATTGCCAGTCAGAGTAGATGGTACTTATCATGGTTAGGGTTGCCAGTTCCAGGTTGGGAAATTACTGGAGATCTGTGGGAGAGGAGGGTTTAGGAGAGGGGAGGGGCCTCAGCCAGATATAATGCCATAGACGCCACCCTCTAAAGCAGCCATTTTCTCCAAGTGAACTGATCTCTGTCACCTGGAGATTAGTTGATCCCAGAAGATCTCCAGCCACCATTTGGAGGCTGGCAAAACTAATTCTGGTAGACCAGTGGTTTGGCTCAGTATAAGATTGTTTCACATTCAATTTGTTGGTGTATTTTTTTCCTTAAAATAAAGCCAGTTTAAAATTTGAAAACTGGAAAATGTTAGCAAATTTGTATAGCAACTTTGTTATTTTTTGAGAGAAAGGATATGCTTCTGATTACGATTTCATCAGTATTCCTGAAAACTTCATTTATCTATTTGAGAGGTTCTTAGGAAATGGTTTTTGAAGAGCTGTGCTTTCTAGAGGTTGTAAAGGAAAACAGAGAGGTAAAAGGCAAGATTAAATCACTGTGGTCTATGGAACGTGTCAGAGCCACTATCAGATAGGCAGACAGTCCTTTAGTTGGGATAACATAATGTACAGAAAGCTGCAAATTGACCTGAGGATTATCAAAGTGAAGATAATGAAAAGAAAATCAGTACCGATAAAAGAGGACTCTCCTCCTCATAGTTCCTAGCTAATCCTGAGTAAACTGACCTGAGTTTCACAAGGAGAAGAAACAAGCTGAAGAAGATGCCCCAGAAACCGTGTTATTCAATGGGGCTTGCTCCCAGTAAAGTTGAATAGCTCAAATAGATTTGGGGGGCAATAGCTCGAATAGATTCCTGGTAGGGTTACCAATTCCAGGTTGTGAAATGCCTGGAGATTTGGGGGTAGAGCCTGATGAGGGTAGAGTTTGGGTAGAGAAGGGAGCTTGGCGGGGATTTGATGCCATAGAGAACCCCCTTTGAAGTTGCCGTTTTCTCCAGGGGAACTGATCTCAATAGTCGGAAGATCAGTTCTGATAGAACACTAGACTTCATCTGGAGGCTGGCAAGCCTAGGTGGCTCTGTTTGTAGAGATGCCAGTAAAGCAGCCATGTGTGATCTGAGAAGCATGCCCTATAGATCTTCCTTTTTCTCAGTGTTTATTTAGGCTTTTCTCTCTGGCGCCAATATGGAAGTTTTCCTAAGAACAAAGCTTAAAAAAACATCTCCTAATGGCAACTGAAACAGAAGAAGCCCATTAGTTAGCTGAGTTTGAGGGATGTCACTTTTGCCAAAAATTATAAATTAAGAATCTAACCCATAGCCATAAATGTTGGCACTGGGAACTTAGTTTTTTAGAATCATTATTACGAATTATAGTTTTGATAAAGAACCAGAGGGGAGCTGTAAGCCTCAAGATGAAGTCTTCAGTAAAAAGTAGGCCATGTGTCGGCCTGTATTTCACAGTGAAAATGGGCTTATTTCACAGAACAATTTGCATATTTAATGGGGAAAATTGCTTATTTCATGGCACAGTATTAACATATATAGAAAAGCCTGATAGCATTAAAAAAGAGGTAAAAAAAACCAGCACAGAAGCAGCCTTGTGAGAACTGTTCCCTGCCTGCACCTACATGGCCCTGTTCTTCCAGCATCTTTCTCCCTGTGCCAGCAAGATCTCAGGCCACTGCAGCAGCTCAAGAAAAAGGCCTCCTTAACATATTTCCTCGGAAGCGAGCCTGAACTGAAATGAATAAGAGTCGCATAAGAAATCAGCGGCACTTTTATGCATTTCGATGGCACGAAGTCCCAGGAAGAGCATGACCTTTTGTTTGTTAGAAATTACCAACCAATATTCTGCAGGGTCGTTCACAATTTGTTGTCACAGCACAGAATCTTGTTAGAGGTAGTTGGGGGGGGAGACAACCTGAATTTTGAACTGAGGCCCCCGTTTCCCCAAGACGAGCCTGTTATGTGGGAGACACCTGCATCCACTTTAACCTCTCCTTATGTGTGAGCCTTGCTTTTTGCCACCAGCCAATTAGTGAACTCTGGAGGACATTCTGGGTCACTCTGTAGCGAGTGCCTCAAATCCTCATTACCGTTAATTAGTGCTCAGTAGGTTAATTGGTGGTGAAGCTCATCTTTTTTTAATTACTCTACCGAATAAGCCTTTGGGACCCTGTGGTCAGCTTTGAATTATTCTATTTGTTTTGATGCTCTTCATCTGAATGTGTAAAGACAGATGCTTCTTGGCCAGGCTTGGGGCTGCTTGCTTTTCTGGAGGGGAGGAAGGCCTGAAAGGCAAAGGCTCTCCCTTCTTTAAACAATTGTTAATTGGGGACTTAGCTGCTGATGCCCTGGAAGAATCCTCTACTCCACCCCACCCCCATTTCCCTTCAGAGATGGAAAAGCTTTATGGCCTGGGACAGGATATGTTACAATTCAAAACGATAACATCTTAAATCCTTTTTTCCGTTGAGTCCCCATCATATTGAACAAGTGTTTGAAATACTGATGGTGAAGTCCAAATTCAAACATGGCATTAACATCTCAGAGAGACTGCCAAAATGGAGGAGAGGAGACCTGTCTTTTTAAGAAGGACAGACAAGCCTTCTGACTAAGAATTTGAGTCCTCAGGGAAGATAATGGCTGTGGGAATAATCCCCCCCCCGCCATCTCTTAGGTTCCAAATCAGGTTTGTTTATGAAAACTTTTACAACTCACCTTCCCCCCTGTTTCAAGGCAGTTTACAAATCCAGATCCGAAACACACAAAATACTATAAACCCCAAATAATCCCCCCCACGTGCCTGTAGTTGCCCAAGTTATGATTGTGACCAAAATTGCAGGGCCCAGTTACTCTAGTGTCCCTGAGCATATCACATAAGGAAAGTTGCATCTACGGGAGGGGCCAAGGTTCGGTGGCAGAATATTCTGAATAGTCACAGTTCAGTCTCTGGCATTCTAAATCAGGCTCCCCAGCCTGAGAGGTCTGCCTGCTATTTAATCAGTGTCTGGTTAGAACCCAGTTGCGGTCATACAGCCAGAGTCAATTGTGCTGGCATTTCACTACAATATATTCTATGGATAGCAAAAGCTGCATGAACAAGCGACCCAGCCTCTTTCCAGGGTGATGTACATTCGCTTTTGCAAGGCTTTCTAGCAGGGACCTAGGCAATTGCCCAGGGCATTGAGGTGGAGGGGAATCAGCCAGCCCTGTTGCTGCCCTGCCTGCCCCCACCATGGTGTCAGGATCTGTTGTTGAAAGCGGCAGCCCCAGGAGGGACACCTTTCTCAGTGGGTGCCCTGCAGAGACCCTACTCATTCCCTCCTTCTGCAAGAGGAAGGGGGGTCCTCTTCCTTTTTCCACTCCCACTCTTCCTTCTTTCCATTCCCACCTCCCCACAATGGTACTGGGCTGGGGGGGGCATGCAGTGGACTCCTGCCTCACTGTAGATGGATGAGCAAAGTGGGTGCACAGTGGTCTCCCACCTTGCCTTACCACCTCACTACAGCTTGGGGGGGGGGAGAGATGTGCAGATAGCGGGCTTTGTGGTACAGGAGGGAAGGAGTCTATATGGTGTGTTTCCAGTTCACTCCCTACACCATGGAGAAGGGTGCAAGGCATCTGGTGTTGGGCTCCCTCACTGCCTAGGGCACACAAAAAAACACGGGGCCAGCCCTGCTTTCTGGTTATCCCTTCAGTGACTGCAAAGGCCCTTACACCCTTGTCTGCACTTCAAGTGTCATAAACAATCTAGCTAGAATTGTATGGGTTCCCCTAGCCGACAATTTGCTCCTGCTTCTGTGTTTTGAGATACAGTGAGGGTACGTGGAGAAGCCCTGTGAACAGGGGTTAAGAATTCACCACTTGTGTATACATGTTTATGTTTTGCTTAGTATCCCGAGGCAGCACTGGTACATTTGTCTTGGCTTATCTATTGGATACCAAATGCCAGATATTTGGGGCACTTGCAGCAGTACTGGCATGAGTTTGCAGAGATTAGTCTGTATTAGGTTTACTGTTTCTTTTCAGGAGGGTAGGAAATTAGATCTGTTTTGCCACTTCAGGAAATGGTTGTAGGCAAGTTTATCCCAGTACAAGAAGCTCTACCTCCCAGTACTAGAAGCTCTACCTAATTGTTTTAAGCTGCCTGTGTCTTTTCTTTGCTTTATGTGGCCTCTGCGGAACCAAATGGGCATCACACTTGGCCCGACAAATGCTTTGTTGCTTATCCAATGAGCTTTGGCTGTAATTTCTGAGTGAGAGCAAATAAGTCTTACGCTAGACTGCCTGCAGCCATCCTGGGGACTACAGTTTCGATGCTGTAGCTTAACGGTGGGGGGAACAAAGGCATTTCAAAAAAAATATTCAGAGTCCCACACCGTTTTATGGGACTACCAATATAATCTTTAAAAGAGTTAGAGCCTTCCAAGACTATTGAAGTCAATGGGATTAGAAGGGTTTAGCTCTGCCGAGAACTGAACTCTACATTTGTTTTTTGTAAAAAAAAACAAAAACCTATATGGTCCTGAATAAATTACAAAGCATTTGAAGTGTCTTACTTGTTTTCAAATAAGACTCGATATCCTGTTGCAGACAGGTGTAACAGAAGCCTCAAACATACAGTTAGTAACATGTTGCACTTTCTCTCCACAGTCATTTGGAACCAAAGAAAGTTTGCAAGCTGTCCAAAGTTGGTAGAACCTTTCCAGCTCACTTGTGTGTTCAATATCTGTATGGCCAAACAATTATGCATCATCCCAATGAGCATATTAGAACTGATTGAGTGCTGCTCTTTGGTAGAAAGCTATTAGATGCAAGGTCTGTACACCATCACAGTGGTGTTCACATCTTATTAAGAAAAAGAGCCATTATTTCATTATCTAGACTCTAGGCATTCAGGGACTCATTATGTGTGGTTTTATTCTTGCAGTGTGAACGAACGCGACCACTTGTTAAAAAGGCTTGGCAGAAAAACTCCCCCGAGTCTCTTCCGCGCTCATTCTGTCCAGCAAGGAGTGCCACGTAAGTAATGGACAATGTGTAAGTGTTTCTTAGTACTGGAATTCCACAAGAGTGAACAACCGGGGGGGGGGCATTTTGGGGGTTCTGCAGACCTAGCAGCATTTCACTTTTGCAGAATGTTGGAAATCTTGTAAAAACAGATACACTAATTCCAGCTTCAAGTATATGTGCTGTTGTTGGCAAGTCACCCTTTCATTGCCCTTATCTCTACCATTTTGCAACATACAGTCTTCTCTGTGCTATCAGGGTTGGGCAGGCTAGCTTCTGAACTGTTGGGAAATAATAAAATAAGAGCTCTAGCCTTAAAATCTTAATACCCTTGTTCCTACAAAAGTTGTCTAAATAGTTACAGAACCATCAGAAGAATGACTGGAACAGTGCATGCATCCTGTGGTTTTAGAAAGAACCAAATTGTGTACAATTTACTGGTGGGAAAAGAAAAAAAGTTGTAAATCCCATTGCATGCTGATAGGTAATCAGAAAACAACAGAGCCATGACATAATTACTTTGATACGCAGAGATCCATTTAACCCCAATCCATCCCATACAGATGAATAAATACAGCTGAATCATCCCATACAGATGTAAAAATACAGCTGAATCAGTCAAAAACAGTTCTCTCCCAAAGGCTCTCTGTCTTGATCACCTTCCTAAATGCAGCCAGGGAAGGTACCCTCCACACCCACACTGGTAAGGCCATTCCAGAGAGTTGTACCTGCCACAGAGAAAGCCTGTGACCTAGGGGTTGCCCTGTATTGACAAGAGAGGGCATGACAAGGAGAAGCCTGTCTGGGAAACACAACTGCTGTGTGGGAGTATACCATTGAAGTCATTTGGTTTAGAAGGTTGTGACTTTGCTTAGGATATTGCACTGTAAGGGACCCTCATGTGTCGGATGTTGACCTTATATCATTTACAGCTGTAAATGATATAAGTGATTGCTTTAAAAGTTTATCTACACGTTTGTGCTGTACCTTGCAAGTGCCCCTTTAGCTGAAAACATGCTTATTGGTTTATGTCATGTGATGATGGAATGGTGGTGGAAAATGTCAAATTGCAGCTGATTTATGGCAACCCCTTATTGGGTTTTCAGAGCAAGAGGCTAAAGGAGGTGGTTTGCCATTGCCTGCCTCTGCATAGCAACCCTGGACTTCCTTGGTGGTCTCCCATCCCAAGTACAGACCAGGGCCAACCCAGCTTAGCTTCCAGAATCTGGCAAGATCGGGCTAGCCTAGGCCATCCAAGTCAAGGCCCAGATGGTAGAATAGTCTCCATTGGTGAAGGAACTTAACACAGGGTATTTGAGCCCCTCTGTTACACAGTGACAATGGTTCTATGAATGGTGGCTAAAGCAGGCCTTCCACCCACTATTTCGGATGCCCTACTCTCAATCATACCCAACATGATGATAAATCAAAGCCTTGGTTGACACCACTCTTGGAAACCAGACACTTGACTATGCAAGCTATTGGTCTCACCACATAAGGCTGGTTTATGTCTGCCTATCATTTCTTGTCCTGCTGAGGGGATTCCAGTTCAGAGATTATTTATAGGAACAGTCTATGTAAAGCATTGTTAAATTGTACCCTCATTCCACAAGCTCTGGACTGGGTCCAAAGCTGCATCATTGAACACCAGATGATAATGATAAAACCCTCCTCTCCTTCAGACAAATTCATGCATTACAGGAGAGAATTCCAGAGGCTGTATAACAACTGTCAGAACAAAAGTGTGAAAAATAACATTCTGCACACATGTAGCATGCCAGAGAAGAACACTTGTGCTGTCAAATGTGATCTATGAGGTCGTGTACATTTTTGAAGGCATTGCTAAGCTTTTAACAGGTTGATAAGCTGCAGGAAGGAAGAAGAAGGTATCAAAATAAATTTCAGTTCTCTTCACCTGCCCCTCTTAAATGTTAATGATTAAGTGCTAAACGAGCCAGTCCAGAGAGAGTAGGAGGCAATCATGTGCCTGTTTTCTTCCTGAAGATAAATTTTCAGTGTAATCTTAAAAAGCAAAAAAGGGGTTGTAGCCAGTCTACAATTCCTCTCATCTCTACTCAAACGATATTGCTCTCAAGAGGAAGGAGACTTGTGACACCTTAAAGATTGTATATCCTGATGTAAATTTTTGTGCACTACAGTCCCATTCATTAGATATATGAACTGTATGCACATTTGGTAGAGAGAGAGATACACACACACACACATGGACATGGACATAGAAGAAAAAAAATAGTAAACAATTGGGTCAAATCGAATGAAATGCAAGCATTCCAGTCTGACATTTCTATACAAAATTCAAATGGATGCAAATAAGCACAGTGACTTTTTGTAACAGCAGTAACAGATGATAATCTAATCTTACTAGACTTTATTTACATGCGTAGAAACAATCTGCATATCAAATAAATGGGTAGGTTAAGTGACGGTGTTGCTTCTGACGTACGGCAGCCCTGTGAATTAATGTCCCCCAGAACGTCCTACCATTAACAGCCTTGCTCAGGTCTTGCCAACTGAGGACCACGGCTTCCTTGACTGAGTCAATCCATCTCATGTTAGGTCTTCCTCTTTCCTTGCTGCCTTCAACTTTTCCTGACACTGCCCTATTATGCACTCGCCTCCTACTGTGGAGAATCCCAGCAGTCAAGCCTTTAAGCTTGACTTCGGATTGGTGTTCCTGCATTCCTGCTGTATGCACCATTCTGTTTTCTCCAGTGTCTTTATTCTGCATCCACAACAACAAACCACAGTTTTTCGTAATTGGGGTGGGAACATCACGTGATGTGTGGGGGTGGCATCCAAAGGTTTCTTTTAATTGCCCTGTTGCAACTGTGCAAGGGTGTCAAGCAAACGCCTTCCATCTAGTTCCTCATGCTTCAGTTCCTTGAATGAAATGGGACATGGAAGAACCCAGGCAAGGTTTTAAAAAAACTTCCAGAAATTGACCAAACTACTTTTTGGATTCTCTGCTGTGTTATAGGTCACTGCGGAAAGCAAGGCCCACGCCTTGGCCAAGCTCTCGCCTCCAAGTGTTAATCTCATTACGCAAGACTTATGCTGCTTGTAAAAAATATTAAGATGTCAAACAACGAGGCACCATTTTAATCTTAGGCTTGCTTCCAGAGACTGCCACCATCCCCTGCACCACCAGTTTTTTTTTTAAATTGGCAATTGTATATTGTCATATTGATATAGCATTGTAACAATATGTGTAACAGTTCTCTGAATTCCCAGCCTTTTTTTAAGTAAGTCTCTTGCCATGTTTGTTGCTGAGATATGCCTTTCTCCTTATCTCTCCACTACAAAAGGGGCTAGAGAATTGCTTTTTCTTTAAGGAAAGCTTGGGATTCAGAGAACCCATTACAACTATTGTTACAATGTCGTATTGATATAACTATATTCAGTTGCTAATTTTTAAAAGCCTGCTGTATTCTCAGAATATAAAAACAAGCTAAGTAGAGGTCACAGTTTCTTGTATGCATGAAAGCTCTGGAAGTGCCTCGTTAGCAGCATTTCCTACAATGCTTGCTGTGGGTACTGACCCTCTAGATAAAGTTCTGTAGTTTGGTTCTTAAAACCTACCCCCAGAAGAAGAGTTGGTTTTTATACCCTGCCCTTTGCTAGCTGAAGGAGTCTCAGAGCAGTTTACAATCACTTTCTCTTCCTCTCCCCACAACAGACACCCTGTGAGCTAAGGTGGGACTGAGAGAGATCTGACAGAACGGTGACTGACCCAAGGTCACCCAGCTGGCTTAATGTGGAGAAGTGGGGAATCAGACCTGGTTCTCCAGATTAAAGTCCACCGCTCTTAACCACTACACCACAAAGGGCAAAGACACTGGCAAAGAGAGAGCTCCTCTCTTTCCTGTTCCCTCTCTGAGGCTCATAACAGTCAAGGGGTTGTCACTTCCAATCTGCAACATGAATTGTAGCAAAAGTCCTGTCTAACCTTGCAGTGTAGTCCCGATCAGAACCGGAGCCTAGCATGCCAGTGCAATTTTTATGCTGGCTTTCAAGAGTTTTATTTCTAGCTGTGAACAAGCTGTTGATTCTTGCGTTCTCCCCTCCGCCCAAATCCACAAACACCTCCCTCAATTTAAGGAGACCCGGATCTTTGAAATATCCACACAAATATTTTGAGGTTAAAAAAACGACATAGAGGCCGTCTGCCCATTGCACACGGCCCTGTAGAAACACTAAGAAAAACAATCAGTCAGCTGTACTGAGGAAACTACTTCTAATATACAACCTTAGCCTTAATGGAAGACTTGAGCTGTAATCTCTCTCACAGAAGGGATATCAAAACTAACGAGATACTTCTATAATTTAGCAGGCAGAGTGATAGCATCCAGAAAGTGGGAAACCTTATATTTTGATTATGTTACTAACTTTGCTTCCCACCACAAACAACCACCAAGCCATCAGATAACTTAGAAATCCTCCTCAAGTCACAGATGATTGAAGAGGCTAAGAATTCAGGACTGTTTTTTGTCTGATCCTCTACTAAATTCCCCTCCACTTTGCTCTTCCACTCTTGGACAGCTGTAAATACTGTGAACAATGAGTAACTTGTTCTTCAGAATGGAATAATAGGTGAGGCTTGAAAAGTGGGAGTTGGGGTGAAGTTCAAGCTTTCAAAAGGCACTGTTGTAAGTGTGAGACGGAATCCTCATTGTTTGGTTTCTAAAGATAGTGGAAATGTACAATTAGTCAATTCTTGGGCCATAAAAGGGGAGAAGAGAGACAGAGAGAGATACCAGCCTTTTTTTTCCTTTGTCCTTCCAACTGTAGCAAATGGAAGGGCTAAATTAAGCATGGCACACAAAGTGTTGTACATGGTGGAGTTCTGCCTCAGGGGGTGGGGGAGAGACATGGCTGTGTTACAGTTCAGGTCTCCAAGGTTTTCCCAGTGTGAAAACATGAACTGTTTGCTTCTGGCAGAAGAGTTTCTTTAAAAGTTCCCACAAGTCAGGACATGGAGACTGTTTCCTCCTCATTGAAGAGGAGCTAGGACTAAGGGCTCAACTGGAGGAGGACTCAGAGCCATAAGAGCCTGGCCAGCATCAGCAGAATAATGTTAAGGGACATATTGTTCTACTGAGCAAAGTAAACCAAGGGACTGCTCTCTAGGTTTTTCTATCGCTTAATAGCAGAAGCCACCATTATTAGTGGTCACTGCTTGCTAACTGACTGGTTGCTTCAAGACATTGGATTTCTTGTCTCACACCAGAAAGAGAGTGAAGGTCCACTTGAGTGAGAAGGCCAGAGTTCTAGTCCATTGGCACAAAGCGGTTCTGGGGAAGACTGACAGTTTGCTGTTGCCTTTTGGAGGGCTGATGCCATTCTACCACTCCTTTTCCCTCCTGTTCAGCTTGTATACGCATACAGATACTGAAATAGATATTACAGAAACCTCCACAGCAAATTCTGTATGCCCTCCTTGCAAGAAAACAGAATCTGTGAAAGGCCATTCTAAAAAAAATCCTTGTGGAAATGGGACGTACAAAACAACAAGTACTCCAACAGATGTTCAGGATCCAGGCAAGGCTGCATAAAGTATGATTAGAGACACCCTTTCCAGGATCTAGTAAGGGTGAGCCATATGCAGAAGGAGGCTTCTTAGCAGGTCATCTTGTTCAAAGGTAGAGCATCTGCTTGGCATGCAGAAGTTCCCAGGTTCAGGTGATGTGAAAGGCTGCCACCTGAGGCCCTGGAGAGCTGTCACAACCTGACAGTACTGACATTGATAGACCAGTGGTGTGACTCAATATAAGTTAGCCTCATGTGTTCATGCTCATTTGTTCAAGGAGTCTGCACATAGCTAAGGATGCTGCATGTAATAATACCCTCCCCACCCTACAATTAGGGCTTTCCCCTTGCTCCATCAGTAACAGATAGACGTTCCATTCACCTATTTGGGCAGGCAGGGTTAGCTGACTCGAATTATGCTCTCTCTCCCATCCGTGACCAAATGCTCACTGTCTAAAGCTTCCAGGGTGTTGTATGTCACCCATTTCTAAGGCTCTGTGAATCAGTGAATGTCATCTGTGCCCAGTCCTTTTGTGTGTGAACGATAGGAGGCAGGAAATAATTTGCTCTAAGTCACAAAACTGGTTTCTTTCCTTGCACATGATGAACTTTTAAGTAGAAGAGGTGACCTAAGTGCAAATTCATACATTTCAAATTCTCTATACAGAAATTATATTACCAAGTTGGAAAACAACATGTGTGAATTATCACATAATGTGTGATGATTTCAGGCATGTGTTTTGTTTTCTGCTTTTATTACGTGTGCATATATGCTGAGAAGCAGTCACTGGTTGCAGCCCTTTAGCAAAACTGTCCATCCTGTAAAATGCACACTGCAATCTAGACACAGGTTTCCTGCTTCTTCTGTGGGTGCGTTCAGACGGGCTGTTTGATCAGCTTTCGTCACGCTTCAGTAACGGATTTTATATGCATGTTCACACTTCAACATCTGCACACCATCCCCAGCCGTCGCTTTCTGGCTCAAAACCCCCTTTAAACCAGAGTATTTTGTTACCAGTTTTCCTGATTCTCTGGTTTCAAACTGCAGTTTCCAATGTCTGATCGCTCCTGCGGTGTCAAGCCACTTCCAGGTACTTCAACCCCCTCCCCTCTGGAAAGCTGCCACGGAAGCCTGAGGCTTCCGCTTTTTGCCCGCCATTTTTTTTTAGCGTTGGTGGTATACACATAGGCGGAGCTCCACTCCCGTGTTAATAAAACCAAAGTTTAAATGGTGACTTGTTTTAGCATTTAGACAAGTTTGGGATCTCACAGAGGCCAGTTTGGGGTCAAAGGTTTAAAGAGAAGTGTTCTGTTACAGCGATTGGAGACACCTCAGGGCATGCTTTTGGTGGAAAACTAGTTGTTCTGTGCATGCGCGAAGATTCCAATTCTATGGATGACTGCCTATGCGCATGCCTAAACTGAGAAAAGGGGGGGAAACCACTGACACACGCTCTCACTCATCGGTAGTGTAGACGGTGGGGAGCGATGTGACTGAGCGGTGAACCGGGATAAGGAGGTGAGTGTGATCGCAATTATCCAGATTAAAAAAAAATCGCGTCAGAACTGGACCAGTTTAAACTGCTCTCAGCACACCGTCTGTACGCACCCTGTGTGTAGGAAATGTAAGCGTGAAGGTGATAAACAAGGAAATCTTAGGAACAGAAATTTGAGTAAGATCATTGGGACTAATGTAGCCCTGTTTGTGAGAAAACAAGCTTAATTCCTCAGAAGTTTTCATTCAAGGCAAAACAATGGATGTATTTGACAAAAACCTTGTGATCTGGGGTAGGGGAGTGCTTCTTTCATTCTTCTTTTGCCTTTCTTCAACGGAGTTATCATTATGCCCAACTATTTAACAAGCAAGCTGTGGTCATTTTTACGTCTTTTTTAAATCTCTGTTCTCCTCTTTTTTCCAGATGGGTATGCATTTTCTCAAGAGGAACACGGGGTCGTTTCGCAGTCGCAAGTTGTTCGGTCCTATGACACCACAAAGCAGAAAGCTGGACAAGAGTAGTACACTCTTCCTCGATTGGTGGTGGAAGTAATGCCGTCTGGATCAATGTGTCCACTGTTAATACGTCCTTGACTAAGGTTGGCAACAGCAGTCTAAACACCGGAAAAGCCCGTTACTGTGGCCTTAGCCAACAAGTTTGTTGTGTATTCTTCTTGCAGACCTTGAGCACACATTGTGGGGGGGGCGCAAAAATCATAATTTGAAGTCAGCCTGCCTTGCTCTGCCTAACATTTCTTTATGTTGTTTATGAAGCATTTGGCTGTGCTACATGAAGTGTGAAATTGGAAACATTTTGTTTTTACCGCCATTGGGGGGGGCGATCCGTATGCACGGCACTAGGAGGAAAGTAAAGAGGTTATATGTTCCATGACGAATCTGCTTTTGCTTAATTCAAATAGGAGTGCTGGCATTTCCTGTTTTGTCATGCCCAGATTCAAGTGCGCAGAGCTGCATGAATGAAACCTTCATTTATGATACTCAGTGTTTATTAGACTGAAAAGTTTTGGACGGACCAGGAGGTTGGCACTTAATTTGCTGTTGTGGGGAAACAAATCCATTGCAGAGAACTGGGAGAGAAAGCCAAGTCTGCAAGAGAAAGAATAAGCTCCCTAACAAATACAAACCATATAAAATAGTCAGAGAAATATTAGTTATTTGCACACATACACACACACACAAGTTACCTTCAGCCACAAATATCTGTCTGTTGCCCTAGTCGTCTGCATGGCAGGACGTGGATGCTGTTTGCATGGCATTCTGCTTGAGACGTGTCTCAAACGACAGCTAAAATGCAGCCTTGTGTTTATTGCTGGGGTACATGAACATATGAAGCTGCCTTACACTGAATCAAAACATTGGTCCATCAAAGTTAGTATTAGCTACTCAGACTGGCAGTGGCTCTCCAAGTTCTCAGGCTTTCACATCACCTCTTAACCGATCTTTTTAGCTGGAGATGCTGGGGATTGAACCTGGTACTTTCTGGATGCCAATCAGATGCTCTAACCACCCACCACCCCCCAATCCATGGCCCCTCCTCAGTCTGAGTGCAGGCTTCAGGTTTTGGCTCTGGCCATTCCAATCCACAGAAACATCTTCTAGTGGTACACAAACCATTCAAAGGAACTCTCCAGTTTCAAGGGAGAGGGTGTAAAATGGGTTTAGGTATTTTGTATTCCCAGCCCTTTTTCTTCCTATTGGCCTTTCTTACAATGTTTTAAAAGATGGTGCCTTTATATCTGTTTAGAACTAATGAGAATTTTGGGAGGCAGAACACGTGAACGTATGAAAGCGGGCTTATACCGAGTCAGACCTTTGATCTCTCAAGGTCAGCACTGTCTGCTTCAACTGGCAGCAGCTCTCCAGGGTCCCATGCAGAGGTCTTTCCCACCACCTACTCCCCGATCCTTTGAACTGGAGATGCCAGAGAATGATCCTGAGACCTGCATAACTAGTCTGAGTAAGAGTTCATTTCAGTTTATACTTCTGAAATTCTCCTTAGCCAGATTTCTTCTGGGAGTTCTGAACTATCTGCTGTTGTTTCCAAACTGGGGCTGATTCACCAGGCATTCTCCATTCTTCCATTTTTTTTAATATCCACATTTTGCACAGAGTTCTTTACATGCAGTTTTCCAGAACTTTCCACTGCTTTGGTGTCTCCTCCCCGCATTACTTGTGTACATTTGTATTCTTATAAAACACCGCACAAAAGCAGTCCTTGATATGGTTGTATATACAATTGTATCAGATGTCTTTTTTGTTTGGTGACCTAAAAATGTGCCGGTGTGCACATGCAGATCAGTAAAACATCAAGCAAAAAAATAATCCTGACGTAATCATACATAAATCAGGATTGTGTGTTTTATTTTGGTGTCTGGTGAGTACATGTGTGTTGGATCGGTGAATCAGAGGAAGAGACAAGGGACCCGAGGCAGTGCCTGCTCCAGTTCCAGGATTCATTTTAGAATTTGTCCTAGTTAAACTGAAATTCAAGAGGAGAGGAATAGCAGGTAGACTGAGAGCATGGGACACTAAAGGAACGGAGAAATCCTCTTGTCCCTGGCCAAATCCATCTGGGATTATCCTGTCCTTGAGGTAGGTGATTTTCTCTGCCCCATCAGTAAACATTACAAACCCTTTATTCTAAAATGGAATCCAAAATGAAAAGGGGAAAAAAGAGCACCTCTTACCAAACAAACAAACTTCAGACTTAAGCCTCTTTCCTGAGACAACGTACGAGAGACCATGAAATTCAACCCTAGAATGAGCTCAGTGCTGACAAAGCATTGCCTGTTTCTAGTCAACACCTTGGAGACAGGCGCAAAAATGTTTTAGAGATCACAGACTGAAAGCCAGGCTCCATATCCTGGCATCACTGCTACAGGGCAATGTTTCCTGTCAGGAATAGTTTCACAAATATGGAGAGCTCTAGGGTTGCCCACACTATTATTGCTGTTTTTCTCCATGGGCTTTTCCAGTGTTAGATGAAGTCAAATGATGAAGCTTTTGAAGTAGATGAAGCTTTCCTTTATACAGAGGTATAATAATGGGTGGGGGCAGGGGAGGAAGCAACTTCACTTGCTGGATTTTTGCCCACTCTGTAGTAGTTAACAGCACAGGAGCCCTTCCAGAAAATGCTGGCAATCCTACTCAGCATAGCAGTGAGCAGAGCACCTGTTAACTGAGCTCTTGTTCACTCCTCCTTTCAGATGCCAATGAAATTATGAGAGAGGAAGAGAATTCTTGTTCTGCTGATCAGTTGATTTCCCCCCATGGAACAAGCATGCCCAGTAAATACCTTGGAATTATGCATAATTCTAGGGAAAGAGGTGAATGGATCCCTTAGATTCATCTAACACCGTTCTTCAGACATGCCCAATTAATTTTAGTAGTCAAACCACAGTTTTGAATAGCAGAAGGTAAACACTGATACATGGCTTGTCTTTAACAAACTCTCTCATTTATCATGTATGCCATGCACAAGCTGTTCAAATGTCGTCACTGTTTTTTGCCCTTTTGCTGACCGCCCTGTGGAACTTTCCTTGATTTAAGTGTATCCGAAAGCAATTCACATATGAATATTTATGCCCGTCAAACCAAAAGAAAATAGCCACCTGGCTCCCACTGTGGACTAATCTGCCTAAAGGTCTCAGGTGAATTCTAGGGCTTGAGTAGTACCATTCAGGTCTCGGTGCCACCTTTAGGAATCTGAAATCCTCCCCACATAGAGCACAGAGTTTTCCGAGCCTGCTGGGGTTTTTTTGGATTGGCACTGGAGTACTGAAAATATCTCCATCTCCCTATTGGAACTGCTAATCAGGGAAGAAAAAAACAACTATGCAATAAGAACTAGAAACAATTTGCCAATAGTCATGGATGTCAAGGGGCCAAATGTTTGTGCGTGTTCATGTATGTGTGTACATATGCCAGAGTAGGTAGTGTATTGAAGTTTGCAAGTAGCAGAAGAATCAAGTCAAGGAGGTAACTGAGTCAGTTAATAAAGGACCTTTCTAGTAGTAGAATCTTTCCCCTTTCTTTAAACTTGACTGTGCGACTGAACAACAACAACAAATTTTGTTTTTAGATTAGGAGCATGATCCAGCCAAAATCAAATATAATTAAGTCTCATTAACTGCAATAGGAGAGAATGAATCACAAATTTAATTCTTCCATATAATTCAGTGGGATTTAAATTAATTTTGGCTGGACCATCCTCAGAGTCTGCTTGGAAATAGAAAACGCAGGAAGTGGTTCACTTTTTTAAAAATTAACCTTTGTTCTCCTTGTTAGTAGCACCAAGTTCCTACAAAGTCAAGCAGGCGCTCAGGTGAGCTTTTCTACACTGTTCTACACTACACTTTGGCGTAGTGGTTAACTGCGTGGACTCTAATCTGGGAGAACCGAGTTTGATTCCCCACTCCTCCACTTACACCTGCTGGATGACCTTGGGCAAGCCATAGTTCTGATAAGAGCTGTTCTTGCAAAAGAGCAGTTTCTGTCGAGCTCTCTCAGCCCCACCTACCTCACAGGGTGTCTGTTGTGGGGAGGGGAGGGGAAAGGAGTTTGTAAGCCGCTCTGAGACACCTTCTTCTTTTCAGGCAATAATTCCAAGTATAATTGGGGGGGACCCTTTAAAATTGAGAAGTTCTCCTCCAATGAAACAGGGTGTGCTGGAGAGAGAAGGAGATGAGCCCCTCTACATTTTTTTCTCAGCTTTTTTTGAGCCATAATGACGAACCATGGCTTGTGACTACAAAAACAAACTTGGGAAGATCTTGGATTCTTGCAGCCCCTTTCCTTGTTTGCAGACAGTGCAGATCTGAAGATGTTAAACAATAATTCTGGTTATGTTGGAACAACAATCTGTCATTCATTTCTTTCTTATAAACCACACCTGCAATCCTGATTAAACCAGGATTTAATCCTTGTGCACAATCCTGATTTGTCATGAAAGAACTTAAGCATTTGTTTGTGGTTTAGATGTAACAAAAACTATGGCTTGTTGTGAACCAGAAGATCTTTCAGTCTTGTGCTGTGCATAAGAATAGAGGTTGTAGGCAAGAAACAAACTGTCCTTTGAGGTTTGCATATAACAACAAACTATGGCTTGTTGTGAATTAGAAAGTGTTCAGTTCCTGAGCCACATGTGGTGGGAGGGAGAAGGGCATATGAACCCAAGAAGGACTTCCAAGGCTCATTCTCACAGCAACAAACCATAACTGGTCAGGGCAGCATAACACAGCCATAGAGTAGTTGAAAGCAAACAGGCTGGAAGAAGAAGAAGAAGAGATTGGATTTATACCCTGCCCTTCACTACCCAAAGGAGTCTCAGATCGGCTTACAAACTCCTTTCCCTCCCCCCCACAACAGATACCCTGTGAGGTAAGTGGGCTGAGAGAGCTCTGACAGAAACTGCTCTTTTTCAAGGACAGCTGTGCCAGAACTATGGCTTGCCCAAGGTCATCCAGCAAGTGCAAGTGGAGGAGTGGGGAATCAAACCCGGCTCTCCCAGGTTAGAGTCCGCGCACTTAACCACTGTACCAAAATGGGATTGCTGTGCTGATCCCACTTTACCTCTGGTAAATCGTTGGTGGATTTCTGTATTTTGTTTCAAGAATCTTCTACAATAGTAATAATTATTCTTCACATTTATAAAACAATGTTGAATTTCAAAGCACTTCCATGAAGGGGACAGAACATATTTTTCTCCAGGCCTGTTCACAACATTATCTTTCAAACTCTACGCCAGCGCTGTACAATAAGAGCAGTGTTATTTTCTTCTCCTTGCTGGGGGAGGGGGAGAGCCTCAGAGAGATTTCTGATCCGTAACTGACCATGCCGTCCTAAGCAGAGTTCTACCCCAATCCAAGTTCATTGAAGCTAATGGGATTAGAAGTAAGTGGGAACAATCCTAAACACATCGACTCAGAAGTATGTCCCATGTAATTCAGTGGGGCTTACTTCTAGGATAGTGTCTTCTGCTTAGGCCACCGTCAGCCTCAAAACCATTTAACTGCATTAGCTGCTTACCAGAAGCGGTGGTGAGAGCAAGTGCATGCACGCACACACACACATAGAGGTCAGTAATGCAGCCTCTCTCCAGCCATTTCCACCTCTCTTAAAAACAGCATGGCTCCAGCCTCAGTTCTTTGGTCAATACAGCTGTCAGGTGTAAAATCAAGTAGATCCAGTCATTCTTGCACAAAGAAAGGTTTATTAGGATTAACTTGCTAAAACCCACAGTAGGAGGTCATTGTCAGGAATGGGGAGCAAAGCAGAGCCGGCTAACTTATAGTGTGATGCAATGAAGCGCCTAGCGAATAAAACTTGAGCACTCGCGCGGGAACTCCCGGCGGGAGAAATACTTCATAAGCGGGAGACTACTCCCCCCTCCCCTTGCCTTCCCAGGACTGGAAAATTCTCAGCGAAACAAGAATAGTCCAAAGCCTACATTCAAGGCCACCGTGATAAGGAAAAGCGGCAGGGAAGAAGCTCCCACGTTTCAGGCTGCATAGCTACGCAAGCGCAAAGCGGGGTAGAAACATAACACAATGGATGCAGTGAGAAACATCAAAGACATCATTTTCTGACATTCTGCCCCTCCCAAAACTCCACCCACCCACCACTCAGGAAGGAGCGAATAGGGGCCCCCCGGTTTATCAGGGTATCGAGCGTGAAAGTTTCTAAGGTGATCAGGTGCATTGATATCAGAAACTTTCACCCATTCCCTGTATTGGGGCCCAAAATGTACCCATTGCACCAGGTACATAAGTTGTCCACGAAGTATCTTAGAGTCCAAAACATCAGCGATCTCATAGTGCTCTTCACCGTCAACCATCAGAGGGGGGAGGATCCAACGTCTCAGGATGCTCTTTAGTTGGGGGAAAGGCCGGCTTGAGAAGGCTGTAATGGAAAATTGGATGTATTGCTTTAAGAGACTTAGGCAAGTCTAGTTGTACAGTTACTTGATTCACACATCTTAGCACTCGGAAAGGACCAATATATTTCCACGCCAATTTTCTGGATTGTTGCGCTAGTCTTAGATTCTTAGTCGAGAGATAGACAGAGTCTCCCGGTTGTAAGTTCCATCCCCCGGCCCGTTTCTTATCTGCTTGTTTTTTATATTGTGCCTTGGCCTCATTCAAAGTCTCGATAATTAGGGGCCAGGAGTCACGGAGAGTTTGACACCATGTCGAGGCTTTCCCACCAGTCTCCCCAGGTTTTAAGAAAGGAAGAGGGGGCTGTCATAGCCCATGGCAGCTTTGAATGGTGACATTTTCGTGGAAGCATGCCATGAATTGTTGTAAGCAAACTCCGCCAATGGCAACAAATCTACCCAATTGTCTTGTTGATAATTAGAAAAACACCTTAGATATTGTTCTAACGTCTGGTTCACTCTCTCCGTCTGGCCATCAGTCTCAGGGTGATAGGCAGTACTAAGCGCACGTTCAATACCCATTAGAGTCATTAGCTCAGACCAAAATTTGGAAACAAATGGAACCCCCTGTCGGAAACGATCTTGAGGGGCAATGCATGCAATTTGGCAATGTGTTGAATGAATGCTTTGGCCAGGCCTTTTGCTGTTGGCATACTGGGGAACGGTATGAAGTGGGCTTGCTTAGAGAATAGGTCCACTACCACCCAAATAACAGTCATATGTTTAGAGGGGGAAGATCAGTGATAAAATCCATAGAGATTACTTCCCAGGGTCTGCTCGGGGTGGGTAGTGGTTGTAGGAGGCCTGGAGGTTTTCCTGGTCTGGCTTTACAACGATTACACGTTGGGCATGACTGTATATAACGAGACAACTCTTGCTTCATTCTGGGCCACCAGAAGCTCCGTTGCAGAAGCCTTAAGGATTTTACATATCCAAAGTGTCCCGCAGCTTTTGAATCATGAACTGTGCGCAAAACCTGGGCTCGGGTAGCTTCTGGAACAAACATTTTATTTCCCTTGTACCAGCAGCCATTAGGATCACACTTTACATCATCCCTGGCTTGTAACTCACTCGTCTCTGGTGGGGTGATGTCAGATAAAAACTGCTTTTCCCAATTCAATGTCTGGATGTGACTTATAGGTGCCTGTTTAGCTTTACGGGTTACAACTGCACCAACTAATTGTTCCGGGGTGAACATAGATTCCCGAACTTCGACCCTCTTAGAAAAATGCTGAGGAAGGCGAGAGAGAGCGTCCGCTAAATGGTTGGCTTTCCCTGGGAAGTGGTGCAGGGTAAACTGAAATTTGGAGAAAAACTCAGCCCACCGGAACTGTTTGGCATTTAGATTCCGGGGTTTTCGCAATACCTCAAGATTTTTATGATCAGTCCAGATTTCAAAAGGTATTCGGGACCCCTCTAACCAATGTCTCCATGTGATCAAGGCTAAACGGATAGACGCCGCTTCCTTATCCCAAATGGGCCAGAATCTTTCTGTGTCATTAAATTTTCTCGACACATAAGCCAGGGGTTGTAGTTGCTTTTGAGCATTCTCTTGCAAAATCACCCCACCCATAGCAGTGTCTGATGCGTCTACTTGCACTACGAATTTCTTTGTTTCATCAGGGTGGGCTAGTATGGGCTCAGACGTGAACAATCTTTTAAGTTGTTCAAACGCTTGCTGACACTGCGGAGTCCAGTCCAACGGGGCTCCTGGGACCGAAGCCTTAGATCCCCTCCCCTTGGTTTTTAAAAGTTCCGTGAGGGGAAGGGCTACTTGGGCGAAGTGTGGCAGGAATTGACGGTAAAAGTTGGCGAAGCCGAGAAAACTTTGGAGCTGGCGCCTGGTTTTGGGGGGTTCCCATCTCAAAACGTCCTGGACCTTTTTTGGGTCCATCTCCAACCCCGCGGAGGATATGCGGTATCCCAAAAAGTCAATGCTCTCTTGGTGAAATTCACATTTTGACAGCTTAACAAACAGTTTGTGTTCTAAAAGCTTTTCCAATACCTTCCGCATAAGGGTAGTGTGGGATTCTTGATCCGGGGTATAGACCAAGATATCATCTAAATAAACAACCACTCCTTTGAATAAATAGGGGTGTAACACTTCATTGATTAAGTTCATGAAGACCCCTGGTGCCCCTTGTAACCCGAAGGGCATCACCCGGTATTCAAATTGCCCCAGCGGGGTATTAAAGGCAGTCTTGTATTCATCCCCCTCTCTAATACGAACCCGAAAATAGGCATCTCTTAAGTCCAGTTTAGAGAACACTTTCCCTTTCGCCACCTCAGCCAGTAGGTCTTTGATGAGGGGCATCGGGTAGGCATTGGTAGCAGACACTGCGTTAAGTCCCCGGTAATCCGTGCTCACCATTTTAGGCGCCTCTGGTGTTGGGTCCTGCTGTGTAGCGCCGTTCACCAACAGGACCATCTCATTTCCCTGCATCTCACTCTCCTCCTCTAGCATCAAGGTATCCACTTGGTCAGGGCTAGCAAACAGAGCCCGTGTGTTGCGCGGTTTGGCGGTACCTTTTCTCGGGGTAGAGGTTGCCCACCTTCTAGGCTCTTCTTGTGGTAGAGCTCTATTGGGATCCCCTTTCGGGCAGGCAGCGGCGAAATGCCCTTTCTCCCCACATCGCAGGCAGAGCCCCTGTCGCATACGCTGGTCCCTCAAGCCACTTGGGGTAGAAGTTGGTTTGGGTCTGGCCTGGCCCGCCGCAACACTTGGACGATTGTTACCCAAGGATAGATCCAGCTTCATCATTTGCAAGCGACTTTCGGCCTTCTCGGCTTCCTCCATCCACCCCTGGAGGGTACGAGGTTGTTGAGAGCTGAGAACATTATTGCGGACGTCAACTGCCAGTCCCATTCTATATTGTTGGGCCAAGACCGCATCAGTCCAGTCTCGAATTTTTACAGCATGCCTTTGAAACTCCCTGGAGTACTCCCGCACTGAGAGTTTGCCTTGTCTGAAAGTGCGGAGGAAGGCTTCAGCTTTTTGGGCCGCCCCCGGATCTTCAAAACGGTTTCTCAAAGCCCACATGAAGTCATCCACATTCCCCAGCTCCTCCGCCTCCAGATCATGAAGGGCTACATACCAGCTAGTAGCACTCCCCCGGAACCTGGATGCAATAAACTCCACCTGCTGTTCTTCATCTGGGAATACATAGCCCCATCTTTGTACAAATTTTCCAACTTGTAATATGAAAAAGGACACAGTCTCTGGATCTCCATCAAAAGTGATCTCAAGCATGTCTTTGGGGCGGATTACCGGGGGGCCGGCGCCATGATCGGTACCGGCTGCATGAGGGGTGCTGGAGCCGGAGGCTGAGGTGGAGGCACAACTGGCGGCTGGACAGGTCCTGGTGGCCCTGGCCCTGCTCCCGGTACTGGGGCTACTACTGGAGGTGGGGCTGGTGCTGGCTGGCCCGGCCCTGGCCCTGGTGGCGCGGGTTGGCCTGGCCCTGGCCCTGGGGCCGCTGGTTGGCCCGGCCCTGGACCCGGAGGAGGAGGAGGTGGCCGTCCCGGCACCAACGGTGGCGCCGGGGCTGGAGCCGGTGCAGGGGCAGGTCTGGGTTGTGTCAGCGGATGGGCTCTAATAGCTTGGTCCATCATCTGGGGTAGGGACTGCCTTAGTTTACTCATATCCCTTACCAGCCGTCGGGTATCCTCCTGGATAGAATCCATGCGGGCATCAGTGTCCTGGCTGGACCCCGTTCTGGGAGATCCCCGGGACACCCGCCCTTGGGGAAGACCAAAACTACCTCTGGGATCCAGGAGGCTGTCACGGCTCTGGCTTCCCGGCATAGTCCAAGTGGTCTGGGTAGTGTCCAGCAGGTTCTTAGTCCAATCGCGCGATCTGCGAAATGTCACCCCTTTATCCCAGGGTGTTGGGACTCCTGGCACATAGGTTCGTGGAACCGCACCACCCTGACTTGGTATCAGCCCGGCCGGGCTGTAGATCGGGAGTGCGTACGTAGCTCCAATTGTGCCAATCGATGGTGGGGTAGCCAACACGGCTGCTGAATAGGCAGTTGGTGTCGGCACCACTGTAGTTGTAGTCACAGGAACCACGGTGGTAGTCGGAATGGTAACCACTGGAGCAGCCACAGAGGTAACGGGAGCCGTGGCTCCCAATGCAGTAGTCACTGGAACGACACCTGTGGCTCCCGCCGTAGTGATCGTTGGAACTGTCCCGGCGGCTCCCGAGGTGGTAATCAACGGGACTGCGCCCGGGGCTCCCTTTCCCGCCCCGCTCATCGTGGTGGATGGCGGTCGTCGACGGTGAGGGAAAGATGTGATTCCTGACAATTTCTGTCAGGTGTAAAATCAAGTAGATCCAGTCATTCTTGCACAAAGAAAGGTTTATTAGGATTAACTTGCTAAAACCCACAGTAGGAGGTCATTGTCAGGAATGGGGAGCAAAGCAGAGCCGGCTAACTTATAGTGTGATGCAATGAAGCGCCTAGCGAATAAAACTTGAGCACTCGCGCGGGAACTCCCGGCGGGAGAAATACTTCATAAGCGGGAGACTACTCCCCCCTCCCCTTGCCTTCCCAGGACTGGAAAATTCTCAGCGAAACAAGAATAGTCCAAAGCCTACATTCAAGGCCACCGTGATAAGGAAAAGCGGCAGGGAAGAAGCTCCCACGTTTCAGGCTGCATAGCTACGCAAGCGCAAAGCGGGGTAGAAACATAACACAATGGATGCAGTGAGAAACATCAAAGACATCATTTTCTGACAACAGCCCAGTGAACAAAGTTGGGTAGGAATGGCTGTCAAGTGACACGGTTTATTTTACTAGAAAAGGCTCTGGGGTGGTGGTGTCTTTTTGACCTGTCTCTTAATGGCGGTCAGCCAGTGTCACATTCAAACTATCCCCAGAGTGACTAGCTGGCATGAACGGAGGTACATGTGTTAGGTGTCAGCTCAACAGAAATTACACACAGGGCTTGTCACACAGCAATATACTATGTGACATTAAGAGTGGCGGGTCAAACTTTTGTCAGCACTGGTAGACCAGGGCCTGACTCTGGGTTAATCCTACAAAACCCACCCAGGTCAAGACCTGACATTCTTCTTGTTCTCTGGAGTCATTACAAACACTAATCTATTGTAGCAAAGTATATCTTGACAAGATTTTGTGTGTGTGTGTGTGTGTGCTTCTCATCTTAGTGAATACAGTAATAGTAAACAAAGATGCATATCCTGACCATATTATCCAGTCAAGAGGAAATCAGCAGTTAGATAAAATTTGTGTCCATTTGCTGAAATCCATATAGCCAAGAGTCATAGCTTTGAAAGCATTGCTTGAAAAAATTACCAACTCGACCAAACACAGAGCAGAATAAATGTCTGCTTGATTAACAATTCTGTACTTTTTAAAAATGTTGTAAGAAGTGAGGACTCTTTGGCAGCTTTCTGCCTTGACCACTTTACCAGGTTTTATTTTTAAAAAATATTCTGAGAAGAAGCTAATGTCTGTGTTGTCTTGTTGGGGGGGGGGGGAGGGGACAGCTATAACTTTTCTCCTTGGGTCTGTATGATGCCTCCCTAGACCTGATACACAAAAGACACCATTGGTTAACAAGTATCTACTCAAAGATTTAAAATATGAACTAGGGTCTGAGTCAAGCTCCTCTAAAAAAAATCTGTTGACGTTTTTTGTTCCCGGACAGGGCTTCAGGTGCCGCTGTAGGAGCTACTAGGGACCTCAGAATAACTTGTCAAAGAAGAAATGGTGAATTGCTAATAACACCATCAGAGTCAAGACCTGTTGCTAATGCACCTAAAAGGAAATAAAAAATGTGTGTAGAGCAGACATTAACTCTATGGGTTGTAAATTATGATAACAGTCTAGCCTTGCTAATCTGCACTTTGCTAGACCACGCACTTTTTAATGCATGCCAAAAAGAATCTATACTTTCCAGTTTGTAGCCAACAGCAGATGCTGGAGCACAATTTCCAGTGACATTATTTTTAGAAAGAGCAGGACTGTGTTTATCAGGAGACTTATCAGTTGTTATCCTAAATAATTAAAACAAACTGAGGGTGACAAAATAGTGTGTTAATCTTGCATTATTCGTGGCTCATCAAAGAATACACTCTGCTGTGTATGAAACACAATAACACCTATACTGTCCATGGGGAAAAATTGTGTTTTACTTGTGAAGACTGAGAAACAGAACTCCCCAAAGGTGGTGGCACTTTTGCTAGGGAAGGGGTGGCAGAGGCAGAAGACAAAGACTGAGGGATGAGGATAAAAAGAGGAAACGAGAGAAAAGGAAGTAAGGAAAGTCAGTGCTTCAAGACAAGTGAAAACGAAATGAAGGGGCAAAAGGCTTCAGAGGAAGAGTTCTGAAAGGCTTGTGACTGAACATTGCCCCACTAGGTTGCCCCCAAATATTACGCTTGATTAAATGTGATGCTGGCAAGGTAAAAACACTGCTCCCTGGGACTTTTAACCTCATGATCCTGTAAACTGAGCTACTACCCAAGCAAAACAGCAACACGGCAGGCATGGGTGCTTTGCAGTTTAAATGAGATCCTGTGTGAATGTAAGTCTCAGAGTGGGGGATGAGGCTTAAATGCCTTTCCTTCCACCAAAATCATGTCTAAATCAGGGCTTTGTCCCCGACATATAGCCCTAGTATGTTCATACCACAGTGAAAAGGGGTTGTGAACTGTAGTTCATTTTTTTTTACAAAAATTATAGATGGCCTCTCCACAATTCAGTTGTCAAAATATGGTAAATAAAAGCCATTCCTTTAACAAATCCTGATAATTATAGTTTTGTTAGGGTGCTAAACAACATTCTCAGAGAATCTCTTAGAGCTGAGTATGTTTAGCCTGGAGATGAGAGAACTGAGAGATGATATGATAACCATCTTCAAGTACTTGAAGGGCTGTCATATAGAGGATGCTGCGGAGTTTTCTGTTGCCCTAGAAGGTCGGACCAGAACCAACAGGTTGAAATTAAATCAAGAGTTTTTGGCTAAACATTAAGAAGTTCCTGACAGAGTGGTTCCTCAGAGGAACAGGCTTCCTTGGGAGGTGGTGGGCTCTCCTTCTTTGGAGGTTTTTAAACAGAGGCTAGATGGCCATCTGACAGCAATGCAGATTCTGTGAACTTAGGCAGTTCATGAGAGGGAGGGCAGGAAGGGTTGCATCAGTACTTCATTCCCGTGGCCATTTCTTACACACCCAGGGAAATGTTGGTCACCACTTTAGGTCAGGAAGCAATTTTTCTCCAGGCCAGTTGGCTGGAGATCCTGGAGGGGTTTTTTGTCTTTTGGGTATGGAGCAGGGGTCACTGGGTGTGTGCGGGAGGTATTTGTGAATTCCCTGCATTGTGCAGGGGGTTGGACTAAATGACCCTGGAGGTCCCTTCCCAGCATAACTTTGAAGGGTGGCCTTAGTTCTGGCAATATTTAAATATAGTTCATTACAATTGAAAACAACTCTTCCAAGATGACTCTGTGCTATATAGGGCCTAGCTATGCATTATGTTGTCCTGAGGTGTGACTTACCAGGCATAAGGAGGCCCAGTTCTGTTTGGGACTGGGGTGCATGGAGAGAGGGGGCTCAGATCTTCCCCTATGCTATTTTTCCTACCTGAAATAGCCCCTGGATGCTATTTAGATATGCTACATGGCCATACGTATTGATGAGCTACACATTATGTTTCCAGAAGGAGGCAAATTGCACCTTTCCAGGGCTGTTTGAGATCAGGAAGATGGCTTGGGAGAAAAGCGTAAGCCTCCTCTCTCCATACACTGTAGTCCCAATCTGGGCCCATGTTCACCTGGGAGGTGCAGCGTTTCAGAACATGCTTCTCCACCCAACCCACCTGATCTGATGAATCAGAGCCCAAAAATATCACAAGAGAAGCCCTGTATGGCCTTCCTTATGTTATTCGCTTATTTTGCCTATGGAAAACAAGTAAAACCTTCATCTACCCTTCTCTCAGATATCAAAAATTGTCAGGAATCTTGACAAATATAATTTCTGGATCTTTTCCTGAGAAGGTTGAATCTTCTGCCACAGAACCCTAATTACTTCATTTACAGTTCCCAGATTTCCTTCGAAATCATGGCAGTTTTTTAAAAAGCTATCATACATCTAGGTGCTAGTACTCGGTTTCACTTGCTGGACTTAAACTGGATTATATTTAAATGGATGGGTTTTTGTAAAAATTATTTCTCTGTTTAATAGCTTGTCAAGTAGCAGTGCCAGGTCCAGAAAAAGTCTCAGACATGCCTCCACAGATAGGCTGAGGCAGCAGTTAGTATGTCCACCTCACTCTATACATCCACCTTTCTTCATCAACATCATTTCCATTTTGTTCTGGATTCATCTTCAGTCTATTCTTATTCCTCATCTGCCTGCCAGTGGCCAACAGACATTAATTAGAATGTATATTTCTCATTTCATTCCACATGAACTATATCCTCACACAGCCCAAATACCACAAGCGGAAGGTGTTTATATGGTCATGTATGAACAAAAATGGTTCCTCTTACATTTAGGCAGGCATGAACAACAATATGAAAATACTTGGAAAACTCTGCTCTTATGTACTCTCTCACAAACTGTAATAATTTGTAATGTTTCTGTGTAAAGGAGCAAGACCCTGCTGTATAATAGCCATAGAGACATGGCTTTATCCTACTGAGCATTCATGTAAATAAAAAGCCTTACATTTATTTAAAAAAAATACTCCAGGAAAACAGTGTCTTCTCTCTCTCTGTTGAAGGCTCAGGTATTTTAACTTGAAACTTATTGTTGATGCATATCGTTCCTATTCTCTTTTGTTTTGAAGGCTTCCGGAAAATTCCTGCATATGTTTTGCCCTCATTTTGAATCCTCAGGCTGATTCTCTGTCCTGATTCTATAGTGGCCGTGGAAGCAGTAGCGAAAAAAAGCCCAAAAAATGTTTCATGGGACTACCTAATAGTTATGAACTAGGGAGAAAGGACTGACAAGAAGATATTTGATTCATTCCTCAGTCCCTTACCACAGAATCTTCAGCCATAGGAGAGACACATTCAACTTAAAAATGTCTCAGTGCTGGTAGAGAGAACAGCTGTGGAGTTTTCCCTTCTCAGATCCCCCAAGAATTCCACTCCAGCAGTCAAGAACGAGAGACAGAAAAGGATTTTCTAACACAGCGATAGTCAACCTTTTTGGCAACCATGCCAAAAATCCAATCCAAAGCATAAAAGAGGACATGTTACAGTATACATAACTGGGTTTTGCCTTTTGTCTAATAGCAAACTGGAAGGAAATTGAAATACAGCACTATAGAGGCAGACAGGAGCATCAGTCTGATAAGATGGCTGCATCCACACAGGGATTTTTCACCTGGGAGAATAAAAGCCCAGACAGTTGACAAGAGTTAAATATGTGGGCATGACATCTGCCTGTTCCCCCTCCCCCCGTTTGAGCAGAAGAAATAAATACCTAATTTTCTCCAACTCCAAATAGAAACTACACTGTGGTTGGAGGTGGTGCATCTGTATGGATGCTGCACCCACAGCCAATAGGGAGAAGGCAGCAAAGCTAAGCAGTGCTTCCAGAATGGCACACGGCAACTTGCTGTCATATCATGCCGCTGCCACCCTTAGCCTTGTAAAGGGATTTTGTTCCTTTCCTCTGCTGAGCTGTGCTGTAGCCTTACAGAATAGAGAAAGGGAGGGAGAAAGTTGGTTCCAGGCCAGAAATCTGTCTTTTTGTGGCAGGTGTAATGGGGAAAGGGGGGGGGGACCAGTAGGGGTGAAGGGACAGCTACAGAAAGCATTGCAAGAATCGGTCTGTTGTAGCGGGGGCGTGTCTTCATGCCCTCATGCAGATGCAGCCCTGGCCTGAAGCAGGAGAGCAACCACAGTGGGTACTGCTCTCTGATGTGTCGTCAAGTTCCTCTAGCCTCTAGAGCTTTCCTCCAGTCTAAGGAGTCTTAAATGATTCTTCCATTGGAGGAAAAGCCCCACGTTGGACAAACACTCCTCAGAGAGGAGAAAGGCTTCAGACTTTGCTAAGTGAAGTGGTGGGATATTGGTGGTTGCCAGTACTACATGCAGTATCCATACCTCAAATTGGCCATCCTTGAAGTAGCCTAAATAATCCAGTGAAATGCAGAAACAATCTGCTGTTTATCAGTTGTTCCCATGTATCACCTGGTGCTGGTCACATAATACATGTGAATTTCAGGGGGGAAATCATAATGACCTTTATTAAAAGGTTAAGCGTTTATCCCAAATACCATCATTGTATACTGTGAGGGGAGGAATTAAATGTCTAAAGGAGGAGGAAGAAGAAGAGGAGGAGGAGGAGATTGGATTTATACCCCGAACTTCACTACCTGAAGGAGTCTCAGAGTGACTTACAATCCCTTTTCCTTCCCCTCCCCACAACAGACACCCCGTGAGGTTGGTGGGGTTGAGAGAGCTCTCTTGCGAAGTGCCCTTGAGAGAACAGCTCCGAAAGAACTTATGACTGACCCAAGGTCACGCTAGCAGCTGCATGTAGAGATCAGAATCCACACTCTTAACCACTGCACTAAATTACCTCAAGATACCACACCCAGTGATGCATGTATTCCTTTCTTAACAACAGAGGCTAGATACAATGAATACTGCTAACACGGCTGGGATTACTGGGAACTGAAAACAGATTCCATTACTGAGTGTGGATAGCCCAGAGAGATGGAAAACATGCTAAATTTAATGGGGAAAGACAGTTGTTTTGTGGCTTGACTACCTTGCTGGGTGGTTTCACTGAGATCTTCCAGATGTTATTTTGGTACTAATTAATCTATACAGAAAACATCTGCCACATAGTTGTAAATGCACAATAGGCATCTTGGTTTCCCACTTTGGTCTTCTTCCTGCAGGAAATGCCTGTGAGGTCTTGCCACTCTACTCTCAGTGATTAGTGCACTTCCGACAATATCAAAACTTCTCCATATTTCACTTCCAAAAACTGAATTCCAATTCAAATAAAGTAATTAGGCAATTAAGGCTCATGAGCCATAAACAGGGTGGGTGACAGGAGGTAAAGAGGCCAGTCTTCATGTTCAAAAGACCATCCTATCACTCCAATGCTGTAAATGCAGTTACAGCTAGCAGAGGTCAAATTTGAGCTATTTGAGGGGCAGGATATGAAGAACATAAGAGAAGCCAATGTTGGATCAGGCCAACGGCCTATCCAGTCCAACACTCTGTCACACAGTGGCCAAAAATACTGGGTACCATCAGGAGGTCCACCAGTGGGGCCAGGACACTACAACCTTGACACAAAGAGTACTCCGTCTTTCTGTGTTATACCTCTGAGGATGCCAGTCACAGCTACTGGCGAAACGTCAGGTCCTACAATGCCAAGACCACGGCCACACAACCCAGAAAATCTACAGCAACTAACTAAATCGCTAATGTTTTTCATTATTGGAGAGTCATGTTATGAACCCAATTTCCTATCATATCAAAGCACTTAAGGTCTCCTTGCACAAGACGTCTGGTGTGGGTTGCATTGGGAAGGATCCCCCGAAGTGTGACCAAGGCCTCACCTTTTTGCCCCCAGTCTGCCCCCGCAGCCCAGCATAGCAGGAGGAGAGGCTACAGCCTACATGTCCCTTCAACCCCACTTATTTTTGGGCAACTAAAAAACAGCTGAGGGAGTGCCTGCATGTCCCACTGCCAGGGACCACGTGTCTGCAGGGGAGAATCAGGGAAGCAAATATTTTTAAAGGCAAGTCATTAGTCATGTGTCTGATGCAAAATGGGTTGGCATTTTCTAACCCAGCTCTCATCAGATGTCTTGTGTAATGCAACCCTTAATTTTTTTTTTTTATTTTTAGGTTTTATTCAGGATCTGCTGACTAGCTATGGGAGAATGTTTAAGTGGCTCCCAGCAGATTGGCACAAGCTCCCAGTAGTTGTATTGGTCCATCACAGACTTCCCGCCCCCCCCAGTCTTCTTCAAGTGTTGCCATTTTTTATAGTTGGGGATATTTTCCTCCAAGAGTGGATACAAAGGACCGTCATTGGACTTGTACTTCTGAGACAGTCTGTAGCATTGAACAGGCCTGCTGATGGGGGGGGGGGGTTTGAATGTGAGTGTGTGTACACATGCCCCAAAGTTATTTCCCAAAATTTTTTTATTAAAGTAAATGAGTCAGTAAGGGTTTTGCTTATTTGGATTCTTTATTTGTTTTCTCTATCAACCCAACACCCTAGGGTTAGCGTGGAGTTTTGACATCAAATGCATTCAAGAGGTTGCCTATAAATTGAGTTATTTCTAATTACTTGGGAAGAAAGATGTCAAAGCTTCATCACTGACATCACTAATCCAGGTTAAGTTTAGCTCAATTTCCTGCAGAAGCACCAAGGAAACACCACTGAAGTGTCTAGAAATTGTATAGCATTTGGTGATCATACCAAGTGAAAACGAAATAATCACCCAAATAAATTCAACGAAACAAATCAGTGTCTTTCTCCTAATCCACTGCAGTTCAGGCAGCCCCTTTGCTCTACTAAAGCAGGTTGAATATGTGCACAGAAGGCTAATGATTATATTTCCCTTCCCAAACTATCATGTTGTGCTAACAACAGATAGAAGCCAAGACACCTCTGCACCTAGATGCTCGCTGGGTGACACTGGGTATATATATGTATATAGGCTACCGGTTGCAAGGGTAACCAAAATGGCGGCCTAACTCTTGTGATGGGCAGTATAAGCACAGGAGAATAATGACTTGCAGCTCTGGATTCTATTTTATCTATTTATAGTGAATAAATAAATAACAAATAATAAAATCCAGAGCTACAAGGGACATCATTGTCCTGTGCTTGTACTGCCCCTCACAAGAGTTAGGCCGCCGTTTTGGTTGCCCTTGCAACCAGCAGCAAAAATGGTGGCCAAACTCTCTTGAGAATCGAGTCTTACAGAAGTTCAGGAACTGGGATGCACAGCTCGCTTCACTGGGGGATCAAGGAGATAAATAGATCTCCTTCCGGATGGGGGAAGCAGCAGAGTGAATGACAATTGGTCAGGAAGGCTGGTGACAGAATGCTGGCAGCAGGTGGAACAGAGGTGTGTACCCTCCATAAACTGATGCCTGAGTAGGCTACCCAATTATGACCAGGGTCCAACTTACCTGAGGGACTGCCTTTCCCCATATATACCCCAGAGAGCACTACAGTCTGGGTCACAAAATCGATTGGCCCTCCCAAGTCCCAAGGATGCCAGGGTAGTTTAACCAGGCATAAGGGCTCGGCTTTCTCGGTGGCGGCTCCATGCTGGTGGAATGAGCTCCCTAAAGAGATCAGCGCCCTGCGGCAGCAGGACCTTTTACAGTTCTGCAGGGCCTGCAAGACGGAGCTCTTCCACCAGGCTTTCAACTAGGAGCCGCCACCACTATTAACAAGTGCAACAGCCTGTAGAGCCTGGTCCCTGGTTGGTAATCAATAGCCTAGGCACACCGACTACATCTGAAGAAGATCAGTGAGCTAAACAACTATGGAATGCACTCGTGGTAATGCCATCATTAGAACATCAAACAACAAAGCTAGCACTCTAACACTGTATTGTTTTGGTGAATTGTTTTTAAATGTTTTATGAACTTTTGATTGTTATCTCGGGTAAGCCGCCCTGAGCCTGCTCCGGTGGGGTAGGGTAGGGTATAAATCGTAAAATAAATAAATAAATAAATTGTGCCTTGCTGGGAATTCCCCACCCTCAGCCCCAGTCTCCAGCCCATGAGAACTGAAGAGCTGAAGAAAAAGAGCATACTGATGCTCTAGGAATTTGTCTTAGTCTCTATGACCTTGGCCATATAGGTTAGGAGAAATTCCTAAAGCATTGCCTTGAAGTAAAGTACTGAGCAGGATGCATTGGTAGTGATATCAGCTCATACTTTATTGGAAGTGAAGAACAAGAGAGAGAATGCCAGCTCGCAGGCCGGCTTATATCCTAAGGCAAAACCACGCCCAAACACACCCCTCACACCCATGATAGGATTATTTACAGTGGCAAGAGTTCCATAGGTCCTTTCTCAGATCTTAGCCCTGTGATAGGAGCTGATAGGATCCGCTCTGGCTATCGTCTCTTGAAGCGAAGCTAGGGCTCTTCGCCTGACCGCATGCGGACCCGACCTCGCACGTGGCGAACTCAGTACACAACACTTGAAGTGACATCATATCCTCTTAGGGTTGCCAGGCAGTGCAACCAGTGGGAGGGTGGGGGTGAGGCCCCATTCTGGAGAAAAATGTAAAGAAAAAGAAGGCTTTGTCCACCTACAGGAAGTTATTACCATAAAGGTCCTGCAGTTCATATAGAATTACTGAAAACCTTACAGTAAAACCATATGTTCTTACCATAGAATTTCCAGCTTTTCCTAGAACTACACTTTGCCCCTTCCGGGTAGCTATAGGAATTGCCAGGAATGCTATGGTAAGGACTTCCTGTAAGGAGATGGGGCCTTGTTTTTCTTTTTAATTTTTCTCCTGTGATCAAGTCTTGCAGCAGCAGGCAACAGGACCTGTGGCTCAGCAGTCTTATATCTTCCCCAAATACCACCCTCCCCAGGCACCACAAACAAAATCTCCCAGTGCTTACCTAGGCATTGCTAGGAACCCAATGTGACAGGCTGTTTCTATCAACTGAGGGGATTCACACAGCCTCCTATAATTTGGGGAGACCCAGGTTTGTTTTAAATTATAAACCTTCCCCTCAATTATCAGGTTTTTTAAAGGAAGAGAGTATATAGGCTTTCGGTTCCCTGCTGTGAGGTAAGTTTTGTGATGCACAAGTGGAATACGGAGGTGACTAAGGCAGGAATTATATATTTACAACAAAGAAGATCTACTTATTTACAGGTAGGTTTCAAGGAACAGATCAGCAGCACAAATCTCCACATAGACAAAAGAGAAACCTCCCAAGAATAAACAGGCGTTTGCCAGTTAGCCACTAGGTTGGATCCAATTCCTAACACAGAGACAGGATTCCACCCACTCCAGCCTCCCCTCTCCCAAGAGTCCGACGAAGTGGCACAAGGTCTGCTCATTGCCAGAGACAGGCCTAACAACTGGGTACTCTATTCTCTGTCAGAAGTAGAGCCAAACCACTCTTCTACACTACTGAGCAGAGCTGTCCTTCTGCTCTCTTCCTGAGCCAGACCTGAGCTCTCGCTGCTCCCTCCCTGAGGCAGAACTGAACTCAGCTCCCACTGTGTTTCCCTCCAACATTCCACTCCTGTTCTCAAAGGTGATTGGATGCTGGAGCATAGGCTCAAGTGAGTGGCTGTTTTTACCTTCAGGGGCAGGACAGCCTCCTGTCCATTACACCCAACACCTAAGACACCTCAGGTTGCCTTATTATAGAACTGGCCAAAAATCTCCAATTCTTCATCTAAAGAAGGACCCAGACCCAGAAGCAGTGCCCCCCTAGAACTTCTCACTGCTTGGGAATATTAGACGTGCATCACACCACAGATCATCTCTCCTCAGGCCCATTGACTATCCTGAGGAAAGCTGACCCAGTTTGAGAAACATTTGAGCTGCATAGTGGTTGGCCAACATCCTGGTCTCCTTTAGTTGAAAGGTCAGAGCAGATAAGTTTGGGCCCTAGTTTCTGAAGTTCAAAGAGACTGTTTAAATAATAAAGAGGAACCCCCTGGCTTGCCCATGCTGTCAAGCATTTTCCTTCTCTTTCCGAAATACCCTCTTGTGCATACATTATACTTTCCCATTGTTTTGATTAAAAATTCCTTTGCAACACACACACACACAACACACGGAGCCTGTGGTGCTGCTGAGTGGCAACCTGCAATCCCAAAGAACGGCTGGAGTCGGCTTACAAATGAAGTTTGACTGGGTGGGTCTGAGTTGCTGCTGTCAAGAGGAGGAGAACAGCGCATTAGTCTTGAACAAAGCCAGGGCACTAACTATTCTTCCTTCTGTTGCACAGTGGGGATAACAGCAGCTGCCTTCGAAATCTCTTTACAGGGAGGAAGCAGACAGCAGAAAAAGGAACTTCTCTTTTTTTAAAAAAAGAAGAAAAGGAAGAAACATATTGGATTTATAATGGGGGGGCCCTCTCTGCTAATCTTGAAAGGAAAGAACACCTCCAAGCAAATTAATTTAATATTTTAGCTGGTTAAAAAAAAATTATGTGATCCTGCTTCTCAATTAATTTAGGCATAAAGACCAATATCAGAATGTAGCTGATAAGGCAAGCAGCAGGCATGCTCCAAACCCCTCTGAAGAGCAACAATTAAGGGCTTTACGCTAGCTTAAAACACGCACCCACACCCACACAAAACGTACATTTGAAATCCCTCCTTTCCTTTTCCCCAAAGAGTTCCAAAAAGAACTGGTGGGGTTGTACCCTGTTCAGTGTTCCATTCAAATGGTTTTTCAGCTATAACCCTGTTGCACGCCAAAAGAGAGACTGAGTTGGCAGCAGACGTTGCTCAGTCTCTAGACCAGGTAGGTTTGCCATCCTCCAGGCCTGGCCTGGAGTTCTTCTGGAATTACAATTTATTTCCAGACTGCAGAGATCAGTTCTCCTGAAGCAAAGGGTAGTCCAAAGGAACACTCCCCACTGAGCTCCATTTCTCCTCAAACTCTGCTCTCCCAAGGTTCCACTGCCAGATCTCCAAGAATTTCCTGAGCCAGAGTTGGCAACTCTAAGGCCAGCTCTTTTCCTCTCCTTCATAATTTCTATTAACTGATTTTACACAAATAGAAAAAAAGAGGCATTTAAAATGTTAACTGGAATTTTAATCTTCCTCCAAAGGCACTGGGTGGATAACATTTAAAAACACATGATCAAAAACCTTAGATATTTTCTTCTTGAAAAAGTGTAACCTAAAGAATCCCCCTTGTTCATTCCCTCCACCAAATACTCATCTAAAATAAAAGGGCTGCATTTCAGTTGTTGCGTGCACGGCTCCCTCTTGTCTAAGGTTAGGGTTGCCAACCCCCAGGTTGGACTTGGAGATCTGAATTACAACTGATCTCCAGGCTACAGAAATCAGTTCTTCTAGAGAAAATGTCTGCTCTGGAGGGTGGACTCTATGGCATTATACCCTGCTGAGGTCCCTCCCCTCCCCAAACCCCACACTCCCCAGGCTCCACCCCCAAATCTCCAGGAATTTCCCAACCCAGAATCGGGAACCCAAGGGGTGGGATAGCCAACAGATGGCTGCCCAAAGGCCATATAGAGTTGCCAGATCCTCTTCGCTCCACGGTGGGGGTGGGAGCTCTCTGGGAGTGCAAGTGGTGGGGTGACATTGCTGTGCGCAATGTCCCCAGGGTGATGATGTCACACAGAAGTGACATCATCACTCTGGATATGCCACACAGTGACACTCTAGTATTTTGGGCAAAACTCTATTGCTACCATAGAGTTTTGCCCCAAATACTAGAGCATCACCATGTGGTGTCCTCAGCATGATGACGTCACTTCCTAGCAGCGGATTGAAGCCCACCAAATTGGGGGATTCCCCCACTCCCACTTGGGGGCTGGCAACCCTAAGGCCATAGCGGGTGCCCAGGGACATCTGGAAAGAGACAGTCCTGCAGATATGTGGGTCCAAGGCCATGAAGGGCTTCAAAGGCCATAACCTGCACCTTGAATTAAACTCAGAAACAGACTGGCAGCCAAAGAAGTCATTTTGAAATGGGCAACATGTGCTCCCAAGCAGGCTGCTGCATTCTGGACCAGTTGTCGTTTCCATTTTGTCTTCAAGGGCAGCTTCAGTAGGGTGCAGTGCAGCAATTCAAACATGGGGTTGCAGAAACATGGATCACTATGCTTACAATGCGCATCTGAGATTTGCAAGAAAAGTCACAAACCATACCTCTTGCATTTAATGAACTTAATTATATAATTTGTTCCAAGACTTTACCTCCTTTTTTGTACATATGTAGTAATACTTTGGCCACCAAATGAGAAGGGAGTACTCACTGGATAAGACCCTGATGCTGGGAAAGATTGAGGATAACGGAAGAAGGGGATGGCAAAGGACAAGATGGTTAGACAGTGTTACCGACACAACAAATGTGAAATTGAGCAAATTCTGGAGGACGGCAGAAAACAGGAGGGCCTGGTGTGATGTGGTCCATGGGGTCGCAAAGAGTTGGACTCAACTGTGCAACTGAACAACAACAAAAAGTAATGTTATAACATCATCACATTGTAAAAAAAAAAAGGCTGGGTGTATCATGGGGAACAGCATGGTTCCCACAAAATCCTAATGAAAATAGTATTCCCTTCATGATTGTCGAACTGAATTAGGGCTGCCAGGTCCCCCAGGAAGGTGGAGGTTCCCCCGCTCAAAGGGCCCCTAAATCTGCCAGTACGGATCCGGCCAGCGGGGGAACCCCACCCCCGAAGTGGCCAAATCGGGCCGACATGCCTAGTGTGCTGATGTTGCCCGGAAGTGATGTCATCATGCCGGACATGTCACCCGGCAACATGCCTGGCGTGATGATGTCACTTCCAGGTGACATCGTTGCAGTACGCACATGCTTAGCGCACATGAATGTCCCAGAACGGGACCATCGCTCCCCTGCTGCAGCCAGTAAGTCACTTGGCAACCCTAAACTGAATACACCAATTCATAACAGTATCCTCCGGTATATATAATTCTGTTTTGGTCATGGACTCCCTTAACATTCCAACACGCTCTGAAATCAGTTCACTCCCTGATTTGTCATTCAGAGAGTCTCCCTATCTACTGGCTGCTTTGCCTGAGTCCTGCCTCCAACATTCTAGACAGTTTGCTGTTGCTATTCTGAGATAAAATAAATTTTCCCTTAGTGCCTGTTGGGGGAAACCATTGTTGCCAATCTCCAGGTGAGGGCTGAAGATCACTCAAAATTACAACTACTTTCCAGATGGCAGAGATCAGTTCCCATGGAGAAAAATGGTGGACTCTTCCTTAATATCCTGCTGAGATGGCCCCTGTATGACAGCCAATGTGACTTAGCAGTCAGGGCTTCAGAGCACGGTAGAGGCTGCAGGTGGTGGTGGGTGAAAAGCTGAAGAGTGAGGAGAAAATCAAGGTAGGTTGATGATTGTCTGGGAAGGAGATAGGGTTGCTAACTCCAGGAGGCCGCAACCAGTGTTTTGGCCTCACTTCCAGGGCCGGCTCGCCCACTAGGCGAGCTAGGTGCTCGCCTAGGGCGCCGGCCCTGCAGGGGCGCCAAAATGCCCCCCGCTCCCCCCGTGAAAAGCCCCCTTCCCACCCAGCACCCAGAAAAGCTGGTGCCACCACTGGGAGGGAAGGGGCGGGTGTTCTAACCCTGCCCCTTCCCCGGCTCTCCTGGGTGCCTTGCAGCTGCGAGGTGCCCAGGAAAATGGCGCTGGGCCATCTCCAGGCCCCACCGGGAGGTTGGCTTGGACTGCAGGCCCCAGATGGGGTCATGGCAGCAGTGCTGCCAAGCCGCAGCAGCCAGGAGCCACTGCTGGCCAAGAGGAGGGCCAGGCTGACATGCGCTGGCTCCGCCCAGCCACCTGGAAAGGCCCCGAGGTGGCCAAGTGGGGAGGCAGCAGCAGCCCATTCCCTTGCACCTCCCCCCTGCAGTCTGGGGATGAGGGGAGACAGCGCCATGCCACCAGCCCTTCTCTTGGCCAGCAGTGGCTCCTGGCTGCCGTGGCTTGGCAGCACCGCCGCCTTGGCCCCATCTGGGGCCTGCAGGCCAAGCAAGGACCCCAACCTGTCCCATCACCCTTCGCTAAGCAGGGGGACAAGGTCTTAGGCCTTGGCCCGTCAAGTCACCTGTGGTGGGGGCAGAAGAGCCCAGGCAGTTTGGTCCACCAGAGCCTCAACCGCGGGGGGTGGGAGGAACGAGGCCGGGCAGCTTCGCTGAGGTGGGGTGGCAGGGAAGGAGACAGGGGCCTGCAGCCAGCCACCCCAACTGGCACCCATTGTGGAGAAAGGGACAGCCCGGCCACCTTGGCCCACCAGGGCAGAGGTGGCGGGGGAGGGATGAGGCCAGGTGCCTTGGTCCACCAGGGCCTCAACCGCGCAGGGGGCAGGCAGCTTTGCTGGGGCGGGGGGCCAGGAAGGAGACGGCGGTCCATGGCTGACCTGGTGGGGTGGCGGGGAGGGGGACAAGGCCAGGCGGCGTGGGGGGCAGGGATGAGGCCGGCCAGCTTCGCCGGGCTGGGGGGGCTGGAAAGGAGATGGTGGTTCGCAGACGGCCAGCCAGGCTGCCACCCATTGTAAGGGAAGGGATGAGCCTGGGCAGCTCGATCAGGTGGGGTGGTGGGGGGAAGGACGAGGCCCAGAGCCTTGGCCCGCTGGGGCCTCAACCATGCTGGGGGGGAGGGAATGGAGACGGCAGCCCATGTCCAGACAGCCAAGCTAGCGCCCGTTGTCTTCAGTCCCACAACAGGCCTTCTTCTTAGTATTATAATAAACAAAATTTATGTCATAACACAATCAACATTATGCTTACAAGAAATAACAGATTTCTCAGGGGACAACCTGAGAGGAGGGGCGGGAGAGGTGAACACATGACCCTGATGACACAGAAGTGTGGTGGGAAGCAAAATTTGAAATCAGGAATTCCTAATGGTAAGTTCAGATCTGAAGGGAAAAAATTGCAGAAAAAGTGGATTCAGAAAATGTGAGGTGATGGAGCACTAAATTCAGATCTACTCCTGGGGAGGCAAAAAGTTGTGTGGAAAGTTGTGTAAACTTTGATTCTTTATGAACGCCAATGTGGAGATTTGCACGAGTGTGGAATCTGAACAGGTGACAATCTGCAGCTGAAGAAGGGCATTAGGTGTGCAAGTACATAGCACGTGCCTGTCATCAATCAAAACTCCCATGTGCAGGAGAGTCAGTTCAGTTCAACTTTTTCCCCCAAGGAACTTTTCTAGTCAGAGGATTACTCTCATAAATACTTCCCATGAAAATGGAATGAATGACCTATTAGTATAGGCAACTTATTCCCCTACAAGACATTAACTTCATACAGAGTATATAGTTTTATGGGGCTGTAAGTTATCCATAGTACATATTTCCCGGGGTGGGAGAGATTCCCCTGACAGGAAAAAATATGTGACTTTGGCATTCGCAAACATTACAAAGAGATGAAGTTGCAGATATGGCACCATGGATTCTGCCAAGAATAAGTCTTTCACCTCACAGACTTGGCTGTGTCCAGTCTAGAACTCTGTGTACAGTTCTGGGCATTTCTGTAAACCCCTGAAAGATGCCAAACTGCAGAGAGGAAAAGTGAAATGGGATTAAATAAGGAGCAGTTTGTTTAGACAAACAACAGATTTAAGCCTTTGCAGTGGCGTTGAAGTATGACTAAGTTGTGACATAAATCTAAGGGGTGTAAAAACAGCAAGGAGAAAAGAGAGAAATTATTTAGGGTAGTCCAAGAGGACAACAGTGAGTAATGGGACTGGGATGAAATGGAGCAAACAAAAACAGCGGCCACCGTCCATTTCCTGCACAGTGAGTCACTGGAAGGATCATGCTGATGGGAGAAATTCCGTACCACAAGGAGGCGGCCATATGCATGGATATATGAGTGGCCTTAAAAAGTTACCTAGAGAATGTGTTGGGAATGGGCATCCTGGAACCCTCAACAGCAGTTTTTCCCCAAACCAGGAGGCAACAAAACTACTTTAATCTTTAGCTAGGAGAATAAAAATCTATTTTTATTTATTTACTTATTTATTAGCAATATTTCTCACTGGGACTCGAGGCAGATTACATAGAGTGAGTCAACACAATCAACAAGGGGGGACATTCAGTAAACAATGAAATAAGACTTGGGTTGTAGAACCAACTGGAAATCTGAAAACAGAACTCAAGCTGAACAGAAATGTTAACAAACCACAGCAAACTATACACAGTAAAACAGACCAGTGAATTTCCATAGATGTTCTAGATCAGGGTGCTTTAAACAGGGGAGTGGTGCCTTTTGATCTCCATGGGAACTGGATTAAGGCACAGTTTGTGAGAAGAAAACAATAAAGATGGACACATGGACTCTGGTAGCATTTATTTCGTCCTTGGGAGATAGAACTTGTAAATGCTACAGCACCAAAACATTTCACTGCCATGGAAGCTGCCTAGCAAAAATTAAGATATAGGGTTGCCAACCTCCAGGTGGGATATTGTCATTTATCCGATAACCTCCTGGTGGGGCCTGGAGATCTCTCTGAATTACAACTATTCTTCAGACTACCGAGAGCAGTTCCCCTGGAGAAAATGGCTGCTTCAGAGGGTGGACTCTGTGACCTTATACCCTGCTGAGGGCCCTCTCCTTACCCAAACCCCACCCTCCCCAGGCTCCACCTCCCAAATCTGCAGGAATTTCCTAACCTGGACTTGGCAGCCCTATGTGATACATTATACCTTCTCTTCAGCTATGAAGAAGTAGACCTATAGCTGGGTGATGTAGGGATTACAACATGGCTCTGAGGTTTAGCTGATCCTCGGGTCAGTCGTAAAGTCACTAAATGGATGCACTTGGACAGGCCTGTATTTTCCATCCTCAGTTCCTAGGGCTGCCAACCTCCAGGTGGTGGCCAGAGATCGCCTACTATTACAACTGATCTCCAGGCAACACAAAGCAGTCCACCTGGAGAAAATGGCCACTTAGGAAGCTGGAGTCTATGGCTTTATACCCCATTGAAGTCTCTTCCTACCCCAACCCCTGCCCTGCTCCAACCCCCCAACCCAAAGCTGGCAACCCTATCAGTACCACCCTGTTATAATATTCTGATATTACCTTCGCAAGGTAATGTGTCTGAGACATGATCAGGCTTGATGAAATGCTTCAAGCACGTAGGGGAAGTACTGTATATGAACTCCAAGTAGCACTGCAAATGGAGTTCCATGCTGCGTGCGTAGCTGGCTGCCCAGGACAACCTTCTCCCTTGGAGACTGGGGGCTATTAAAACAAATGAATGGTGACGTCCTTCATGCCTTGTGTGTGCCTTCTTCCATTTTTAAAAGGGCTGCCAACCTCCAAGTGTGGCCTCATGATTTCCCAGAATTACAACTGTGCTCCAGTCTACAGTGAGCCATTCTCCTGGAGAAAATGGCAGGTTTGGAGGGTGGACTCTGTGGTATTATACCCAGCTGTGGGACAACCCCAACCCCAAATCTCCAGGAATTCCCCAGGGTAGAGTTGGCAGCCCTAATGGGTTGCTATTACAAACCTGTTCTTCCTTGACCTAAGCCTGTTTCATTTGTGTGGAGCCCAGTTTTCTGTTTCATTTGTGCTTTGATTAGGACTCGCCTTGAGTGCTGCAGACCAGTCACGGTTTCGAAACAGGCTTCAAGCCCCCAGCAGAGGGGCAGGCAAAAAAAGTACTAGTACCAAACTAAATGAGATCGTGGGAGAGCCATGCCTGGCTCTCTTTTCTCTTTGGGTTTTAAAAAACGTAAGAGGGCCCTTGAGGAGCCCAATTCAGGTTTATGGCCCCAATGCTTAGGACGGGGAATTTTAGAGCCAGTTTGATGTAGTGGTTAAGTGCACGGACTCTTATCTGGGAGAACCGGGTTTGATTCCCCACTCCTCCACTTGCACCTGCTGATGTGACCTTGGGTCAGTCACAAGCTCTGGCACAGCTGTTCTCTCAAGGACAGTTTCTGTCAGAAGTTCTCTCAGCCCCATCCACCTCACAGGGTGTCTGTTGTGGGGAGGAGAAGGGAAAGGAGTTTGTAAGCCGCTCTGAGACGCCTTTGGGCAGTGAAGGGTGAGGTATAAATCCAAACTCTTCTTCTTCTTCTTAACCTTTTTCTTTGTGCCATTTTCCCAATGTAAATCATGTCCCTGAAGCTGCTGTTTGTCCCACAGGAGAAAGCACACAGTTGCTCATATGGATTTAAAAAAAAAAAGCAGAATAGCCGGTAATAGATTTCCTGTAATTATGTCTGGATTTGTGTGTACCTGGTTTAAGCCGCTTGCTGTGGAACTACCCTCCCTGACAATGCAATCCAATGTAGAGCTACACCATTCAAAGCTACTTCACTCACACTGAAATCACGGGAGTTAACTGTGCACAGGATTTCACTATAAGAATTTTAACACCTTGTCAGTGAATGAAGCCCAAATGTCTTTCCATAGCGGCACTCTTAATTTTCAAACTAGTGACCTGAAGTGGAACATGAAATGGATCTCAGTGGGACTTGTCTGCATCTAATGTGTTTACGACCCGAGAGAAATAACTCTGTCAGCTCTCACATCACCCTCTGGCCAATGTGCTCCGTCCTTTCTGTTTATTATTCCTAAAAATAGCTGCTCTCTGTAGTCTACACCGTCAAAACAAAAACAAACCATGAAAAAGTCCATCATTCACACACACACACACACACACACACACACACACACACACACACACACACACCCTTTCCAAACAAATGACTTAAAGAACAGGGTGGCGACACATTTGTCAAACAATACTAGAGTGCCCTATGAGCCAGGCTTCATTACATACAGGACATGAGGCTATAGACTAAAGTCAAAATGATACACAGAAAGCCGCTACAATATTTTATACTTAACAAGCAAGTCAGAAGCCCTTTTGCTCTGTCGCAAGTACCATTTTTTTAACAAAGTCAACAATTTGCTATGTTGATGTTTAAAACTGTGGAGGCGATTCACCATTGAGAGCGCATGCAGAAAAAAGCAGTCATGTTCCTTTAAAGAACCTATAAAACAGATGTTTCTGTCTAAACATATAAAAGATCTATACCAGGAATCCCTGGTAGATTACTACTCCCTTGTGCACATCTCCGGGTGTTTAGACAGTTGCATCTTTCCTTCACAATGTTATACAGTAATGAAGCTGATATTCCTGCAGCTGCCAAATATGAATTGTCTTTGATCCCTTGTGACAAAAATGGGACGTAAATTGTAACTAGTGATAATAATATCTTCAGGAACAACTGTGCCAATTTACATTGCATTTCTAAGGTTATGCCACATATCTGGCTCTGTTCTCTTTCTGAATGTAAAGCATGTTGATAGCCTGAGAGAATTTCTTATTAATTCCAGTTTTCCTTACTTTGCTTCTGGCAAAACATCTGTCCTAATTTTCCTTACAAATATCAATAATATGTGTTGTGGCATACCTATCATCTGGAGACTGACTGGGATTACTTGTTTGCTGCCTTTTAATCTCACTCTACTGCAATGTTTTCCCCACTCCCTTTTATTCTCACAACAGTCCTGTGAGGTAGAGTGGGGACTGGCTTTTGGACATCTAATGATCTTTGTAGGTGAGGACTGAGTTGAAAAAGCATGGATTCTCACTCCATGTACAACATTCTGTCCACCATATTGGTTCTTCAGAATAACAAACACAAGATATTAGCAATTGTATACATGAAGTGGCCTGACCCGGATAGCCAAAGTTAGCCCCATCTTGTCAGCAATCTGTAGAAGTGAGCGGTGGCTCACGAAAGCTCATCCCCTACCACATATTTAAGGTGCTACCCATCTTGTTCTAAAATGAGGTTTCCCTGGCTTTCGTAGGGAAGTCATCTACCCAGGAAGCTGTTCCACCTAAGCCCAGGTACCAGGAGAAGGTCTGTCTGTAGAAGGTGAGGAGAATAATCTCAGTACACAAGTCAAAACACTCTTCTTCACAACGGGGTTTGCCATGGCAAAACTTTGCTCAAAGGAAGCCCCATTTCAAAACAACTTGTTTTAAACAAGCAAAGGGCTGCAACTGCAACCTCAACAACTGGGCGGATTGTAGACGTTTTTTATGAGCCCCCAGCAATAAATCTTCATTGAGAACCCCAGGCAAGAGAGCTCTCCTTCTCCAGTGAAAACATGCTGTTCCCTCCCCTACTTCTGTAACCCTTTAGTTTACTCCTCCAGAAATTTTCCCAAGTAGAGGAAAAGATGGATGAGGACTGTATCAAATCTGAGACTGAAGTCAGTCAGTTCTTTAAAGACCAGTTGACCTCAGGCAGTTATAGTCTGGCCGGATGCTAGCACCTGGAGCACTTGTCTCAATCTCCCTGCCCTTTTCTTGGGCCAAATTTATATAATACTAGAAAGCTGAAAGTGTCTCTCTCCAGTCTCCCTCCTCTGACACGTATCTCCCGTGTCACATTGATGCTTTCCCTCTGGTTGATGCAGTACCTGCGGCTGTTGCTATACTTTCCAGTGGTGGAGAAAAGGAGTATCATGTTGGTTTCCTAGAAACCCTGTGCCTGGTTGTGTAGTCTGTTGCTGCAAAATATTGAATTGAGCTCTTGGAGCCTAATCCCAAATATACACAGATGCAAGTCCCATTGTTTTCCGTGGTGTTCATCCCCAGAGAAGTGTGCATAGAGGAAAAGGAAAACATTAAGTAAGCGTCTATTGCAATTCAGTGGGAAGCTGTTGATTATTTAAACCAGTGACTCTGGTCTAGGGAAATGTAGTCATGCTTACATCCAATTGAAATCAATGAGAGCTGAGTTGGTTGGTATCTACTAATGTGGGCATGCTTTCCCCCCTGGATCTGGCCTATTATTTCTTTGCTCCAGCTGCCTTCCTCCATCTTCCTAGCCAGGTCTTTACTGTTATGCTTCCATGTATTTTGCAGAGCAACTTAATTTTAAAAAATCGGCATTAGCAAATGTCCTGGATCAATTACATGATAGGTGAATTGCGTGGTACCAATTAAGTCAGGCCGGCTGTTTTCCTATGGCAGCTTGGTTGTGCAAAATGGCTTACCGAAGATGAGCTTTTGTAATACCACAATGCATCCTGGTGTAAACATGTAACATGCTGCCCCCCGAACCCCACAGTCTCATGTGGCATGAATGAGATATTTCTAGTCCATTTCCAAATGGCATAAATAGATCAGATTATGGTCATAGTCTTGCTGTGTGTCCTAGGCCACCATAGATCCTGGGATCCTGACAAAATTGTACCCATTTCCTTCCTTGCTCTCCTCTTCTTGGATCGCAGGTAATGGGGTCCTACAAGCAAATCACACAGCAACTGCCATATAATGCAGAATCCTCTCCTTCAAAACGTACTGCTTGTACACTGCTGGTGGGATGTGCGGTCAAGTTGCAGCCGACCTATGGCAACCCCATAAGGTTTTAAAGGCAAGATATAAACAAAGGTGGTTTGTCATGGCCTGCCTCTGTGTAGTGATCTTGTATTTCCTTGATGGTCTCTTTTCTAAGTGCGAACCAGGGCTGACTCTACTTAGCTTATGAGCTCTGGCTAGCCTGGACCATCCAGGTCTGGGCACGCATACACGGAAGGGGGGGAACTTACCCTTTGCATTTACCAACACGTAGCTGAAGAACTTTCCCATAGCCTGGTTAACATGTTATGGGTACAATCCTCGTGTGGGCGAAAAAAATACAACATTGCGAACACGTACTGAATATTTCTTGCATGAAAAAAATCAGGTTTCTCGCACTTGCTAAAGTCATTATCTAGACACATTACTAGGGAAATTAGTGCTAAAAATCAACATTGTGCTTCTCCCCCACCCCGCCCCAACTATTCCTGGGGCCCAAAAAGCGCTTGAGTTTAAGAATACAAATTTAACAGTCTGGCAGCTATTCAGTGAACGGTATCATTTTATACCACCTTTTCCCCTGCTGAGAGGAAAGATTGTAAGTGCTTCGGCTCCAGTTGCAGTGAATGGCAAAATGCCCACAGGACTTCAATGGGAGCAGGATTTTGGTACTTTATGTGATACTGCCAGGTGCAAACTGTAATGTGCAAGACCGTAAATGATTTGGATGCAGTTGGGAGCTCCAACACAGTGGCTTTCCATGAGAAACAGTTTAGACATGAATTCTGCAAGGAGACTAGTGCTGCTGTAATCAAGGGCTTAATTGCGTGCTTTAAGACAAACACATGCTTCAATACCTTGGTGGAATACCAGGTGGAAACACTTCCTTTGGAAGGGGGGGAATGAGCCTGTGCCCCCAAAGCTGTATTTTGTTTCCAGCTTTGTACAGGATTTCTGAAATGTATTCTTGAAGGTGTACAGCTTTTGAGGCCACAGCGTGACCCATCTGTCCTTAGCACTGGGAAAGCTGCACTGATGCCCTGTAGAGCATGTTGTAGCAACAGTATACAAAGGCACAGGAAGCCATAGAGTATATCTGAAATAGTGCACATATGGCTTTGTATAGGAAACTTGGACAATAGCAACAAAAGTACCAGTGCACCATACACAAGTGAAATTTACCTTATACACAAATGCTTGCTGAAGAATACAGTTTGCATGGGTTAAAGCCAGTGCTGAAGAGTGCTTAGCATAATAGAACAGGACTTGGGAGGGTAGCAATTCAGATGGCCACTGAACTAGCTGGGTAACTTCAGCCCAGTTACAGTCCGCCTAACATGAATACATGAAGATGTCTTATACTGGGTCAGACCATTTGTCCAGAGTCTCAGGTGAGCTCTTTCACATCACCTGCTATCTGATCCTGTAACTGGAGATGCTGGGAATTGAACACGGGACCTTCTGCCCGCTAAGCAGATGGTTTGTCTCTGGGCCATGCCCCCCAATCTACCCCACAGGGTTGTTCTGAAGATACAATGGGAGAGAATCACCCTGAGCTCCTGGAGGAAGGGTGGGGTTGGGGAAAGAATGGTGTAGTGGTTAGAGTACCAGACTGGGATCAAGAAGACCCAAGTTTGAATTCCCCTCTACCATGGAAACTGGATAAAAAATGTTGGGGCAGTCACACTCTCAGTGTAACCGACCTCACAGGGTTAAAATGGAGGATAAATGAGGGTAAAATGGAGGTGTTGTAAACCACTTTGGGTCCCCATTGAACAGAAAAGTAGGGCATAAATGAAGTAAAGAGATATATAAGTAAACAGATGTAACATTTTCAGTCAAAGCTTGAGTCCAGTGGCACCTTTAAGACCAACAAAGCTTTACTCACAAGTATAAACTTTGTTCTGCTGCTTCAGAACCAACATGGCTACCCCACCTGAATCTATTTTCAGTCCAGAGTACCTGTGATGAACTCATCTTTCTCTTGGGGTCATTTCCCTGAAGGTCCTTCACGGGAACCTCACAAGTCAGCTGGACACAGGTGACCAACCTGTTGTTTAATCCCAACTGTAGCCCTCTCAGTATAGTCTCATCTGACTGGCACTGACTGTCCAGGGTCTCCGACAGAAATCTTTCTTATTATCTGCTACCTCATCCTTTAAACAGATGTGTTAGGGATTCAAGCATAGAAAACATGCTTGCTCTAGAGCCATGGCCCCAGGTAATTCGAAATATACTGCCCCTGAGTAAGGAACTTCCACTTAGCTACAATAGCTAACCACCGATAGATCCAAAGCAAACAAAGACAGGGCCAGTTTGGTGTAGTAGTTAGGAGTGTGGACTCTAATCTGGGAGAACCAGGCTTGATTCCCCACTTCTCCACATGCAGCTGCTGGTGTGGCCTTGCATCAATTACAAGTTCTTTAAGAGCTGTTCTCTCAAGTGCAGTTCTCGAAAGCTCTCTCAGCCCTACCTACTTCACAGGGTGTCTGTTCTGGGGAGCAGAAGGGAAAGGAGATTGTAAGCCTCTCTGAGATTCTTTCGGGTAGTGAAGGGTAGGGTATAAATCCAATCTCTTCTTCCTATACTTTTAAGAGTTGTGTAGAAGAGGTAATTTTGGCAGATGCAGCTTAACTAACACAGGTAACAAAAACTACACCATTGAAATATACTCCTATAGAACTATCAGACATACAGAAGCTGCCCTCTCATTGCTTCTGATCCCCTAAGCATTTCTCCACAAATTTTTTCTAATGTTTTAAAATAATCCAATCTTAATAATTCCCCTTGATGGGAAGTTTAAGTAAGTACTAAAGTTTCCCATGGAAACCAATGGAATTTCAATATGCCAAACTCTGGATGGATCGTGCCCCTTGTATTTACATCTTTAAGCAACCCCAAACAAAGAAGAAATGATGATCTGTCAACTCAAACTGAAAGAGAGAACAAATATCACACCGTAAAATATTTATTATGAAACAAAAGATCTTTTGTCTTCACTTGTAAGAATCACCTACTCAAGTGCCCTTTACGGATTTTGTTTTAAAAAATTATGCCAAACAGTACCATTGGTTTTACATTATTATACAAGACATATAAAACACCACATGTCACAAACTTTTAAAAAAGAAATTACAACTCAGAGCATATTCCCCATCTGTTGTAAATTAATTTCTAAATAGTTTCGATTTAACTTATTCATAAACAAATAAAGAGATTCACCTGATTCTTTATGTAAGCAAAAGGGTGTGCGCAGTGAAAGCTGTGAAACTTAAAACTCTGGGAGAGAGAAGACAAGATGGCTAACTTCATTTACAATTGGGGGGAAAAGCTAACCTCCATGTCTGAGCCCATCTCCCTGAAGAGAAACAGTGGGGCTAATCAAGTGAGCTCCTAAGCATCCAAAAACACTTGGAGAGGAAGCATCCGTCGCCCCACAAGAAGTTTTCAGCAGTATCTCCCAAAGGTGAGACCTAGGTGTTTCCAGACAGCCTTAATGTTTCAGTTTCATTTCCCTTTGCTACCATTCCCCACCCCCCTTTTTTCCACACAGCTTAACTAGCAATCCATTGCCATCCCACTTTTTCAACGTGTTTTCCCCACTCTTGCTGAAACTTGGGGAAAACAAGTTTCAGAAAGAGCAGGGGGAAAAAAGTTGAGAAAACAAGACAGCAAGGAATTAAAGAAGGAGGAGGAGGAGGAGATTGGATTTATACCCTGTCCTTCACTCGGAGTCTCAGAACAGCTTACAATCTCCTTCCCTTCCCCTCCCCACAACAGACACCCTGTGAAGTCAGTGGGGCTGAGAGAACTGCTCTTGAGAGAACAGCTCTGAGAGAACAGTGGCTGACCCAAGGTCATCCATTTGGCTGCATGTGGAGGAGGAGTGGGGAATCAAACCCGGTTCTCCAGATCAGAGTCTGCCACTCTTAACCACTACACGAAACTGGCTCTCAACAGCTAACAAAGTTGTGTGGAAACAAGGAGGGAAAAGGCAACAGAGGGAAATGAAACATTAAGGCTGTATGGAAAATGCAAATGTCTTTGCTACTCAAACACAGTAAGCTGTAGTATTTTGTAGGGAGCTATCATCAATCAGGTGCTTTTGATGCAGTAAACTCCTACAGGGTTTAAGACTCATACATGCAAAAGCTCCGAAGGAGAATCAAGAGTGCATTTCTAGGCTGGAATACTATCTGTGCTCTCTTATTCTTATTTCACTGGTTAAGATGCTTTCCCCCCCTTTTGTGTATTTTTTACTTGTGCATGTAAAAAAAAATGTTTTTAAGCCAATGGACTTAGCACAGTGTCAACACATGTCTGGCTTTTGTAAACAGAAACATATTGAATGTTTCATTTATTGCTGCTTTTAAACATGGAAACAAATCTTACAGCACAAGATCATGCATGTTTACTCAGAAGAAAACCCCAGTTTTCCATGCAGCTCACACCTACATACATTTTGCAAAGGATTGCAGCCCTACAAGCCCTGGGCTCCCAAGGCATAAAATGGATGTAAATACTTCTGCAGACCTTCCAGTTTTTTTTTTAACAGCTGCCATAACTTTAGCTGATGATTGACAGAATCCATCACGATTAGTGCAATAACATCCTTTCAGATCATGCTCATTCACCTGGAAGACTTTAACTTCCCCAAAGCTTTTACCCTATACAGAAATAATTTGTTAATAAAGTAATTTTTACACACTGGAAAGCTATAAAGATGTTGCTGTCCGCCATTCCCCTCCCCAAAGCATTTAGGTGATGCTGGTATTTACTTCTAGCACCCTTTAAAGAAATCCTTCTACAACTGTACCATTATAACTGTGTGAGCCATTCCATATTCAGTTGTTTGGACTGACTTCACATGCACACACACACGATGGTCAGCAAGAGCAGTATTAGAAACGAACTCCACTTTCTGTGGCCCACTCCACCTGGGCCTGGATTTCGTTTTTAGATTCCATTTAACCAGAAAGTGGGGTCCTGCTGGAGACACCCTTGGATGCAATCCATCGCATGCCACTGAAGCTAAACTATAAAGCAAGTGTGTTTTGGAGACTGCAGTAGCCTCTGCAAACTTTGTCTGCAAATGCAATCAGACTTGAAACGTGCAGGACCAAAAGCCAAAACCATCGTTTCTGTGGTTATTCCAGGCTGGAACAAAACCTTTTCCACTTCTGATCTGAAAACTGTTGAGGTAAGCAACACTTTTGCAAAATGTTAGAAGTTCCTGACCATTCCTGAAACCAACAAGTTCTTGAAACCAACAAACTTCCTTTGCATCTCAGTCCAAGAAACCAAGGGGGCTTCAGGGGCTTGTAACATTCCTTTGTGCCACTTGACTAACCTCTCTAAGGGAACTTTCAAGAGCAGGTATAGCTAATGAAAGAAAAGAGGGGGGGTAGCAAACTCTTTGGATCCCAGCCAATGAATGAAAGGACCCAAAAAAGTTGGATGATTTCAGGCCCCTCTGGAAATGAAATTGTTTGCACATTTCCTACAGAGGAAATTATTCGTCATAAAATATAGTAATTTCAAATTAAGCTCCAAAGACTCTGTAACTAACAAGGAATGCACTGTTATCGCCTTCTGTCGTCACTATGATTGTCAGTACAACAAATATGAAGTGTATTTATAGGATGGGGGGGAAGGTAAGAAAAGATGCTTTTAAAATACTATCTTGTACAGCAGAACAAAACCTTTTCTATTATCTAGGCAAATTCTTCTATGTTGCTCCTGAAGGGCACTTATTGGCCGAGGCATCTAATCACTCTCACATACACTTGACTGGCTGAAATGTAGATATCTCTCCAGCGTAATACTTTGCCTCTGTACATCATGCAATGGAATGGAAGCACTATCTGGAAATGTTAATTCAAAAATACCTTCATACAGGGTGTTCTCCTTTTTTTGGCAAATAAATCCAACGAAAAGAAAACCATTTATAAACACAGTCTGACATGCATGAGCCATCCAAAATTATTTACAAATGATGTTCAGCAAACTTCATCCCAAAAGCATTTCTTGTCTGCTCACAGTCTGTTGCAGCAATATATATATATTTTTTGCTTCTGTGGTTTATTCCTCTCCCCCACCCCCTAAAGTTATACAGTCACTGCTGGGTACATCTTCTGTTCACTATTACTGTGGGGATAAGGAGACTGAATTGGCCTGTATCCGCTTTGCAGACCGTCCAAAAAAGGCGGGACGGGGGGCATGGAATCATGTTGCACAGCATATCCTACGTACTGCGGGTGCAAATACTGTCCTTGGTGTGGCACTATCTGTGTAGCCTGCTGGCAGTTCAGTACTGAGAAATTTGTAGGCATGTTGACGTATACATTATTCATGGTCCCTTCTGGTAAACAGCAGTTAGTTTGTGACCTGGTAGGGGGGCCCCTGGCACCTGAGTTGGCACTGGAACTGGAGCTGGCAGCAGTACTTGATTGACGTGAGGAGGACCCTCGGGAGGTGCTGGCACTTGGAATCATGGGAATGGTCTCCATCATCCGGTTACTTCCAGGAGCTCTGCTCTGCTGGGGTTCTTGCTTGGGCCGCAGGCATCGGCAGCAGCAAGCTGCGACCAGAGAGCCCAGGATGATGAAAGCAACAAAAACGGATCCGACGATAAGGAACGGCACATAGATAGGCACTGCCAACAGAAAACAAAACATTCAGACAGCATCATCGCACAAATATGCATTACAAAGCAACATGATGAGGCTTGAGCCTTTGTAAAAAAAACCTCAAATGGTAGTGCATATGCTTAAACTGTAATGGAAGAGAACATTTTTACAAGTATGCATTTTCCTAGCTGCTTTTCTTCTTATTTTTAATGGGGGGGGACTATTGTAGGGCTGCTTTTTGAATACAAAATAAAAATGTAATTAAACAATGCTGACAGCATCAACATTCAGAACTGTTGATACTGTGTTTTCTAACTGGGCCACTAGGCTATTGTTGACCACAAGGCAAAGACCATATTTCTTCAAGATCAAGAAGCCAGTAGCAAAAGAACAGCACTGCATCAACCAGACAATGAATCTGTCTAGAACAGACTACATGATGAAGTGCCTTTAACTTCCTTCTCTTTAAGCAATCCACCAAGCACGGCTGTTGCCTGAAAGCCACAGATTTCAATGCGGGACTTGCACAAACTTTGTTCCGAGCGCCAGTGAAATTAATGCACGCTCTGCAATGCGTACGTTTTTCAGGAGTAAACCATCTCTAATTATAACATCACTTCAGGCTAGTGCTGGTAAGCTCAGGATTCACAAACAGCAAGCCAAGTGCTGGATATCTATCAAGGCTTCCCCAAAGAGATGTCAAAAGACTGAAGTTTACCCTTGAAATCCAGTTACATAAGCACATGATTAAGAGGTGGTGTCGTTTATTTATTTATGGTTATAGCAACAGGTCGGTTAGACAGTAAAATGACATGCCGCGTTACTTAGGGATATATTTTGAGAAAAAATTCTGGTTTTCAGAGTTTTTCTCATTAGTATTTTTAATTGGATGGAAACAAAAAAATCAACACTAAAAAGGATACCAATACAATACTAACATTTGTAAAGTCTGAATGAGCTGCTGAATCAAACTACAGGCACCCACACAGATACTAGTACCTTGTTTCTCCCCCTTTCATCAGTGTTCTGGTTATGTAAGAAGGATGCCTAATTTCCCCATTTCAGAAGCATTTTACTCCTCTTTTCCCACACAAGTAAAGAACTGCACAAATCTATCTGAAGAGTATATCTGCCTCCATCCCTTTTTTCCCCTGCCTGATAAGTGTTTAAATCACATTTAAAGCTTCCTTTATTTATTTGATTTATTTTGGCCCCGGTCACATGGAGAATTTGCTGTGTGAGAGGCACGAATGTCGGGCGGATTTTCAGGGCGCGATCACACCACAACATCTGGGAAGTGTAGCGCTCCTGTGGCCAACCCGTGGTGTCCTGCTGAAGATGCGGAGTTAAAAAGTACCTAAGGAAAGTGCAGTAGTATCTGGAAAATGCGCAACACAGGCAGGCGTCTGATCGTGGGAGCGCCAGTATCCCGTCACAAACCGAATGTTTTTTTAAAGCCTCCATAGGATGCGCACAAATGCCGAACTGCACATGCACACAAACGCGAAACTGAAGCAGAACTGCACATGCACACAAACGTGAAACTGAGAGCAATTGCCCGCCTGATCCAGAAGCGGTGGCTTGCGATCGCCGCTTGTGTAATTGCGCTGCGATGCTCCTTTGCCATGCTTCAGCATCACCGTGTGATCGGCAGCTAAAAGCCTAAGCACGGAGACTCGGGGGACCGTGTGATCAGGCTACCGTGCTTCATTTTGCTCCGGGGCGAACAGCCACACCTCCCCCCCACGTTATCTGGCCCGTGTGACTAGGGCCTTAAAACATTTATCTGCCGCCTTTCCACCCAAACAGAATCCTCTTTGGCAATACACTTACTGGGATCTATCCAGGGATTGTGAAATGAGGCCAGAGAGTGGACAGTATGAAATACACAGAGGAGATGGAGGAGATTGGATTTATACCACACCCTTCCCTCAGAGTGGCTTACAATCTCCTTTGCTTTCCCCTCCTCACAACAGATACCCTGTGAGGTAGGTGGGGCTGAGAGAGCTTTCAAGGACTGCTCTTGAGAGAACAGCTCTGAAAGAACTTGTGACTGACCCAAGGCCACACCAGCAGCTGCATGTGGAGGAGTGGGGAATCAAACCCAGTTCTCCCAGATTAGAGTCCACGCTCTTAACCACTACACCACACTGGCTATGAAACAGAGCTGTCCTGGTTCAAATCCTGCTCCTGCCATGACCCTATTACATAACTCTAGGCAAACCACCCAGGGGTTTTCTCTCAGTGGTAGACCATCTGCTTTCCATGCAGAAGGCCCCAAGTTTTAATCCCTGGCATCTCCAGCTAAAAGGATCAGGTAGTAAGTGATGGCAAAGGCTGAGATCCTGGAGAGCTGCTGCCAGACAGAGTAGATAGTACTGACCTTGGCAGACCAATGGTCTTGCTCGATAAAAAGCAGGTTCATGTGACACTCCCTCTTTTCCACAGCTTCTACGTCACATCTATAATGTAGGGAATAATACTGACCTATCTTAGAGAGCAGTGTATAAAAATTATATTGGCTAATACATGCAAAACTTTTTGAACACTATAAAATGCCCCCTTATCAACAGATCAAGGAGGTGACCCTTCATCCTCAAGGGCAGGCTGTGCCTGGCAAGTGGTGGGAGCTTCAAGGGTGAGGACGTGGGCAGGGACATGTCATCTGTGCCATGATGTCACTTCCAGGAAAATCCAGACGTGACATTGGGTAGTGCTAGGAATTGCCAGAAACAGTAGGGTAAAACCTAGTGTGACTTCTGGGTTTCCACTGGAAAGCGATGTTGCAGCAGCGAAGACAATGCTGATAGTCTTTATTTTAGTGAGAGCGCCTGGCAGTCCTATCATCCCCCACCCTGGAAAATGGATTAAGGTTCTCACATAATACAGAGCTTCTATCTGAGAGATCCCCTATGCTGTGAAAAGTACAGCTTCTAAATGAATGGGACCCCAGTTACTTCACCTCCCTATCATAACCATTTTAATCATTTTGTAAACAAACACACCTACTTGGGGAAGGAGGTTGCAAACCAAAGAAAATTCTAGCCGTACACATCAAATAGAGTCCACAAATAAGAATTCTTCCACAACAAGATACAGTTCCGTCTCACGGAACCTGACCCTCCACTCTTCAACCTGGGAGTTTTAAAAACTCCCCTCTCTGTGTCTCTCCCAAGGACCTCACTGTCTCTCCCAGAAGAGCTGTTCTCTTTCTCTAACCAGGGGGTCCCAACACACCTCTTGGAGGCTCACCCTTCCAGCCCTCAATAATCCAAGGTGCCCTCTCTCAGAAGCCTCTCACACACTGTTCCATCATGGAACTGTCCTTCTTGCCAAGAGACTGGGTTTCTGTGGGTCTGCTTCCCAGCTGCCTATCAGGCATATCTTTATCACAACCTGGCAGAAACCAGTTTTCCCTGACTTGTTAGCCCCAGAGGAGCTATTCTAAATATTATTATCTTTAATTCTAAGATGCTTGAGAAGATACATCCTCACTGATACTGCCAGCAGGACTCACATGGGTCAGGAGTGATCCACATCTGGTCTGCACTGGTCAGGTATTGGATGCTGCATGCAAAGTTCCTTACTGCGCATGGAGAAAAGCATGCACAGCCCCAACTGCTGGATGTGGGCATCCTGTAATGAGGATCTGTACATACAGCACCCTGGGGACAGATGCAGACTCAAACACAGCAATCCAAAAACCTCCCTGGATAGAGACAATTGTGCATATCAGGGAGAATATCAAGTTAAGTTTGTTTAGAAGAAGTGGACCTGTTTGAATCCTAGAACAGCGATGAAGTTCAAGAAGTCACTGTTCTCTGTTATACATATCACAGAAGTCTCACCTTTGAAGGGTGTAACTCTTCGTAGGACTACACTGCTATATAAGTAAGTTCTAGTACAGGGTAACATCAAAGAGCCACACTTTATAGAAAACCTTCCTGGATGCAACAGCAATAAAATGATACCGTTCTGTAATAACATGTCCTTTATAAGGCTTAATTTAAACCATCCACATTAAATTAATTTAAACTAAATATGGATTTGCCTCTAGAGCAAAGGACTGCCAAACTGAGACCCTTCTGTGCAGAAATTCCTAAGAATGAAGCTTACGAGCCTAGCCAATTTTGTGGCCAATGGTTTGACTGAGATCCCATCACCCTGCTCAGCCTGTATCCCATCACTCTGCTCAGCAAAATTTGAAGCCTCCATACAGACTAAGGAGCCTTCTCTCCCAACTTCAATGGGTCTTCCTTGAAGAAAGGCTCCAAATTCCCTGGGCAGAGTGGCTATGTTAGTAGGACAATACATTCGCGGGCCTCAAGTTGTATACTGGACTGGGTTTGAACCAAAAAGCAGGAAACAAGGCAGCACTGGGGAAGAACACAGAAGTATGGCTTAGGTTATAGTCAGACCCATGCTCTTGCCTTGAAGGACCACAAATTCCTGGAGCCTGTACCACAGGTGGCACTAATACCACAAGTTGACCATCCACAAACTGAATAGTCATTGTATGGCTGGAAATGGGGTGGGGGTGATATACTAGCCACAGTACAGCAGAGGTGCACTTTGGGGTATATGTAAAGTGCCATCAAGTTGCACTTAACCGATGGCAACACTGTTTGGCTTTCAAGGTAAGAGACAAACAGAGGAGAGTTTGCAATTGCCTTCCTCTGACAGCAACCCTGGAATTTCTTGGGTGGTCTCCCATCCACATACTTAGCTTCTGAGATCTGCGATCGTGCTAGCCTGGGCCATCCAGGTCAGGGGTAAGTGCATTTAGCCACATCACAATCAATGGCGTAAGTGCACACGATTACACTGGCCGCTATGATCAGTGTGTTTGTCACTTTATCAAAAATACCAAACCTCATTGCTTGATCAAAATGTCACCAGGCAGAGAAAGAGGGACTACAGACCTTGATTTAAAATAAATTTACTTTGAAATTCTTAATTGTTGTCACAATCCATGAAAATAGCTTTAATGTGAGAAATCCAGGCATGGTAGAGCCACAGTGAAGAGCTTTTAGATCGATCAGTGTCAACTTTGTGTATATCTTTTATTTCATTGAGACTTCAAAAGCTCAGTACCGAGCCAGAGTTATGTAATGGTTTGAGAGCTGGGTTCAGATGCAGACTCTGCCAAAAAGCTTGTGGGTGAGTTTGGGCCTGTCACTCCCCGCTCTCAGCCTAACCTACCTCACAGGCTTGTTGTGAGGGTAAAATAAAATGAGGTGCTGCACAGTGAACTCATGCACATTGCCTGGAGTTCCGTGGAGGAAGGGCAGGATAAACATATATTAGACTAAGCCTCTGAATCCCAGAGCCAGGAGGCAACATCAGGGGAGGGCTCTGGCCTCTGTGCCCTGTTGGCAGCTGTTCAGAGGAACTGGTTGGCCACTGTGTGAGACAGGATGCTGGAGTAGATGGACCACTGGTTTCATCCAGCAGGGCTCTTCTTATGTGCTTAGACAGACACAACTACACCTAGATTATAAAACAGCCAGTGTGGTGTAGTGGTTAACAGTACTGGGCTAGTATCTCAGAGACCCTGGCTCAAATCCTCACTCGTGCCACGGAAGCTCACCTGAGTGACCTCGGGCCAGCCACACTCTATCAGGCTAACCTACCTCACAGGGTTGTTGTGAGGACAAAATGGAGGAGAGAACTATGTAACCCACTTTGGGTCCCCACTGGGGAGAAAGGCCAGGTATAAATGAATTAAATAAATAGAACGATGCCCTTAGTATGTAATTAGATGACTAAATAGTGACCTTGGGCTAGTCACTCTCTCTCAGGCTACCCTATTGTGGTGATGAATATACAAAAAATGATACAGTTATTAAAGATTTAATGTATGGAGGAGAGTTCATCTGTCTCCCGGTGGTGTCTACGAGGAAGAGCCTGCAGATCGGGTTGTTAAGTTGGCTGCTGGGACAATGGCAGTTAGGGCCTCAAGGTCACTAATATGTTAATAAATATGTTGAGTTACTTCACAAGGTCCTGAGATAAGTTTTGGGGGAACCTGGAGGACCTGGTTGAGAACTTCCTACGTTGCTTTTACCCACGTTCCCATTGCCTTGCTTCAAAGGTCTGTTGTTGTGAGGGGGAAATGGCACGGGGAGAACAATGGGTGGGTCTCCTCAGTGGAGGAAAATGGGGTAGAAATATCTAAATAAATAAATAAAGATGCTGAGTTTTGATGAGCTTTTAACTCCTGGATGATATGAAGCCAAGTGACATGTGGTTGGCTGCAGTCAACCAAATCATCCCCAGTGATGGTTTTTGGGGACGGTTCTAGCTCAAGCAGTACCTTCTGAATTTGTGACAGCAGAAGCAGATGGTGATCATTTAGTCACAAAAATTATGGAATAAAAGGTGAAGGAGCCCAAAGCAGTCAACAGAGATTTTCCCAGGATGTCTTGGGAAGGAAAGCCCTGGGAGGTGTTTGGGTAGGAAGACCCCCCCCCCAAGCCCACCAAATCTGTCGCAGCTACACATACACAATCTAAGAAAAGGAGGCAGACTATACTGCGGGGGGCGGGGAGCTTCCTGTTTATCTGCAAGGAAAGGACAGTCCAACCAAACTCCACCTACTTCTCTGTTATTCCCCCCCCCAAAAAAAATAGGGGACGGGCCTGCATCACAGTGGCAGACCTCATGTGTTGAATGTAGATGATCCCTGGCATCTCCAGTTAAATGAGTGCCAATAACTAGTTCGAGGAGAAAGACCTTTCTGTATCTGAAGCTCTGGAGATCTGCTGTCAAAGTGGGTAAAACTGAGCTAGATGGACCCGTAGTTTGACTCTGCATAAGGCAACTTCATACATTTATATATGTTATAACCAAGTAACAGAAGACTCCCTAGAAGCTACAATGACTGAGCTGAGGTGATCGTACTTTGGTCACATCGTGAGAAGACAAGACTCACTGGAAAACACAATAACACTAAGAAAAGTTGAAGGCAGCAGGAAAAGAGAAAGACCCAACAATGGACTCAATCAAAGGACTGTAATACCTGAGCAAGGTTGTTAATGACAGGGCATTATGGAGGTCATTAATTCAGAGGGTTGCCATAAGTCAGATGCAACTTGACAGCACTTAACAGATGTATTTCTTGCTGCTGGACATTCTTACCATATGGGAATAACAACGCCTACAACATGATGGATAGGCTTTATCTTCTGGTGACACAAATAACTGCATACTTTTTGGGATAAGCAAAGAGACAAGTACTAAATGTAGACTAGATGCCGTAAGTCAGAAGCAACTTCATCACACACACACACAAAGTAGAAGGCTTTCTTGGCAGCACCTACTTCATGGATGGTAGGAAAACACTGCTAGATCCTCTCAAAAAATACACAAATGCAAGTGATGGCAATTTTCACCCATTTCCCACCCTCTCATGGCAGCCCTCCAACTCCCCCTCCCAGGCTGCTACTGGAGGTCCCCTGTACACCAGAAGCAGAATCTCAAGGAGGTATTTCAGGCTACAGTGAGGGGGGAGGCTGGGAAGTGGCACTTCCATGCACAGAAATTCTAGATGGGATCCAACCCACTGCCATTACCATTTCTGTAAATACATGGCTCAACAGGAACAAATCTAGTTAGCTACAAATTGCTTATTTTCTGAATACACACTAGTACAGTAAATAAGAAATTAACTGAGAGGTTTTTTAATTTATAAAACTTCTGCTTAGGTTTTAGATTGCATGCATTTCAAAGTAAAAGCAGCTGAACCACCGAGGATCCCAGTTTCAGATGGTAGCCAGCAGTAGAACACTTGGACTGGAGTCCAGCAGCACCTGAGAGACCGGCAAAAAAAATTGGGGGTACAAACCATTGAGAGTCAGAGCTCCCTTCATCACATAGCCCTTGATGCTCAGAAGCTTATCCCAAAAAAATCTCTAAGGTGCTGCTGGATTTGGTTCTGGCTGAGGATCTCAAATGGCCTTTCAGATCAGAGCAGCACCCCTCTGCTGCAGCCACAGTGTCTCTAGATCCCATATAAAATGACCTTTAAGAGCACCTCAGCATCTAGGGCATTTTTATCCTGCCTTTTGTCCACAGAGTTTAGGGCACCACATGCAACAGTTGTCTCTGTTTTATCCTCACAGCAGTCCAGCGTGGGAAGCTGAAGGCTGAAAGCGTGTGCCTGGCCCAAGCTCACCTCATGAACACCACTGCTGAGCACTTAAGAGTCCAGCAGCACCACAGAGACCTACTAGATTTTCCGGGTACAAGCTTTCAAGAGTCAAAGCTCCCTCTGACAGACAAGTCGGAATTTGAACCCATGTCTCTCCAGTCCTAACAGAAAACTCTAACCACTATCCCACAAAGTTTTGATTCTGAAGTTATTTACTATTTATTTATCATTTTGTTCCAAACATCTATTGGTATGTGGAAGAGGGACAGACAGAAGGGGAGCGAAGAAGAAGACATGAGCCACTTATTTTCATTGGCTAGTATGCAGACCATGAGGGTTTTACAAAGTCTGCTTTTTATATGGAATCAACAACTTTCACATGAGTCACGTGCTCACAGGCCGCTTACTCATGTCCCCCATTCATACATTGAATGAAAGGCCTATACCGACTAACATTTTAAAGCTACACTGCCTAGGCCATTGCAAGCCAGCAAGTGGGCAGCTGCAGCAGGAGCCTCATAAGCTGATGAAGAGGCTAACAGAATTCGCCCGGTGGTTTTTGCCACCAAGTCACAGATGATTTATGGTGACCCTGTAGGGTTTTCAAGGCAAGAGAGGGTCAGAGTTGTTTCCCACTGCCTGCCTCTGCATCACGATCCTGGTATTTCTTGGGGGGGGGTTCTCCCATCCAGATACTGGCCAGAGCTGGTCCTGCCTAACTCCCAAGACCTGACAAGATCAGGCTAGCCTGGGCTACCCAGGTCCCGGTAGCAGTGCCGTACCCAGTTCAAATGCCCTGCCCACCACACACCGGCCTTAGCCACTTTTCCCCAGGTTCACTCCTCTTTTGAAACCTGGGGTAATATCAGTCTACCTTAGCTTACTGCAGTTCTTTCAACAGTCTTCTAACGTGCTGCACAAATACTAAAGACAAGTATTCCTAAGTGGCACATATCAGGCGTTACTGCTCTCATTTGGTAGGGAGCCCCTGACCTGCTTCTAGGTGCACCTGGGAGGCAAAATGTAACGCTAAGAAGTACAAATCTAATGTATGTGCACGCATAAGGAGAAAATCAGCTGTACGCTTGAAAAGTGCTTCGTTCTCTGCCATGGAATTCACAGCGGGCCCAATACACACTCCGCCCCAGACCTTTGGGATCAGGCAATGCCAGGTCTGCTTTTCATGAGCAAACCATAAGAACATAAAAGAAGCCAATGTTGAATCAGGCCAATGGCCCATCTAGTCCAACACTCTGTCACACAGTGGCCAAAAAGTGCCAGGTGCCATCAGGAGGTCCAGCAGTGGAGCCAGGACACTAGAAGCCCTCCCACTGCTGCCCCCTCCCAGCACCAAGAATAGAGTGCATCACCTGCCCCAGACTGAGAGTTCCTATCTATACCTTGTGGCTAATAGCCACTGATGGACTTTTGCTCCATATGCTTATCTAATTCCCTCTTGAAACTGTCCCTGCTTGTAGCTGCCACCACCTCCTGTGGCAGTGAATTCCATGTGTTAATCACTCTTTGGGTGAAGAAGTATTTCCTTTTATCTGTTCTAACCTGACTGCTCAGCAATTTCATGGAGTGCCCACAGCTTGTATTGTGAGAAAGGGAGAAAAGTACTTCTTTCTCAACCTGCTCAATCCCATTCATAATCTTATAAACCTCGATCATGTCACCCCTCAGCCGTTGTTTCTCCAAGCTAAAGAGCCCCAAGCGTTTTAACCTTTCTTCATAGGGAAGGTGTTCCAACCCTTTTATCATTCTAGTTGCCCCTTTCTGCACTTTTTCCAGTGCTATAATATCCTTTTTGAGGTGCGGCAATCAGAACTGTACACAGTATTCCAAATGAGGTCGCAGCAATGATTTATACAGGGACATGATGATACTGGCTGTGGCAGGAAATGGATGCCCCCCCCCCCCCGCGCTCCAGGCTCATACCTGCCGCGCCGTCCGGAAGGTCCTTGTCCGGCCGGCCGTGCTCTGCTCCCCCCTGCTGCCGGTCGTTGTCGCACACGCCCTGATCCAGCCGGGCCTCGGCTCGGGCGCAGCAGTAGCGAAGGGCGCAGGTGCCGCAGCAAATGGTGGCGTCGCCGTCGTCGAAGTGCTCCGGGCACTGGAATCCGTCCCGCCAGACCGCCCCGTCCAGCCAGCCGTGGCAGTATTCGCCGCTGGCCCGCGTCCTCGCCGCCAGCCCCAGAAGCAGCGGCAGCCACAGCCACCCGCCCAGCGCCGGCCGCCTCCCAGAACAGCGCCCCCTCCACATGGCACCGCTAGGGGGCGGCGGCAGCGCCCAAGCTCGGGCCCCAAGTCAGAGGCGCGGTCCTCCTGGAAGACGGGCGGGCGCGCTTCTCCTCCGGCTGCCGGGCGACGTGGAGAGAAGCAGGAGACCGCGCGGACGTGTCCCGACTAATGCCTCAAGAGTGTTATAAGACGTTGCGTGGTGGGGGCACAACTGCGGGAGGCCACGTCTAAGGATGCGTGGGACCGGACAGTTCTCCAAACAGCGAGAGTCCCACCGGCGAGAAAAGCAGGGCTAAACCAGCCGGTCTACGCTCGGCCTGTATTGTAGTGGGGAGAAGGCGACCCTCTTGAGATCCACGCGGGTCCTCAGCTGCGCCACTTCGGCATCGCGGGCCCAGCGTCACCGGCTCGCACGGGGCAAACAAACCACGCGCGGGTTTGGACGTTCGGGCGCTTTTCCGGGAGTCCCTCGTGGCCAGCTGGGTGACTCCCACTTGCGAGGTGCGCGAAGCGCTTCGGGGCGAGAGCCGCGCGGGATCCGGTCCACGGAGAGGCTGCCGGGGGGCCGGGCCGGCGACGCCCCCAGACTGGCGAGCGGGAAGCCAGCAGAGGCTCGCCTGAGGCGAAGGAGTCAGTGGCCGGCGGCGCCTCCGGGGCTGCTCCGGAGCTTCCGAGCCGGGCGCCGGGCTGCCCTCCTCATGAGTCCGCCGCGAAACGGCGGGGAGGCTGCTGAGGCGGGAGAGCGGCACGCGCTCGCCGGCAGTGGGGAGGCGAGGAGCTGCCCGAGGCAGGCGGCGGCCAGAGGGGGGGAGACCCGCCAGAGCCCTTGGCCGTCCCCTCGCCGGTCAGCGGCACAGCCGGGCAGCCGAGGCGGGACTGCGCGGGGTGGAGGGGGCCCCCAGGCAGGCGGGACGGAGCGAGGGGCTCCCGGCACCATAACCCCCCGGCAGGTCCCTGGGTCGGTGGCGCCCGTGCGGGACGGACGGACGGACGGCGGGCGAGGCGTGGCCAAGGGCTCTCCCCTCACGTCCAAGCCGCAGCCGTCGCCAGTCCGGGCGCTCCGCGTCGCCGCCTCCTCCTCCTCCTCCGCCCCGACAGAGCAGAGGGTCAGCTGGCCGCTCCCAAAGTCGCCATGCCCGCTCCCCACGAAGCGTCAGGCTTTCGGCCGGAGCAGGAGGCACGAGGTGGACCGCAGAGCGCCGCTCTCTCCTCTCCCGCGCCTGGAGTTTTCCCTCTCGGCCGGTGGATCTTCGGCTCCTTTGGCGAGAGAGGCCAGCAGGAGCGCCCGGCGGTCTGCCTCTCCCACTCCCCGGGAAAGAGGCGCAGCAACTCTTGCCTGGGAAACTCCTTGGCGCGGCTGCCTGCCGGAGGTGGCCGCCGAGCCAACAGCAGCTGCCTGCCGGGGCGCGCGGGCTCCCTTCACTGCTCCTTCGCGGACTTGCTTTCTGTGTTATTATAGGCACCCTACAGCCCCCAGGCGCGCATGCGTCCTCCAGACCGGCTGCACTCCCCCCCCCCCCCCGCTTTCTCCATGAATGGAGAGCTTTTGATTTTCTTCCTTGCGACTCAGAGCGGGGAAGACGAATCAATATCCTAAGAAAAGAGGAGAAGGTGGCGATCCGCTGCCTGGTGGGGAAAGGGCGGATGAGGCATGAGGAATAGTGGCACTGTCCGCTGGTGCACGTTTATAGCCTTCCAGCGTCCTACGCGAGAAAATAGGTACTCTTTTGTTAGTTTAAAAGCTGGAGAGGTACACTCCTCAAATCACCACGAGAAAACCTAACGTGGGAAGAGTAGCACAGTCGGGTATTTCAGAGCAAATAACACTGAGGGATGCTACTGTTTTTCATCCCCTTCCCCAAACAAATTCAATATACAGATATAAATTCTTCATGGAAATTTTGTGCCCTGTTTGTAAAATGCAAAGAACATGCACATTTGTTTCAGTGCATACAGCACATGACAAGAAGCCCTCCTGGCTGGTACTGTGTTCATCACATATATAAGTACCAAAGAAGAGCCATGCTGGATAAAACCAGTGGTCCATCTAGTCCAGCATCCTGCCTCACATAGTGGCCAACCAGTTCCTCTGGAGACCCAACAATTTATTACACATGCAAGACAGCATATATGTAGGTTGCACATTTGAAATGAGAATCCTTCATTTGGAGGGACTGGGGCAAAATTGTCATTTGGAACCATGCTGCACAAATAGAACCATGTAAAGTCATTTGTAAGGTGAAAAGGCGCACACACACCTATCACTAAATTCAACCGCTGTACCAGAAGGCTAGAGAGTTACTCCAATATTTAAAAAGGGATCCAGAGTGGAATCAGGAAATTACAGGCCAGTCAGCCTAAAGTCTGTCCCAGGCAAATTAGCAGAAACCGTAATCAAAGATAGAATTGTTAGGCACATAGAGGGACAAATCCTGCTGAAGGGAAAATCAGCATGGCATCTGCAAAGGGAAGTCCTGCCACACCAACCTTTTGAAATTCTTTGAGAAAGTGAACAAGCAGGTAGACAACGGTGACCCGGTAGATATTATATACTTGGACTCTCAAAAGGCTTTTGACAAAGTAAATTTAGCAGTCATGGGATAAGAGGATGGGTTTTCTTATGAATTAAAAACTGGCTAAATGACAGGAAGCAAAGAGTAGGACTCAATGGACAGTTCTCACAATGGAGGGAAGTAAGCAGTGGGGTTCTACAAGGATCGGTATTGGGGTTGGTGTTATTTAATTTATTCATCAATGATCTGGAACTAGGGGGTGAGTGGTGTAGTGGCCAAGTTTGCAGATCACACCAAATTATTCAAGATGGTGAAACCCAAGGCCAGCTGTGAAGAGCTCCAAGAGGACTTCCACAAACTGGGTGAGTGGGCAACAGTGTGGCAAATGAAGTTCAGTGCTGGTAAGTGTAAGGTGATGCACACTGGGACAAAAAAATCCCACCTTCATGTATAGGCTGTTGCAGCCTGAACATATTGAGACTGAGAGGAAGAAAGATCTTGGGGTCATAGTGGAAGGCTCAATGGAAGTGCCAACCCAGTGTGCAGCAGCAATGAAAAAGGCAAACTCTATGTTAGGGATTATTAGGAAGGGATTGAGAATAAAACAGCCAATATTGTAATGTATAGATCTATGGTGTGGCCTCATTTGGAGTACTGTGTACAGTTCTGGTCACCGTATCTCAAAAAGGACATTGCAGTGCTGGAAAAAGTACAGAGGAAGGCAACCAAGATGATTCTGGGGTTGTTGGAACACCTTCCTATGAGGAAAGGCCGATGTCAGTGTAGAAAAGAGACGACTAAGGGGGGACATGATAGAGGTTTATGAAATTGTGTATGGAGTGGAGAGAGTTGACAAAAAAAAAATCTCCCTTTCTCAAAATAGTAACACTCGAGGACATCCAATGAAGCTGATGGGCAGTAGGTTCAGAACTGACAAAAGGAAATACTACTTTACATAATTTATTACATAATTATTTTATTAAATTATTGATTAAAATGTGGAATAAGCTGCTAGAGTGATGGCCACAGGAATAAACAGCTTTAAAAGGGAATCAGATTCATGGAGGATAAGTCTGTCAGTGGCCACTAGCCATGGTGACTGAGGGGAATCTCCACATTCAGAGGCACTAATCCTCCGAATCCCAGAGCAACATCAGGGGAAGGCCTTGGCCTCTATGCCCTCCTGTTAGCTGTCCAAAGGAACTGGTTGGCCACTGTGTGAGACAGGATGCTGTACTAGATGGACTATTGGTCTGATCTGTTCTTATGTTCTCATTCACACAGGATACATTTAGCAGTATCATCAGCTAAGTTTGCCCTGACCTGCTAGCCTGATCTGGTTAGAAGTTAAGCAAGGTCAGTCCTGATTAGTACTTGGATGGGAGACCACCAAGGAAGTCTAGGGTCACTGCACAGAGGCAGGGAATGGCAAACCACCTCTGTTTGCCTCTTGGCTTGAAAACCCTATGGGGTTGCCATAAGTCTAGCAACTTAAGAGCACTTTTCTACCACCATTAGCTACATTCACTGAATGGAACCTTTAAGTTCAGAGACAGCCTCTAAATACCAGTTCTGGGGAAAGAACATTGGGGGGTAGCTACTGTTCCTAGGACTTGCTTGTGGACTACCAGGAAGCATCTATCTGGTGGCCTGGCCACTGTTAAAACAGGATACTGTGCTACAATGATCCCCACTGCAGTTCCCACTGCCTCTCAGTTATGTGTCCTGGTACCCCCAAATGCAAAAGAGTCTTGGCTTTCCTCCACAGGAGCAGGTGTTCCAGAGGAACTCGGGAGAGTCTGCAATGAGGATCACACCTATTAAGAAACCTCCCTCATAAGGAGGATGTTTGGTTTGCAACTACATGACATTTTGTGATTGGCCCCAGCATCCCATGTCAGCCATTTTGTGATTGCCTTCTGTGGAATCCATTTTGTGCTGGAGATCAGTTCCCCTGGAGAAAATGGCTGCTTTGAAGGGTGGACTCTATGGCATTGTACTATGCTGAGGCCCCTCCCCAAACCTCAACGTCTCCTGGCTCCACCCCCAAAGTCTCCAGGTATTTTCCAACCCAGACCTGGCAACCCTATGCCCAATCCTAGTTCTCAGAATTCTAGAAGCGCCTACAGGCTCAACAAGAATGAGGGCCCCTCCTGTAGTAGATGGACAACTGGCCTGATCCATCAGAGTAATAGAATCACAGAGTTGGAAGGGGCTGTACAGACCATCTAGTCCAACTGCCTGCTCAGTGCAGGATCAGCCTAAAGCATCCCTGACACATGTTCATCCAGTCACTGCTTGAAGACTGCCAGTGAGGGGGCACTCACCACTTCCCTAGGCAGCTGATTCCACCGTTGAACTATTCTTACTGTATAAAAAAATAAAAACCTAATATCCAGCTGTTATCTTTCTACCTGTAATTTAAGCCCATTATTGTGAGTCCTATCCTCTGCTGCCATCTTGGCTTCCTCTAAGTGACAGCCTTTCAAATACTTAGAGCGAGCACTCATGCACCCCCGTCCTGAACATTCCGAGGTCTCTCAGCCTTTCCTCGTAGGGCTTGGTCTCCAAGCCTCTGATCATCTTTGCTGCTTTCTTCTTCACCTGCTCCATTCTGTCCACATCCTTTGTGAAGTGAGAGCTCCAGAACTGCACACAGTACTCCAGGCGTGGTGTACCTGACCAATGCAGTGTACGGCAGGACTATGGTATCTTGTGGTTTGGATGTTATGCCTCTGTTGGTGCACCCCGAGACCTCATTTGCCTTTTTTACCACTGCATCACACTGACTGCTCATATTTAGCTTACAGTCCATCCATACCCCAAGATCTTGTTCTCACACACTGCTACCCAGAAGTGTGTCCCCCATCCAGTATGCATGCTTCTTATTTTTGTTACCCAGATGTAGAACTCTGCACTTATCCTTCTTGAATTGCATCTTATTCACATCCGCTCACTTTTCCGGTTTGTTCTGTTCTTACATTGTGCATTTAAGGACATTGTATCCCTTGATTTCAGCGTGAGAGATCTGAAGAAATGTTTAAATGTCTTCTTGAGATCAGTGGGGCTTAAAAGTGTCTACCTTGATTTCATGTCTGTCTTTTATAGACAGCTGGATAGTTTTTCTTGTCACGTGCATTAAGCACAAAGTTACTTTCCAAATGTGCAGGTGATACAGAATGAAATAATGTGGATTTGTTGTTAGTCCTTGCCTTCACATAGCACTTTATACACTGCAGACCATTGCTGTCTCCAGCTAGAGTTATTGTCCTTTCATAATGCAAGGAGCTCACATCACTCAGAATGAAGCATGACAAATAATGTCAAAAAAATGAAGAGGTGTTGATGCTAGATAACTAGCCTTGGGGCAGAACTAAGGAAGGTGAGTCTGTCCATCGACAATATTTAAACAGATTTTGTATGATTCCTGAAAGATTTTTGACTGAGGACAAATGAAAATTTTTTAAAATGTCATGCATTGCTTGGTAGAAGTTGGCATAGGCCAGTCCCCACCCCCAAGACTGTACTAAAATATTCACTACCTATTCTTTTATAGCAAGGAGATCAAACTGGTAATTTCAGCAGGTTAGAAATTAGCTCTTGACCTCAAATCAATGTTCAGAGTACAAGAAATGTCTTGGTCTCTACTTCTTGCCATGGGTGCCCTTAGCAACTGTTCTAGAAGGTTCTAGGGGCAGCCATTATTTAGGTTATCCTGCCTTTATTCAAGCCCCACCCCCAGCTCTTTGCCTGGATATCTCCATCATGATGGACAGCCAGTGTGGTGTGATGGTTCTACTCAAGTGGAAATTGCCTCATTCACTGCTTTAAAACTTTCCTTCTATCTGAGGTATTGTCATGATTCAAAATAAGCCTGGACCCAAGATGAGCAGTGCAGATTCTTAAAGGTGTGCATATGTCAGGGTGGGGGGAGAGCAGGAGAGGTCGGGGAGGCCATTCAGAAGTCCACTAGGAAAATCACAGAGAGGGACTGGATTCTGCCTGTTTGTGCTGGTGGAGGGGTTGAATATTTGCCCCCAATGAAATGCTTAGGATTTGCTGGTCTCATTGTATTGTGAGGATCCAGAATAAGGAATAAAGAGAATAATCAAATTGCTGAAAATTCCCTGATGGAAGTAAATGAGTGACAGGAAGGTATGTTTCAGCCCAGTGAGCCCCTGAGAATGTTATTTTGTCACAGTATAGAGAAGAGAACAGCTTAATCCAGAGATTTTACTAGTCAAGGAGAATTTTATTGGCAAATGAAATAGTCTGCTGTGCATCTTTGCCATTCTGTGTTATCTACAAACCTCCTTCGAATGGCAGGATCTCATAATCTTTTAGCTTCCAATCAGCTCAGAGCAGTAGCCAGAAAACATGCTGACTGGTTGCTAGAATTCAGTAGTTCAGCCCCAGTAATTGTCCAAGTTTGAGAGCCAGACAGTTTAGAATAGTGGCAGGCCCATAGTTAACATGGGGCCCATGGGGCCTGGCCCCCTAACATTTCTCCCGGGCCCCATCCCTCCCTGGCTGGTCCCAAATTCAATTAATGTAGTTAACTTTTATTTAATTAGATCCCCCCCCGATGCCCTCTCCCTCAAAAAATCCCTAGCTATGGGGCTATGTAGTGGTTAGGAGCATGGACTCTAATCTGGGAGAACCGGGTTTGATTCCCCACACCTCCACATGTAGCTACTGGTGTGACCTTGTGTTAAACAGTGGGGGTTCCATGAATGAGCAGGCTCAAGTCTAGTGATCAGCTCAACTTTATTTGTGATTTCAGCAAGCGCAAGACAAGACTCCAGAGCCTCAGCTCTGTTTTATAGCATGCAATTGTCACACCCAAACACACCCTACTCCCAATGATAGGCTATCTACATAACATTACTACTTGATTGGTTACTTCCAGAGTCCTGGTAGGCTATTGTTCTTGTACTCCAAGCTCAGCCAGTCTCTGGTGTGACAGACCTGGAATGATTCAGTCCCAATACATAACACCTTGGGTCAGTCATAAGTTCTTTCAGAGCTGTTCTCTCAGGGACAGTTATTGAGAGAGCTCACTCAGCCCCACCTACCTCACAGGGTGTCTGTTGTGGGGAGGGGAGGGAAAGGGATTGTAAACTGCTCTGAGACTCCTTCGAGTAGTGAAGGGCGGGGTATAAATCCAATCTCTTCTTCTTTTTCTTCAAGTGACACTAAGGAAATAGTTTTAACACAGTCATCAATATATCCAGGGGTCATTTGGACCCGGAGTGAGCCGGAACAGTGCTCTAGGCAGGCTCAAGACAAGGAGTGGGCAGGCGATCTGGGGGAGGCAGGGCAAGGCAGCCAGAGTGCCCGACCAGAGCCTCGTGGCAGGCAGAGCAGTGGCACTCAGGGTGTGAGCAGTGGTGCTCCGGCCTGACACCCAGCCTCACCATCTGGCTGCCCTCACCTGGCAGCGACTCCAAGTGTGGACTCACTGCCAACAGACTGCAGCAGGAGCTCAAGCCAGCCAGAGCAGTAGCGGCAACTCAGGCTCCAGCCAGGGTAAGTCGGGGCACGCACAGTCCACAGGAACTAGCTGCCCCTCTGGCTGGCTAGGAGTTTGGGGGTCTGCGGGCCCAGCGCGGGGAGACTGGCATCTCGCTCACCCCCCGGGTGCCTTGCCTGGCTCTTTTGAGAATCTTTTGAGGATTCCGTACCATCAGCGTTGCGTTCCTAACATGGATGCTCCTTTCACTGAAAGCTGCTGCCTCCAGTGGCCCTCCAGAAAAGCAAACAACTCTCCTTTCTAAGCTCGCCTCAGCCCACCCTTTCTGCTCATCCTTCAAGGTGTGGGGGACTCTTAAGCAGTGGTTTTGTATCTGTGAATTTGGGGGGGCAGCTGCTTCTGTGCCTCGAAGGATTATTGAAAGCAAGACACCAACAGTATTTAGCCCTGTGGGGAGGAAAGGCCAGTAGTGTTGAAATACTGGGAAGAATCAGCAGAAAATGCTCCTTTATCTTCCCCTCTCGGCTCTCTTTGCCCATCAGACAAATCATTCAGTGCTTTTTTTAAAAAGCCAGGGTGTAAAAGATCAAACTACCTTTTTTGCCCTGTTTTTATGGCCACTCTAGGATATTTCATGTGGTAACTTTCCCTGCTGGGAGGAGGGGGTATTGCAGAGTGATAGCGAAGGATGTGGGTGTGCTCAGGCTGCTGAAAGGACGGATAAATGTTCTGTCTCGGTGATAAGAAAATGTTTCTGGGCTGAAAAAGCTGCTGGAGGGAGTAAGATCACTCGTTCCCACTTGAATGTATGGGGGGGAAGAATTAAGAACAGGAAGGAAAGTTCAGCATCTCTGCAGAGCTTCTGAGTGCTTTCCCCCATACAAACAACCCTATATGGTAAGCCAGAATGACAGCTTTCCAGATTGAGGGCGCCTGTTGCCTTCTGACACACTTCCAGTGATGTCAGGGGGTGTGGCATATGCAAATAAGCTATGCTAATGGGTTATGCTAATGAGCTCCTGCACATCTTTTTCTACGAAATGACCTCTGAATATATCTAATTCTCAACACAACCCTGTCTGTGAATACTTATTACTAGAGCCAAGGACAAACAACGCAGATCTTTCTACAGATCTGAAAAGCCCTAGTTTTGCAAACAAATCTGAAATCTAGCACACACACAAGCACAAAAACACATGCACATATTGAGGGTTAAAACTTTCCAAAATAACAGAACCTGCAGCTGTAAGCAAATAATGCACTCATTGGCTGTTGCTAGGTAGCAACAGCTATACTGCCAGCCTTCAAGCCTTGGTCTGTCAGTAAAAGGCAGGGGCAGGGGGGTAGGGCTCTTTCTGCAGCTGTTTTGGACTTTGAGGGAGGACACATTGGGGCCAGGTCTGGCAGTAACCACTGGGTGACTTGTTATCATGTGAGTTGCATGACTCGCACAAGCTTGGCGAGTTCAACAGCAGCCACCCCATGATAGCTACTGTGAAATAGTGGTTAGAGTTCTAGATTAGGACCTGGGAGACCCAAATTGGAATTTCCAGGCTGCCATGGAAGTTGACTAGTTGATTTTGGGCCAGTGTCACACTCTCTGCCCAGCCTACATCACAAGTTTGTTGTGAGGATAAAATAGGAGGACAGTGATGTAAGCTGTTTTGGACCCCATTATGGAGAAGGATGAGATATAAATGAAGTAAATAAATACAGTTGAAGATAAATGATAGGTAGGTTGGTGGGTGGGTGGGTGGGAGGAAGAAGAAAGGGAAGGAGAGAGGGGGTGGAGGCTGCCAGCAGGACGGAAAGAGGAAACGGGAAGAATACAGGTAAAAAGTGAGGTATCCTTTGCAAGTCCTTGCAAGGTTCCCCACCATGCAGCTGGGCCCAACCCAAGTCAGTACCTCACAGCTGGGCCCAGCCTGATGAATGGTACCTGGTGACTGAGTTTTTCCAGGGAGAGGCTGCCAGGGTGAAAGAAAAAGGGAAAGTTGAAGGGGGAGGAATATAAATATAAATTTGCTGGTGACTGGAAGGAGAGAAAGAAGCAGGAAAAAGGGAGAGGCTATGGGGGCTTTCAGAGAAGGGAAAGAGGAAATAACGGCAAGAAGGAGAAATCAGATGATCCACAAAAATCCTTATAGGTTCCTCAGTCATCTTTCCTTATATATAAAAGAGTTTTGGTGTCTCTCCTGGACACGCTTCCACAGCCTTTGGCCCGCTCAGCTGCCACTGTCACAGTCTCTCAATCCCGTGGTTGCATTGGCTCACTGCATTGGCTCAGCCCCGCACACTGAGCTAGCGGGCAGCATTTTGCCCTCAGTCTGGAGGGAGCCAGCGAAGGGGATGGATGCTTTGCCGAGAGAGTGGCAACCCCTCCATGGGGGAGAAGGAGGCACATGCAAGGTGGGGGCTGGAGATCACTCAGAATTATAACTGCTCTCTAGGAGGGAAGGGGAGGAGATGGAAAGATAATGGTAGGTTGACAGTTGACTGGGAGGGAGATCAGGTTGCCAACTCCAGGTTGGGAAATTCCTGGAGATTTGAGGGGTGGAGCCTGGAGAGGGTGAGGTTTGCGGAGGGGCGGGACCTCGGACAGGTACAATGCCATAGACTCCACCCTCCAAACCAGCCATTCCCTCATGGGGAACTATTGTTGCCAGTCTCTAGGGGAGGGATAATGATCACGCAGAATTACAACTGCAGATGGCAGAGATCAGTTCCCCTGGAGAAGATGGTGGACTCTGTGTCATTATACCCTGCTGACTCTGTCATTATACCCAGCAAATTGGTGCTGAGTGCTCAAGGCCGGGGCAGTCTCCCAGAGCCTCTTTCTAGAGCTCGTTGTATTTATTTCCACAATGGGCCTTATTCCTGATCATAGTATAAAACTGAATTGGTTTTCACTCTCTTTTCCAGGACAAAGGATGTCACTGTGGAAAGACTCCACTTTGTGTCCACAGATAGTAAACAGCCAACAGTGTTTGACATTTGAACTCTGCAAGTTCAGGCTTGATGCTGGTCTTTTTCTATTTGTATGAAAAACTCAGCCCTGGATTAACCGTTAAGCAAAATAAGCACCAAGGGAAGGGGGGCACCAAGTTTGGGAGGGGTTGCCGAACAACATCCGTGCCCTGCAGGACTTAATGCAGCTCTGCAGGGCAGGTAAGGCCGAGATGTTCTGCCAGGCATTTGGTTGAGGACAGCAATGGCTTTCCTCCTAACTAGCACTCCTGTTTTTCTCCCCCACCCCCACCCCCCGCCTTGAGGCAGTAGCATATTCTGGCAGTCTTGTCTTCATTTCATTGGTTATAGGTTTGTACTGTTGTATTAATGCAAATTATGAATTCTGTCATTTTAATTGTAAATGTATGTGTAACTACATCGCCCTGAGCCCTATTCCATAGGGAAGGGTGGTTTAAAATCTAATTAAATATATAAACAAATATCCAGCCAAATCTTTATTGTCATTTCCCTAGTGGCAATTATTGTTAATGGTAGTATTGAAATACCACTACTGGACTCCACCAAATCTTAGGCAAAATAGATTTTTTTCTGTCTCCCTACAAGATGTTACAAAGGCATGAGAAAGTTATCTTTTTAAGGATTACTTGCTTTTTGAGGATGGGGAAACTATTAATTTTAAACACTTTACAGAAACTGCACATACAGTTGTTTCATAGAGCAGAAAATGGCTATGACCCTAAAGATAATGTCTTGGTGCATGGCCATGGAAAAATCAGTTCAACAAAGCAAAATATACTGCATTTGAAAACAGATCAGACTGTTTTTAAAGTAAGAATATGCCTGGACAAGAGCAGATCTTTTGTTCTTCAAGGAATATGCAAGAAGAAGGGATGACGATACTCAGCCACGTGCAAGACAAGAACTGGCTCGGTCAGACAATGTCTACATTGGGAAAGTACATACCATCTACCCCTCCCAATTCCCCAAATCATTAGCCTGCCTGAACTGGAAAGAAACTCCTTATGGATTGCTAATATGGTGATCAGCTGTACTCAGAGTGTGCCTGCCAAATCAAGGCATAAAGAAAAGCACTGGAGATAATGTTTTTGCAACAGTACTTCCAGAACAGAGGAGACACTGCAGGAAACCAATGAGGCTACATTTTTCTTCTAGATTTAAACAGCTGTGTGAAATGCACCAGAAGGCTGCCAGGAAGCCAATTTGCACATAAGAAATGTAAAGTGGTGTGAACAGTGTGCTATAAATAACAACAACAAAAATAATAACAGGGTCCCTAATCCAGGGACATTTCCAGCGAGACGGCAGGAGATGACTACGTAGAACCAAAGGACAGATTCACCCGTCTCCAGAGGCTGCTTTTCAATATTTATACAGAGCATGTTGCATGCTGGGAAAGGTTTCAGGAGTTCATTGTGCGAATTCTCACGGAGGCAGTGCACAGCAGACATGATCAATAAACTTCCTAGTTATGTGTCTCAATGTAGAGTCTGGGTTCACTGATGTAGGGAACTCCTGGGATTGAAGGACACACAAGATGTGTGATACGATGAAAACAAAAATACAGAAGCAAAACCTGGAATTATTATCTTCTGGGCAGGGGAGCCACTAACAATTTCATAATAAACTGATGGAGTCTGCTATGTCACATGTGGAAATAGTTAAGAAAAAGGAGCCAGAAAGTCATTTTATTGGAAGAAACCCATGATTCTAAAGATTGATATGATTAAGGGTTTTTTTCTGTTTTAGCCTTAGATAAATAGGAACACATCTGGATTTATATTTTCCCCCAAAATATAACCTCTACACTGTATGCATAGTGGCCTGGATTAAATGGCACAGTTTTGAAGCCTTAATGATTTATACATTTTCTTAAGGGTGAATGGCAAAGTCTACCAATTTACCCCACCAAAGCAGCCCATTGAACCTAGGGTTACCAATTCCAGCTTGTGAAATTCCTGGAGATTTGGGGTGCTGGTAGCTGGGGAGAACAGAGTTTAGGGAGGGGAGGAAACTAAGAGTAGATATGAGGTCACTCTAGGATTTCCATTTCTCCTAGACACTATGGTATACGATAGAGTTTGTCCTCTGAAGCTGCCATTTTCTTCAAGAGAACTGATCACTGTAGTCTGGAAATCAGTTGGAATTCTGGGAAGGCGCCAGGCCCCATGTGAAAGCTGGTAGCACTAAATGAGTCCCTCCTTCCAAATTTTGTTCCTAGGAATCAGCAGAACCTCAGAAACAGTATTACAGGGCAAAAGTGTCCCTTGTTTCCATCATACATGGGGTTTGTCAACACAACAACCCTACAAGGTAGTCTGAGGGATATTGGCTGGTCTGAAGGAACCACTGAGCTTTACAGATGCATAGGCTTTTGAACCCAGGTCTCCAGTGAACTATGCCTGTCTTCTACACCACTTTTAAAAGAGCAGGAGCACTGCCATCCTCTGTTTCTGGTTATATCCTCTGCTTCTAGTCAGCTGGAGATCCCCAATGAGTTTGGCATCTCTAGCTTGCACAGGATCCACACTACATACTCCTGAACCTGCACCTGTCAAAATGAAAGTCATGGGGAGGAGCATCCCGGTGAGTTTGCTGTTTCTCGCTTGCAGAGGATCCATTCTATATACTCCTGAACCTGCACCTGTCAAAATGATGGTAATTTTGACAGGCTTAGGTTCAGGAGTGTATAGAACAGATCCTGTGCAAGCCAGAGACATCAAAGTATCAGGGGATCTCCCCCGAATGCTCTTCTACATGCCCTCCAAGTTGTTGCTTTGAAGTTATATAAACATTTTGATTGAGCAGAGGCACAAACCTCCACGAACTGCTTGAAAGTTTGTGGAGAGTTTGTGCCCATTGACCTGCCATGAACTTGACTTCATGAACCATGAACCAGCCAAAATTCATCACAAACTTTTATTCATGAGCCAGTTTGTGCCCATCCCTATTCAAGATAGGTTTGTCTACCTACACCACCAGCATCCTGTGGCCACTTATTTGAATTTCCAGCCCCAAGGAAAGACATTGCTTATATTCAGAAGCAGATGATGACCTAAGTGAGGCTTTGGAGGACCAAGGACCACTCCTTGCCTTTGTTTCTTGGGGCTACATATGGGTGGTACAAATGCCACGCAGGCCTATACACTGCAGTCAGCATAACAGACACTAGTTAGAGCAGTAACAATAGCAATCCTGACAGTGGCTCTATAAAATATTTATGTTTCAGTGAATCTTCTCTCCCCCCTGCACCCATTACCTTAGTCAGCAGCAACTGAAGACTGGTAAATATGCAACCAGACAGTAAGGGCTTTGCTTCCCCTTTGCAACAGATTTGAATAATACATTGAGCCCCAAAGTAATTTACATCTCAATAAAATGCATATTCTTTCCCTGACTCTTATCCTTTGCCACTCCTTAAGAGGGCTAAAAAAATATTAATGCTACCAGCTGGCTATCTTAAGACCCACTTCTAAAACCCACCCTGATCAGTGACCATTTGCATTTGTGGTAACCACTGCTCTGCACAGCCGTTGTATTAGATACCCCCAAAGAATGACATGGGCAGACACGAACCTGGCGATATAGAGGGGGTTATTAGCTATCACATCACACCAGCTGGTCATCTAATAGTTTCTCTCCCCTGGAGAGAAATTTCTATGCACAGAGGCATATATTGGAAACATACCCCAGATCACAGGACCTCACATAACTTGTCTGTGCACATAATGGTAGTTAAGACCAAGGTCCATCTAATCCAGCTGTGGAAATTGGATGTCTCTGAGAAGTTCACTGGCATTCTCCTCCTCCTCCTCCTTCTCTTCCTCTTCCTCATTATTTACAATCCACCCTTCTCACTGGGACTCAAGGCGGATTACAAGTATGATTTTAAAAATTGGGCAATCAGTAAGTAGATCACAAAATACGATAACATCAGGCAATCTGTGAATGGATTACAAGATATTTATTTGTTTCTTTAAAACATTTTTGTACTGCCTTTCCACTCAATCAGGGTCCACAAAGTGACGAACATAAAAACATTAAACAAAAAACAGTTAAAACTATAACATTCAGTTAAAAACACATAAACATCAGAAGGCGGGCCATATCCATTATTGGGGGTATACCAGATGAAACAAAAATATCTTCACCTGCTGATGAAAGACATCTTTAGAGGGAGACAGACTAATCTCTCTGGGGAGAGAGTTCCAAAGTTTTGGTGCCCCGATGGAGAAGGCCCTTTCTTGGGTCACCCCGCATGTAACCTCAGATGGTGGGCACAACTGAGGGGTGACATGACAGAGTTTTAAAAGATATACATGGGATAGCAAAGGCAGAGAAAGAAATACACACATGAAGCTACCTTATATTGAATCAGACCATCGGTCCATAAAGGTCAGTATTGTCTGCTCAGACTGGCAGCGGCTCTCCAGGGTCTCAGGCTGAAGGATTTCACATCAACTAGTGCCTGGTCCTTTTAACTGGAGATGCTGGGGATTGAACTTGGGATGTTCTGCGTGCCAGGCAGATGCTCTACCACTGAGCCACAGATCCTGGCTTTTCTCCTTTTCTCACAATACAAGAACTCGTGGGCACTCAATGAAATTAATGAGCAGGAGGCTTAGAATTGATAAAAGGAAGTATTTCTTCACTCAAAGAGTAATTAACGTGGAATTCACCACCATAGGAAGTGGTGGTGGCTAAAAGCATAGACAGCTTCAAGAGGGTATTGGATAAACATATGGGGCAGAGGTCCATGAGGGGCTATTAGACACAATGTATTGATGGAACATTATGTCTGGGCCAGTGATGCTCTGTATTCTTAATGCTTGGGGGAGGGCAACAGTGGGAAGGCTTCTGGAGTTCTTATTCTGCTGGTGGACCTCCTGATGGCACCTGGGCTTGGCCTATAGCGTGACACAGCATGTTGGACTGGATGGGCCATTGGCCTGATCCAACATAGCTTCTCTTGTGTTCTTATGTTCTTAACCTCAATCATTTACAATCAAATGAAAAGGGGGACACAAGCTAGTGTGTAAGCTATGCACTCCCTAAAGATCTCTTATTTGGAAACCTGCTAAACCGTGGCTGAACTTATATGGTAAACATCTATTACTTTTCCTTGGACATTTGACTTGACAGACAAGACATAGGTCGAAATGAACACCAAAGATTTATTTAACAGAATATAAAGTGTTTAATAATGTAAATATTATGTGACAGAGCACCTTTCTACAGAACCTATTTATACCAGTTAGGAATAATGGGCCCTTAATAGGATGCTTATATGTCACAAAATAAGCTTTCTTCCCTAAGCTAACCCACAAACCCTAACTCAAAGCCAAATAAAAGCCTAGCTAAGCTGCCGTTCCTTTCCAGAGCCACAAAATCCCGGTCCAAAGGGAAAAAAAACTCTTTAAACTGAGGCTAGCCCATCCCCTTGCATCCAGTGGAGTTCTATGGGCTCTGATTGGCTGACAATGACTTGGATTTGCATGAAGGCAAAATCACAAGGATTGGTTCAGAGGCCCGGAGGAGAGGCGGGACTTTTAAGGATGATTGCTACCATTGTCCTTAAGGTATGTTGGTCCCAGGCCACCCAGAGCTTTAAAGGTCAAGACCAGCACCTTGAATTGAGCCTGGAAACAATCTGGAAGCCAGTGTAGGTGGAACAAAACTGGAGTGAAGGAAGATAATACCGACAAAAAAGCAATGCAATTAGGCCTTGTTAGAAGGGGGGACAGGGGACACAATGCATGCAAACATATGGCTTTAATGGACCAATCAGTGTAGGAAAAATTTTCTCCCTAATAAGTCACCTTGTATTAATCTATTAATCTATTATTAATCTATTTATTATTTCATTAATCTTTTATTAATCTAGTATTCAGAGATACAGTGCCTATGTATACAGAGGTTCCATTTAGCTATCATGTCTAGTAGCTGTCTTCCATTTTTTAAAAAAATAACTCTTAAATGAGTGACTTTCACCGCATATTGCGGTTGTGTCAGTTCCATGAGCTAATTGTCAATTGATACTTCCCCTAATTCAGTGCAAAACCCACTGCCAGTGAACTCCGAACATAGGCATAGAAATTTTTCGTTATTCTGCAGTGAGTGATTCAAATTCTAGTATTATGACACAAGGAAAGACACGTCTCCCCCTCTCCTCTGTCCATATCTGTCTATTGAGCTGGATCCCACAATGGGAGAGAGGAAGGGGTGTTCTATTTAACACAGTTCCATTTGTGCAGGAGCTGCTGTAAGACCAATTGCTGATTTTTCGTTTTCAACCAGTGTTGCTGTGTACAAAAATCAAAAGGCTATTTGATAACAGTCATTATGGTCTGATTTGAAGGCGTAACATGGTTTGATTGAAGAAGGTTATTATCAGAACGGGAGTTGCTGCAATATACCTCGTTCTGCCTCTTGCGTAAGTCGAAATGCAAGATGAGATAATGTCCAGTGGACTTAGAGGAAGGGCTGTTTGCAATGACTTTCTTGAGCTGCTGTTTGCACAAGAACTCTTGGATGAGAAAAAAAAATGTTCTGTGAGATCCAACCCATTACATTTTTATCCTGCCCCTCAGTCTCCCATCCTCCCTGTTGTCCTTACAACAACCCTGTGGGGTAGTTTAGGTAGAGAGGGGGTGACTAGCTCAAGATGACCCAATGAGGTTCCATGGCAGAGCAGGGATTCAAGCCTCGGTCTCCCCTGTATGGTGCTGAGCATTAAACCACATCGCCTCTGTATGATTCATAACTTTACCGACTTCCATAACAGTCTCCCCCAGTCCCCCCCCCAAAGCTCCAGCCCTTTGATCATAGCAAAGGTATTCCAATGCTTGATCATTTCAATGCCGCTTTTCCTGTATTTTTTCCCCTGCTCTCAGATATGTTTTTGAGATGGGGCACGTTCATGCATAAGATATGTAAAGTTTGTATTGTTTTCACAAATGCTGCAGATAAACTTCAGTGTATTTATTCCGTACTAGGTCAGTTCAAAGGCAGTGTGGTGCCTGCAGTGGAAGATTCAACTATTGGGGCCCTCCTTTGCTCTCATTGTTTCATCAATCACGTTTCTGGTCCATTCCCAGTTACTCAGGATGAGCCTTCCAAGGGGATTCCAAGGAGGCAGAGTTCTATGCAGTCATTCCTTAAGGGTGTGACTCCATTTGTATTTTGTGGATGCAACACGCTGGCCTTTCCTTTCCTGGTCTGAGCTTCAGAAGAGCTTTTACAATTTTCCAAGAGCGAGGCTTGTGATATAGACCAGCATCCTTTTTCAGTAACTCAGAGGACATTTATTACTAAAGCAACTGCAACTCTGAAAATGGTTTTAACAGATTGCTCCCTTTCCCTCATTCTCTGTGTGGCATATATACTATTAGTCGCCTGACTCTTGAATGAAGAAGAGGAGATTGGATTTATACCCTGCCCTTCACTACCCAAAGGAGTCTCAGAACGATTTACAATCTCCTTTCCCTTCCCCTCCTCACAGCAGACACCCTGTGAGGTCGGTGGGGCTGAGAGAGCTCTCTTGAGAACTGCCCTTGAGAGAACAGCTTTGAAAGAATTTATGACTGACCCAAGGTCACACCAGCAACTGCCTGTGGAGGAGTGGGGAATCAAACCTGGTTCTCCCAGATTAGAGTCTGTGCTCTTCACCACTACACCAAAATGGCTCCAAAAAGATGGTATATAAAAGGACAAGAACTTTATGGAGATTTTCAGTGCTATCCTAAACACACAGTTACATTGTTCTAAGCTTATCGGTTTCAGTGCATTTAAGAGGATGTAACTGAACTGAATGGCCCAGGCTAGCTTGATCACATCAGGTCTTGGAAGCTAAGGCCTGGTTAGTATTCTGATGGAACACTCCCAAGGAAGACTGGAGTTGTTATGCAGAGGCAGGCAATGGCAAACCATCTCTGAACATCTCCTGCCCTAAAAACCCTACAGGGTTGCCATGAGTTGGCTGCGACTTGATGGCACTTTACACACACGCAACTCAGTTTAGGATGTAGTTTGGTCCACCTGCCTCTGACAAAACAGTAATGCAATATTTTTTAGGGGCAGGGGGGAGACCAACCAGAACATTACAAAATAATGGGTTGGATCTAGTAGAAGAGTTCACTGATGGAGTTGGTGGAACGGGCCTTTCCTCACTTTCCCCAGGCTACCCTAAACTCCTCTCTGAGGACCAGAGGTCAAGAGAAATGTGCCACAGGATGGGGCATTGCAGTGATGTGTGGGAATCGGGTCAAATTGCCTCTTTCTCTTCCATTTGAGACCTGCATCAGCAGAAAAGGGAGAAAGGTGGTTTTATATTATTCACTCTTGGTGCTGTTGTGTCCTGTCCCTGTGACACTTTTTGCTTGCCTCCCAGTTCTCAGAGAAGATTTCTGGGGCTGCTTGGGGAGGGTGAGTAAAGAGCCACTCTGCCAACTTCCTCCATGAAATCTTGTGCTGGATTTAACTTTCAGGTTTCCTGGAACTCTTTATCCAACTGGATGGCTCAGTAGATCTCAGAGAATGATGACGAAGCCCAACGTTTTGTTTTGTAGAAGCTTCTCTATCCCAGTAGCCTCTGGTGCAACTTGACATCTGTTTGCCCCTGGCTCCATGTCACCTCCTGAAGGAGAAGGAGGAGAAGGAGAGATTGTATTTATACCCCGCCCTTCACTTGGAGTCTCAGAGCGGCTTACAAACTCCTTTCCCTTCCCCTCCCCACAACAGACACCCTGTGAGGTAGGTGGGGCTGAGAGAACTCTAACAAAACTGCGCTTTCAGGAACAGCTGTGCCAGAGCTTGTGACTGACCCAAGGTCACATCAGCAGGTGCAAGTGGAGGAGTGGGGAATCAAACCCGGTTCTCCCAGATCAGAGTCCGCACACTTAACCACCAAAGTCTGCAAGACCTTCTGGCCTCCATTTCAAGAAGACTTTAGACTTCTCCATCATGCTCTGATGAACCGTTCTGGGGAATCTGAAAGCTTGCACTCACTGTTTCTGGATGGTCCTGATCAAAAGGCATCACCCTACTCTTTTTTGGAATTTTTCTGTGAAACAAGAGAAGCTACCTACAATCTTTATTCGCAGGTGGTGTGATATTTGATCTAATAAATGGCTGGATTTGGAAAGTGTTTGAAGGGATGTGCACACATTTCATAGATGGTTGCTTCCACTCCGATGAGCCTTCCCATGATATGAAACTGGCCACCATTGCCTGCATTAACACAGAAATAAGCCTGGTGGGTACATAGGGCAGGGGCTTTGTTCAGCAGTAGCCCCCAGAAAGGGGAATCCCGTACCCCTCTGAATCTTTTAGCTGTTAGCTACCTGGTGTCTTATCAAAACCATTTTATTTCAGAGGGCTTTTCTTTTTTTATTTGCTCAATTTTTTTATTCCACTTCTTAGCTAAAAGATTCCAAAGTGGTTTACTGGCTGATTAGATGCAGTTTTCATTTGTATGCATAGTACAATAACTTTATTTTCTTAACGACAGCTGCTTTTGCTGTCTCCACTGATATTACTTATCTTTAACTGTTGCTGCTGTTCTGCTGCTGTCTCCATGTGTGTTTTATGCTGCTGCTGGTTGCTGGTTTTAGATTTCTTATAGTGCAGTCCTATGCAGAGTTACAGCAGTCTAAATCCATTGAAATCAACAGGTTTGGACTGTAGTAAGGCTAGATAGGATAGCACTGCAGATTAGGTATTATACTTTTTGTTTTTAGTTTTTAACTTTATATTGAAAACTATCTTGAGTGCTGTTTTCATAAGAGAGTCTGGGCATAGACCTCATAAATAAATTGTATGGGATACATATATGATCATTTTTAATGGGTCTGTGTATGTTCTAATTATCCAGAAACAAAAAGGTATCATGCATGTGCCGACCCATGGCCTATAATCTACCATACTGGGAAACTGTGAAGATAGATTGTTGTGTAGTGGGTTAGATGCATGTAGAAACCACAGAGACCGATGTAGTGCTCAGCATGGTTTACTGGTACACAACTAGAACCCTGAACCCCGGCCATGTGGCCAACTATATACAGCACCTGGGAACACCCCCAGATCCTATTGGTGGGCTTAAACCTCCCGCCACAGTCTCTATTGGTTTCCCAAGGGAAAGTCCAGGAGCCTAGTCCCTATTGTTGCTAGGGAGTTAAGCTCAGTGGTTACTTGCTGGCACCTAGTGGCAGTCAGCGGACATAACATAGATGAGAAAATGATTCAGAATAATGCATTATACATCTTTCTAGTACATTCTTATTCTGTCCTTCCTCTAAGGAGCTCAAGGTAGGGTGCTTTTTGAGGGCAGTCCTCATCCCTTTTGTCTTTACAACAACCCTGTGAGGTAGGTTAGGCTGGCAGTGAGTGGCCCAAGGTCGCCCACAATTTGATTCTGAACACTGACATCTAAGCCCCCTGACATCAGTGAACTTCTCAATGGCACTGCCAACAGGTGTCAGAGCTGAACGCAGATTTTGTCGGCAGAGTTCAGGAAAAATCCAATCCATGCTTTGGAGTTCATTGAACTGCAAGAGAAAAACATTCACTAAACCTGAAACGCTAGAGAATGTTCCACAGCTCCCCCTAGGGTACAAGTGGACTAAACTACTTCTTCAACAACATTCACAGTAGTCAGACTCCTGGCTGGCTGTCACTACTGCAACAGATTTGAACACTGTTCTCCTGAGCCCTGATCTAACACTGTAACCACCAATGTCCCTGTGGTATACCAAGTAAAGACGGCACACGCCATCAGGGAAACACGTGGTCTAGAGAATTACTCAAGCATCACCTCCAGGAACAATAGCCAAAACGGATCCTAGCCCGCATCTATCAGACGGCTAGGATCCTAGTAGGAACCAATGGGTAATAGGTACACTGTAAATAACCTATCATGGGTGTGTGTGTATAGGGAATTTTAGACAGATGATATAATCCGGAAGAGGAACGGTTCCCAAACGGTTTCTGGTCTGGCATTTCAGACAGAACCGTTTTAGAACCGGTTCCCTACCGGAATATATTTGTAATTTCACACAGAATCGCTTCTGTCCTGTTCAGGAAACGGGGCTGAAGCGTTTTACCTGTCAACCGCTTCCAAGTAGTCATCAGTTATGTGTGTTGGGGGAGTGGGGAACACGGGAATATAAACCGACCTGCGAGCCAGGCAGCCATCTCAAGTCTTGAATGTAACTAATAAAGTATGAGCTGCTATCACGCTTCAACGCATCAGTCTCAGTACTTTATAGTTCCCTCTAAGCTGAGTTTGTGGGAGCTAGCTCACCGTTTTTTAGCCTCCGGCTCACACATTTTTGTCTTAGCTCAGGAAGGATGGCTCCAGAGCAAACTAATTTATGCAGCAGCCGAATCGCTCGCTCACAACTTTAATGCCAGGAGCTCACAAAGTGGAATTTTTGCTCACAAGACTCCACAGCTTAGAGGGAGCATTGGTAACCAACCACCACTCAGCATTGTCTCACTTTCCAGACTGAGATCTTGTCTTGGATTGCAGGTGAATGAATTGATAATCTTTAAAAAGACACCATCTGGTCTCAGCATTTTGTGATCTTATAATGGCTTGATTTTTCTTTTCAGAAAATATGCTTTAAATATTCCCTATTAACTTTTCTAATTCTTCTTTCAGCTTTTTCTTTTTTGGGGGAGGGGACTATAATTCATCATGGCAATAAATTTTGGTACCTGGTAAGCTAGCGATTCATTATATATACAATAGTAGATGAAATTTCAAGCATAATTGTTTAAGAGACCATAGCTGAGCTAACACTGCCTTTCCATTTGTGAATTTATTTGAAAAGAGGGACAGTGAGGGGAGGAGAAATAAGACCTCATTTTTGTTTTATTAAGCAGCCAGAAGAGTTTACGGAAGGTGTAAAATTGAGGGCATTTGGAAATGAGGTCATCTGTTTATCCACAGAAGAGATTCAGGATGGGCTGAGAGTTAAACTAATATAACCCTGGCCGCAATTTAAAATTAATTTCAGCAGTGCCTTAATGCTTGAAATTAACACCATGGAAATTTAATCCAGCCTTTGGCTAATTTGAAGACTTTATGTCATATGCAATTATTAAATAAAGTAACAGGTACCTTAATTTTAAAGAAAAAAACCCACAAATATTCCAAACAGAAACATCATAGACTTACCATTCTTCTTCATGATAGATCCATAGGTGGGACACGCATGCATGGGAAAGGACCGTGCATATGATGACAACTCTGCTTGACCATTTTTTCACTACACCAGAGTAGCCAGAGAGAGAGAAAGAGGCCACTTTGAGACTCACCAACTGCTGCTGTTTCCATTTATTCACAAGCAAAAAGCAAACCTGAGGGTCACTCCACATGGGTACCTTTGCCATATGAAGAGGCCACACAGCATCCATAAGGTAACACATGCAGGGTTTTGCCCACATGGACCATCTTGTTTGTATATAGTTCCCATGACCTGCCCCATCTTGAACATCCAGGAGCAGCGTAAAGTCTCTTGATGTGATGCGTCTCTGCTGATGGCAAGATACGTTGCAGTGTTATAATTGTTGTAGGAAGCCCACCAGTTAAGACTTTCCTCAGAAGCACTGCTCTCTGTGCCCCTGCCTGCAGAGGTGAGATGGGTGGAGACCAGAGACAGGGCTTTTCAGTGATGGCCCCCATCTGTGTGATGCACTGCCACTGATGGCTAGACATATGTGTGATGACTTGATTTATTAGATTTCTCCCCCACCCTCCCAGCCAAGGCACTGACTCTATACTCTTAGGTGGCAGGCAAAAAGGTTACTTTTTACCCAGACTTTTAACTAAGCAGCCTGATATTTTAAAATTACTTTTGTTATGTATTGGGATTGAATCATTCCTGATTGAATCACCCCAGAGCCTGGCTGAGCTTGGAGCACAAGAACAATGGCCAACCAGGACTCTGGAAGTAACCAGTCAAGAAGTAATGTTATAAATAAATAGGTGGGAGTGGGTTGTGTTTGGGTATAGCAATTGCATGCTGTTGAGCAGAGCTCAGGCTCTGGGGTCTTGTCATGTAGTTTTGCTGAAATCACTGAATAAACCTGAGCTGATCACTGCAATGTGTCTAGAGCCCAGTATTTAACACTTTGGGCCTGAGAACAGTTTAACAATGAACATCTTGTTGTTGTTGCTCAGTCGCACAGTCGAGTCCAACCCTTCGCGACCCCATGGACCAGATTATGCCAGGCCCTCCTGTCTTCCGCTGTCCTCTGAAGTTTGCTCAATTTCATGTTCGTCGCATCGATGACACTGTCTAACCATCTCATCCTTTGCTGTCCCCTTCTTCTTTGACCTTCAATCTTTCCCAGCATCAGGGTCTTCTCCAGTGAATGCTCCCTTCTCATTTGGTGGCCAAAGTATTTGAGCTTCAACTTCAGGATCTGGCCTTCCAGGGAACAGTCAGGGTTGATTTCTTTTAGGATTGAATGATTTGATCTCCTTGCAGTCCAAGGGACTCTCAAGAGCCTTCTCCAGCACCATAGTTCAAAAGAATCTATTCTTCGGTGCTCGGCCTTCCTTATAGTCCAACTCTCGCAGCCATACATTACTACATCTTAGACTGCTACATAAGAATATAAGAGAAGGAGATTGGAGATTTTTTTTAATATAGTTTTTATATAGTTTTTGGTAAGTATTACATATTATCTTTTATCCTGTACATTTCGTAACGGTTTTTATCCCTTCTCCCTCCCTCCTCCCCCCTCTGCTTTTCCAGTGCTTTAGTCCTTTGTTCCCAGCCACGGGCACAAGGTCCGAATCTTGCACTGAATGTCCTTTCTTCCTTCTGTTGGTAGCCACTCCAGGTAGGTCTTCCATTTCGTGCTGATTGCTGTAGTCCTGTCTGCCCATTTGGTCTTCCAGTTCAGTTTCTCAATTATGTCTGACTGTATGAAATCAAACAAATAATTATGCCAGATTTCTACTGTCCACTTACTCTTGTAAGAGTAAGAGTAAGAGGAGATTGGATTTATACCCCGCCCTTCACTGCCCAAAGGAGTCTCAGAGCGGCTTACAAACTCCTTTCCCTTCCCCTCCCCACAACAGACACCCTGTGAGGTAGGTGGATCTGAGAGAGCTCTGACAGAAACTGCTCTTTTTTTCAAGAACAGCTCTTGTCAGAACTATGGCTTGCCCAAGGTCATCCAGCAGGTGCAAGTGGAGGTGTGGGGAATCAAACCCGGTTCTCCCAGACTGGAGTTTGCACACTTAACCACTACACCAAACTGTCTCAAGCCAATGTTGGATCAGGCCAATGGCCCATCCAGTCCAACACTCTTGTCACACAGTGGCCAAAAATACCAGGTGCCATCAGGAGGTCCAGCAGTGGGGCCAGGACACTAGAAGCTCTCTCACTGTTACCCCCCCCAAGCACCAAAAATACAGAGCATCACTTGCCTCAGACTGAGAGTTCCTATCTATACCTTGTGGTTAATAGCCACAGATGGACCTCTGCTCCATATGCTTATCTAATTCCTTCTTGAAGCCGTCCATGCTTGTAGCTGCCACCGCAGGGAATTCCATGTGTTAATCACTGTTTGGGTGAAGAAGTACTTCCTTTTATCATGTTTTATGCTGTGGCTGTGTTTTTAATGGCTTGTTGCCTTTAATGATTTTCATGCTGTTTTATGGTTTGGTCATGTTAAGGCTTCTATATATTGAGCACTAGATGAAGGTAAATATTGTGAGTTCATTAATTATATATGACTATGTTGTAAATATTGATATTAATTGATGGGCTGATTATTATTACTGTAGCTATATGGTGCAACTGAAGAAGTATCAACGAAACGAAGATTGGAATCCGGAGTCTTCGTCCCATGTCCTTTGTGCCGGCTTCCTTTATACACTCTGTGTTGTTGTATGTTATTTGTATACACTATATTGTAGCTGTCTGCACACATTTCTTTTGTATAAATATTCTTTTCTCCTTTGCACTTCAGTATAGTGCCTTGGACTGTGTTATTTATACAGTGCCTTTTTTGGTTTGCTGATGTTTTACTTCATTGTGCGGAGAGGTGGCACAGAAATTTTCTCAACGAACAGATATAAGAACATAAGAACATAAGAGAAGCCAATGTTGAAACAGGCCAATGGCCCATCTAGTCCAACACTCTGTCACACAGCGGCCAAAATATACCAGGTGCCATCAGGAGGTCCAGCAGTGGGGCCAGGGCACCAGAAGCCCTCCCACTGCTGCCCCCTCCAGCACCAAGAATACAGAGCATCACTTGCCCCAGATTGAGAGTTCCTATCTATACCCTGTGGCTAATAGCCGCTGATGGACCTCTGCTCCATATGCTTATCTAATTCCCTCTTGAAACTGTCCATGCTTGTAGCTGCCACCACCTCCTGTGGCAGTGAATTCCATGTGTTAATCACTCTTTGGGTGAAGAAGTACTTCCTTTTATCTATTCCTTTTATCTATATACTAACAGGAAGCTCTTCTGGCCCTGACCTGAGTGGCCCAGGCTAGCCTGACCTCATCTAATCTCAGAAACTAAGCAGGATTGGCCCCGGGTAGTACTTTGGGTGGGAGGCCACCAAGGAGTTCCAGGGCTGCTCATGCAGAGGCAGGCCATGGCCAACCACCTGGGAATATCTCCTGCCTGAAAAAGCTTATGGGGATCACCATAAGTGGGCTGTGACTCATCACTACTTTCGAGCACCAAGCTGCCTCTGGGGAGGCGGCAGAGACATTTTCTCAATAAATAAATCATTACACAGAGGCTGTTCCAAGTACCCCATATTGTGCCAAAATGCCCAGGGAGATGCTGGGATCAGACAGCCATGTTTTCCTTCACTTATTCCAGTGATTGTGTGATGACCTGATTGTCTGAAGTTTCCAGAACATCAATAATGACCATAATGTTCCCTTTTCATCACTTAACAGCAGTGGCTGTGTGAATATAGCTCCACTGAGGAATGACACCTTTACGGCTGGCCTCTGTCACCCTGCTTTGAAGTGCTGCTCGATACACAGGATCCACGAGGTGACTTTTTCTGTGGCACAGAGAAAAACACAAATGACCTGCCAATTGCTGACTATTAAGCCCGTGGCTGGGGTCCCAGATTCTGGCTGGGAGGCATGTGATACGGCTAAGCTAGTCGGAGCCTGACCAGGGTGTCTCCATGGGAGACCTCAAGTCCTGGAGAGTGCTGTCTATTTATTTTTATTTTATTCATTTATTTATTCCTCATTTCCCTCCCCAACTGGGAACCAAAGAAGCTTACAGCACCATTTTTTCCTCTTCTATTTTCTCACAAAAACAACCCTGTGAGGTAGGTTAGGCTGAAAGAGTGTGACTGGCAGAGTAGGGTTGCAAGTCTACTTGCACTGAACCATCCACAGTGTCTTTAGGGATGGCTCAGTGGCAGAACATCTGCTTCCCATGCAGATGGTCCCAGGTTCAGTCCCCGGCATCTCCAGTGAACAGGCTCAGATAGCAGGTGATGGATGCAAAAGACCGCCGCCTGAGACCCTGGAGAGCTGCTGCCAGTAGACAGCTCAGGCCCTGATAGACCAATGGTCTGACTCAGTGCCAGGCTGCTTCAGGTCTCTGTATATTAATGATACAGAGTCGCAAACAAGCCTGGGTTGGCACTAACTCTGGAAGGTCAGTGTTGCTAGATTGCACAGTGCTGTAGTGAAACTGGCAGTGGCAGAAGACAGGACATTTGCCTGCCAGGAGGCGACCCATTTAAATTTCCATCACTGGTCCGAGTTGGAATCTGAAGGGCTTGTTTCTAGGATGATGCTAAGCCTTGGCTGGTAACGCCTCTGGCAGATGCCTGGGATGGAGAGAAAAAGAGCAACTGAGAGACCGCTTGGTACAAATCATTAGTACATACCTGGTACCAGTGCTCCCTCTAAGCTGTGGATTCTTATGAGCAAACAATCTACTTTGTAAGCTACTGGCACTAAAGCTGTGAGCAAGCGATTTGGCTACTGCATAAATTAGTTTGCTCTGGAGCCATCCTTCCTAAGCTAAGACAAAAATGTGTGAGCCAGAGGCTAAAAAACTGTGAGCTAGGTCACACTCACTCAGCTTAGAGGGAACACTGCTTGGTACATACATGGAGCTTTGCAGGGATATTTTCATGCTGGAACAGAATTCCAGCCACTTATTGCCCCCTTGTGGTGATGCTCATGTATGACAATATTCAAGTAGTCTGTAGCCCAAAGGATTCAAAGGTAAGAGTTACACAAATTAGACTTTGAGTCCAGTGGCACCTTTAAGACCAACAAAGTTTTATTCAAGGTATAAACTTTTATTAATAAAGCTGTGTTGGTCTTAAAGGTGCCACTGGACTCCAGCTTTGTTCTAATAATAAAACAAGAGTTTCATTACAAATTAGGAATGCTGTAATCTTGTTGACTCATGCTTCTAAAGCTACATTTGATTTATATGATTCTGCTGGCTGACGCACCATTGGCTGTGCCAGTCGAGTGGGAGTTTCTGGGCCCTTTGGTTCCAAGAGCAAATGGGATTGATTGACAACCATCACTCTCAGCTTTAGAACACCGAAGTAGGTTATGTTTAATCCCCACCTCCAAGGCTCAAGTAGACTCCTTCATTAATGGATCCCACTCACCCAACCCAGAAGCGGCTCTGAAGAGGATAGCATTAAACAACAAAACATTCACTTTGTCTCGAGGCACTAAATGTAAAAAGAGGTACAAAGATACAAAACCGTCACTGGCAAAGCCAGGCCCTGGGACCACCCTGTCTAGTGTTGACTACCCTGACCATCAGTGGCTCTCCAAGGCCTGTTCTGTTGCCACAGGCCCTTTCATTGGAGAGGCCAAAGACTGAGCACGACACCTTCCAGAGGTAAAACACGTACCCAACAACAGAATCTATAGTCTATTCTCCTCAATGTTAACTATACAACAGGGCAGTAAGCTTGGTTTTTGCTGAGGAAGAGCCTGGTTAAAATCTCTCGTCTGTCAAGCTTCTCAAATAGATCTGGACAGTTTTTCCCCAGAGTGCGTGTGTTATGTGCCATCAAGTTGCTCCTGACTTCTAGCAGCTCTATGAATTAATGGCCTCCAAAGCGTCCCACCATTAATAGCCTTGCTCGGGTTTTGCAAAGTGGGGGCCCTTGTGGCTTCCTTGACTAAGTCACTCTACCTCACATGGGGTCTTCCTCTTTTCCTGCTGCCTTCCACTTTTCCCAGCGTTATTGTTTTGTTCCAGTGAGTCTTGTCTTCTCATGATGTGGCCAAAGTACAATCACCTCAGTTCAGTCATTGTAGCTTCTAAGGAAAGTTCCCAGTGTACTTGGGAGTTAAGATCATCCTCTGACGACTAGCACTCTGTGGCCATACAGCCAGATTTCTTTGTCTCTGGAAATTTGTCTGGCTTTCTTAATTTTGGCCCTTTGGAAGCCAGTGGAATTTTATTCCTAAAGGACTTTGCTGGATTTATTTTTGAAATTTTGTGTTGCTTTGAAAGACCCTGTGTTTTCATCTCTTTGTTGGGGAGGAAAGGGCAAAATGGTTACCTAATTTATTTAATACATTTTCATCCTACCCCATCCTTGACCAAGGCCAGGGCCTTTTCGGTCCTGGCCCCAACTTGGTGGAACTCTCTGCCAAATTCCATCAGGGCCCTGATGTCAGGTTCAAAAGCAAGTAGATCCAAGCATTCTTGAGACCAAGAAGGGCTTTATTGGAATACAGTGCTAAAACCCACAGCAAAACTGGTATTGTCAGGAATGGCGGGATGTGCGGCTCAGGCATAGTTATAGTATGATGCAGAAATGTGACTAGCAAATGATCTTCAAGTGCGCGTGCGGGAAACTCCCAGCGGGAGGGTTACTTAATGGTCGGGAGACTACTCCCCCCACCCCCTCGGCTTCACAGGACTGGAAAATTCTCATAGACTCAAGAATAGCCCAAAGCCTGCATTCAAGGCCACTGTGATAACACCGAGCGGTAGAGGCGAAGCTCCCACGTTACAGCCAGCATACCTACGCAAGCGCAGAAGCGGGGACAAGATAGGGAACAGAGAACAATGGACTCAGTATGAAACATGAACCAAGGAGCCATTACTGACACCTGAGGGATCTGATCTGATGCAATTCTGCAAGGGCTTGCAAGGCAGAGATGTTCCGCCAGGCTTTTGTTTGAGGACAGCGATGGTTCCATCTTGGCTGGCACCCTTCCCGTTCCCTGTTGCTTACATCTGTTTTGACCTCCTCCCCCCTGTCCATGAAGTAGCCGGCAGTGGGAGTTGGAAGGAGGACTGGTTATTTACCATCTGATTGTCTTTAAGGTTGTACTAACGTTTTAACTGATTTTATCTTATCTGTGGTTGTACATCGCCCAGAGCCCTGCAGTAGTAGGGGTGGGGCGATTCATCATCATCATCATCATCATCATCACCCCCACCCTCCAAGGACCTCCGAGCACAGCATTTCCCCCATCTCCATTTTATCCTAGCCACTCTGAAAGGTAGGTCAGGCTGAGAGACACTGGCCAAAGGACACCCAGCAAGCATCTGCAGGCAGAGAGGTGATTTAATGACCCTGGACCTCCCAGATCCTAGTCTGACACTCTAACCCACTACACCAATCTGGCTTTCATGTTCCTTCAGCACGGTTACAAGATTACGCGAGATTTGCAGGGCACTTGGTACAACTAAAGGTCCTTCAGAAATAAAGGGTGGTTCCGCATTGGCTTTTTCCTCCTTTGTTTTACCAAACCCACCTTGGAACAGAAATTCTCCTCTGCATTGCATGCTGCTGTCACTTTCTTTGATTTTCAGATTTTATGGTACCTTCTGCATAGATGTATGGCCATTCAGGGGTGACTTCGCAGTCAGTACAGCGTTGCCCCAGGGTATTTGAATGTGGTTTTGAGAGGCACCTTTTCCTCAGTGTCGAGAAAATGTGGAGCGAATGCCAGATGCAGAATCGCCCAAAGTCTTAAAACACTACCTTTGACCAGAGAAAGGCTCAAAACATCAGTTTCACAGTAATCAGCTAACCTGGGGCATTGTGGATTGAAGGAGCCTCCGTAAAACCTGCAGATCGATGAAGGGATGATCCACCAGGAGTTTCTGTGTAAGTCCCATTGAAACAGAACAAAGATCTGATTTTTATTTAAAGGTAATAATTTTGGGTTGGATCTTGGCAGCTTTCCTGCTGGCAAAAGAGGAACCCACTTTGGATGACCACAAAGGCTATACCAGGGAGAGATTGTGGGGCCCGCATGACCAGAAGCCCCACCGGACATAGAACGGAGAACAGGGGGGAATCAGGCAAGATCCAGAGAGAAAGCTGGCATGAACCAACCCCCAAATGCACAAATAATTCCAATTGTTCTTTCATTTAAATGTTGTGAAGAAGCATTATTAATGTAGCAAACTATGCAGTCTTAATTACAAGTTGTATCCTACCAGTGCTTCAAGGATGCAACATTTCAAGCAGAAGGTAAACAGCATGAACATTTATAAAATTCACTTCAGTTCACCACACAGACTGCTCTGTTATTGGATGCATTATCTAAAGGGGTGGGGCAAAGAGCCTCTGCATGTGGAGGACATGAGATTGTTAAATCTTTGGAATAAAGTAGAATGAACCATTTAATAGGAGCCAATGAGGTGGAGGAAAAAACCACACTGGAACTGATTAAAAACCCAGTATCCACCTGTACATGCACCAATTAGAGCTTTCTGCAAATTGGATTGGTTTCCCACTGGCACAAATGCTTTTCAGACTACAATTTTTTAAAACATGCACAGGAAAAACAGCAAATTCTGAGTGGGTGGGATCCCTAGAACACTGTGGGATTAGTTCCATTATTGCAGCTTCCTTGCCTCTAGGGCTAGTGACAAATTGCTTTGGAAACAGAGGGCTGTTTAAAGAAAAGTAAACAAAAAATCCACTGGGCTAATGTGAAGGCCTTTCAGTTAGCCAAAACAGCACCTTGGATCCCAGCCAATGTGTTTGCATCATCTTGGGTCAGAAGTGGTACAGAATCTGGCTTTCTACTCTTGCACCTTTAGGAATCTGATGCCCCCTCTGATATAAAAAATTAACAGTTGTTTTCTCCCACTCTGTCTCTTCCAGCCCTGTTTGTTCTGCTATAATAAAAGCTGTGTGAGTCAGTTGCTTTAAACTTCAAGTTTAGTGGCATGTTAAAGATCAACAAGATTTTCCAGGGTATGGCGAGCTTTGACTCATGAAAGCTCATACCCTGAAAAATGTTGTTGCATTTTTGAAGATGCTACTGGTCTCAGATTTTGTTTGCCTGCTACAGACTATCATTGCTCAAGAGCCCCAATCCAAACCCATTTTTCAAAAAAACCACTAGAAGGGACCTGGGGTCAGCAACAGCCCAAATAAAGAGGAAGGAGACAAAATTATTGGTCTAACATGGAAGAAACTCTAGTTTAATGCCACAATGGCTACTTTTAATGTTCATACAGCAGCTAAAATGAGGTATTTGCACCCATACACATAAGCTTTGGAGTTGAGGGGGGGAGGCAACTGGACTATTGGAAGTCTGAGACACCCAACAGCCGTATTTCCCAGCCAACCCTCCAGCTTTTGCACTTGTATTGATTTGTGCACTACTTTCTTTTTAAGGGGGCCACCATACCAAAAACTGCTCTATAGGCACCCTAACAATTCATCATCTCTCAGTGTAGTTGGATCCCTTTTAAAAACAATAGTTTAAATATGTCATTTCTTGAATTTCTGTAAGTACCGAATACATTCAAGTGTGTTAATTTGTGCCCATCTGATCCAAAATAGTAGATTAGGTAAACATATATTTGTTGGGGTTTTTTGCATTTTTGTGTGTGTCTGCGTGTACCTGTGCCTGGAAGTCCTGGCGACCTCTGGTGACTCCTACTAGGGCATGGAAGACATTCAGAGAAGTGGCTTGATAGCCTTCCTCTGCCTCCCAGCCCTGGTATTCTCTGGAGGTCTCCCACCCAAATACTTGCCAGGGTCAGCCTTGCTTAGCTCCCAAGATCTGATGAGATCGGGCTTGCCTGGGCTATCCAGGTCAGGGCAGTTAAACCTACTTTTGTTAAGTACAGGAAAGATTAACATTTCTCTGGAACAATGCAAGGTGTTCTGCTCAACATGCAAGCGGCCCAGCCTCCTTCAAGCACACAACAGTGTGGATAAAGGCAGTGCATAAAACAAGCAGAAAGTGAACAACACCCAGCAGCAATTCCTCTCAGCATAACGAGTTATTAACAATACACTTCCCAGCTATTGCTGATGGCAACATGGCAGGTGATGCCTGGTTCCCACATTACACTGTCTCTACAAGCGTACAGGTGACACATCAGGGCTGCTCCAATGTGGAAGAACGCAAATTTATTTTGTCTGTCTCCAGAGCAACTTATGTGCATCAGGTTGTGTCCATTAGTCTTTCGTCCCACTGAGCACAGGCTCCATGCCAATGGGTGCAGTAGGATCACTGTCAAGGTCTTTGGGGAAACAGGGATACGTTGCAGAAATAAAGACAATTTTTCATGACAAGGCGCACTTCAATGACTTTATTTGTGAAACAGAAAGCTGCACATGTGGACAAAGACAGCAACAGTTAAAAAAACAGGTTCACAAATTATATACAGCAAGGAAATTCAGTGGTTCAGTATTGCAATCTTGTAAAAAGCAGTAACACACACATAATCAGGTTTGCTTTTCTTTAAACTGAAGCCTAATACAAACCCAACACTAATTCAAAATAAAATTGTGGTCTGAAATGAATTTTAAGCTTTTCTTAATCCCATCAAAGTTTTAAAAGCTCTACCTTCCTTTAAAACAAACAAACAAACAAACCCCTACAACCAGCTCATTCTTCAAACGTTGCTAGCACATGTGTAGAAATGTGAAGAGCCATGTGCTAAGTAAGCTATTCTCCCTTATTTCTGAACATATCACATTCAAGACTCACACATCTGCCTGATTACTCGATACATAACAAGACATGAAAACAGCCGGAACTTACAAAAATAATACTCAACAACTGAAAGCAGACAATTTCAAAACCAGAATATGTACATTACATTTTTTAAAGGTGCCTAGATGAGAACTGCAAATATTTGCTTGGATTATATACAAAATAGTTTCTGTGTAAAAAGACCACACTGAAGTTCTACGCAGACACATGCGGCAGTCATGAGACAGGCTGATTTACAGCCCACACCCCTGAAAGAAATGGCCTTGCAAAAGCCCCACTGAAATGAACGGGATCTGTGCTGACAGCACTGGGAGGACCCTAGTTTAAGGAAACCAACATCCCCATAACTTCTCTTTTACTGAGCAGGAGACAAGAGCTTCAACATGCAAGGTTGCCATCACCTGGACTGTAACGTAAGACGAGGATTACAACTGTGTCCCAGAGTCCACTCTTAGTATAGGACCTCGATCTACACTTTGCAGCTACTTATTGTGCCTGCTGTCTTTGAGCACAAGCAAGCATCTCCTTTTTGGAACTGATGCTTGTCACAGAATAGCACAGGCTTCGTCTATATTGGAAATGAATGCCCTAAACAAAGTGCATTCATTTGTTCTGAAATAGCTCCAGCCTGTACTACTGTCTTTAGCGTACTGCTTATGTGCACAGTATAAGGTAAGACAAGAATGTCTGCAAAAGATGCTGCAGAAATTTTCTTGAGATGTTTCCTCACCCTTGGTGCACTCTGCTCCTAGAAGTTTTCACTGTACCGTTCCCAGAGTGCTCTTCTGTTATGCTGATCATACAAGTAGAGCCAATCGTGAGAGTTATTTGTGCAGATTGGGGCTATTTCAGAATGTATGAATCAGCCATCTGCTCTCCAAATTCATGGATTCTTTCGGAAGCCTTGCAGCTGAAAACACACTGCCACAGTTCAACACCTATCAGCCTGAGTATGTTAACTGTGAACGCACAGTTTAACACACTGAATGGAAACGTAGTAAGAATGGGAAACAACAGAGGAGACAACTTGCTATGACTTGAAAATACATGCATTAATACATTTGCATTCGATATGCTGAAACTCTATGTGTGGGCGGGGCAGTGAGAACCACCCAGAACCCAAAACTAAACTTGGAAACATTTATTTAAGATATGTCCACAGGTCACCCTCCTTCACATGACAGGGTACAGGGATAAGAAACAACTCATATCTCCCTTTTCACACAGCATTCCTGTCCCATCTTTGACACTGACTTGAGGGTATAATATCCCAATGATTCCACCCATGCAGGCCCTATTTCACAAGGACCATTTCTCACATAAAATCTAATAAACTGAACAGGCAACCTAAGTCTATGCACATTGGTTTGTACACATGTAGCCCTGTCAAAACTTTATGCCCAGTGGTAATGGAGGTGGGGCAGTGACCAGGCAGGGCAGCAAAGCATCTTCTTGCCCCCACGGAGGAGTGAACTGTGGACATCACATCTGGCCTAACTCTCTGCCTTCTGAGAAGTTTTAAATGAATTAAATGTACCAGGTACGCACACCCAACTGTGTGTTTGTACTGTATATATTTACACACATATACACAAAACCACCCTGATGATTTTAAAAGGTTGTATCAAGAAACAGAAGATGTGGGCTCTAGCAATTTCACTAGAATATAACTTTATCTATACAAAAACAAAAACTCTCCAAATATGCATGTCTCTACACAGTTTAAAGCTTATTGACAAAAATATTCTGCGACTGTTATCAGGTTAAATATATGATTTTACAGGATTCTTTAATCATGAAATACGTATCTAAACCTAAGACCAAAAAAAGTTCTTAATTGGGCTTCGATCCACAAGAAAATAGCTGTTTGTTACAATTACATTTTAATAATCCAGGACAGGGAGAAGTAGCAAAATGTTATAAATTTCTAAGATGCAGAGCACCTATTTTATCAGCTTAAAAAAATAGATTTTCTCACAATGAGCCATGTGAAAGCAGCAGCAGCAGTGCCCCCTCCTCTCGGCCCCTGCCCTCCCTTGTGCCTCCCCTCCCCACGCCTTGAGGCCCTTTATCTCTTCCCCCTCTTGTTTCCAGCCGGGGGTTTCTTCAGCTGAAGAAGTTGTCCTCCTGTGCCAAAGCTTGCGGAGGCTGGATTGGACACCCCAAATGTCAGGCCAGCAGATGCTGTGATGCCAGGATTGCTGAAGTTAAACCCAGATGTGCTTGAACTGCCAAAGCCTTGGAGGGGAGGGGAAAATAGTTCAACGTGAGACGATGTGGAGACTCAGTTATTTCTTTCACCCAATAAAAAGTTTTCACCCAAATTGTAAGTGTGAAATTACCGCATGCATGGCACTGCCATTCAGGGAATTCATCACAAAGTTACGGCTGTCGGTTTAAGTGTATGGAAGAGAATAGAGGAATGGATCACTTGCTTTAAGGGCCTACACTTCAACATACGTAACAGCTACTCTGTAACATAACAGAACTCTGGGGCAAGTGATACTTGGGGGGGGGGGGACAGCTACTCTGTAACGTAACAGAACTCTGGGGCAAGTATCATTCTGCTTGGAGGGGGGGAAGTGGGAGGGCTTCTAGTGTCCTGGCCCCACTGCTGGACTTCCTGATGGCACCTGGTGTTTTTGGCCACTGTGTGACAGAATGTTGGACTGGATGTTGGCCTGATCCAACATTGGCTTCTCTTATGGTCTTATGTCAGCTGCAATGGAAGAACTGCCTCCCATTGGCTGGTTGTCCTACAGGCCACATGCAAGGTCCTATGACAGTCAGTGCTAACATAAATCTGATGAGAGAACTTGTCTACACAACTTGTGCACCCTAGGGTAGTGAGTCACTTCACACAAAAAAATAATCTCCAAAAAGAACTAGGCCAGGATGTGCTGTTGCTGTACTGCACTGAAGAAAAGCAAATTACCGACTATAGTTGGAATGCCTAAGGGCCAACATTTTGCATTAACTCCTGAATTCACCATCAGGGAAGTCAGGCTCACTCTTCAGTGTAACAGGCAAAAAAAATAATAATAAAATAAATAAAATAATTATATATTATATGTATATATGTATATATCTTCCCCTCCCCCTTTCAGGTGAACCCATTCTTCTCTCTCCATACAAACACATTTCAGTATGCAGTGCAGTTTCATCAGACCTTGTCCAGTGAAACAAGTTTTGCTGCAAACTAGTATAAATTGCATATTTAAAGAGAAGGTGTAAGTGTGTGTTTCTTCTAACAAAGTGTGTGCATGTGTGCGTGGGAAGAGGGGGAGAGGGGGGTTGGTGAAGGAGGATGGCAGCCAGATCCCATGTGTGCACCAGGTATTGGCACAGACCGGAGACCAGAATATGATGCCTCAAGTAGGTATCACCGTAAAATAAAATGCAAGTCAGACAGACATGTGTGTTCTGTTAGCAGAGGGAGAACCAGGAGTCAAATAAAGCAGCATATAAGAATGGAGAGAAGCACCCTACTGCACAGATATGCCCAACTACACGCGCACACAGAGGCATGTCCTGTCAAACCAAAAATCTTAACAAGCAAAGCACAGCAGGGAGCAGAGCTGCAAGGCTACAAAACAAAACAAAAAAATCCCAAGTGTTTTGCACAAATTGCTGAGGTTGATTTCTTTTAACAAATCATCCATGCATTACTGGAGTCCTTCTCAGATGCAGACCTCCATCCTACCCTAGGATGGAGATCCAGAATGAGCCCTAGATTCCCTTCTCCTGCTTTTCCTCACCTCAGGGGGAGTTCATCACTGAACAAGGAGATTCCTGCAGAGACCACAGGAGTCAAGGGTCACTGGCAATTAGTTCTGTGTAACCTTGAAGGATGATGGTGTCTGTTATGGACACTGTTCTTAAAATGGGGCTCTGCAGAAAGGACGGTTAGTTCTACAGGTGCAGTGGACCTGGGCCCCCTACACTGCAAGCCCTTTAAGCACACAATTACTTTTATGCTCCAGTGGTTTGCAGGAGAAGAGCTGTATAAACCAGCACCGTACAAAAGGGCTGATTTATCTAAGGAATGCTCAGCTTGGGAAATGTATGTAATCTGCTTTCTAAACAAGAAGGATGAGAGTGGTCGACAGCTGTATTTCTGACTTACTACTTCAAAAAGCACAGCATAGATAACCTCAAGTCATTTAATGAAGACTAAAGGGAGAGTGCCAAAGCTATTATCATGCACGCAAGGAAGATTTGCTTGTCTCAGAAGATATCTTGCTAAGCTGCCTGACTGCCTAAGAGGGTATGCCATAAGACAACTAAGTGACAGGTTTACCATAGCAGCAGAAGTTTCTCAGTTGTGAGTCAGTTAGTAATTGCTTTTTTTGAACAAACTGAAAAAAATCTAGCATGTGAAACTATATCCATCCTGGAAACATGGCAATGTAAGTATGGTTAGTTCACCATAACTACATTTAGACATCACAAGCTGCAATTTGAATATGATGAGTCTGAAATATTTGGGCTCTTATGTCGCTTCACTTAAGTGTGTGCAGCACAATGAAGACCAGGAAATCTTCAAACTAGCCAGTTTGTTGATTCATCTGAACTTTGATGCATTAACAAACTAAGGTTTGTTGCCTGTGTTTTAGCAGATTAAGCTATAATTCAGAATCCAAGTTTTCAGGCAAACAGTCAAACCTCAATTTTTATATAAAGCAGGGGTAAATCTTACTAGAAATTATATCAGTAGCAATGAAATATTTACAAGTTCTGTCTCTCATATTTTGAGTTGTGAGTTCAACAAGTGCTCAATTTAACTTTGCAAACAAGGAGTAACTAGGTTTAAACTGGGTTTAAACAGAAACGTTCAGTTTTAGCATAACTGTAAAGCTGTAAGCCTACATTTAGAGTTGGGAGAAAGCAGGCTAAAATGTTTTAAACAAATAACACTGCAGGATTGATAAAATCAGAGACTTCTTTAGAAAACAAAGTAAAGTGGCAGCACTGAAGGCTGGAATCTTCCACTGTTTGTTTACAAAGACATTGGCTGTGATCCGAACAGCTAACTTTAGGAGAACCCAGGAACCTGGGCATGCCCAGTAGGATTTTTACTTTTCCCCTTTCACTAGCAAAGCCCAACAGGCCTTATCACAAACTGCTTTTTAAACTATCTTCAGCGCCATAGGAGTCTTGCCTTTCAGCTTGGGGGACTGCTGCTTGAGAAAGAAGTCTAACACCGCCTTCCTGTGCAGAGTTGACCCAGAAGGACATGTCTGCTTAGGATGGCACTGCAAGTTTCTTGAGCATGCAGAACTTATCGTGCTAATCTAGGTTAGGTACTTAGTGGTGGAAAGTGCTGTCAAGTCACAGCTGACTCATGTCTCCGCCGGTCGGGTTTTCAAGGCAAGAGGCTTTCAGAGGTGGTTTGCCATTGTCTGCCTCCGTGTCACGACCTTGGCATTCCTTGAAGGTCTCCCATCCAAATACTAGCCAGGGCCGACCCCACTTGGCTTGTGAGACCGGACGAGATCAGGCTAGCCTGGGCTATCCAGGGCAGGGCAGGCTACACACTTAGGGCAACTTAATTACCTTAACATTGGGAAAACAAAAAAAGACAAACCTGCACTAAGGCTTCCTGAAGGCTTATTTGTCGTTCCAAATCCAAATGATGATGCACCTGTAGCAGTGCTTCCAAAACCAGAGCTACTTCCAAACCCTAGTGGAACAGCAGTGAAGACATGGAACACAAATTAGAACAAGGTTCACACACGGCTGGCTTGAGTTAAAGGACTTGGGCTCCCTTCAAAGGCCTTGTCAGCCACCAAGGTGCAGCTGTTCCTGAATACAATAGACAGAAAAATTCACCCGCCCTTTGCAGTATTTTCAACAGGACACTCCATTGTGAAAACTCTAATGTTTAACTGGAATGCCCACAGGCAGGATGGGCGTGTATTTCAAGAACACTGAAGGACTAGCCTTGCTAATGTGGATGCAGCTGCAGAAGATTTGTGGCTGCACTAGTAATCTGCCAACAGAGTAAGAAACTCTCCCTTTAAGTAGCAGAAAGAGACAAAAAGGTATCCTCCTCTTAGAGCCCACATGCTGGAGGACTGCTGTGAAAGGCATGGTTTGACTGTCATTACTGCACAATCAAGCATGCAGGCACAGAATTGCTCCTTCTGCCTTCCTGCAAGGGCCCGATGGGGCTGAGTGTACATGTTTTTTCTTCCTCAGATAAAGCTGGAATGGAACCACGTGCATGCTCAGGATCTCCATTTAAGGTAACCAATGGGTGCAACTCAAAATTCCCACTTCTTATTTCCTGAAGTAGAAATCAACGGGCAAGAAGCTTCAAGCAGACAGTCTGCCTCTGCACCTAACCCACCCCGCCATGTGTTAAAAAAGAAAGGCTTTATGGTAATGTCTTATTCCAGTGCAGCAATAAGAGGAGGAATATTCGAGGATGGAAATTTCCCTTACCTTCTACAACACCATCCTAGGCATGTCTACTCAGAAGTTAGTTACTTCCAGGTAAGTATGCAAAGGATTGCAGCCTAGGTATTGCAAATTATTTCCGGGGGGAGGGGCGGCAGGGGGAAAGCATGAGCTTATGATTTACACATGGAGGAATGGCAAGCGCGTGTCCTACAGCCCAGGTGATGCTCAACTTTAATGCTTCCAAAACCTTTACTATTCTTTTTCTTGCATATTTCAGATTTTCCACACCTGTGCTCCAAGCCGCACTTCATAGTTTGAGGTTTTTTCCTACTTGTCCATGCATTTCTTATACATATCCATAAAAAACGCTATCTGGGATTTATATACAAACAGGCTAAGTGTGTGTTGGAGGTTGTGTGCATAAGTGAGATTTTTAAAACAGGGAGAGGCAATGTGGCTGTTTTGCAAGAGATACAATATGCTTTGCTAGACGTTTGACATGGTACATTGCTATGGCAAGTCAACATGCAAAGTAAGAGCACCAATGCTGCTTCTGTCTGTCCATTTACTATGGGGAAGTCAGCAACACTCCTTGCTAAAAGTACAAACTTTACTGCCTTTGAAAGTGTAAATTGTACCAGCCCCCCCCTCTCTCTCTCTCTCTCTCTCACACACACACACACACTAGATCCTGAAACATGCTACCCCCCCCCCAAAAAAAAAAAAAAAAATCTGGTACAATATCCTGAACCATCTATTTTCTGAACTGAGCAGTTTTACTTTCCAAACATGCCCCACCACTTAGGCTCAAAGCAGATAACAAAATACAAGCTTATGTACATCCAGCTTTTAAAAGATACTTCAGGCACTAATTATCCATAACAGCTAGAAGCAGTTCATAACCAAGATATATTCCTGGAAAGTGAGACTATAACCTCATACAATTGAAAGGGTGCCTGCCCCCAACAGACTGGAGACCATGATGGACTGGGTGGGACAAAAGCTTTAAGGGTGCATAATAAATACGTCTGTGCAGACAAATGCCTTTAATTGATCTTCACTATTCATAAGCAAGATGTATTAAGAATGGCAGAAGGTTAGATTGCCGACTCTTGCCATGCATATTTGGTATTTCAACCTAAATTGGAGGCTTGGGTACAGAACCAGAAACTGGTAATTACGGCAGATCAATTAAAATGGCACACAGGGGGGCTTGGTCTTGCCTATTTGGCATAAACATACATTGCGGGCTAAGAGTTCTACCAGGGAAGTGTGCTGCCCAGATCAGTCTAAAAAGTGTTGTATAGTAATTCAGTGAAACATTAGAAAAGTTAAAGTGTACCTCCAAGGCTTGAAGAGCCTAAGCCACTTGATTGCAAGCCAGTGCCAATACCTGAACCGAATGGTGTTCCAAAACTAACTCCCAGAGACGGCTGTGGCCCTGGTATAAAAAAAAATGAAAACAAAGCTTGCCTTACTCTTGCGCAACAGAGTTCCGTTACGTAAACCCTTTCATTAAAAAAGTAAAACATCACAGCTTAGCAAATGCTTCCTAAAGTACCAAGACTTTCATTAGAATTCCTCCCCAAGCTACCTGAGTGTTTAAATGGATAAATCTAGCATCTGGAACGCAATATACGGTGAAACAACTGATATATCTAGCAAGTTATGCCAAAGCATAAGAGCAAAGCATTTACAATAGCTCTGAATGTAAGTTAGAATTTCTGTTCCTTGAGGGGACTACGTTTGAATGCCCTATAAGCTGTTCAGTCATGGCTTTTTAAAAGCCAAGTTTAAATTCCAATGTGACTAAAATCATCATGTTACCAATGTTTGATCTTAAATACTCATTTGAGTATTGTATTTAAAAAAACTAAACAAAACAAGTGGATAAAAAACAAGACAATGGCTTTGTTTTATTAAATTTATTATTCATTTTAGAGCAAGTCAATTACACAGTAACATGACAATTCAAACTGGTTCACACAAAAATGATAATTACTGAGTTGTTAGAACTTTCCTACATTTACAACAATTTATGCCTGTTTAAATAAACATTTACAAAAAGGCACAGTTGCACACCTTACCCAATACATTCAAAAGTTTCAGATCCAGAAGTGTCTAGTATCATTTAAAAGATTGGAAACAGTGGCTTCCCTTCATATACACACAGGCAAAAGCCATTTATACTACACAGAGAAACAACCTATAGCCTCAGCCCATTTTTCTGTGTGTGTGTGCTGGGGGAGATGGGGGACGATGACAACCTACCTACCTGCTAGGCTCTCACTATAAATATGCTGCAATAAAGATCTGGAGGTTAATTTAGCAGTTTATAAAAGTCAGCTGATAGTTTTCACAGTACAATCTGTACTCCTACCTTTAAGCACAGCGATCAGTGCATGAGTTAAACCTGAAAGATTTGTCAAGTTCAAATACTGTGCATACACCTTCATATTTATATATTCCTGCTACGCTGACACCCAGGGATGCAATCCTGCAACCGCTGTTCTCAGGCAAAACTCATGAGAAATGAATGGTTCAGAATGCACAGCAATATATGCTGGCTTGCCTCCCAAAATGACAGTCTTGTTGATAAACACAAAGTGTTATTTGATAAACACAAAGTTCCATTTAAATGGAATACTCTGGCCATTAACTGCTTTTGAAATCTTTGGGTTCTCAACTTTTTCTAGATCTTGATCCTTTGTGGAAGAGATTCCATTATTGCATTACAGTAATTAGCTCTCACCTACCGTATGTCTGTAGCAACAATTCACAGAAACTAAATGTGGGTAAAAATTTTTTAGCCTGCATTGTGTAGGTCAGATAAAGCATTTGTGGTCCCCTTCTGGCCTTACAGATATATAAATACTTGAGGTTTTTAAGTTCTTGTAATGGCGCTAATTAAACAGATAGCCAAATAAAATAATCAAGCAAAAGGCACTGTTCTGCATTAGGACTTTTGCAAGGAACCTCTCCACATCTTAGGTGATCCAATGCAAAAGTGAGGTTGCTCTATTCAAGGTTGCATTAAGCTGTTACAAAGGGCAACAAGAGCTACCAGCTTGCAACTTGTACTTAGCACTTATTTGGCAAGTTGAGGTTCTATCTGCATTCCAATTATACACCATACACTAACTATAGGACTTTTCTTCTTCTGTAGAAGAAGTGTTGCACTTCAAGTTAAAAAACTGGATGTAAACAAATTTAAGACTCTCTACCTAGCAGCTCCTCAAAAAGATTTCCAGTACGAGTCAATTAGGTGTCTAACAACAACAAAAACGTCCAGTGTTCTAAAGGAATTGTTACCAGTTTTCCATCTTAAGGGGAGGCACTGCTGGTGGAAGACCTTTAAATAGTTTGATGACACCAGTCCTCCAAGCCAAGCTTTTTTTTTTTTTAAGTAGTTCACAACAGATCTATATTCAAATTACATAAACACAGGATTTCATACTTTAAAGCTGGCAAAGTTTTCAACTGAACTGCACTCCCATATCAGTGGCTCTTTCAGTACCCGAAAACCAAAAGAAATCTCTCATTTAAAATTTAGATATGTGTACATAATAATTTAAATAATGCTAAAGATCGTCTAAGCCCAAAGACATTAGTAAACATTGTCACCTTTGGATAACGTGCCATTTAACCTATAATTACTAGCAGTGATTTAAAATCTCTATATATAAATATTTGCCCTATAGAGCAGTTTTAGTTCAATAAATATACACTTTTAAGAGCCCAGTTGGCATACATTATCAACAAGGATTCCTGCTAGGCTTGCCAAACATTACTCAAAACTGTCTCATAGTGATACTAAAGGAGCAAACCCAAATTGTTCAGGTCTAATCAGATATCTGGCAAGCCTACGTCCTAATAAAGCAAGCTGAACTCTTGCTTAACTTCATTTGTGTGGCAAGACACTGGATTTTAAATATGGAACTAGCTCAAGCACAAGATCTAGTTTAGTGTCATTATTTGGACAGGCATTAATTCAGGTAGAAAGGTTTAAAAATTGGATGCTCAGCAAAATCACAGATAAAGCTTTAAATGCTAGAAGATTTTAAGAGCACAGCAAAGCAAAATGCTTTAAGCAAGCTAACTCAATCTTGATTGCAAGCTGTGCTTAAGACTATAATTACACAACTCTTTTGGCTTTTAACAGATCTTGATAGCACAGCAATCAAGGTAGCAAGCAGCAGTATTCTTACACTGCAGTCCTAAGGAGAATTATAAGGGTATAACTCTGCTTAGAATTGCACTATAAGTCACCCAAGGCTGTGTAAGCCAGACATGCAGTCCACATGGACTATAATTCTAGATATTGGTCTACACAGAAATGCAAACATCATTCCAAGCCATTCATCAGTTTCTCAGGTTCACAATGAAGCAAGTGTTCTAGAGTTGGCAAAAGTCATATTACATTAACTCTAAACAATTGACTTCTGAATCTTTGTTTTTAAACAATGACCTCTGCCATATTTCAGAACAATTGTTGTTCTTCTGTTCTAGGGAAGTTACATGAACACAACGAATTCTTACAGATACTAAAACCACACCTCTAACATCCACTTACAGTATATTTTTGCGTCAGAGCAAATTAAAAAGGAAACCAAGAATAGACAAATACCTTTTATGCCCTCTCCTGGTTACTCTTTGGCAGTCTGTGCATGATTAAATATGGGCAGAAGGCCCATACACTACACTTACTGCATATGAGCCAGACCACTGGTCCGCCTAGCCTAGTATGACCTTCTCCAACTGGCAGCGACTTTCCAAGTACTTAGGCAGAGGTCTCTTACCAGCCCAGCCACCCAAGTTCATAAACTGGAAGTTCCAGGCACCAAACTTGGGACATTCTGTATGCCATGAATGTACTGAATTATAGCTCCTTGGGACTGGCAACTTTTGACACATGATACTGACAGTTATCTACAGCTAAACAATTTTTTCATGGTCAACTGAGCCATATTAACTGCAAAGGCCAAATGAATAGCCTCTCTTTCCAATTCTAATGTTTGCAGCCTCAGTTTTCAACAGCAGCATAAGCTCATAAAAGTATTAGCTTAGCTACTCTTCTCACGCTGCACTAAGGAGAGAGAAAGAAAGGATCCAAAGGAGCCCTTCTGCATGTGAAAAGTGTCACCCACCCGTAGAATAACTTCTTGCAAACTGCTTGGGAACTGGAATTCTCGTAGTGCTTGCAGGGTGCTTGCACAAGATAACGTTTTTATTTTGCTTATTGTCCTTTGCACCCAACACATTGGCAGTAATCCACTGCATACTTATTTGGAAGCAAGTTCCACTAAAATCAACGGTCTTGCTTCTGCAAAAGGGCAATCAGGAAAAACAAGCTTCTATTGAGATTCATGAGGCTTCAGGTAAAGTGCTGATCATTACCTGGTAAGGCGCTATGCACACTTACTTAAATAACTTTGGAAAGAAAGATCTTAACAGGACTATGGTTTTGGTCATTATGGACCATCTAATTTACACCACCTTCTGTATAAAAACTGTAAAAAGCATTCAGTGAAGATAATTAGTCACATAGTTAATGTATGCTATAATAAAAGATACACATTTTTTACTTAAAAACATGACTCATTAAATTATGTTGCTACAGTGAACTAGAAGGATGTAAATAGTCCTTCCTTTCTGGTTGTAATCTTTCTGGACTTGTCTATTATAGCATATAGCTGCCAACACGTAGTAGAGGTCAAAGCTAGAAATACCCTGTAGACCTCATTACTTAACAGCAGTACCTCATTTAATGGCTCTGTAGGTAGTGAGTTATGTATGTACATAGTAAGTTGCTTTTCCACCAAGCTCCACAAACACCACAGTGAGACTGAAGAGGGCAGAAAGAACCATGGAGATTTATGTACGTATAGGCCAGAGAATACTGTAGTGTAAAGATCTCTAACCAAGTGCATGACTTCAGGAACCAAGCCAGTTTCCTAGTCTCTCTCTACATGTGACTTACAAACTCCAAGATTATCTGTGGAAGGGTCGGCACTTTAAAGAGAAGTGGCCAAAATGGCAGTACCGTTGTTGAACTTCAAGCACCTAGACTGGTATGTGATTTAAAAATACCTTTGTTGTGCCCACAAGTTGTTTCTTTTCTACCCAAGTTTACTTCCTAGTGAGGATGACCTCGAAATAACTTTATGATCCTTCTTCCTAGTTACAATCCCAAATACCGGCATCTATTTTTTAACACCCTCCCTTTCAAGATGCTAAGAAACAGCAGCCCATATGTTTTCCCACTTTTTGAGCCACATTTCAAAATGTGCAATGTAGAAACAAAAAAGCTATAGTTTTGTTCACAGGGAAAATGATGACTTTGACTTGAGTTCTCTCAACAGATTAGAAAAATGTACACAATAGTGTCTTAATTTTGGAAAGACATTATCCTATGCATATTCAGAGTTGACAAAGACTCACATTCCAAGGGGTTAAGTAGTACAGTAACAAGCGATTAACAAGTAAAGTCACAAGAGTAAATACTGTGTGTATAATTATTGCTAAGTCTATCCTGCATTTTTCTATTACCTATGTTTTGATAAATTGTCACTCACAATTTTTAGATTTCCAGCACAAAGGAAGACCTTATATATAAAACATTGTACAAGTTTACTATTTTTGTGGCACTAAAAGCTATAACTTGAATGCACTCAGACCTGTAGCAGGCTGCTGCTGCTGTGTCAGTGTTGCAGCCATGGCAACGGCTGCTGCATTTGGTAGGTTGCTGAAAGGAGTAGGTCCGGTTGTAACGCGTGGGGCAGTCTGCCACTTCTTGGCTTCTGCTCGCCTGGCCTCAAATACATCCACAGAATCTCCCAGAAAGGTTTTTCTATAACCGAGATACTGGTCTTTGAGCATCTAAAGAGAGACAAGAAAATCTATTCTAATTCACCACATGCAACCTTGACACATTTAGGAGTTTCTGACAGCTTCCACTGCAAGCTGGAGAACGAAACCCGAGATTGGAGGTACTAGATTTAGAACATGTATATCCTGGCTTTCTATAAACTCACAGAACTTTAAATCACAACAGACAGATAAGGATTGCTCTTCCTAAAGTAACTGTGGATACCTTACTAAACATAGTAGTACAATGAGATCCATCTGTAAAACAGCAGAATATCTCAGGCTGCAAGCAACAGAAATACCTACACTATCCTAACTTGTCCCAGAGGAGAGAAAAGTAGCTGTCTATACCTGTACATCAGGTATAACCGTACAATACCTGTACATCAGATATAACTGTACATTTCATGTAAAAAAGACAAAGGTAATTTACCAGCTCTGATGTGAGAATGAGCCTGTTCAGGATTTGAGTTTTCTGTCTACTGAACAACATTACAATAGGAAACATCTGGTATGTAGAACCCACTCTGTTTGAGAAACTGCTAAAAATATAAACAACTCATAAGGTGGAGAGTCTAAGGGTGTAACGAAGTATGAATACGGCAATTTGAAAAAGAAAAGTTGCTTATTTTGTTCCATCTTTTGCTAGCCTAATGCTGAGACCGGGGGACTGAAACACATGCTAAATAGGACACGGAGGGCTATATAAAAATGTATGCAGTTCTTAGCTTAAAAGCCTCTCAAGGAATATAAGCAGCCTATTCCTGTTTTCAAAGTAAAACAGACCAAGAAATATAAAATAGAAAGCAAAGAAGTCAAACTGTCACTGACAGGTTAACAAGGGGTCAGCATATTTTATTAGCATGTTTTACAAAGAAATCAGAAAGACAACTCTAAATGAAGACAGTAGTTATGTAGGAACACACAGATATTCATGCTAAGGTATTAATTCTTATAAATCATGGATGCATCTGGAACTATGGCTTACCTTCACATTTTCATGTATTGACTGAAGCTGTGCAGCTAGAGCTACAAACGTTTGATAAATTTTCTGCATTGCCATAGATAAATCTGCAAGACATGAAGATTTGCAATGTCAGATCATGTTGCAACATAAAATTATCTCTGTTCCAGTAACAGTAAAACCGCTGTCTCGATCATTTAAACTGCTTTCAATCTTTGACAAGCATCCCATGACATTACGGAAGCTGTGGGATTGTCAGATACCTCTTCCGGAAAGGCTTCCGAACACAAAATGGAGGAGAAAACATCTTTTTTTGGTGCTTTATCAGCAAAGTACCTTAACCTTTAATACAAGATGCTAAGTTTTAAAGCCATCATTTCAATAACCCCAACAGTGCAATCCTATGCACAACTGCTCTAGTCTCTGCATATCCATTTCAGAGGGACTGGCGTAACTCTGCAAGAGGACAGTGCTGGGAGTATGCTTCAATGTCCCAACGTATTGACAAGTAGCTACCTGGCTGAAACAAGAAGCAGTAAAATCTTGTGAGCAGACTCAAAACTGGCCAGTTTGCCATAAAGCAACCCAAATTGTGTGAACATACTGGAATTCATGCACTACCCATTTTCCATGCTAATTGCTACAAAGGGATTTGAGAGAGTTGCCAGAGATTTGGATGCAGCTCTGTTCTGGGGAGGATGTTTCATTCCCTGGAAGACAGACAATTGCTTCAGTTTAGAGGGATTATGACACTCTGGTAAGGTACAGGCCCAGAATTTAGTATTAAAGTAACCCACAGTGGCACCTATCTGTGGCAACATCTGAACAGAAATCCTTGCAAGAAGTAGTAGTAAAAGCACTGTATGATGTAGAAGCTTAGCAAACTTGTTAATGCACCAGCTTTTACCTTGTGGAGTTATATGTGAATTATTTGCCTGAGTAGCTAGATGATTTTCCAGCTCTTCAATCTGTTGTCTGTACTGCTGCAGTTGCACTTCGAACTGTTCAACCAAGATCCTGAAGTAACTAGATTAAATATATTTTAGAACATTTTAATCACAGTCTTTTAATAATCTCACAAAAACAGTTTTGTGGTTCTGAAAAGTTAATGACAGCAATGAGCAGTTTACATGCAAGCACTGGTATACGTATTTGTTGACAACACCCCCATCCTTTCTCTAGAACCTTAACTGTTTTTTAAAAAAACATACAACTAACTTCTGAATCACACACTATAATCATACTAAAGACAAGGAGGAAGAAATCACTAACCACAACAGCTAGGCATCAAGACGGACCAAGATATGACCATACCTTCTGACGCCAATTAGAAATCTACTCAAAGGATTGGCTGGATTTGAGCAGAAGGTAAGCAGCAGCTAGGACTCATTCACAAATGCTTGTGTAAGACTTGCAGAACAGGCCCCCTGCCTAGTGCTACAGCGATTTCTATTCTTGTGTAGTAGCTTGCACAAGCCTTTGGATTTAATTCCTCTTTTCACATACAACACTGTAGGTAGTAACGGAGTAAAAAACCAAAACTCATGAACAGAACACACCTTCTACAAGCAGGAAGGCATTTCTGGATCCAACTGAATTGTTACATATCCTACATAAAGTAGGAAGCTATAGCAGACAACGCAAGGAAGTCATAACTTCGAATCCTGTACTTACTCAGCTGGTGCTGTATTTTCATGTTGAAGACCAGGAGGTGTTTTCTGTGTTCTTAATGCTATTTCAGCATTTTTGAGTTCCTATGGACATAAGAGAGAAAAAGGGTGGATCTTGTTTTAAAATGTAATTAATAGCAATATCTTAAACTGACATGCTGAACCCTTGTCCCCTTAATTGAGCTTTCCCATGTTTATGACTGCTGAGAAGAGAAGCTGAGTCACCACTACAGTGGCCGTTAAGACACATGATGTTTACGAAGACTGTACCTCAACGTTGCAGCCCTTGCCATAGGATGGGAACTAACCAACAGTCTTTCACTACTACAACCTAAAGTTAAATACAACAGTTAAGCCAAAACCTGTAGCCCAAGCCCCTCAGATTGCCTGTTTGGGGTGGGAGGAGGGAAGGCTATACTGTTATTTTATGTATTCCAAAGTATTTCTGGAGGGAGGGGCAGGGGGAAAGCATGAGATCATGATTTACACAAGAAGGAACAACAAGTACAAGTTCTACAGCCCAGGTGATGCTCAACCTTAAAGCTTCCAAAACCTTTACTATTCCTTTTCTTGCATCTTTCAAATTTTCCAAACCTATGCTCCTAGCTGCACTTCATAGTTTGAGTTTTTTCCCTATTTGTCCATGCATTTCTTACACATACGCACAAAAAAGCTACTTGGAATTTATACACTAACAGGCTGAGGGTGCGCTTGGAAGCTGTGTGCAAATGTAAGACGTTTAAAACAGGGAGAAACAGTGTGGCTGTTTTGCAAGAGGTATGATATGCTTTGCTGGACATTTGACATGGTACATTGCTATGGCAAGTCCACGTGCAAAGAGCACCAATGGGGAAGTCAGCAACACTCCTTACAAGGTATTACCTTGCTCTTACTGATTGTCTTCTACTTTTGTAATTCCATTTTCTGGATTGTTTATGGACATGCTTTATAGCATTTACATTGTTTTCTAATTTCATACTCCTAGTCCAATCGCATTGGTATTTTATAATGCCTGGCTGCATCATGTTTATACCTGCTAACCTGCCTTGAGTCTCAGTGACAAAGGTGAGCTCTAAAGTAGATGCATTAAATAAAACCATCATCAAGTATCCTTATTTCCCCGAAGGTCACACAACCTCTCTCAAAATTATTTCAGTTGAAAGTGGTGCAGTTACACTGATGCACTATTCCAAGTTAAATTTATGATTCTCAGCTGATAATGGACACAATGACGGTCTATACCAATTGTTAGGCAAGTAAACACACACACACACACACAAGCAGTGTTTCTAAAAGAGCAGGTGATGTGGGCATCTGTATTGGGCCTAGATGACAACAAATGGTCCTAATCAGCTGTCGTACCTGAGCAGTCTCCACTTTCAGTTTGTCAATATTAAGAGTGTTCCTCTGTAATCCACTGGCAGCCACTGACAGAAGCTGTTTCAAAGCTTTAATGTCCTCCTGCACTTTAAGCATCGCTTTGGAAGACATTCGACTAATCTCCTCCTGAACCTGTTTTTGTTCTTTTACAAACTTCCTGGAGAAAAGGTCGGGGGAGGGGAGAGAAAATACCACTTATCCATGCCAGAACAAATATACAAGCTTCCTCCTTAGATCTATTCTTTTACTCCAAACGTGACTCAGCATGCACAGGGCTCAAGATACCAAACAGCAACAGTGGGAACATCTGGCAGCCCCCAAATGCCATGAAGGCAGCACTTAGCATTTCAGAACTGCAAATAAAACCAGTTAGTAGATAAAACCAGTTACTAGTAATCAATCACTATATTAATATTAGAAAAACTGAAAATATATACAAAATGAATGGCAATGAGACTAATATACTGGGATTAACTATCAAAAGCAGTATTTACAAAACCTTTATTCCAGCATTCATGATAGGTTGGGGACCAGCAGAAAAGCTCATGGAAGGAGTTTGCAATGCAGCTCTTTCCCCATCCCCCCCTCCTTTGCCAGCACCAGCCGTTCAAAAGCTGTTAATTCTGATCTTAGTTTACTTTAATTAAAACAACTGAGAGGAAACTCTCAAACTGGGCAGGGGGGGGGAACACCTCAAAATCAAGACGGCATATTAACTGCTTAAGCTCTGATCTAGACAAACAATTTAGTGAGTCTCTTGGGAGACCATTTTCTGACTACTATCTTTGAATTATTTGAAATTTAAATGAGAAAATACTTACTGGAGATTTTCTACATCTTGGCAGATTACTGGAGGTAGATTTTCATCTTTAAGTGCTTTACTATCCCTGCAAACATACAACAAATACTTTATTAGGGGCACAGCTTTTGCCATCATAGTAGCACAGAATTACATGTAAAATGGAAATGTCTGCATATTCCATCCTAAAACTCAAAAATCACAGTAAGCAGCAGTTAGGAAGCATCCAAAATTCCTTGCTTTCTTATCTTTGGTATTTCATCCTACTACTTTCCCCACAGAGAAATACAAAAATCTCCATCCCAGGAAAGTACACTGTCTTCGTTACCCTAGCTTTTAGCATTCAACTAAGATCTCATCAATATATTTTTCAAAACAATACAGGATATTTTAGAACACAAGTTTTAAGGAATATTTCTTTAATTAAAAATATCTGACATACTCACTCTGGCCTAATTCCTGTTTTGTCACCTAGGAAAAACAGAAAAACAAGGTATCTGATGAAAGATTTACAATAAAGCAGCTTCTTGATTTTAGCTATGAAAATGTCAGAAAGTTTCCTTAGCTGAAAGCCTTCAGCACCTGGATCACTCCACAAGGCTAGCAGTTCCTTGGGCAAGGTGGAGGACTGGAGTCAGCCAAAACCACCCTCCAGCCCACACCATGCCCTAGATCTAAACTGAGCCCTTAAGAATAAAAAAACTCATGCCACATTTAGTTTGACCCAAAGGTTACAACCTTATGCACATTTAACTAGGAGCAAGACTCAGCAGACAAAGCAGGTTCCACCACCATGCAGAGAATCCAGCTGCAAGTGTCCAGTGAATCCCATAGACAAGAGCTAGTAATCACCTGGCAAAATGGCATTTCTCACTGACATGAGAAATACATATCTATGCCATCTATTAGAAGAGTATTCATTATTTGAAGACCCTACCACATTACAGAGCTCAACACAGCTCTATATACAGGAAAAGGAGTCCAAGACCCTATAGATAGAGTGAGGAGAGCATCCTCCTGGGTCTTAGAATCTATAACTTCCTAGCCCCTGGGCCCTCTACAAAGCCCACAATAATAAACACATTACATCATTTATAACACCTAAACTCAGAAGTCAGATACTTTATGTTCCTTTTAGATAAGAAAGTTGCTTCTCATGCCATCTGCTTGACAGATGGTTCAAATTCAGTTTTAAGCATAAAATAATGTGCTTGTATTATATTCTTACTGTATCTAAACCAAGTAGTTTTCAAGCAGACTTACTATAATTTTAACATCTCCCCCACATAAAAATTCTATTTAAAATATATATATATATTTTATAACTGGGGAAAAACATATATTCTTTAAGCTTACACTTTAAGTTGTGCGCGCACACACACACACACTTACTCTTTTTATCTGAAGAACTGCTGAAGTCTATGCCACCAAGACCTTCATTAATGGTAGTGGCTGGGGCTGGGGCTGCCCCCAGAGTCAAACCCAAAGCGTTCTGTCCAAGACCTGCAAATAATCCAACAACTGTGTCACACACATCTGGTGGTCTTCAGACATTAGCATGTAAGTAAACAGATTTTTTTTAAAAGTGATTAACTGCTCAGAGAATTTTAATTGCCACTGAAAACTGGAGGCATGTCATGTTTATATGAATTGGCTGCAACTCCATGAAACTATATGCAAATGCTGGAGGCTGCAAATTTTGCAGTCTGGCTAGCCAACCAAAATCTGTGCTTGCCACCAACCCTGTCCTTCACAGGGGAAGGGGGTCTTTGATAGTTGAAAGTACAGTTTCATCATTAAAGCTGCAGTCAAAACACTTCAAATAAATCATTGCTGTCCAATAGCCAGCCTGACTCTCTGAACCACAGCAGCTAGACCAACAGCTTTTCACAAGACAACTTTCAGGCTTATTTTATTATGCAGCTACTTATACAGGGCTTGAAGTCAGAAAATCTGTCACTGAATGCTCCAGTATGAAAGGGCTAAATCACATGACAGAGGATTCTCACCTGTTGCAGCTGTGCTTGCACTTGGAAAGAGTGTCCCTCCTAATCCAGCTAAGGCTCCTCCTAAAGATAGACCTGTGGACACAGTTGTGGTTGGAGCAGCTGTGCCTCCCAAGTTTAACGTGAAACCAGAGGACCCTGATTAAAGAAAACATTGTGATGCAATATTTTGAAGACAAGATCTTGATTTCTATTTTAGTAATAGCCATAGCACCACCTGCCCAATCAACTTCCATTTGGTTATGGGCACAAGAACCGTCTTTCCCTCAAATTCCACTTGGAATTGCTTTTTAGGTTTATTCATTAAGTGCGACTATTCAACACAAGTAATATCCTAAGGGCTCAGAGCAGGGTACTTTTAACCAAAAATAATTATAAAAGAGATGCCATAACTTTCTAATGCAATGCATAGAGGCCACCTAGATGGCTAAAATACAGCATAAAATGTTCTACAAGAGATTCAAACAAACCTCCAGGAGTTCCACAAATGTCCCGAAGTAAATTAAGACTTCTGCATGTGAATTTGTAACCTGAATCCATGAGCCACTGCATAAGTATAACTCCTCAAAGAAGCATTCCTAAAAGACCCACTGCATCCTGCTGCACTTAGTCCTTGGTGGGGATTGCATACATGAACTAAAAATCAGTTGGGACATGGCAAGTGACAAGTCCTTACAGCACAGTCCAAAGACCTCTCTGGGTGTAAGCCAGCACTGCACCCATAAGAATATAAGAGCCCTGCTGGATCAGACCAATGGTCCATTTAGTCCAGCCTCCAGTCTCACAGTGGCCAAACAGTTCCTCTGGAGAACCAACAACAGAGCACAGAGGCTGAGGCCTTCCCATAAGGTTGTCTCCTGGCTCTGGGATTCAGAGGTTTAGTGCCTCTGAATGTGGAGGTTCCCCTCAGTCACCATGGCTAGTAGCCACTCAGAGACCTGTTCTCCATGAATCTAATTTCCTTTTAAAGCTGTTTATTCCTGTGGCAATCACTACATCACTACATCCTCTGGCAGTGAATTCTACATTTTAATCACTCTCTGTGTAAAGACATTGGTCCTTTTGTCCATCCAGAATCTATTGCCCATCAGTTTCACTGGACGCCCTTGAGTTCCAGTATTTTGGGAGGAGAAAAAGTTTCTCTTTGTCAACTCTCTCCACCCCATGCATAATTTTATAAATCTCTATCATGTTCCCCCTTAGTTGTCTCTAGGGATGGGTATGAACTGGGAAAATGTGGGTTCATGTCCATTAGTGGTTGAACCACAAACCAAATCTGGAGGTTTGTTCACAAACTGAACCAGTTCGTGGCCCCACAAACCTCATTGAAAGGGACCTCAGTCCTTTTCAACAAGGTTTGCACAAAGCCCGAAAAACAGCTGAGCAATAGGGAGCTCCCAACTGCTCAGCTGTTTCAGGCTGTCTTGTGCAGTCCCTTTAACCTCCTGCTTTCTGCTCTATCCATGACCACTTTAAAAGTTTGTGACAATAGACCCACCATGAACTTCGGTTCGTGAACCACAAACAGGGCAAAATTCATGACTAATTTTGCTTCATGCCCATCCCTAGTCGTCTCTTCTCTACACTGAAAAGTCCCAGACTCTTCAGCCTTTCTTCACAGGGAATGTGCTCCAGCCCCCTAATCATCTCAGTCACCCTCCTCTGTACTTTTTCTCCTTTGTAAGCTGTTAAGGGAATTTTAATGGCAAAATGGCACTGCTGACTCTCTACTCCTCTCCAGTAAGCACAGGACGCTGCTTCTAGCTGCAGCAGGAACAAGAAAACTAAGCTCGACTAGTTTCTGTTATCTTGGGCCATGTTCTCATGTAGCACTGTAGCACTCTAAAAAACCTTGCCACTGAAAGAAAATTGGACGTGGAAGCCTTATGAGGTTATTAGCAGCTACGTATAGCACTAACTGCATTATACCACCAATAGTATATTACATTGGCCATTGTCAGTTTAGCATCAATGGAAGTCCTAGCATAAAATACATTTCCCATCATTTAATACAAACCCTCTTTTACCAAGAACTGCACTGATCCATGCCTCTCAGGTTACTTATTTCTGCTTAGACCCCTATATTGGTAAACACATAGAGATGCCAGAATGGAAAGAAGGGTGCTCTGAAACAAAACGGTTACTGTCTTACCTGCTGCAGGAGTTGATGTAAGTGCAGAAGAAAGTGAAAGGCCAGCAGAGGTAGAAGTGATAGGCAAAGCAAATGGTGTGGCTGATCCTGCAGGTTTGTTAAATCCTAAACTAAAGCCTGCAGTGGAGGCTGAAGTAGTAGCAGGTGTGCCTGTAAAAGAACAATTGTGTTTTAATTCTTGATGCAATGTTTATTGTCACCACCCCATCCAAACTTGGCACGCTTAGTCGAATTCCAATAAAAGCTAGTTTCAAATGTAACAGGAAATCATGCACCTGCCCTGAAAACCAGGATTCCAAAGGAGGAATAAACCACTGTGAGGCAAGTGCAAACCATAGGTTACCAATCCAGATGCAATGGCTTGCAACAAACTCAGAACTAACTAATCATTTCATTACTGGGGAGGGGTGTGCCTGCTATTCAGGGATCACATGTGAACTCCAGGTCCCTTCCTATAGTGAATGAAGAAAGTAACTGAACTCTTAAGCTTGTTAATTAGATCTGCATACTGTCTGGTAAAACCAAAGAGGAATTGACCAGATGATGTTACCTTACCGCTGGATTTAGCTCAGATGCATACGCTCTCTACAATAGGGGCCTCAAGAATGGTAGAAGACTAGCATGGTTTACTGGTTAAGACTGTCAGATTATTATCTGGGAGACCCAGGTTAGAATCCCCAGTCTGCCATGGAAGCTCGCTGGGTGACCTCTGGGCCATTCACACATTCTCAGCCTAACCTACTGCAAAAAGTTGTTGTCAGGATAAAATGGAGAAGAGGAGAATATTGGAAAAGACACTACCCATTGGTAGTTTCTGTTCTGGCATAGTCCTCACCACCAGCTCTTGACACACAGAAACAATTATAACACACTGGATGCACTGCAGTCTCAGTCAGAGTTTACCCAGGATTCCTAAGTGGCCAGACACAAGACTTATTTGGGAGCTGCAAACAGTTACACTCTTTTTAGGAAAAGGACAGCTAGTGCTAAATATACAATACTTACCAAATGACAATCCAGTAGCAATGGTTGTTGCTGTTCCTGTAAAGCAGTGCAAAACCAGATCAAGATTTATCATTGCTTATGAAATACAAAATTAAAATCTTCTGGAAGTTCTCCTGCAATGCTATATAAGCAGGGATATTTATGCTTAAAACACTTGTGAGAAGCAAAACCTCTGTAAAGCAAAAAATCCTTAAAAAGTGGCCTACAAGCCAAGTTACCAGATGCCACTATGGTGCACACCACAATACCTCTAATACATCCATGTGGATTCTCCCTGTGGTCTTAAATTAGAAAGCAGGCAGCCATGTTGATTTGTCTATCAAAGTTGAATCTTTTTTTACCTGCCACAAACCCCTACCGTGACATAGCACTTTGATTGGCAAGATCAGCTTAGATAATATTATTGTAATATTTCAATTTTAACACCACAGAACTACTCCAATAGCCTCACCTACTAATTTCTTGGGGTTCCTTACATTAGTAAGAAACCCATAAGGATTTAAAACATATATAATCTGATAACATATAATAAATACTTCCAGATAAATTGATACAATTTTTTGCCCATTACTGGGCATATAAAATGCAATTATACTTTACATAATAAGATTGCTAGCCTTTTGTATTATATGGATAATAAATTAAGTTAACAGTACCAACTCTGTGAAAACATTACAGAAGGACAGTTCACATTTTATTAGCTTCACCTTTCACCATGAATTCCCAGGTCACATCAGTTATTAGGTCAATGCAGTTTATTCATATCCTGTCAGAATAAGTATATGTTACCTGTATTTGTTCCTCCCAGCGTAAAACCAGTGGCAGGTTTTGTGCTAAAGAGTCCAGTTCCAAAGCCTACAGAAGAAGCTGTTGTCGTAGTGGTAGCTGTTGAGCCCAGGGTCCCAAAATTAAGTCCTCCCGTTGAACTAAATTATAGCACAAATATAAAGTTAAATTTCCCCCCATAATGTCATTGTAATATTTCTATAAAACTTTCTGAAAGTCAAGATAAACCTCCTTAGTGGGTTCCTTTTAAATAATTTTAAAATGCAATTAGCAAACATTTTGCTGTCAACTAAACCAGAGGCAGAGTTCATTTTTAAGTGTTCTTTTGTGATAAAAGATAAACTAAAGTGCCCAATAGTGTAACTTTCAAATAAACTGAAACTCTAGAACAATGGGTCCCAAGCCACTTCAGCATGAAAGAACCTTTGGAAATCTGACACAGGGTGATGGTGCAGAGCCACAGAGTGGCTGCCACAGGAGGCTGATTCAGCCACAAAATATCAGGGAGTGAGGCCATGCATAACTCTAATAGTAACATTTTAGGCAGAAACTGTTTAACAGGATGCCTTTTAAAATGAACACATCATTTAAAAATATTTTCTTGTATATACACAACCTGCCACCATTTTTGCAGTGAAGATCCTTGTGTCACAGTGACAGCTGATGCCAAAGCAACATTTTTTAAAAAGATTTGCACAGCCAATCAGATCCCTAACAGCCACTCAGAAGCTCAGCTGGACAAAAGCCTCATCTGCTCCCCCGCCCACTTTCTAAAAGCACTTGACAGACACCAAGGAAGGTGTCATCGGGCATCCTGGCGCCCAAAGGCACCACGGTGGGGACCCCACCCTAGAAAAAGGACATCAGGCCTTAAAGTAACAAGATTCTCTCATACAGGGTTGGATCTAAAGGAAGAGTTAATGGAAGTGTTGGCAGAGCTGGTCTTTCTATTGCCTTCTCTCTTCCCAGGCACACTGTTTGTCTTGAAACAACTCAACCTCGTGAACAAAATATGTTTCAGGATGGGAAAATCAGGAAAAGTCACCTCTGCCACTCATGGCTGGGGTCCCATCATCACTGCAGCACCTGTCCTGCCATGTATTCTGCTCATGAGGCTCTCCAGATCCTCACAGGAGAGTCTCAAGGTAAACAGTTGGTAGCTTGAGAAGTCAAGGAAAAACCCACTCTTCCCCATAAACTCTTCCACTGGATCTGACCCACTGACTTCCTTGATCTTACTGTTCTTATATACTCTCCATCTTGTGAACCCCATCTTGAGACAAATGACATGGTTGCATGTTGCTGCTGTGAGATCAGTCACCAGACAGCACACTGACTCCTAAGCACCGAAAAGTCACATCATAGTATTTCAGTCATGGGATGCTTCAGGGCTAAGATACTAGGATCACTGTTACAGGGACGCTAAAAATGAGAAGAAACATAAATCATACTGATGTGCTCCTGGTTAACTTGTAACAACCAAATGGAAGGTTAGGTCGCAACCCTGATATGGTTACAAGCAAAAGCTCAATGTAAAATACCTCTTATCTACCATTTTCGCTGTGGTTTTAAAACTTTATCATCTGATTTTATATTTTAATAAAAGCAACTAAAAACATTCAAAGCACATCCCATGTATTACTATAGAAATATTTACAATAGTCCTGTAAGGTAGAACAACATCCTTATCCACATACACACAAACAACTGGGCTAAGATTTGAATCATGCTTGTGCTCTTAATCACTATTTAAATTATTATTTTTTAATCTTCTGAAAAATGCAGTCATAAATGTATCTAAATCTCAACACAGCCAAATCTGTGGATTCTTACGCACAGAAACTGGAGCCAGGAACAGACAGGACAGATCTTTCTCCAAACCTGAAAAATGCCAGGCTTGAAGAAAAATCTGAGAACTTTTTAAAAATGGGAGATTAAACCCTTCAAAATAATAGAAGCAGCATCTGTGGTTTTAAGAAACAAATGCCCTCAGTGGCTGTTGCTAGGCAAGCACACATAGTATTGCCAGCCTTTGTTTCTGTCAGTAAAAGGTAGGGGAAAGGGGTGGGGACACCATCCTGGGCTGTTTCAGCCTTTGAGGGAGACTCCCAGAGGCCAGACTCAGCAGCAACCACAGGGCTCCTTGCATGTCTTACCCAGGCCTCACTCCTGCATTGGGCAGGGGTTGGACTAGATGGTCTGTATGGTCCCTTCCAACTCTATGATTCTATGATTTAACAGCAACCGCTCCATGAAAAAGCCTGTATGGTGTAGTGATTAAGAGTTTTAGACTAGGATCTGGGAGATGTAGGTTCAAATCACCAGTATGCTATGGAAGCTCACTGAATGACCTTGGGCCACTTACACATTCTCAGCCTTGATTTACCTCACAGGACTGTTGTGAGGATAAAATATAGGAGAGATGTAAATTGCTTCGAGTCCCCATTGTACAGAAGGGCAGACTGTAAATGAAATAATGGAAGTGAAGATGGGGGGCAGATAGAAAGTAGGGGCAGTCATACCAAAGGCCAGGACCTCCAAGGTAGCCTTCTCAGAAGTGCTACGTGTTCCACACACAGGGCCACAGAGACAGGCACAGATCAGGAGTCTCAATGCGTGGATGAGAGGATGGTGTAGGGGGGAAAGGTTTAAGTTTGTTAGGCACTGGGATGCTTTTTGGAACAAGAGGGAGCTGTACAAAAGAGATGGTCTCCACTTGTCCTGAGAAGGAACCAGGCTGCTGGCACTTAAAAACAAAAAGGTGGCAGAGCAGTTTTTAAACTGAATATTGGGGGAAAACCGACAGGAGATGAAAAGTCTCTGTTTTGGGATGGCTCATCTCAAAGAGATGAAGGGGTAGCTGTTACTTCTCTACAAGGAAATTGTCATGCTCCCCAGGAGTCGGCATTGGTCGTCCACCTGAAGCTGTTCCGTCTGCTGCTGCGATGCCCCTCGGGGCGGGTACCCAGGGGTGGGGGAGTAGCCAGAGGGCTGAAGCGGGAGCTTGAGGGGTCTCAGAATGACGAGCCGCTGAGAAGGTTCCTTCACCACTCTCCCCGTCTCTGCTTACTGACTTGTGGTCGCGTTTGTGACCTCCTGGGCTCCCTTCTCTCTTGTGGCATCTCTCTCTGCCCTGTCAACATCAGTGGTGTCTCTCCTCCTCGACCCGCTCCCAGCTTCTTCCTTTTATTACTCCCCCATCCCCTTTCCACCCCTCCCTCCTGGGCTCCGCCTCCCTTCAAAGCCTGGGACGCCAAGCACACTTCCTGCCCCTCCCACCGAGGGCCGCTGGCCATCCTTGTTGCTAGCCTTCCCTCCTTCAGGCACCTCCAGGCCATCTGTGTTCACCTTGTCTCTGCCTGGCCGGGCTCCAGAGTGTCGGGTGGGGGTGGGGATGCACTCGGCCCACTGCTCTGCTCTGCGTCTGGCCCTGGCTACTGGTCGACGTGTCCCCTGGCTGCTGTGGACCCATGCTGCTATCATCCTCTGCCTCTGCTGGTGAGTTGGGGTTCCAGGGCGAGTTGCGGGGCGGCTGAGCTGCTGGTGGGGAGGGCTTGCCCCGTGGGCCCTAGGGCAGTACCGGGGCACCCCACCCCAGGACAGAAATGAATTAGAATTGACCACTGAGACTGTGGCTAATGATATGGACTGCCTGGCAAGGTCTCGAGGCAGCAAGAGAAAGATTGTGGGCTTAACATGCATGGGAAACTATAGGTGTTTATACACAAATGCTAGAAGTGTCCGAGGTAAAATCGGGGAATTGGAATGCTTGGTGTTGGGGGGAAATAGACATTGTGGGTATTTCAGAAACTTGGTGGGATGAGGAAAATCAGTGGGATACAGTGATTCCTGGTTATAAATTATATTGGAAGGATGGGGGGAGGGTTGGAGGTGGGGTTGAGAGGGTATGTGAATTGCTTCTGGAAATGCTATGGGTTGAAATAGTGGGCCCAAAAGGAAGCTTAACACTGGGAGTTTGTTATCGCCCACCAGATCAAAAGATAGAGGAGGATAATAAAATGATGAATGAATTAAAGATAGCGGATAGACGAAATAATTGTGTCGTAATAGGTGATTTAACTACCCACATATTGATTGGGTCAATATGTGTTCAAGTCAGGAAAAACAGATTGAGTTTCTAGATATTTAATGACTGTGCTATGGAACAGATGGTCACAGAACCTACCAGGGGAGAGGCAATCCTGGATTTGGTCCTAAGTAACGCCCAAGACCTGGTGAGAGATGTAAAAGTTATTGCACCGCTTGGGAACAGTGACCATAATGTTATTGAGTTTAACATTTGTATAAATAGGGAATTGCCCAAAAAGACTGATACAACCACTTTTAACTTTAAAAGGGGTAGCTTCTCTGATATGAGGGGGCATGTGAGAAGGAAACTGAAAAGAAAAGTAGAAAGGGTTAAACCCATTGGGGAAGCTTGGAGACTATTTAAAACTACAATTCTAGAAGCTCAGAAAAAATATATACCGCACAAATAGGCATAGAAAAGCCTGCATGGTTAACAAAAAGAGTAATGGAAGCTGTAAAAGGTAAGAAGGATTCCTTTAAGAAGATCTTGTCTCACTAACCTGTTAGTGTTCTTTGAGGGAGTGAACAAACATGTGGACAAGAGGGACCCAATAGATGTTGTTTACCTTGACTTCCAGAAAGCTTTTGATAAAGTTCCTCATCAAAGGCTCCTAAGTAATAGTCATGGGATAAAAGGACAAGTCTTCTGTGGATCAAAAACTGGCTAATTAATAGGAAACAGAGAATGAGTATAAATGGGAAATGTTCTCAGTACAGGGTGGTAAGCAGTGGGGTACCACAGGGATCATTACTTGGTCCGATGCTTTTTAATTTGTTTATTAATGATTTGGAGTTGGGAGTAAGCGGTAAAGTGGCTAAATTTGCAGATGACACAAAGTTGTTCAGGGTGGTGAGAACCAGGGAGGATTGTGAGGCACTCCAAAGGGATCCGTCGAGGATGGGCGAGTGGGCGTCAACATGGCAAATGGGGTTCAATGTGGCCAAGTGCAAAGTGATGGCAGAGACTGACCAAGAGAGAGATCTTGGAGTTGTAGTAGATAGCACAATGAAAAAGTCTAGACAGTGTGCAACTGCAATAAAAAGGTCAACACTATGCTGGGGATTATTAGGAAAGGAATTGAAAACAAATCAGCCAGTATCATATGCCCCTGTATAAATCAATGGTGCAACCTCATTTGGAGTACTGTGTACAGTTCTGGTCACCACACCTCAAAAAGAATATTATAGCATTGGGAAAAGTGCAGAAAAGGGCAACTAGAATGATAAAAGGGTTGAAACACTTTCCCTGTGAAGAAAGGTTAAAACACTTGGGGCTCTTTAGCTTGGAGAAACGACGGCTGAGGGGTAACATGATAGAGGTTTATAAGATTATGTATGGGATACAGCAGGTAGAGAAAGAAGTACTTTTCTCCCTTTCTCACAATACAAGAACTCGTAGGCACTCCATGAAATTGCTGAGCAGTCAGGTTAGAATGGATAAAAGTACATCTTCACCCAAAGAGTGATTAGCACATGGAATTCACTGCCACAGGAGGTGGTGGCAGTTACAAGCATGGACAGCTTCAAGAGGGAATTAGATAAGCATATGGAGCAGAACTCCATTAGTGGCTATTAGCCACAGGGTATAGATAGGAACTCTCAGGCTGGGGCAAATGATGCTCTGTATTCTTGGTGCTGGAGAGGGCCGCAGTGGGAGGGCTTCTAGTGTTCTGGCCCCACTGGTGGACCTCCTGATGGCACCCGGTATTTTTTGCCACTGTGTGACAGAGTGTTAGACTAGATGGGCCACTGGCCTGATCCAGCATTGGCTTCTCTTATGTTCTTACCTCACAGGCTAATCTAATAGCTACTCCATATTCACAATGTTGCCCAACTGGAGAAATGAGAGCCACTTTGGACAGACGGCAAAACTAAAAATGTTCACAAAAGCATATTAATCACTGTCTCAAGTATACACTTCAAATCCACAGGTGTATGATGGCTTCATTGTCCCAAACTACATAAAAACTACTACTCAACTTTAATAACTGATACACAACAGTTATATAATCTTGATATTTTAGAGCAAAACAACCCAAGCCCCGTTTTCCCACCTCATCAGAGCAAGGCAAAGATAACAAAAAACGTGACTAGTTTCTTGTAAAGGAAAAGAGGAAAACAAAAAACACCCAAGCACCTTCTGCAAACTCCTAGGCTCCTTTTACGAAAAAGGCCTCCAATACCAACAGTGCAATCCTATGAACAGTTAGGTCAGTCTAAGCGCACTGAAACCAGCAAAAACGTCTTATCTTTTACTGCTGCGTGCCAGGGAGTTTTAGGGACCCACGGTTTATCCCGATACTGGCCGTACTCATGAGGTGATGGAGGTCTGTTCTTCTTGCGCAGCTTCCCTACCCCTTCACTATGCATTTTTCAAAGGGATCCCCCCCACAAGGTGCCCAAGAAGAAACAAAATAGGAAACGTGGCAGCTCTAGAGCTCGCTCGAAAACCAGCCGACAGCCAGCGACTCTGCCCGTCGCACCTCCACACGAGGAGAGGGAAGCTCACAATGCAATCCTCAACAGAGCTCCATACTTCCAAATCCATTTTAGTAAACGGGACTAGAAGGCGGTGACAGTGCTTCGGTCTGCATTACATACTCTCGGCCATTGTACAGCGCCAGGTACTTCATGTCCCCCCGCCCCATTCCCCGCTCACCTCGGAGCGGCGGCTCCAAACGAGAAACCCCCGCCGCCGCTCCCTCCTCCCGTTCCAGCCGCCGCCGCAGCAGCCGTCGCCAGAGTGCCGGCTCCGAAGGAGAAGCCCGTCGACATGGCGGCAGTGGCGAGGGAAGCCCCGCCAGGCTACCGCGGGGCTCCGGAACTGCGCGAGGCCTTTTTCCTCACACGCGGGTTTCCCCCTCCTCAACCGGGAGGAAGGCTCCCGGCCCCCGTGCTTCTCCCCGGCGGGAACTTCGAACAAACAGCGACGCTCCTGCTGCGCCGTCAGCGGCGCCGCGAATGACAGAAAGGAAGTGTCGTCACGGAGAGCCGTCCTTCTTGCGCATGCGTATTGTCGCAGCGCAAACAGGAGACTGGAAGAGTCAGATCCGCTTGTCTGGGTGGCTTCTTTCTCTCTGACCAGCCCGGTTGAGTAGAGGCTTCCTTCTCAGCGCCGGAGGGAAAGCGCTGTCTGATCCTAGGCAGTTTGTAACCACAAGGAAATGCCGTTCTAAGGCCAATATCCTGTTTCCTCCGGTTGGCTCGGGAGATGCTTATAGTGCAATCCTATACAGACTTGTTGTTGTTGTTCAGTCGCACAGTCGAGTCCGACTCTTCGCGACCCCATGGACCAGATTACGTCAGGCCCTCCTGTCTTCCGCTGTCCGCTGAAGTTTGCTCAATTTCATGTTCGTTGCATCGATGACACTGTCTAACCATCTCATCCTTTGCCTTCCCCTTCTTCTTTGACCTTCAATCTTTCCCAGCATCAGGGTCTTCTTCAGTGAATGCTCCCTTCTCATTTGGTGGCCAAAGTATTTGAGCTTCAGCTTCAGGATCTGGCCTTCCAGGGAACAGTCAGGGTTGATTTCTTTTAGGATTGACTGATTTGATCTCCTTGCAGTCCAAGGGACTCTCAAGAGTCTTCTCCAGCACCATAGTTCAAAAGAATCTATTCTTCGGCGCTCGGCCTTCCTTATAGTCCAACTCTCGCAGCCATACATTACTACGGGGAATACCATTGCTTTAACCATGCGGACTTTTGTTGGCAAGGTGATGTCTCTGCTTTTTATCATGCTGTTTAGGTTTGCCATCGCTTTCCTCCCAAGGAGCAGGCGTCTTTTAATTTCATGGCTGCAGTCACCATCTGCAGTGATCTGGGATCCTAGGAACTGAAGTCTGTCACTACTTCTACGACTTCTCCTTCTATTTGCCAAGGAGTGATGGGGCCAGATGCCATGATCTTAGTTTTTTTGATGTTGAGCTTCAAGCCCACTTTTGCACTCTCCTCTTTGACCCTGAGCAAGAGGCTCTTTAGGTCCTCTTCACTTTCTGCCATCAGAGTGGTATCGTCTGCATATCTGAGGTTATTGATCTTTTCCCCAGCAATCTTAACTCCGGCTTGTGATTCATCCAGGCCAGCATTTCGCATGATGTACTCTGCATATAAGTTAAATAAGCAAGGTGACAATATACATCCTTGTCGTACTCCTTTTCCTATGCTAAACCAATCAGTTGTTCCATATCCGGTTCTAACTGTTGCTTCTTGACCCTTATACAGGTTTCTCAGGAGACATGTGAGGTGGTCCAGTACTCCCATCTCTTTAAGAACCTGCCATAATTTATTGTGATCCACACAATCAAAGGCTTTAGCATAATCAATGAAGCAGAAGTAGATGTTTTTCTGGTACTCTCTTGCTTTCTCCATAATCCAGCGAATGTTAGCAATTTGATCTCTAGTTCCTCTACCTCTTCGAAACCCAGCTTGTACTTCTGGCAGTTCTCTATCCACGTACTGTTGGAGCCTAGCTTGTAGGATTTTGAGCATGACCTTGCTCACGTGTGAAATGAGTGCAATTGTGCGATAGTTTGAACATTCCTTGACATTGCCCTTCTTTGGGATTGGAATGTACACTGACCTTTTCCAATCCTGTGGCCACTGTTGTGTTTTCCAAATTTGTTGGCAAATTGAGTGCAGCACTTTAACAGCATCTTCTTTTAAGACTTTGAATAACTCAGCTGGGATACCATCACCTCCACTAGCTTTGTTGTTAGTAATGCTTTCTAAGGCCCATTTAACTTCGCTTTCCAGGATGTCTGGCTCGAGGTCAGTGATTATCCCATCGTGGTTGTCAAGGACATTGAGGTCCTTCTTGTATAGTTCTTCTGTGTATTCTTGCCATCTTTTCCTAATCTAATACTTACTTCAGTCTTAAATACATTGAAATCAAATAGCATAGACTGAAGTAACTTTGCATAGGATTGTACTGCAAGGTACTCCATTCGAGCAAGCTATTTGGAGGCAGAATGGCTGCTAACGATAGGACGTTTTGGAGAAGGTTAATTCATAGAAGGTCGCCATAGGTCGGAAGCGACTTGATGGCACTTAACATACACACATGAAGAGAATTCTTGGTCTTCAAGATGTATATGTACACACACAGGCAAAAAATGTGAATAATGTTTTGGAAAGGCTATATAATGGAAAAGTATACCACATGAGCACAGTGACTATTCACAACACATTGATGGGGTCTGAACTGGCAGAGATGGACCAAGAGAGAGATCTTGGAGTCATAGTGGATAACTCAATGAAAATGTCTGGACAGTGTGTAGCTGCAATAAAGAAGGCCAACGCTATGCTGGGGATTATTAGGAAGGGAATTGAAAACAAATCAGCCAGTATCATCATGCCCCTGTGTAAATCATTGCTGCGACCTCATTTGGAATACTGTGTACAGTTCTGGTCACCACATCTCAAAAAGGATATTATAGCATTGGAAAAAGTGCAGAGAAGGGCAACTAGAATGATAAAAGGGTTGGAACACCTTCCCTATGAAGAAAGGTTAAAACGCTTGGGGCTCTTCAGCTTGGAGAAACGACGGCTGAGGGGTGACGTGATCGAGGTTTATAAGATTATGAATGGGATTGAGCAGGTTGAGAAAGAAGTACTTTTCTCCCTTTCTCACAATACAAGAACTTGTGGGCACTCCATGAAATTGCTGAGCAGTCGGGTTAGAACAGATAAAAGGAAATACTTCTTCACCCAAAGAGTGATTAACATATGGAATTCACTGCCACAGGAGGTGGTGTCAGGTACAAGCATGGACAGTTTCAAGAGGGAATTAGATAAACATATGGAGCAGAAGTCCATCAGTGGCTATTAGCCACAGGGTATAGATGGGAATTCTCAGTCTGGGGCAGGTGATGCACTCTATTCTTGGTGCTGGAGGGGGCAGCAGTGGGAGGGCTTCTAGTGTCCTGGCCCCACTGCTGGACCTCCTGATAGCACGTGGTATTTTTGGCCGCTGTGTGACAGAGTGTTGGACTAGATGGGCCATTGGCCTGATTCAACATTGGCTTCTCTTATGTTCTTATGTTCTTAACAGGTGTGTAAAAAGAACAACCATAGTAGATCACTCCGATGGTTTAACTAGTCCAGCATCCTGTTAAGTGCCACAGCAATGCTCTAGATTCCTAGAGCAACATGGCTTTGCTTTTGAATTTTATCTTTTCTCCCATCAGCCAACAGAATGGTGGTGGGCAGCAGAGGATTCTGCTGGATCTTATGCCAGCCCTGGCACGACAATGTCCTTCGTCTGTTGACTACTTCCAAAAATCTGACAATTGGGCAGACACATTTCAGGTCATCTAACTATGTTCATAAAGAGTTTCTATATACCTGGCCAGCTTAATGGCTTTACTAACCTCATGGTTCAGATTTAACAACAAACCATGATTTGAAAAAAAGCATGGTTTGTCTGAATCATCAAAACTATGGTTTGTGGGCTGGAATCATCAGGATTTCAAACAGGTTTGGATAAATCATAATTTGTTACTTCTGAAGCATACCATGCAGCAATACCATTTTAAACAATGTTACTCTCATACACACATTAAGTATACACCCTTCTTTCAGTCATAGTCCCCTAGTGTAGTTGCCAGTCTCCAAATGGGACCTGGAGGTCTGGAATTACAACTGATCTCCAGACTACAGAGTTCACTTCCCATGGAGAAAATGGCTGCTTTGGAAGATGGACTCTATGGCATTATACCTTGTTAATCATTCTTCCCTCTCCAAACCCTGCCTTCTCAAGACTACACACTCAGATTTCCAGGAACAATCCAACCCTGAGTTGGCAACCCTATCCTCAAGGGAGTTTACTACAAAATGGTGAGATTGGCCTGCCTGATGAGATCAAGAAGGCTCCCACCCTTCTGTCATTCTACATAATGAGCAAAATAGAGAGATCAGAACTGCGCATAAAATGGAACAACCCAAGAAGGCACCTTTGTAATGGAAAACGATTGTAGTCCACTGCAGTGGTTATTGTAGATATTACCTGTTTGCATTGTTCTCTAATTTTGTAATCCTAGTCCTATTGCAATTTTAATTGGTTGGTTTATGCTGTTTGATTGCACCTGCTTTATTATATTCTGTAATCTGCCTTCAGAATCAGCAAGAGAGGGAGACTATAAAGTAAATAAACAAAATAAGTCTGTATTAAAGGCTGGGTTGCGGTGGTCGGTAGTTCAGCAGTTCGAGACCTGAGTGCCGCCTGACAGAGTGAGCTCCCATCTCTGGCCCCAGCTCCTGCCAGCCTAGCAGTTCGAAAGCAAGAAATTGCAAGTAGATAAATAGGTCCCGCTTCAGTGGGAAGGTAACAGTGTTCCGTGCACCTGGGCATCTAGTCATGCTGGCCACATGACCACGAAGACATCTTCGGACAGCACTGGCTCTTTGGCTTGGAAACAGAGATGAGCACCGCATCCCTAGAGTCGGATCTGACTGGCTTTCGAGCAAGGGAAACCTTTACCTTTACTATTAAAGGCCAGCAAAACACAACTATAAGGTTCCCTTACAAAATATGGAGGACAATCAAAATAACAATAAAGCAAAACACTATCCAGTGCTCTCTACACTCCACTAACCACCCAGATAAATAGAAGCGTTTTCACATGATGTGTGTATGTACAAAAAGATCAATGAGATGGGCTAATAGAGCTGAGGAAAGCATTTCACAAGCAGGTACCCCCACAGAAAAGACTGGGCTGCACATGGGCCTAAATTATATCTCACAGTGCAACAGATTCCTGGCAGTAAACCCCACTGAGCAGACATTAGTAGGATTGTGCTGTAAACCTTAACAAAGAAAAAATGTAGCTGTTTCTCAGCCACCTTTAATCTACAATCCCTGAGTACACAGTATTATCATTTAATGCCCTCCACATGTATAAAAATATTTATATGTCACCTTTCCCACAAAACAACCTGACAGAGATAAGTAACAGAGTAAGTAAGAAATACTGACAAGAAAAACACAGCTAGACACGCTGCTGCATTTTGGACCAGCTGAAGTTTCTGGGTCAGAATCAAAGGGCAGCCTAGCATAGAGCAAGTTACAGTAATCCATTCTGGAGGTGACCATTGCATGGATCACCGTGGCTAAGTCAGGGGAGGAGAGATAGGGAACCAGTTGCCTGACCAGCTGAAGATGGTAAAAGGCTGATCTAGTGACATTCATAACTTGGGCTGTACAGTCAACTTGAAGGGACAGCTCAACCCAGACAAGGCCTTGTATAGAGTGTGAGGGAGGACTTATAAACTGTTAAGACGTATAGCTTCCTACCTGGGTACACTGTTGGTTTTAGCGCCACCCCTCCAGAAAAGACCCAGATTAGTAAGGTCATTTTTTCTTGCCATGACTGTTAGCAAAACACTTTCTGTTCTACAGGCAATTTCATCTGCTTACAGTTTTGAGTTCTAACTGTAGAAACGGAAGCAGATAAGTTAGTGTGTCACTTTACCCAATTAGCTCAGCCTGGGCCAGACTCCATTGCTGTTTGAAATTCATTGATTGGCTAGATGTACCATGACGTCACAAGCACACCAGTGAGCTAGGGTTGCCAGGTTCCCCCTGGCCACCGGCAGGGTATGGGAAGTAGGGCTGCCAGATCCAGGTTGGGAAATTCCTGGAGATCTGGGGATGGAGCCTGGGGAGGACAGGGACTTTAGTGGGGTACAATGCCAGAGCCTGCCCTCCAAAGCATCCTTTTTTCTCCAGGGGAACTTATCTCTGCAGTCGGGAGGTGAGCTGTAATTCTGAGGGATCCTCAGGTCCCACCTTGAAGTTGGCAACCCTACCTATCAGCGTCACTGTCACAGCCCCAGACCAGTGAAACTGCTAATGGGCTAGCCCTTCCCCATGGGCTGCTTGAAATCAAAGACAATACATATTAATAACATTGTTTGAAATAGTTTCTTAAGCAGTGCAAGTTTTTTTCCCCCCCATTAAGTTGCACCCGGCTTCTGGTGACCCTGTAGGTTTTCAAGGCAAGAGACATTCTAAGTTGTTTGCCATTGCCTGCCTCTGCCTAGTAACCCTGGTATCCCTAGGTCAGGGGTGTCAAACATGCGGCCCGGGGGTGGATCAGGCCCTTGGAGGGCTTCTATCAGGCCTGCAATGGAACTGGCTGTCTTCTGCTTCTTCTTCCAGTTCTGCTGCTGCTGCTGCGTCATCAAAGGTTTGCAGCTTACAGATACACACCTGAACAGCATACTCAAGATTGCAACAGCACAGACATTTTGATGCAATAATTCAGAGCAAGAGGTGTCAGTTATCAGACACTGTTAAATAAACAAAATATTGCAAGAGTGCTAATGTTTGAAGCATGTTTTTATTTTAAGTTAAAAAAACAGTTTGTGTCTTTTATAAAGTTTACAAGTGGAGACCCGCAAGAAACTTGTGGGATGGTCATCCCATTCCTCACACCTTTGCTTCCTCCCCTCTACCCTTACCTATCTCACACTCTTTCTCCCTTCTGGGGGTGGAGCCATAGACTAAACCCTCCAAAGCAGCCATTTTATCCAGGGGAACTGATCTCTGTCACCCAGACAACAGTTGTAATTCTGGGTGATCTCCAGCCCTCACCCAGAGGCTGGCAATGGTAGTTCTCATGGAGGAAATGGCTGGTTTGGAGGGTGGAGTCTATGGCATTATACTGGTCTGAAGTTCCTCCCCGCCTCAAACCCCACCATCCCCAGGATCCATCCCTTAAATGTCCAGGAGTTTCCCAATCCAGAGTTGGCAACCCTATTTCCTTCCCACCCAACAGCCAACTTAACCTTTATCTGCCTTTATCTGTCTTCAGCTTTTTGTCTCCACCCCCTCCCCCACAGCTTCTACCAAGGAAAATTATAGTCTTTCTCCACAGTGGGGACCAAAGCAGCTTACATTATCCTCACCTCCTTTTTATCTGCACAACAACCCTGTGAGGTTGGTTAGGCTGAAAGTATGTGACTGGTCCAAAATCACCCAGTCAGCTTCCACTGCAATATGGGGATCTGAACCTGGGTCTTGCAGACCTATTCTGAGGCTCTAACTGCTGCATCACTGCTGGCTTTCATCGGGTGGCTGCTGAACAGCAGCAAGCAGCCAGGCCAAGTTGAGTCATGCAAATTAGGTGGTATCAAGTCACCCAGAGGGTGCTGCCTAGGGATGCCAGCCTCCAGGTGGGATCTGGGGATCCCCTGGAATTACTGCTCAGCTCCAGACTAATGAGATAACTTCCCCTGGAGAAAATTGATGCTTTGGAGGGTGGACTCTAGGGCATTGTACCCCACTGAGGTCCCTGTCCTCCCCAGACTCCATCCCCAAATCTCCAGGAGTTTCCAGACCTGGAGCTGGCAACGCCACTACCCCCATCCCCTGCCAGTGCCCGTGGGGGACCTGGCAACCCTATACTGCTGCCAGGCCTAGGGTTGGCAACCTCCAAGTGGGGCCTGCTGGAGGGTGAACTCCAGAGATCTGTGAACAACAGAGATCTGTCTCCCTGGAGAAAATGGCTGCTTTGGAGGGTGGATTCTGTGGCATGATGCCCAGCTGAGGCCTCTCCCTTCCCCAAATCCTGCCCTCCCCTTGCACTCCACCCCAAAACCTCTAGGAATCCCCCAGCCTGGCCCAAGGCTCCCTCCCTCCCCCTCCCTCCCTCCCTCCAAGGCCGAAAGAGGCCTGGAAAGAAAGGGCCCTTCCCCCCACCCTTTGACTGACAGAGCCAGTCAGAAGCCTCTCCCCCCCCCCCAACGTTCTAATCTCTCACCGTTGCTGCCTGGAGTCAGGTCCCTGCAGAGGCCATTTCAAAAGGCTTTTGGGGGGAATTCAACTGTCCCTGAAGGGATTTCCTCACTGTTTGGATTTTTCTACAAACCCAGGAAGTCTACTGACTATGTAGGAAAAGCTGTTGGGGGAGAGTGAGGCCCCTGTTGGAGGGAATAGGTATCCGCACAGAAAAAAAAAAGTCTGGAATTAGAATAAGGATATCTCTGCTACCTGGCATTACTTTTTACGACACACATGGCCCGGCCCAACAAGGTCTCATTTATGTCAGATCCAGCCCTCATAAGAAGAAGAAGAGAAGAACAGATTGGATTTATACCCCGCCCTTCACTTGGAGTCTCAGAGCGGCTTACAAACTCCTTTCCTTTCCTCTCCCCCCAACAGACACCCTGTGAGGTAGGTGGGGCTGAGAGAGCTCTTTCAATTACTGCCCTTTCAAGAACAACTCTTGTCAGAACTATGGTTTGCCCAAGGTCATCCAGCAGCTGCAAGTGGAGGAGTGGGGAATCAAACCCGGTTCTCCCAGATTAGAGTCCGTGAACTTTAATCACCCCTGCCTTACAGTGGTCTTCCTTCCAGGTACTAACCAGGCTGACCCTGCTTAGCTTCCAAGTTCTGGTGAGACTGATTCAGCTCAACAGGATTTACTTTTGTTACTGCTAGCTTCTATTAGACTCAGAGGAGCTGAATTCTTGTGAGTAAACCATTTTGGGATCTCAATATATGGTTTGTAGCCTATTCATGCTCTCATATACTGACAGGCCTCATCAGAAGTTAGGTTGATGCATGGGAGGGGAAGGATCCGGAATTGCAGCCACTGGCCCCTTCTGTGACCTCTACATGTTCTTCACAACATCTGGTCTGGTTTAGACATGCAGTACAATGAGGTGGCACAGGGCTGAGGTGGTAGCATGGGCTGTACCACTGTAGACTTCACCTCCAAGTTAGGGAATTCCTGGAGGTTTGGGGGCAAAATTTGAGGAGGGGCAGGAGCTCAGCAGGGATGTGATGCCATCATGCTATAGAGTCCACCCTCCAAAGCATCTATTTTTCTCTAGGGGGAATGATCTCTGTAGTCTGGAGATCATTTGTAATTCCAGGAGAACTTCAGGCCACACCTGGATGTTGAAATCCAAAAACAACACCCATGACAAAAATAACGAAGAGTCAATAAAGATATGTTGCAAAATAATTTACTGTAGTAATTTTGTAGAAAACTCTCTTCTGTTTTGGATTTTTGGATTTCCATTTCCTCCTGTGATCTCTCATTTTTGGCTTCCACACCTGGATGTTGGTAACCATATCTGCAGGATAGGAGGATTAGTCACAGTTCTCTTATACTAAACTCTGTAATCAGAAAATTAGTACTGGGGCTAGACTTATCTTCCCTGATGTGCCAGTTTTTAATTTTCAGGAAAACTTGAACTTTATTGTTCTTTTATTACACAGTTTTATGTTTGTGGGTAGCTTGGCTTTTATTATTTATTTACAAAATTTATTCCCCACTTTTCTAACTGTATCTGGACCACCAAGGCAGCTAACAGACTAAAAACATACCATGTCTTTGGACGCAGCAGAGATGGACAAATTGACACTACAACTGAATGAAAACCCAGAGAGTGACTTTGAAAGAAAATGGGCGAAATTTTACAAGTGGATATAAACTTATTTAGGATATCTTAAATCATGAGATATAAAGGGCATAAAAGGCCCAAATGAAATGAACTTAATGGTAGTATGTGAACGAACTGGTATATGAGTATAGTCTTCGTTGTCTGTTTTCTGTCTTTACTTTTTTTTCTTTCTGTTTTCTCTATGAAATCAATAAAAACTGGTTTTGTTTTTTTAAAAAACATACCCTGTCTTAAAAATCATTAAAACCAAACAAGGAAACCAAACATGAAAACAAGGAAAACCAAAGCTAAAATACATATACAAAAACATAGCAACAATTTAAATTTTGTATTATGTTGGGTGGAAAGGCAGCATGGTATATTGCTGAATCTTGGAAGCTAAGAAGGGTTGGTACCTGGATGGTAACCCCCAAGAAAGGCTTTGCAGGGAAGGCAATGGCAAACCAACAAAGCTTCTCACTTGCCTTGAAAGCCCCTTGCCTGGAGGTCCCTGTTGGTCAGTTTTGTTTTGTTAGCACAGCACTTATGTATCTATGGTCTTGTATTAATATTTATTTTGTTAAAACTGGAACAGCCTTTGGCTGCTAGCAATAAATAAACCTTGAATTTTTAGGAAGATTGTATACACTGGAAAGAGATCTTTCTCTCCCTGAAGTGTCATATCTCATTCTGGTAGCAGAAAGTGCCACCAAGTCACAGCCAAACTTATGACAACCCCCGCAGGGTTTTTTTTTTTTAAAAAAAATTGGTTAGATTTATTATCCCAGTTTACGCCATGCTCTAGGCGATGTACAAGGCACGATGCCATAAGATACACAAGGGAACAGACGTTCAGAGGCTTTTTGCCATTGCCTGCCTCCTCGTCGTAACCGGTCGACGCAACTAGCTTCCGAGATCTGATCAGATCGGGGCTAGTCTGGGCATCCGGGCATCACATTCTTCCTCACAATTCCTCCAATCGTCCCTCACGCTCTCCGCGCTTCTTCTGCTCTACGTCCTCCATTCCGTGGGAGTCGCTGTGGGACCGTTTCGCCCTCTTCCCAGCCGCGCGCGCTTCCCTTCACCTCGGTGGTCCGGAAGTGTCTCCAGGAGACGCCGGGTGAGCCACACTGCCTGTCTGAAAGGGGCGGCGGCGGCGGCAGACTTGGGCGCCGTGGCATCATGGAGCACATCCGTACCACGAAGGTAACTGAACGGGGCTGGGCCTAGTCGGCAGCGTTTTGTTCCTCAGAGGAGCCGCTTGCTTTTCCTCGCTTGCGCAGGGGTTGTTGGGCAGGCGCCAGACCCAGGACAGCGTCCTCCCGCTTTGCTTTCTCTGGGCTGGGGTTTCCTTCAGGCTGCCTGTGGACTGCTGCCCATTGTGTGCTTTAAGTGGACAGGTGGCAGCAAAAATAGAAACAGCGGGTTGAATGTGTGGCACGGGAGCCTTCCGGGTATCTTAAAGACGAGACAGGTTTATGCTGTGGCACCTGGAGCTTTGGTGGGCTACCAGTCGCTTTCCCGAAAGAAACAGTGAAGCGGCCACTGGCCCACAAAAAGTGTTTAGGAGCACGGGTTCCGGTTCTGAGGCTGATGACTTTCTGTCGCTCCCCACTGTGGGGCTTAAATTCCCACTAAACATGCAGGTACGATGCATAAACTTTCCACTAAACATGTAGGAACGATGCATAAACACACTTAATAGGAAGTCGCTGTCCTTGGATTGGGCGGGGCTTGTTTCCTGTGTTTGTCTAATTATCAATCCAAGGGCTTGAACTGCTCTAAAAGACCTTCTCCCTCCCCCGTTAAAAATCTTAGCCCCACCCAATCCAAAGCGGGGGAAGGGGAATCTACACCTGCTATTAAGTATACGATGTTCTTTTGGTGTTCCTTGTCCGAATAGTAGCACTGGTAAGAGATTCCAGAGCTGAGCCTGACATAAGTGATGCCCTGTTTTCCTTCTGGGTTTCAATTTGGGATTAAGACTGCAGTGCAAAATTTCCTAGTGTTGTCTGGGGAAAATGTGGCCTGGGTAGAGAGAAAATTGGAAAGGACAGCCTCTCCCATCATTAGCCCATATTAGGTCCTTTCCTCTATCTCCTCTATCAGTGTCATAAGAATACCCAAAATTTGTTGGGTGGTCACAGTGAGAGCCCATTATGCTACATTTTGCCTGTAGTAGTTCCTTGTTGGACTTTGCACAATAAAAGATCACTTATTGCCTTGCATTTCACCCCACCCCAAGCTTTAGTGTATCTAGCCTTAACTGCTCAGGGCAGAGAGTCAATGAAATTGGCAAATGAAGCACCAAAGGTGCCAGACTCTGGACTTGATCCCAGCTTTCTGTGATTCACTTCCCACAAATCAAAAGAGTCGTGTGTCCTTTGAGGAAGGGGTGGCTTCTTCAAAACTGTATGCATAATTGCCCTGACGGTTTGGATGGACTGCAGCCTAAAAGCCAGTGTATCAGCTGGCACTCTTCACTCTAATGGAGAATAGCAAAATAGATCAATGTCTTGCATGATTGGGTGTGTCTGTTCTCTTGTATGACAATATTTTCTGATGGGGTTGCCAACCAAGAAAGACTCCATTTTTTTCTGAGATCATAGCACTTGGGATGGAAAACACTTACCAGATTCTATTTCCATCTCTTTTTACTAGATCTTTGCAGTGGAAATCTGAGTAAAGGATTCTTGTCAGTTAGCGTCTTAAGTTCGCATGTCATTAATGGAATTGTAGTAATGTGGGAAAGAACACTTCAGACAAATTGAGAGTTTCTTTTTTTGCTTTCCCACCAAGGCTTAAATCTGTAGCAGCGTTTCTTTATATGAGTGGCAGGGAAAACTGACTAGAAATGATTTTTACAGTAATGGGATTTTTAAAAGGGTTAGGCTTGAGTGCTTTAGCTGTGGGAGGATAAATCTTGCTCTGTAGCCATTTACTTATTTTATTGCAGCAAAAGCTCAGTTGTATTGCAGAAGGTAATTGATTTTTCCCTGCTGTATGATGTAAGTGCCAGTAGGCAATATGGATTGTCTGTACTGATTGGCAGTATCTTCATACTAATTTTTCTTCTATTCAGAATACGACAAAAGGGAAGGAGAAAACTGGTGGGTAACCAACTGTTGAAATCCAGACATTTCAAAGAGCAAGCTGAATGAATTGCTATTCTCATGCTAGAAGAGTCCAAAGAAAAATGTCTTATGTGCAGGGAGTTGCAATCATCATGAAAATAATGACAATCATAAACTGACATTGAAAAATGTAAAACAACTGCATGTGGTTTACAATGAAGATCTGTTGAAATAAGGATGCATCAGTTAAAGGTCTGAGCTTCATGAAGTTGAGTATTTGGGGTGGAATTTAAAACAAAAATTATGACCACCACTGTATGGAAACAAAGTGGGTAGAATCTGTCCTTTATTCTTATGGAGGCCTGCCAGTTCTCTTTATACCAAATTAGCCTTTGGTTGCCACTCCTTAAGTCTATACATTTGTGCTTTCTCTGTTTTAATGGGCAGTGCAATGCAAACAGTTTAACAACTCTTCAGACTCTTGGCTGCCAGCTTGCCTGCTTGCTTGCAAAAAAACCCCCAGCAAAAAAACACCTGACAACCAGTGCTCCCTCTAAGTTGTGGAGTCTCGTGAGCAAAAATTCTACATTGTAAGCTACTGGCATTAAAGTTGTGAGCGAGTGATTTGGCTGCTGCATAAATTAGTCTGCTCTGGACTCTGGAGCCATCCTTCCTGAGCTAAGACAAAAATCTGTTAGCTGGAGGCTAAAAAACTGTGAGCTAGCTCACACTAACTCAGCTTAGTGGGAACACTGCTGACAACCTGACCACTGAACTTGCTTAGGGAGAGAAGGAATTATGTTTCACATTTTTTTAAAAAATGTGCTTATAGTCAGTATCTTTTGAAAGGCTCAGTCTTTTAAAATGTTGGCTTCTGTCCGGAAGAATATAAATTGATACCTATACAGTTGACCTTCATTCCTGAGAATACTCATACTTATTTATTCATTGATGTGCAGTCTGTGCATATCAAAAAGGCATAGGGTGACTAGGAAGGGTGCAGTTGTTCGTAAGATTGGCAAGTCTGTCCTTGAAGGGCTCACTTCATTTACACCTGAGTCGTATGACTTGCTTGGCTGTGTAGACGATTCTGGTTACCAGGCTACTTTGGTTCCCTCCTCGTATGACAAGTCACCTGACTCGTATGACTTGCTTGGCTGTGTAGCTGATTCTGGTTACCAGGCTACTTTGGTTCCCTCCTGGTTGAAACTATTGATTGAAATTCTAGTTTCCCATTTGCTGCAAGTGAGCATGGATTAACTTTCATTCAGTTATGAGCATGGATTAACTTTCATTCAGTCAATATATTCTGAAAATGCATATTTAATGGATGTGTACTGATTTGTGCTGTTCCCATTTTTAAAAAGCAAAGGACCAAATAATTAGATGTACTTAGCCAAGTCAAGCATCAGTGATGAGATGGCATTCTGGAATTGCAAATATCTGCACTGCTGATGTAGGCTGTTCTTTCACTGCAGCTACCTCCCTTGAGTTCCGATCCTGCTGTATGCAGAACTTAAGAGATGTGCTCTCTCTCAGTCTAATGGCAGAGCCCTTGCTGGAAGTCTAGCAGCAGGCTTCTGAGTTAGCACTAATGAGGTAATTCTGCCAAGAAAGTAGGAGGAATTAATCCTTGCTGAAGCTTTTAGTGCCTCTTTTGTGGTGGTTGTTTTTGGCTTAATGATAGGATTCAGGCAATATGACAACTGAACTTTTTAGCATAGGGTTTTTAAAAACCTGCCTTTGGTCCACTCTAATTTGGGACCAAGAGCTTTGTTTTCTCTAATGAATGATCTCTGATTATAGATGGGTAGAGGCAGTGCCTCCTTTTTAGTTTTGTGTCTGCTTTTAACTCTCGGATGCATCAGATAATACTGGGATATACAAAAAGGGGTGTGGATTACAGGGGCTGCCCTCTGATAGTTTGGTTTTTTCCCCATCAGAGCGTACATAATGAGCTTTCATCAGAGAGACTGAAAAGCCATTCTAGGACCTGAAGTGTGGTATATTTCAGGTCTCTCTTTTCTCTCCATTGTTCTTTAATACTTAAATTCAGCTGCTGAATGAGGTAATCTTGAGTTTTGGGATTAGATATCAATATGCAGATGTCAGCAATCTAAGTTTGTAATCAACCTGCCAAAAGCAGCTTTCTGTGTCTTGGGCCAGCATTCTGAGTGATGTTGGTCAGGAGAGTTGTGTGAAGGTTGATTGGCCCATTTGAGATTGTGTTTGGTCAGATGGTCAGACCCGTAAGATGGTCAGATGAAGAGTCTAGGTGGTCCTGGAGCCCAGCTTTGCTGATGGAGGAGTAGTTGCTAGGAGTGCTTTCCTCCATTTTCATCTTACTTGTAAGTTATCATTCCTTCTGGCCACATTGGTCCATTATTTTGAAACTTGTAGGCTGGATTATTGTAACATGCTCCGTGGTGGTGGTGGGGGTCCCTAAAGACAACTCAAAAGTTTCATTTAGTTCAGAATGTGGTGGCCTGTTTGACTAGGACTGTTCCTTATGTCCCTAATCAGGCAAAGATTAAAATAGCTACATTGATTGGCAGTATGCTTCTAGGCTCAATTCAGGATGCTGGTTCTTAGCTTTAAAGTTCTTCACATCCACGTATATCCTTGCATTAACCAGTACTACCACCCTCATGGTAGTTAGTATGTACCACTGCTACCTGCTCAAGAGCTGCTTGGCTGTCATTGCTCCTTCTCTTTGGAGTGGGCTTCTGGCTTTGTGTTTTGAATACCTTTCTGAGGTTTTGAGATGGAAACCCTTTCCCTCAGTCTTAGGCCAGAACTAGACACGGTATCTAATATAAGCAGCAGCAGCCCTATGCTATACTCTGAAGTTTCCTTTCCTGCAAGTGGCAGCCAATGAAATGGAAGAGAGGCAGAGAAACCCAGATCATGGTAACTTCCATGTTTTGTTTTACTATATGTTACCAGGAAGAGTAGGGCAGGAGATGTGGGAATGTGGCTTTTGGTGGCAGCTGTGCATTTCCAGCAATGTTTTGTTCCATCCATATTTCTTCAGTTCGACAAGGCCAGCAAACTAAAATGATGCCCGCATAATCTTGCTCCCATTAAAGGTAGTGTTAAATTTTAACAACAGAATCTTTTTAAGGCCGATATCTGAAAATAATGAAGGTTTGCTACCTACTATCAGGAGACACTGGTGGTTGGAGCAGCTGCAAAATGTTGTAGCGATAGCTCTAAAGAGCTCCAATCTAGAATTAGAATGACAAGCCTTACTCACCACAGATCTGAATACAATTTGTTTAAAGTTTAAGCATTATAGATTTAGGCTGTCAATAGCATGGGATTAATGTTGCTGACAATATTTGCAGTCATTTGAAACCACAATTCAAGAGAACTGTCCTTTTGTCTATATTAAAAATGCTTTTATTTCACTTTTCCTTTGGACCTCTGGCAGGCATACCTGCTGCCTGGTGGGTAGCTTTTGTTGTTGTAACCACCTTTTGCTTGGGGAGGTTGCCATAAATTTGCCTCTCAATCCAGAGTACTTGCTTGATCAGGTGACTGGAAAGCCTGTGATGCGAAGCTGAAGTGAGAGATGGAGTACAAGGGCTATTCTATCTCTGTTGGTGGCTACATGGAAATGCAGCTTGCAAACTCAGAAGCAATATACTGATGGGGCATTATCTGAACACATTTTTCAGTGTTACTGAATAGGGGTGTGCATTCAGCTTTGCCGAATTGAAAAAATACCGAAAAAATACTGTATTGGTATTTTTTGGGTATTAGTTAAACTGAATCAGATTTTCTAATCTAATTCAGCTGCTGATTATGTGCTCCTGAATAAAAGCCGATCTTATTTGGCTTTTATTCTGGGCCCCAAATTGGGGATGGAAGGCAATGATCTGAAACTGACAGTTTCAGTGATCTGAAACTGACCAGCTCTGCCTTCCTTTCCCCAGGTGCCCCACAGCTGTGGGGAGCCTGGGGAAGCCCAGTCTTGGAGGGAAGGCAGTTAAAATGCCTTCCCTTTGCTTCCCTGGGGAAGCAAATCTCTGGAGGGAAAGCAACTTAAAGTGCCTTCCCTCAGCTTCCCCAGGCACCCTGCAGCTCCAGGGCACCTGGGGAAGCAGATCTGGGGAGGCAGGCAGGCTGGGTAAGGGAACATGCCTCCCTCCTGAGTCCTCCCTTCCTCAGCCACCCAGCTTCTTCCTCTGGTCAATTTCACTCCCCAACTGATAGTGGGGAGTGAAACTGACTAGAGGTAGGGCACTGTGGAAGGAAAGGCTCCAGTACCCTTATACTCTGTGGCAGGGGTGGCCAAACTGTGGCTCAGGAGTCATACATATGGTGTGGCTCCCGGCAGGGTGGCTGGGGAAGCTAAATATCATTAGCAAACAAATATCATTAGACAAATATCATTTTCAATATCTGCATTTACCACTTTTGTTATTATTTTTGGCAGTCTCATTAAATGTTAATAAAAAGCAACTTTTAATATTTCCCAGTAAAAATGTGTAATATTTGTTCATGTCTTGGGGCTCTCAAACATCTGATGTTTATTCTATGTGGCTCTTATGTTAAGTAAGTTTGGCCACCCCTGCTCTTTGGGGATTTTCCCCATAGGGTATAATGGCCAAATATATTCGGCAGTACCAAATTTTCCTGAACACCAAACCCAAAAAATACCAACTTTTTTTTTGTGCACACCCTATTACTGAACTGCTCCTGCTAAACAACCTTTGTGAACATGGACTCCAGAACCAGTAGCATTAGAGTTGCTTCCCACACAGAATAGTACTGGCCTGCCTGGGATTTCATTCCCTTGGTTGGTTGCCAGAATTAGAAGTTGCAAACCCAGAAAAATGTGCTAGCTGAGCCATCCTTGCTGTTAGTGTGCATGGATGAGTTGTCATGGTGGACATATACACAAGGGCATCATATAGCTTGTTGGGTGCCTGAATAGGGTGTTGATCTATGAGGGCTGAAGCTTGTAAATACAAATGTCATGTGCGTTGCATTGCCAGGCAGAGCACTGCCCCCTTAATGCGATGGATAAGAACATAAAAGCCCTGCTGGATTAGACCAGCAGTCCATCTATTCCAGCATCGTGTCTCACACAACGGCCAAACAGTTCCTCTGGATGACCAACAGTAGGGCATAGAGGCTGAGACCTTCCCCTGATTTTGCCTCCTGACTTTGGGATTCGGAGGATTAGTGCCTTTGAGTGTGGAGGTTCCCCTCATGGCTAGTAGCCATTGATAGACTTAACCTCCATTAATCCATCTAATTCCCTTTTAAAGCTGTTTATTCCTGTAGCAAATTCCACATTTTAATCACTCTCTGGGTAAAGTAGTATTTCCTTTTGTCTATCCTGAATCTGCTGCCCATCAGCTTCATTGAATGACCTTGAGTTCTAGTATGTTGGGAGAGAGAGAAAAAATTCACTTTGTCAGCTCTCTCTACCCCATGCCTAATTTTATAAACCTCTATCGTGTCCCCCCTTTTTTGTCTCTTTTCTAACCTGAAAAGTTCCAGACTGTCCAGCCTTTCCTCATAGGGAAGGCGCACCACATCCAGCTGCAGGTGAGACCTTGGGTCAGTTACAAGTTCTTTCAGCTCTGTTCTCTCAGGAGCAGTTCTTGAAAGAGCTCTCCCAGCCCCACCTACCTCACAGGGTGTCTGTTGTAGGGAGGGGAAGGGAAAGGAGATTGTAAGCTGCTCAGAGACTCCTTTGAGTAATGAAGGGCACGGTATGAATCTAATCTCTTCTTCTCCAACCTCCTAATCATCTTGGTTGCCCTCTTCTGTACTTTTTCCAGCTCTACAATGTCCTTTTGGAGGTACGGTGACCAGAACTGTACACAGTACTCCAAATGAGGCTGCACCATAGATCTGTACAGGGGTATTACAATATCAGTCATTTTATTCTACATAAGAGTTTGCCCTTTTCACTGCTGTAGCACACTGGGTTGATGCTCATTGAGCTATCCACTCCATCCCCAAGATCTTTTTCCCTCTCAGTCTCAGCAAGTTTAGACCCCATTAGCCTCTGGCTTTTCCAAGCAAGACCTCCTTCTCAATGTATTGTAGTTTTCTGGACCCACTTGCAAAATTAACTTTATCTACTCTTCCCTTCCCCAACATAAAGCATAGGGTTGTCACCTCCATTAACGCGTTTATAGTTTACTTTTCATGCTTAATGTTTAAAAGCATAGTGTTACTGAGCCGCAGGCCATATTTCTTGACCTTTTCGCATTTCCTGCTGATGAGTTACTCAAATCTGCCATCTTTCTTCCCAGAGACACCTCCTCTAAGCTTGTCCTGTCCCTCCTTTTTCCTCTTGGCTTTGAGGTCCCGCAATGAGAAAGTCATAACTCGTTTTTAAAGTCCCAACCTACAGTTTGGGAACCGCAGCCCTTAAAGGATCGTGAAGGCAGCTCTATCGGTGAGAGCTCTTCAGGACATTTGTCTCCCCGGTGCTGTGCAGATGAGCCAGAGGAGAACCTGTGCCTGTTCTCAGCCAGGTGACTACCAAGCCTCAGGGAATGCACTGTCCCTGGGGGCCTTCACCTCCCCTAGCCTGAGATGCAGGACAGCAGATTCTCCAGCACGCCCCGTCAGTCGGAAAAGAAAAGTGTTTGTTGCACATGCTCAGGAGTGCTTTGCCCATAGTCTTACTGTCAACTATTCTTCAAAAATAGGGTACAAGTGAAGTTCTTGTCATGGAGTTTTTTTGCTTGGTTTTTAACCAGATAGCTTTAAGCGTACCAAGTGATTGGAGTTTTGCTATGTCAGAGCTGTGTTTCGTATGTACCTCATGGGAATCTCCCCCCCCCCCTTTTCACTCACAGGTCGAACAGGTGAAACTGCTAGACAGATTCAGCACAAGCAGCAAGTCACAAACCGGAACGCTTTACCTTACAGCCACTCATCTCTTATTTATAGACGCTAACCAGAAAGAGACATGGGTAAGGATTCTCAATACACTGTCTCTCATTCCTTTAATCACATTTTGTTCCTTTGCATTGTGTGTCTTCTGAGGGCAAAATGGACTGATGTGCATAACTTCCCCCAAATCAGTGTCCTGGCTTGTGATGAGCAGGAGGTTGATCCTTAGGAGTGCAGAGATCATGGGTCTGTGGTGAGCTTTTTGACCAGAGGGTGTTTGTGCTGCCTGGAGTGAAGGCTGCAGGCATGAAGTGCTGTCTAGGGCTGTCTAGATAGGGGAGTTGTAGTGTGGGGGATGAGCAACGAGTCATGATGCATCTCAGTATCATCAGCACCAACGGGAAGCTCAGAACATATGCCCCAGAGAAGAAAGTGTAGTTCTGGGGTCTGGGAGGTAAAATTTAGATTGCTTGGCAGGAGGTTAAAGCCCAGGACCTCCAAGGTGGCATTCTCAGAAATGCTGCCTGTTCCACACATAGATCCAGCTAGAAAGGTGGAGATTAGGCCTCTGTGTGTGAATGTGACCATGGTGCTAGGTGGGTGTGGGTAACAGGCTGATTTTCTATCAAAAAGGGCTGGAACCAGACTCCTGGTGCATCAAAAAGGCTGCACATTTTAAACTAACTCCTGGGGAAAAGTCAAGAGGAGCCAATGAGCATCCTGGTGCAGGATAACTAATCCCTGAGGGAGAGATGATGGGTTAACTATTATTGTTAATGTAGTCACGGCCGGGCCAGAAATGGACAGGTTTAAGGAGACCAAAGGGCAATAAGGGAAAATGTGTATGCTCGGGGCACTTGGAGAAGGAAACAATGTATAGGTGTTTATATGTAAATATACTAGAAACCTCTAAGCTAAGACTGAAGAGCTGTAGGTGAGCATTTTAGAAATCTGGGGAAGGTCAGTGGGATACCGCTATCGCTGGATATAAGTTATCTAGGGAGGACCAGGCAGGATGTGTCAGAAGTGGAGTGACTCTCTGTCAGAGAGGGCATAGAGTCAAGCAAACTAGAAAACTGGAATAGATCCCAAATCCATATAGGTGGAAATAACGGTCCCATGATAACTTAATATTGGGGACTTATTATTTCCCAGCAGATCAAATCTTGGAGGGTGATCTGGAAGTGAAGAAAGAAATAGAGGAGGCCATCAGAGATGGAAGTTATGAAATAATGGGTTATTTTAGCCACTCTCACACTGGCTAGATAAGTGTGAATTCAGGTCATGAGAAATGATACAGAATTTCGGGACTGGTGGTGTTTGTGATGGTGCAGCTTGGGATGCGGATGCATCGTGGCATCTTCTACTGATTGGGAATAGTGATCACGGTATTACGAAATTCAGTGTTTGGTTTTTTGTAAACAGAAGATTGCCCAGTAGGTCCATACCCATATTCAATTTCCAAAGAGGAAACCTCAAAAATCAACTGATTAGCCACAAGGAAACTAAGGCTAAAGAGGGTCAGGTCCTTTTGGTATGCTTAAAATAATTTAAATCCATAATAATGGATGTTCAGAATATATACACTGCAGATTAAGAGTTAGAGAAAATACTGGTCTGATGATCAAGCAAAGGCAAGCTGTAAAAGTCTGCAAGACAGCATCCTTTAAAAAGGGAAGTCTTGCCCAAACAAGGCAAATGATTACAGGCTCTGGAAAAAGACCTATCAGGCTGACAATAAAGTGGGTGAAAGGAGACTGGGGAACATAGTGCTAAAAATATTGGGAGCAACAATAAGAATTTCTTTAGAAGCTTCAGAAGCAGGAAGCCAGTCACTGGAAGTGGTGGGGCCCTTGCATAACAAAGGAGTGAAAGAATTGCTAAAGTAAAATGGGGAAATTGTAGCGAAACAATGAATTCTTTGAGTCAGTGTTCACTGCAGAAAATGTGTTATGGTTACCTACAGTGGAGCCACTGTTTTCTGCCAAGGTATTGGAAGAAATGAATCGAACAGAGGTGAGGGGGCAAAGCTTTAAGGCTAAACAGACAAACGAAAAACTAACAAATAACCATGTTTAGATGGCAGACATCCAAGCATTCTTAAGGACCTCAGATGTGGAAATTCGTGATCTCCTACCAAACATATTTCACATATTGCTAAACTGACCTGTCTTCCAAAGGACTGGAATGTAGCATGCTAGAAAAAGTTAGAGGCAATAGGAAAAGAGGAAGACCCAACATGAGATGGGTTGACGCAATCAAGGAAGCCACAGCCCTCAGTTTGCAAGACCTGAGCAAAATTGTTACTGATAGGATGTTTTGGAGGTTTTTAATTCATAGGGTTGCCGTAGGTCAAAAGTGACTTAACACACAAATGGCAGTTTTTAAAAAGGAATCCAGAGCCAGTCCAAAAAATTACAAACCAGGTAGCCTAACATTTGCTCCAGGTAAATTGGTAGAAATTGTTATTAAAGACAAAACTATGAAGCACACAGAGGAGTAAGTCCTACTGAAGAAGAATCAGCATGGCTTCTGAAAAGTGAAATCCTATCCTGCTCTCCTTTTAATGTTTTTTGAAGGGGGTTAGCAAACACATGAGTGGGAGTGATCTCTTGACAAAGCCCCTCAGCAAAGGGGATAAAAGAACAGGCCCTTTGATGGGCTTGAACAAAAGGAAGCAGAGAGGAGGAATAAATGAGTAATTCTTGCAATGGAGGGAAGTAAGACATGGGCTTCCACAACAGATTGGTACTGAGACCGATGCTATTTAATCTGTTCATAAACAGTCTGCAACTGGGGGAGAGCAGCAAGGAGGCAACATTTGCCGATGACACCAGATTACTCAGGATGATAAAAACCAAATCAGATTGCAAAGAGCTCAAGAAGGGTCTCTTCTGAATAAGTGGAGATGACATGGCAAATGAGGTTCAGTGTGGATAAGTAAAGTGATGCACATTGGGGCAGAAGTCCTGACATGAAATATAGGTTTGAACAGCTGGTGACTGATCAGGAAAGAGATCTTGAGGGGCCTGGAGGAGAGCTTGATGAAAATTATGGTTCGAAGTAAGGTAGGAGTGAAAATGCCAATTTTAGACTAGTTTTAGAAACAGGATTGCAGAGAAAAGGTCTTGTGTAGGTCTATGGCGCTGCCATATTTAGAATACAGTTCTAGTTGCCATATCTCAAAAAATATAATGAAGTGCTGGAAGAGTTACAGCAAAGGGCAATCAAAATGATCCTGGGGTCAGAGCACCTTTTCTAGGAGGAAAGGTGAAGGTGTGTAAAACTTTTTAGTCTACAAAAATATTAACAAGATGGCGCATGACACAGATTTGTAAAATTAAGCATGGGGTAGAGAAAAGTGGATAGAAAGAGCTTTTCTTCTCCGAGCTAGTACTCGTGGGAACTCAGTGAAATTCTTTGTCCGGGATAGTTTCAGGTAGCACAAAATAATCAAAAAGAAACTAGACATGACATGTTGAAGTGTGGATTTCGTGGTGCTCTTATTAAAGTAGGGTTGATCAAATCCATCAGTCGTCCTTTCTGGGTTCTTGTGTATTACAGATTCTGCACCACCATATTGCTGCTGTAGAGAAACTTGCCTTGACAACATCAGGTTGTCCTCTGGTGATCCAGTGCAAAAACTTCAGGATAGTTCATTTCATTGTTCCCAGGGAAAGGGACTGCCATGATATTTATAATTCCTTGCTTCAGCTGTCTAAACCAGGTAATTGACTGACTGGCTACTTCCATCATTGGTATGGATTGAATCCCTTTGGGGTATGGATTTATCCCTTTGGTTGTTCTAGATTTAAGTGCCAGGAGTCAGGCTTTCTCTCCCCCACTCCCCCCTTTTCTTGACTTTAGCAAGATACGATGAACTTTATGCCTTCTCGTACAATCCGAAGCAAAGTGAGGTGGAACGAGTGCGAGGCTGGCAGCTTATTGACCTTACGGAAGAGTTTGATCGGATGGGGGTGCCTAACTCCAACTGGCAATTGTCAGATGCAAATCGTGATTATAAGGTAAGAGATTACCTGCCCCTGCAGGAGAAGAATTCTAGAAGAGTACATTTGCTCTGTAAATTGGTTTTTTTAAATTGCGAGAGCTTTCCTTTGGCACTGGCAGAGAATCTGATTTGTTCCTTCTTCCTGTGGGAGAACTCTGCTTAAAAAGTCATCTCTGGATACCTTGTTTTCTGCAACCCTTTTGTAGATATGGAGTGAGTTCATGTCCCCGATGTATACGCAGGTGGTGCATTACCCTTACTGATCAGTGGGTAAATAATCTCGAGGGGTTTATTTAGGCCTCCTTCCCTGCTATATCAGAGCTCAGGGTGGCTGTGAATGGGGGTAACCTTCAGATCTCTTCCAGATATGGGTTTCTCTGGCAGCAATCTGCATTTTTTGCTCCCTAACTAGAGATATCATGTGAACTAGCATATTTGTTTTGGTTTCAATGCCAGAAGCTGATTTTATCTAAAGTTAATTTGGTAACTTCATGGCCCCCATTCCCTACTCTTTCTCCTATATTTTAGTGAACTGCTTTGCCTCTTGCCTTGAAGCTACTGTAAATTTCTGACACATCCAGAGATTTTTACTCCATGGGTGTGTTGGGCTGTCTCTTGGATTTTTGGTACTGGTTTTCCTGGAAATGTAACCAAGCAGTATCTCATCTGGCATTCTGCATTGGGTGTTGTGCTTTAGTATAGCATTTTACTACCAGATGGCTTTGATCCCACCTAGATTTCTGTAGCCACAGTGGGGTTGAGGTTTGCTGATTTCCCCCTTCTGCGAGAAACCTCTGATTCCCCTCCAAAGCTAATCCTGGGGGTCCCACAGAGCAGTCTTGTAGGAGGCGGGATTGGGTTTCTGTTGGAGGGAGGAATCGATGCAAATTGCATGAACACAGACACACACTCCCACAGGTATCTAGGCAGTATCCAAGCCATTGATTGCTTTAGGTCCTTCTGTTAACTGTCAGCTTCAGAACTGTAACTTTTAGAATCTGAGGTCTGAGGTGACTAATTTTATGTGCCTTTGTGATACCTTCCCATTTTTTTGTGTCTCCTAGTTAGTGTTTAATGTCACATGTTTTTCTGTCCAAAATAAGCATCTGGCCCCTCAATAAATTTGCAGGGAAGGACATGTTTTAGTGTTTTTTCAGTAATTGTTTTGCTTTGAAATTCTTCAGACCTGAAAATCAAAAAAGATTTCCTGTGAGGGGCTGAGGAAGCTGGGCATGGGGTGAGCTCCTTGCCAAACAATTGGACTCCTGCTCAGTAATAAGATACCTCTTAAGATGCAGGGTTTTCACTTTATCTGCTAGGCAAGTGGGCCCAATTGCACATTATTTCTTTAATAATGCAGCATTATGAACAGTGACGCTTTGCTTCTGTCATGCTCCCTTTTTCTTAACCCCCTTTCTCAAGGTTGATCAGGAGTCTGTGGACTTTTCTTCTCTTGGAGCTGTCTTCTGTTCCCACTTCTCCATCTCAAGACTTTTCTAAATCCTAGATAATTACCACAACCTGTCACCAACTAACCAAAGCGGCATCTAATTTACAGCTGGCGCTTCACCAATGAGGCCTGCCCATTTGATTTCAGCGGATGCCTGCTTGCATGCCACAGTTAAATGTGTGGATTTTCATTACAATTCCTTTTATCCCCTTCTTTTTCACAGATCTGTGAAACATATCCCAGAGAGCTTTATGTTCCCAGGAGTGCAAGCAAGCCCATAATTGTTGGCAGTTCTAAGTTCCGAAGCAAAGGAAGGTTTCCTGTGCTGTCATATTATCGTAAAGATAATGAGGTATAGTCTGATTTCCTTTCAGTGCAAGTGGGCTAAAGGCTATTTTCCAACTCAGGAAAGACAAGAGGGTAAGTTTAGGACCCTGGGCCCCCTTGATCTATTGTAGTTCTGCAAAAATGAGTGCTAGTGGCATATAACATTATGGTACCCACAGCTGTGCTAATTTTGTCACGCTTCAAGCTTTAGAACTTTAAGGCTTTTCATATAACAGTTATTTTTGGGGGGGGATGTCAATATTTCAAAAGTTAGGGGAGGGAAAGAACTGAAGCTATAACTAATATTTTGTGTGGAACTTTAAAAACAAGCTATTGTGTCATGGAAATTGAAGCCAGGCTGCATGCTCTTGTTTAGTCTTTTTTAAGAAACTTAATTTGGATGTATCATCTTCCGCTTTGTCCCTAAAAAGGAGGTAAATGCTCTGCCTGTATATTTAAGGTACAAACCATGAACTATGTGCAAAATGTGCATTTCAGATATCCTCTGAAAGTGTTACATGTTCAGAGCTCTGGGTTTTAACTTCTCCTGTTAGAACTTTGTGGACCAAACTCAGGACACTGTTTATATCCTCTGAAGTGCCTGCTTAGGTCTCTTCCTGCCTGCTTCTTATTTTTGCCCTCTCTGCCTTCTTGCTAGGCTGCCATTTGCAGATGTAGTCAGCCTCTCTCAGGGTTCAGTGCCAGGTGTTTGGAGGATGAGCACATGTTGCAAGCAATCAGCAAAGCCAATCCTACTAATCGCTATATGTATGTTGTGGACACCAGGCCTAAGGTATGTGTCTTCCTCTGGTTCCTGATTTTTCCATATTAGTACTGTGGTTCTCGGATAGGAAGGAGCACAGTTATTGTTGTACTAAAGTATGTTGGGGGGGGTTCTCAGTTTGATTAGTGTCCTGAGGGCAGTAACTGAATTGTTTATTGGTGGCTTTTGTCCCCATCTACAACAACGTCTGACCACTTTTGGAGGAATTATTTACCTACTCGATTCAGCCTATTGGTTAGAATCCAGAGAACTGTGCAACTAGCTTTGAGATTAAGTGCTTTGAGATTAAGTGTTTTTCAGAACAGTAGTCCTCCACACCATAGATCAAACCAAAAGCAGCTGGTGATGTGGTATGGAGCCTGTGGTTCAAGGGGTGGGAAGGGTAGGTCTTCACAGAGTGTGTCTAAGCCCTTGGGTTTAACAGTATCTTGCTTCTCTCCCCCCACCCCCTTCAGAAACCAAGGCAGTGTATGTAGGGTTCCCAAGTGGTCTCACCTCCAGGTATTGGCCCACACCTGCTTAGCTTCAGGAGGGTGCTGAATGACCTGGCTGTTGTTTCTTGGATATATGGGCAGTGCTTGTTTCAGAGGGTAGCTATATTGGTCTGAAATAGAACAGCTGGTAGCCAGATGCTGCTGGACTCAGATCTAGCTATTCTGTATTCTAATAAGTGGTCCAGTCTACATCCCCTCAACTATGTAACCTCATTAACTACACAGAGAGGACTGTTTCTGGCACTTCCTGTACCCAAGATTCAATGTGGTTAGTGAGTTGACTTCACGTTTCCAGAACTGTTCTAGAATTTGGAAACCAAATGGGTCCAATTCTTCATGTAGTGTCCTTCTTGAGTACAACAAAGTAGTAAAAAGTTGTGTTCTTTCCTGCCTTATGACTACTTTAACCTTCCTTGTCTTTAAGCTGAATGCAATGGCAAACAGAGCAGCAGGTAAAGGTTATGAAAATGAAGACAACTATTCTAATATTAGATTCCAGTTTGTTGGTATTGAAAACATCCACGTAATGAGATCTAGCCTGCAGAAACTGTTGGAAGGTATGTGTATTTGTGTACTCCTAACAGGAGTAAGGGAGAGGGTATATATAAAATGCTTTAAACAGAGGTCTCTTTTTTAAAAAAAGTAATGTATGAAGAAAGTGTGTTACATAAAATACTGAATGCAGCCTCTCATGCTGCGGGTACGCATGAGCAAGGAAGAGTGGTGAGCTCCTGCCACCTGTCTGGTTTGAGGGAGCTGGTTTGCTGTGGGGAATACCCATCAGCCTTTGGCCATCAGACTGCCTTTAAACAAACATTTTGGTTTCTCTGATGTGTGAACAATTATTTAGCATAATAATTGGGCTTATTTCAGCATTGTACTAGTCAGTCTCTTAAATGTTACACATGAAGAATTTACTTTGAGCTAATGGAAATCTCATGAACATATTCCTTCAATTTGAGTAGCTTGCTACCCTGCTTGTAACAGATTCATTATCCCAAAGGAAGAGCCATTTTACATGGAGAATTGTGTCTGTCGGAGTGGCATTTGTTGATTTTTTGCAGTTAAGTAGCTAAAGTGTGAAGGGCAGATGTGATTCCCTTAAAACACAGGGACATACACTACAGAGCCATGTCCAGCTTCTGTGATCAATGCCTCCCTTTAAAGAGGGGTTTCGGTAGCAGAGAAACACCACTTATACCTATAGTGCAAAGGAACAGCTTACACCAGTTTGCTACCATGGGTTCAGCAAGCATGGGAACTAAAGCTTGGGTGGGGGGTTGATGTTTACTTTATATGTGACTTTTGCTAGCATTGGACCTTACCTTTCTACTCCCTACAAAAATGTTTTACAGAAAGTAACACATATTCTGGTTTCTCCGTTTCCCCTTAACACTGTCATATTTCTGACAACACTAGCAGTCTAGCACTTGTTATGTATGGTGTAGTTAAAGAAACTTTTAACTTGTATAATTAGCAAACCCTGATATCTAGAATTTCTGATTTCTTTAAAGTAATAATTAATATGTTTCTGAAAAGTTAAGAGTAACTTTTACTCCTAGTAGAAAAACCTGCTGCTATTTGAATTTAACAACCTCTGGGTGTATTTCTGTTCTAGTCTGTGGTACGAGAGGCCTTTCGGTCAATGACTTTCTGTCTGGTTTGGAGAGCTCTGGATGGCTGCGACATATTAAAGCCGTGTTGGAGGCTGCTATCTTCTTAGCCAAAGTAATTTGCATATTTTGACTTTTGGATGGTGGGAAGTTAACAGTTTGCATTTGACAATCAGTTACAGTCCAGGCTATGTTACAAAGTTGTCCGGATCATAAAGAAGCCAATAGTCATCTAAGTAAATAATTTCTGACCTGAATCTAGGAAAACAGAAATACAAAGTAAGTTGACTTTCTTGTAATTGTGTTTATGTGGCCTCCACACCCTTTCTGTATTGACAATGTTGTCAGCTGTAATAGTGCTGACCACCTGTTGGTAAGGGGGGAGAAGGGGTGGTGTACTGGCTGACTTTCTGTCCCTGCACCCTTTGACGGTTACAGCCGTAAATGCATTCAGAGTTCTCTGCAGCCTGTTGTGCTGGTGCTGGAACAGATCCAAGCCTAATCTCTCCTGCTGTATTAGGGAAGTTGCAAGTGATGATCGAAGCCTGTTTCTGCGAATGGCATTGGCTGTATATTTGGAACAGACTGAATTCGTGGGATGCATTTCTCCTCTTTGTGGCACAGATACAAATAAGGTTTCTTCTCTTCTTATAGGCCATAGCTTTTGAGGGTGCAAGTGTGCTTGTCCATTGTTCTGATGGCTGGGACCGGACATCTCAAGTCTGTTCACTGGGCTCTCTGTTGTTGGATCCCTTTTATAGAACAATTAAAGGATTCATGGTAAGTACTTATGTCAGCAAACTGGGTTGTGTTTAGTTGGCACGTGTTTGCAATCGAGCTTGCATGGGAAGATGTCTTTAGGGCTGATATTGCAGCTGAGTCTGGACTTGCCTCTCCTTGTCGAAGATATTCGTTTACTTCCATCTGCATAAACAGACAGGCTAAAGACTCAAATGCAAATGGAATTTTAATGCAGTGCAAATAAATCAGTAGCACACAGGAGTGCAGTAGATGTGGTGGTGGGAAGTACTGTCAAGTCACATCCAATTAATGGAGTTTTCAAGGCAAGAGGCAAAACAGTGGTGGTTTGCCCTTGCCTGCCTCTGCATAGTGGCCCTGGATGCCCTTGGTTGTTTCCCATCCAAATTCTCAACAAGGCCGACCCTGCTTAGCTTCCAAGATCTGATAAGACTGGGCTAGCCTGGGCCATCCAGGTCAGGGCATTGCAGTAGATACCTGCATTTAAAATAGAGTGAGCGAATCTAGTTTTTTTAAAACTGTAAGGAAAATCAACCATTAGTCACTTCACATAATGAATGTGAACTAGAGGGCCTACTCTGCTGGAAAGACCTGATTTGCTTAATAATAGTAGTGATTGTGTGCCATGAAGGCACAAGCAACTCATGGCAAAACTAGGACCAGGGGTTTTCAAGGCACGAGATGAGCAGAGATGGTTTGCCATTGTCTTCCTCTGCATTGCAACCCAGGTCTTCCTTGGTGGTCTCCCATTCAAATACTTTGTTTCCAAGCTCTGATGAGATCAGACTAGTTAGGGCTATTCAGGGCTGCTCTGATATTCTTTTCTAATTTTGTCAAGAAATCAAAAGTAATGACTGCTGAGGAATTGCACAGCTTTAAGGCTGACAATGGAGAAATTGTTCAAAATTTTCTGCAACCAAGAAATCACGAGGAGATGGAGACTAGGAAGGGCAGTCATGGAGAAGCTAGAAAAGGTTCTTAAGTGTAAAGATATATCAAGATAGGATAGAAGAAGAAGAGATTGGATTTATACCCCGTTCTTTACTTGGAGTCTCAGAGCGGCTTAAAAACTCCTTTCCCTTCCCCTTCCCACAACAGACACCCTGTGAGGTAGGTGGGGCTGAGAGAACTCTAACACAAACTGCTCTTTCAGGAACAGCTGTGCCACAGCTTGTGACTGACCCAAGGTCACATCAGCAGGTGCAAGTGGAGGAGTGGGGAACCAAACCCGGTTCTCCCAGATTGGAGTCCGCACACTTAACCACTACACCAAACAGGTAGTCATGTTAGTCTGTCTGTGGCAGTAGAAAAGCGTGAGAGTCCAGCAGCACCTTAAGGACTAACAAAATTTGTGGCAGGGGAGGAGCTTTCGTGAGTCATTTCCTCACTTCTTTGGATAAGTTGTAAGGGTGTGTCCCTGGCAACCAAGCAGGGCCGGCTCCAGGTGTCTGGGCGCCCTAGGCAGGACAGCCTGGGGCGCCCCCACTGGGGATGCCAACCTCCCGGGGGGACCTGGAGACCGGGGGTGGAGCGCTGGCTTTCCCGGGGCCTCCACGGCTGCGGGGTCCCCGGGAAAGCGGGAAGGGGGCGGGGGGGTCTAGCCACCGCCGCCGCCCCCTCCCTCCCAGAGCCGGCTTTCCCGGGGCCTCCGTGGCTGCGTGGTCCCCGGGAAAGCGGGAAGGGGGCGGGAGGGGGGTCTAGCCACCGCTGCCGCCCCCTCCCTCCCAGAGCCGGCTTTCCTGGGGCCTCCGTGGCTGCATGGTCCCTGGGAAAGCGGGAAGGGGGCGGGGGGGGGGTCTAGCCGCCGCCACCCCCTCCCTCCCAGAGCCGGCTTTCCCGGGGCCTCCACGGCTGCGGGGTCCCCAGGAAAGCGGGAAGGGGCGGGGGGGGGTCTAGCTGCCGCCGCCGCCCCTACCTCCCAGAGCCGGCTTTCCCGGGGCCTCCGCGGCTGCGGAGTCCCCGGGAAAGTGGGAATGGGGCGGGGGGGTCTAGCCGCCGCCCCCTCCCTCCCAGAGCCGGCTTCCCGGGGCCTCCGCGGCTGCGGAGTCCCCGGGAAAGTGGGAATGGGGCGGGGGGGTCTAGCCGCCACCCCCTCCCTCCCAGAGCCGGCTTTCCCGGGGCCTCCGTGGCTGCGGGGCCCCCAGGAAAGCCGGGAAGGGGGCGGGGGTCTAGTGGCGGCGGCGACAGCGGGCGCCCAGTTAGGGCGGTGGGGGGGCGCTTTTTTGGGGGCGAGCGCCTAGTTCACCCAATGGGCGATCTGGCCCTGCAACCAAGATCAAGATAATTCATACGACAGTATTCCCCATTACTATGTATGGGTATGAAAGTTGGATCATGAAGAAAGCTGACAGGAGGAAAGTTGACTCATGTGTTGGAGGAGGGTTTTACGGATACTGTGGACTGCCAAAAGAACAAATAAGTGGGTTCTAGATCAAATCAAGCTTGAATTCTCCTTAGAAGCTAAAATGATTAAACTGAGGCTATCATACTTTGGTCACCTTATAAGAAGACAGGAGTCACTGGAAAAGACAAAAATGCTAGGAAGAGTTGAAGGCAGCAGGAGAAGAGGAAAGACCCCACGTGCAATGGATTGGCCCTCAATTTGCAAGACCTGAGAATGGCTGTTAACGATAGGACATTTTGGAGATTATTAATTCATAGGGTCACCATAAGTCAGAAGTGACTTGATGGCACTTAACACACACAATTTTAGTTGAATTGATTGTATTCTTTAATACTTTGACTCTTAAATTTAAAACTAGTATGTATTGAAGATGAGACTTTTCTGAGAACTACCCTCATATTTGGAGAACAAAGCCAAGAAGTCCAAAGTGAGCTTTGTCTGAGAGCTTATCCAAACTGAACTGTACAGCATATGCACAGGGGGTTGCATTTCTGGGAGCACAGTTTGTTTCTTCATGACTGATGCCTTGTTTTCATGCAGGTTTTGATAGAAAAAGATTGGATTGCTTTTGGACACAAGTTTTCAGACAGGTAATAGCCCCTTGCACGAAGTGCTTCAAAGATGTTGCGTGTTCCAGTATGTAGTTCTAAATATGTTCAGCCTTGTTTAATTAATATTTTATTTCTCGATATCTGTAACCTTATACAAATGTGTAGTCTCTTAGCCTAGCAGGAACTTTTATCTGGCTTGAGAGTTCTTACTGGGCTGGGACATCTTAAAAGAGTGGAATTTCCCCAGTGAGGTTCCCAATCCAAGATGCTGGGGAAAGTTCAGTACACCTGGTTTGTTTAAAGCTCTGCCCTCTATATGTGGCATCTCTTGCTTATCAGCCTATTAATATGAGGCTTGTACCTTCCAGGTGTAATCACACTAGTCAGTGCTAGTCCTGTTTGCCTTTTGAGAACTTCAGCTGATATGCAGCTTGCTCATGCTTCCTGTTCCATGCATATGTATTCCTATGCAGATGTTCCCACATCTTCAGCTGATCCCAAAAAATATATTAATGCATTGTAATCCGGCCACCCATCTTGCTTTGTGTATATTTTTATGCTGATTGATCCCCCCCCCCATGTGTACTTTTGCACTTTCCAGAATCCACCGGAGGTGGCTTTTGATAAGCTTGTAAAACTGGTAAACTTCTAATTTCATTTTTAAAAAAATCTTGATGTTTTGGGTAGGATCTGAACTCTGTGTTGTTGTTTTGGCACCTGGAGTATGGGCTTTATTTGACTTGTGTATGTTTCTCTGGGCTGTTAGCAGTACTTGAATATTCATCAACCAAGATTCAAAGACAGGCCTAAGAAAGACATTGCAGTTGCTTTTCTCAGCACGCTCCAGCTCCAGCTGCATGGCAAACTTTTTGAAGTTGGTGGGGATTTGCTGTTGAGGCATGAGCATTGGGGTATGGCCCTCTGAAGTAAACTGGATCCTGGCCAGTATTTTTTTTCTTTGTACATTACCACTAATCTTTGTCCTCTAAATGAGACCAAATTTGATATGTGATTGCCAAAGGCGTGTACAGTGTGTTATAATGTGTCTATACAGGACTATTCTTTGTCCAGTATTTCTATGGGTTGGATCCAGACTAGGTTTTCCACTTCCAGAAGGAACTTCCGTCAGCAGAACAAAACTTTCCTGCCTCTTCACTCCCACTGCAAATCGGGGGTCTATAAGCAGGAAGAGGGAATTGGCAGAAATGACCCCACCTTTCCCACTAATGGAAAAATTTAGTATGGATCCAACCCCTCATTGTTTTATCCTGAAAGTGTTCTTGCAACTCTTATGATTTGTAGTAAAGGGCTGCAAGCAACTTTTTTTTTGCTCAGTAAAACCAAAAAGTAGAAATTCCGAATCCCTTTTTGTTGTACCAATATATGTCTCAGGAGATATTACTGTAGTGATAATCCTGTGCAGCATGAAAAAGTCTACATTGGTGTTACGGATGTGGATTATATTTTATAGATGTGGCCAACTAGATGGAGACCCAAAGGAAATCTCACCAGTGTTTGCCCAATTTTTGGAAAGTGTCTGGCATCTGACAGAGCAGTTTCCACAAGCTTTTGAGTACAACGAGGCTTTTCTCCTCCAGATCCATGAACACGTCCATTCCTGCCAATTTGGAAACTTCATTGGAAACTGTCAAAAAGAGCGAGAGGAACTCAAGTAGGACTTGTTACAATAAAAATGTGTTGCCCAGAATTGAATCCTTCCTGCTTCTTATCTAACAGGAGGATTTGGGGAATCTTCCTGGGACGCCAACAGTAGTTAGACATGACCTGTAGTTGGTGGTGGGCCACACTTTCTTGGACTGAAAAGCAGCAAAGAGTCAGCAGACCAGTGATGTTTAATATGGTCTTTCTCATGGGGAAAATCCAATATTGCAACTTTGCTTGCTGAATAAATGTGTGCAGAACTCTATCGGCCATTAGACTAAAATGTACTGTATTGTAGAGTGCTGTATGTATATGAGGATTTATCCTGCTCCTTTTCCTGGAATCCCAGATGCCTCTGCATTCAGGAACAGCAGAATAATGGCCATATTCCCAGTTGCACATTAACTTTGCCTACTAATGAGGGATTTTTTTTGCCAAAAGGAGTAGAAGACATGTGCTATACATTGCAGCGCATCTTAGGAACTAGCTGGTCAGATATATAGGAAAGGGACCCTTTTGTGTGCATTAAAATGCTTATAAGGCAGAAAGGAGCATGGACCCATTCTATGGTTCTTTGTGGAGCTTCCCACTCCTTTAATTTAGTACTGTTGGTTGACTCCTAAAATTCCAGGTCAGAGTTGTGAGTTCTCTCTGTCTTAAACTTCTCTAATATGGCTTTTGTGATAATAGCCAGGAAGCTGGTGAGACTTCTTAAAACAATTGTGCAAAGTGGGTTTTACTATGTCACAGCCACTGGATAGAACACTGATTTAGGATTAATTGTTCTGCTATAAAATTGTAGATAACATTAATTGGTTGACATACATTTTCTTATTCCATGAATGGTAGATTTATGGCACCTTAATAGACATCTATATTTGGGGCTTGTGGGCACTCTGTCTCCTTCTATATTATAGTGGTACTTTTGCACCATGGCCTGAAAATTAGTCTTGTCTGAGCAATCTGCAATTTACCTTTGTGTGGGCCAAGTTGCCGCTGATTTATGGTGACCCCCAATCATGGGGTTTTCAAGGCAAGAGATGAGCCGTTACCTGCCTCTGCATAGTGACCCTGGTATTCATTTGGTGTTCTTCCAGCCAAATACTAACCAGGGCCAACCCTAGTTAGGTTCCAAGCTCTGTTGAGATTGGGGTAGTCTGAGCTATCTAGGGTGTTTCACTTTCCTTTTTAAAATCTAACATGAAGTGCCAGTTTGTGAGACAGTACTGAAGTTTTTCTGCCACTGGCGGTGTTTGACTTAAGTTCTCCCTATTTTAAGACTGAAAGAGAAGACTTATTCCTTGTGGCCTTTCCTCCTGGATGAACAAAAGAAATACCGAAATCCCATCTACAATGAGCACCTTTCTCAGTCCTTTGCAGTTCTGGAGCCTGACACAGTGTCGTTTAACTTTAAGTAAGTTTTAATTTAGTTGCTTTTTTAAAAAAATATTTAAGTGACCTGCCTAGTGTGTTAAAATACTTTTATGGTTGATGCATGCAGGTTTTGGAGAAACATGTATCATCAGTTTGATCACACAATGCATCCCAGGCAGTCTGTACTTAACCATGTCATGAACATGAGAGAACAAAATAAGCTGCTAGAGAAAGACATTAAGGAATTGGAAGCGGTGAGTATTAAGAAGCAGCTGGTTTTATTTCTGATTCTGTCAGGACTGCTTTTCTTTTTCCTAAAAAGATTATCCCTGTGTTGAAGAATGCAGTTCCCAACCCATATGTTACTTGTAAGTGAGAATTTATTTTTATTGCTATTCTGGGATTGGTAAAAAAACAGGTAGCAATCTGTCTCCTGGCCCATTTGAGAATGTGCAGACTAGGATGGACTGGGTTAAGGAGTCTGGACTAAATGGAGATATGCCACAGATGTGTCAATCTATTTTTACAGAATGCCTTGTATCTAGGTGACATATACAATGACTTGTATGGTAACCCACTAGATAGCTATCTGGGGATGCTGATTAAAACAGCAGTGGGTAAAAATTTCAGGAACATCAAAGGGAGGATCTGATGTCAAAAGCAGGTGAGGGATGCCTCTGGCAATGAGTAGGTTTGGAGGAGACCATAGCAACTCAGTTGTAGAACATACACCTTGCATGCAAAGATTCCAGGCTCACTCCCTGCTGACTCCCATTAATGGATCGCAGGAAGCTGTTATTAGGGAAAGCCTTTCTCTGCCTGAGACCTTGAAGAGCCACAGTTAGAGAGGACAGTGCTAGGCTAGATGGACGAGTGGTTTTGACTTGGTGGAAGGCTGTTTCATGTGTTGGACCCAGTGCAAAATCCCCACTCGTGCTACAGCTCTTGCATAAGTAGAAACACAAGGGGGAAAATGCAGTAGCTCCTTGCACCAAGTCAAACTTACTGGATTGTGATTTGCCTTTCCACTTGTACAGGATATTGTGCAACCAGTCCCAGGGTTTCCGGAAGTGATGCTAGCAGCTTCTTCTTTCTCAGAATAACTTGCAGTGTTGGGAGAGGGAAGGGAGAGGGAGGGAATTGTTGCACAAGATCTTGCATGAGCAAACTAGGACAGGAGCACAAGGTTTTGCTCCAATTCCATCTGCAAGCAGAACTACATTGTGTAGATTTCTTTTTCCATTTGCACATTGCTGGATCCAACCCCATGTGTTCACGGAGAAAGGGGAGGAGCCCCCTGTGCTGAGGATTGAGTGTGAGCAACAGGTAATCTGGAGGGGTGGAAACAGTGGAGAAGCAAAAGGGTTAGGAAACGACTGACTTTGAATAACCCTCTTTAATTTCAGAAACTGGGGCATCGTGCAACCAAGGAGGAGACCGATGCAGCCTTCACCAAGGAACCTTTGCGGTCCGTTCATCCCGTGTCCCCGGTCCATAAAACGCTCCAGTGCTTTAAGAAAGAGCAGCCTCTGCTTCGTGCAAATGACTGCATCCGGACGATAGAGGGCGCCAATGCAGCAGACAACCGGTACAGCGAGTATATGGAAGAGCTCTCCAAAACAGAGCCTGGCATGGTCAGCCTGGAATACGGAGTGGCGAGGATGACTTGTTAGGTGTCACAGGGAGGATGGCTCTCTCTTCCTGTCAGAAAAGCCTCATGCTCAAGACCACAGGCATTGTGATGAGAGTGACCTCTTGGTGCATGACCAAAAACTGTCTTGTGTAATCGGAGAGATGCGTCAACGTAGAGGTTAGAGTAGCACACTAGCTGTTAAATAAATGTTTGCTTTTTTTTTTTTCCTCTTGAGGAGTCATTGAATATAGCGACCTCGAAAGAAATGTGGAGAACTTAGTTATTGTTTTTTTTATTATTTTGTGGCTTAAAGAACTGAGGAATGAAAAGTGGGGTATGTCTTTGCAGTATAACAAACTTATAGTTTGCACTAGGTAATTCAGAATGTTGCTACTTAACGTGTTCATTGCCAAATCGTTAATGATCTTTGTAATTATACTTCTAAGAAACAACAAACTACTTACTGGGACAGCTGAAAGTGCATATGTAAATAGTCTAAAGTGTGTGTGTATACTCAATCTGTTGCTTGTTATTATTTTTGGTGTCTCAGATGCCATGAAGAGTACTGTATGCCAAACTAGAAAGAACTGGCCTTATGTTTCTCAGTTCACTGCTGTGTTTTTGTTTGGTGTGTGTGTGGTCCGTATGTATGTTGAGGGCATCTGACGCTGAGATACCACAGTGTGTCATTCTTTTATAACGGCATCAGGTTTTGAGATCCTTGAGAGAGGCACTTGCAGATTCCATCTGTAGAGGTGTTTATTGGCAGCAGTAGCTGTCAAATTCCAATGTCCTTTCTTTAAACTTCTTTTTACAAAATCTGTAAAATTGGATTACCAGGATATGGTTAATGGTCTGAAATTGTATCCTTGACTCTGTTAATCTTCTGCACATTTCCAGGCTGGCAAGTTGGAAGGTAATTTTATGATGAGACTTGTAATGTGTGTGTCCATGCGAGCTATTAAAATTTTTTGGATTAGGGTGTTTGTTTCAGTGAAAACAAAACTGGTACTGAACAAAAGTTAAGCTTTCAGACTGCAACTGTACACAAACCATTGAGGGCATTGGATGAAAACAAACACTTTTAGTGAGTAGAGAGCCTATTACATTTTTTGAACAATTTGGTTGTCTGCATTTCAGTTTCACAAATTGTTTTTAAAAGAAACTGTTTAGTTGATCTGTGGAAAAAAATTACATCTGTGAACTATGCTTAAATCCTACTTAGGGACCAGGACAGCCTTTTTTTTGTTTGGGAAGATAAGCGTGGGGAAGGGCACCCAGGCCAGCAGACCAGAGACTCTGTAAAGCTACATGCTTTAAATCCTTGTTAATGTTCACATCCTTGGGATACAGTAATACCACCTGGGACTGAACTGATCTGTAGTTAACAAGGAGGCACAGTTAGGAGGATTATACCATCCATCTCCTGTAGGTAAATCAATTGTATCCCTCAATGTCTTTTGTTTGTACTTCACCAGGGAAGAAAATGACTTTGTTTTCAACCTATGCTCCTGCCTCCGTTTGATTTTTCCAATTTGTTTTTATAGTCCAAATGAAGAAAGCAAATGAGTTTTGAGAGCCAGGATTACAAACATGCACGCCCAGGGGTATTAAGCTCCCTAGGTAGCGTGGTACGCTAATTTGTACCTGTGGGATCAAATACTTATTAGGCTGAAAGGGAAAATTAGTTTAGACGCCTTCTAATCTCTGAAGGCTGTTTGATCAAAACTGCCAGTGCGCCACACAGAACTTGACACAGTCGGCTGTGCCTCCTGCCGATGAGACCTCGGTTGTTGTAATAAGGGTGATGCAGGTCATAATCAAATGGAACTAGCAAAGTTGTATGGGGAGGGGGGGTGGACAATTGTAGCTGTATCTAGGCAGAACGTCTTAAACAGCTACCTATCTGCTTCATTATATGTTTAAAGAGGGAGCAAGAGCAAACACACCCCTGATCTTGTTAATGCCTGGTACTTTTTCTCCACTGATCTCGTTAATGCTTGGTACTTGTCTGCTGAAGTCAGACGTGAAAGGAAAAAGGAATCCAGCATCCAGTGTATCATATGCTGAGTAGCTGTGCCTTCTCATCTTTTTCTGCCATCTTGGGCATGGCACAGGTTTTGCACTTACATGTATTCTGGAAAGTATTATACAGAAATATGTGCCTTTGGTGACTTCTGGCTCTCATTTTCAGCTGTGGATAATCTTCTTTAGTACTTGAAACATTGAAAATACAAGGCTGAATGTTGCGTGTGTGACATTTGTCTCAATTTACATCCCAGTGAAAGTAAATTGTCATGGAATAATGCACTTAATGTGGAGTGATAGAATTGGATTTTTAGTGAGTCCTTTGGATTATGCAACAGCAAGTAAGCCCTGCCAAGTTCAGTGGGGTTTACTCCTGTATATGTCTGCAGGATTGTAGATTCCATCTTTAAACAGAAGTAGCCCAATAACTTTTGGGACCATCATAAGAGAAATGTTGTGTGAAGGCAGGCATGACATTAACAGACTAGTAAGGGAAGGTTGAAGATGCTCTTACTATGTTCATTGGGTGGGATCCAGCGCAGAATTTCCACTTTAAGGTAGAGCTTTCACACAAGTGGAAACGCAAGAAAAAGGTCACCTCAGCCACTTGTACTAAGACAAAACCTGTTGTATCCCCTCATGCATTTCTGCTAGCAGATGACCCTGTGGAACCAATTTCTGAAGATCATTAATATATAAGGAAGGCATTAGGCATTGCACATGATCTTGCACTAGCAGAACTGCTGGGTCTGTTTCCTCTTGCATATTGCTGGATCCAAGCCATTATATTTTTCTGACTGGGGCAAGCTCTGTGTGATGTCAGGCAGGGTTGTGACACTTGCCTGGGCCACCTGTCGGGTAGGGGCCCTCAACCAGCTGGGAGGGGGCCTGCCTTCCATGGGTGAGACTCACACACACACACACACATCACACTACACACTCATGTTGTCAGGGAACTTCCACCTCTGTTTGGGCCAGCTGGCCTTGCTACAAACTTGCACAGGCAGTTCAGTTCACTCCTGCATGCTCTGTCGCTTCTGCTCCTCTCTTGTTCCCTCATGTTGCTGCCCCCCCCGCTCCGTTCTACCACAGCCAAAGATCCTGTCCCAGGAGTGGGACCACTTCCTTGTTCCAGCCTGTATCCACTGTGCCCAGTGCCCATGCAGCCCTAGTGGCACCCCTTCACCACCAAGAGCAGCTGAGACTGCTAACCAGCCCCTTCCCACCGTGCTCATGTCTGGGCATATGTGTCGCAAGGGCCACTGTCAATCTCACCCCTCCAGGTCTCTTCCTGGACTGTAGCCTTGCCCTATGTGGGAGGGCAGAGACCCCAGAGCCTCTCTGCCACACTCTGAAAAATTGCTTCTGCAAGAAGAAGAGGAGATTGGATTTATACCCCACCCTTCACTCGGAGTCTCAGAGCGGCTTACAAACTCCCTTCCCCTCCCCACAACAGACACCCTGTGAGGTAGGCGTGGTTGAGAGAGCTCTGAGAGAACTGCCCTTGAGATAACGGCTCTGACAGAACTATGGCTTGGCCAGGGTCCTCCAGCAGCTGTAAGTGGAGGAGTGGGGAATCAAAGCCGGTTCTCCCAGATTGGAGTCCAGGCACTTAAACACTACACCAAACTGGTTTCCCTTGTGGCTCTGTTTTGAAGTAAGGCATAGCTGGCTGCAGTGGAAGGGGTAAGTTTGCACAACAGATCTCTATTTGCCCCCACTGCTGGATCAATTTTGTACCCATCTTTCCCAGAGTTGGAAGGGGCCATACAGGCCATCTGCTCAATGCAGAATCAGTCTAAAGCAGAGGTGTCAGGCCAGGATTTTGTGGCTTGTGGGGCAAAAATTTGTCTGGTGGGGCTGCCATTATTAAACATAATAAAGGGATCCTTTCAGTGATTTTGAGAAGAAGTGGGGGCACACCCCACTCCCTCCCTTCTGCTGGATTTAAAGGGCCCTCCAGCTGAATGGCAGGCCACATGCTCCCTGCTGATCAGCTGAAGGGCCCTTTAAATCTTGCAAGAGGGGAGGGAGAGGGGCATGCCCCCCACTTCTTCTCAAAATCATTTAAAGGATCCCTTTTAATGCTTTTGGGAAGAAGCGGAGGGGGAGCTCTTCAAGGAAGGGGGGGAGCACCCAATAGCCCCACCATAGCTACGGGCCAGAGAGGTGTCGAACTCATTTGTTATGAGGGATGTGGATCTGACATAACAGTTACTTCATTGGGCTGGGCCCTGTATGCCATAAAATGTAATGCCAGGTACAGGAGATATAAACTTTATAAAGAATACAGGCACACCCAATTAACAGTATTATTTTTTACTCAAAATACAAACAAAAGTAATTGATTCCTAGCAGTGAAAAAATTTGATTCGCTGGGGAAACCACAGAAGCCCCAGTAAATATATTTAATCATATGCAAAACTAGGGGGGTATCTTATATTTCCATACAAATTAGTTACTTTTTGTATATGTAGCACTTTTAGGATATGAGCCATCATTCTTGCAAGTAAATAAAGTAGTTTTTCAGCACACACACCCCATACGCTGAGCCTGAGCAACCGAGCACAGCTACAATCTGTCTCTCGCTTTTGTTTCCTCTCTTTCCCCATCCTACCTCTGAGGATCTCAAGGAGGCACACCAGACTCCCCCAACCACCGCCCCATCCCCACCACCAAAAACAACTGAACAACCAGTCCCAGGTGACCCAGATGACAGGGTCCTGGCTCAGGAGAGGGGGTCTGAATCTGGCTGTACCATTTCCCTCTACCCCCAGTTCTCTTCCCTCCTGTGTTTCCCACAGGAAACTCCTACTCATATTTAGCTTACAGTCCATTTGTACCCCAAGATCTTGTTCACACACATGGCTACCCAGAAGTGTGTCCCCCGTCCAGTATGCACGCTTCTTATTTTTGTTACCCTGATGTAGAACTCTGCATTTATCCTTGCTGAATTGCATCTTGTTCACGCCTGCCCACTTTTCCAGTGTATTCAGATCTTGTTGAATTCTATATCTTCCAGGGTGTTCACTACTCCTCCCAATTTTGGGTAATCTACTGATTTACTGAGTAGTCCATCCACCCCCTCGTCCAGATCATTTATAAAAATATTGAAATATCATTTATAAAAATATTGAAAAGTCCAGAACAGCCCTGTGACACCCCCACTGGACACCTTCCTCCAATCAGATGAAATGCCATTGCCAACTACTCCTTGAGTGTGGTTTCCCAACCAGTTCCCTATCCACCTAACTGTCCCCTAGAGTCCAGTCTGCAGTACTCCAGTTTGCCCATCGGAACATCATCAGGAACACTGTAAAAAACTTTACTGAAATCCAGGTAAACAGTGTCAACGGTATTCCCACGGTCCAGTAAGCCCATCATTCAATCAAAGAAGGAAATGAGGTTGGTCTGACAAGACCTGTTGGGGACAAATCCATGCTGACTTCCCCAGATCACCAAGTTATCCTTCAGATGCTCACAGATGTGACCCCTTTAAAATCTGCTCCAGCATCTCCCCTGGGACAGAGATTAGACTAACTGGCCTGTAGTTTTCTGGGTCATCTTTCTTCCCTTTTTAAAAGGCTGGGATAACATTTGCCCTCCTCTAGTCTTGTGCCACATTTCCTATCCTATCCAAGAGGTCCTGAAGATGATAGACAGAGGCTTTGCAAGCTCTCTAGAAAGTTCTTTGAGCACTCTTGGGTGCACGCCATCTGGCCCAGGGGATTTCTACTCATTCCGTGCAGCCAGATGCCTCTCAACAGTCTCTCTGTTTATGCCAACTAGCAGCCCTGATGCCATGCCTTGCCTACTACCATCTCTAGATGGGTCTGAGGCAAAAAACTGAGGCAAAATAGGCACTGAGCTTTTCTGCTTTCTGTCTGTCCTCTGTCAGAGTTTCTCCATTTCCACCCAACCGTGGGCCTATCACCTCTTTTACCTTGCATTTGCTCCTCACCTAGCTGAAGAAGCTTTTCTTGCCGTAGTGAGCCTCCCTGGCCAGCCTCAACTTACTCTGAGCTTTGGCCTCTCTGATGGCTGGCCTGCAGTCCCTGGCAACCCTCAAATGTCCTTCCCTCCATTTCTTTAATATTTCTTTTTTCTTCCTTAGCTCATCATGGAGTTCTCTGTTCATCCAGTTGGCTTCTTGGATCCCCTACCATGTTTCTGTCTTGCTAGAATAAGGATGACTTGAGTCTGCAAGAGCTCTTGTTTTAGGACAGCCCGCCCTTCACTTGCTCTTTTCCCTTCCAGCAGTCAGGACTCTCCTCATGCCTCTGAGTTCATTAAAGTCTGCCCTGCTAAAATTTAGCATACACATCTGGCTATGACCTTCCTTGGCTCCCTGCAGCAAAAGGAATTCTAGGAGGACATGGTCCCTTCCTCCTAAGGTCCCCGCCACCTTCACCCGATCTACCAATTCTTACCAGTTGGTTAATATTAAGTCAAGTATGGCCAAGCCCCTCATAGCTTCCTCTACCATTCAAAAAAGGAAGTTGTCGGCCAGGCAGGTCAGGAAGTTGGGTGACTCTGGATGCTGATGCTTAGCAAAGTTTGTCTCTCAGCGCCTGTCAGGAAAACTGAGGTCACCCCTAACTACAAAGTCATGCTGCTTGCAGACACTGTCAGTCTGCTCAAGGAGGGCAGCATCCACCTCCTCACCCTGGTCAGGCGGTCTCTAGCAGACTCCAACCACAATACTGTTTGTCCTTCCTTCCCTTGTCCTCACCCATATACTTTGCACGGGGCATTTAAAAATGCTCGCAAGTGAACAGTGTGTGTGTGTGTGTGTGAGAGAGAGAGAGACTTAAAAATAACTCTTAAAAATGCCGTGTTGTGCTATTGAACCATGAGGAGAGGAGCCAAAACTGACAGCTGAGTCGTGCAAGGCCCATTGTAAAGCCAGGACTCCCTTGTGGATGAAGGACCTGCTGTTTTAAAATGCTGCATCTGGTTTCAGAAGAGACCCAGTACCTGTTTAGTTTCTGGGCTGCCCATGCCAATGACAAGTGTTAGAATTAGACTTTCTCACAACTTGATATCCACAGGGTGATAGCAAAAAAACCCCCCCACCATCAGCCTTAGTATTGCTTTTTACTAAAGGGGGTAATGGTTGGCCCACTAACGCTGGATACTTCCGTATGTGTGGCAGGGCCCGCCTTCCATCTGCAGACACCTCCTTGGTTCTGTGCCTCCGGAAAAGGCAGCTCAATTAAACCTGAGCTTACTTGATCGGCTCGGCTTTGGAGGCTTTCCCTTCCCAGCTGCCCCCTCCCTCGGCCAACAATGAATAATTTATGCAGGGAAGCAGCTGTTGCACTTTCTTCCCACCAGGCCGCTTGTGTGCCAAGATCACTTCAAGTGCCTGGGATCTGATGCAAACAAAGTGAAGCTCCTAGATCTGCCTTTGCAGTCCTCCCAGGAGCCTGGATTGGGGCGGGGTGTGTGTGTGTGTGTCCCTCTTGAAAAACAGACAGAACCAGTGGTTAGGGAGGAGAAAATGCAGTTCGAAAGCAAGAAATTGCAAGTAGATAAATAGGGACCACTTCGGTGGGAAGGTAACAGCGTTCCGTGCGCCTTGGTGTTTAGTCATGCCGGCCACATGACCACGGAGACGTCTTCGGACAGCGCTGGCTCTTCGGCTTTGAAACGGAGATGAGCACCGCAACCCTAGAGTCGGATTCGACTGGCTTTCGAGCAAGGGAACCTTTACCTTTACCTTTAAGTATGCTGGGAGCATGATGAAAAAGACTCTGCTGACTGTATTGGGTCAAGAGGTAGGCATACCATGGGTTTCTACATAAAGCAGCCCAGGTCCCTGTTCAGATTGGCGCCTTTCCTTGATGTATTCAAGTAGGTTGACTTTTGAGTTTCATAGAGCTGTTATAAATAGTCTTATGCCGGTGCTGAGACATGACTGTCCTTTGAAGGTAAAGGGGGTAGTCCCAGTTTGAGCGACAAATTAATGAAAGTGTCTCTCACACAGAACCTCTGATTCAAAAACAAAAAAAGGTACTGCAGTGCTGATGCCTTTGTTCCTGAGAGCTTGTCCCATTTTTGAGCATTCCCTCCGGCTGCATATAGGTACCATTCTGCTAGCAGTCCCGTATGTGTGAGAGCTAATTGTGTGTCGGGATCCCTTTTGTTTAATTAGAGCTTCAAGGCCGTTTGGTTTTGTAGGACAGCTGCCAAATGGGTATACTAGTAAATGCAGGAGGGCCTTGCTGAGCTGGTGCATTTTCTGCACAGATCCAATTACCGGCAACCTGAATGTAGGAACACAGCAGCCAAAAGGTGTAGAGTCATAAAGAGAAGCAGAAGCATCCATACCAGTTACCTGTTCTCTCATCCACCTTTGCATTCTTAAAACCTTCTGCTTGGCTGTGTGTGCTTCAGAGGACAGGCTGAAATGAGAAACGATACATCAGGCATACACAGCAGGGCCCCTGTTCTTGGCTAGGGTGGAAGAATTTCCTTCTAGGAAATGGTATTATGCCTTCTCTTCTGAGGCCGTTATTTTCTTTCCAAAGACCTTTTTATCACACTCCCGCAGCCATGCTGCACATCTGGCAGGAGCTGAGAGAAGGCCGTACTCTGATACTGCTATGTTGTAAAAAGAGCCATGCCCCCATCCATTATGCCTGTAACAATGGCCCCCACAGCTGCTTTTATCAAGGGAGGGAACAGAGCCAGGATGGCAAGGCTTGGCAGCCGTCGTCCTTGCAAAATTGGGCCATGGAATTTCTACGGATTATTCATGTTGCAGATTTCTCCCCCGCACTCGGCAAGTATTTATAACGTTGCACTGTAGCGGCCGTAGATCAGGGCTGCCTCCTTTCCAGGCACCCTTGATTGAATGTCTCGAGGTAAATAAAGTCCTTGAAATAAGCTGTGGGGGGGGGGAAGAATGATGGGCTAAATCCCCCGGCCTGGTAGAAAGGAACAGTAGTCAAGGCTGGCTGAATCCCAAGGCACAGTGGAGGTCTTCCCACAGATGACAAATTTTGGCTCAGTTTAAGGGCTGTAACATTTGGATTTATTTATGTCCATGCTATACTGTCCCTGGACCCTAATCTTTCAGTCTCCTCCCCAGCTGCAGAGGGAGGAGCTGGCAGCATCTCCCTTCGGCAGGCACCTTTCCTAGAGCAAGATGTTGCCTCCATCTGAGTAACTAACTGATGTAGAGGAGTCAAGAAGACCGGTGCACAATGTGCTGCTTGCCCAAGTGCCGTCTTTGAATTGCTTTCCCCTTCTCTGTCGGAGCTGAAAGAGGTGGCAGCCAATCAGTTGTGATGAGGAGGAAAGGGAGAGTGAACAGTGGTAAGCAGTAGACAAGATCAAGGCGTTGTATCAGTGAACATTTTTTAGATCCAAATGACAGAAGAAGAGTCTGAGTGGGAGCTGGGCAATTCTAATCCAGTTCCCACTCTTTTTGTGTTCATGATACTAGGAAGCTCTGTTGGTCACTTTGGTTTATGTTTGTCGCATAGTTTCTGTCAATATAGCTAATCCTCAGTGTATCCCCATCTGTGGACACTAAAATCCAGAGATGTGTGCCATGACAGAAAAGCCCCAGGTTTATTATTTATTTATTTATTTAAATTTCTACCCTGCCCTCCCCACAAACGGGCTCAGGGTGGCTAACAGATAGGGGCACCAAGTGCCAATGCATAAAAACCAGATAAAACAGGATAAAACAAAGTAAATACCAAAGATTACATAAAGTGCTCAATGCTGTTACTCTTTAAATTAAAACAAGATGATGTCCAATAGACGTTGCCTCCATCACCACTGGAGTATAAGTCATAAGGCCGCTCCATTGGTGGTGGTGGCAGTGGCGGCTTCTAGTCGAAAGCCTGGCAGAAGAGCTCCGTCTTACAGGGCCTGCGGAACTGTACAAGGTCCCGCAGGGCCCTGATCTTCTCCAGCCTCCCTAGGGCTTGGGACCACTAAGTGATGTTGTGCCCTGGACCTTAGTGCTCTTTGGAGTATGTATAGGAAAAGGCGGTCCCTCAGGTATGTCAGATCCTGGCCATAAGGTGAGAACCAGCACTTTGAAGCGAACCCGGCACTCTATTGGCAGCCAGTGCAATGCTTTCAGCACAGGCCGGATGTGCTCCCATCTAGGGAGACCCACCAACAGCCTTGCCGCTGCATTCTGCACTATCTGCAGCCTCCGGATTTGCGACAAAGGGAGCCCCACGTAGAGAGTGTTACAGTAGTCCAATCTCAAGGGGACCATTGCATGGATCACTGTAGCCAGGTCATCGCGGTCGAAGAAGGGAACCAACTGCTGAATCAGCCTAAGGTGATAAAAGGCTGACCTAGCAGTGGCTGCCACCTGGGCCTCCATAGTTAAGGAGGAATCCAGGAACACTCCCAAACTCCTAACCTCCAGCGCTGGCACCAAAGGCGCCCCATCGAAGGTTGGGAGAGGGAGCCCCAACCCCCGACTACCCCGACCCAGGCACAGGACCCCCGTCTTTGCTGGATTCAGTTTCAGCCGACTCAGTCTGAGCCACCCAGCCACGGCTTGCAAAGCCCAGTTCAGATCTTCTGGGCTGGAGTCTGACTGGCTGCCCAACATCAGATAGAGCTGGGTGTCATCCACATATTGATAACACCCAAGCCCATACCTCTGAGCAATCTGGGTAAGGGGGCACATATAGATGTTAAACAACATCGGGGAGAGCACCGCCCCCTAAGGCACACCACATTCAAGCGGGTGTCTTCAGGACTGCTGCTCCCCTACCATCACCCTTTGTCCCCGACCCTGGAGAAAAGAGGCAAGCCATTGAAGAGCAAGCCCCTGTATCCCCGCATCGGTGAGGCAGTGGGTGAGCAGCTGGTGGTCGACCGTGTCAAATGTGGCCAACAGATCTAACAACAACTGCGCCGCCACACCACCTCGATCCAGGTGCCTCCGGAGGTTGTCAGTAAGGGCGACCAGCACTGTCTCCATCCCATGTCCAGGGTGAAAGCCAGACTGGAGAGGATCTAGGATGGAAGCGTCATCCAGGAAGCTCTGTAGCTATACCACCACCACCCTCTCGATTAATTTGCCCAAGTAGGGCAGGTTGGACACTGGCCGATAGTTGGCCAATTTGGTCGGGTCCAAGGGTGGTTTTTTCAAGAGGGGGCAGACCATTGTTTCCTTGAGTGCCCCAGGGAACTACCCCTCAGAGAGGGACTTGTTGATAATCTCCCTGACAGCACCTCAAAACCCCTCGTGGCCTGCTTTAATGAGCCAGGAGGGGCACGGATCAAGGCTGCATGTGGTTGGGCGCACAGATACAAGCAATCTGTCAACTTCCTCCAGGCTGAGTGGGCTAAAACAATCCAAACCCAGAACTGAAGGCGTGCAAGGGGCCTCGAGTTCACTCACTGTTTCAACTGTGGCGGAGAGGTCGCAGCGGAGCGCCAAGACTTTATCTGCGAAATAGCTTGCAAATGCCTCACAGCCAATATCCAGTTCCCTAACTTTTTGTCTGCCCCGTGGCAGAGTTGTTAATGACTGAATCATTCTAAACAATTGGGGTGGGCGTGAGCTTGCAGGCGCAATTGTGGCCGCATAGAATTCTCTCTTTGCGGCCTTGACTGCCATCTCATAAGATCTCATAAACGTCCTATAAGATGCTTTTGTTGCCTCGTTGCGAGCACGGCGCCACTGTCTCAGCTCTTGCTTCATAAGCCACAGCTCCTGGGAATACCAAGGGGCCTGCCTAGAGTGAGTGCACAGAGGGTGCTGGGGAGCGATGTCATCGATGGCTGTGGATAGTCGGCTATGCCAGTCCTCCACCAGCTCATCCAACGAGCCACCAGGGGGCTTCGGATCCTGCAGAGCTATCTGAAGCCATATTGGGTCCATTGGCTCCGCGGGTGAGCTAAAAATTGCTCGCCACCTAAACAGGGTTGGGGTGGGACATTCAGATGGGCCTTCAGTGCATAGTGGTCTGACTATGGTACTGCCAATGCAGTAATCCAGTCCACTGTCAACCCAGCTACGAAGATCAAATCGAGCGTGTGCCCTGCTCGATGCATGGGGGACGATATAAGTTGGGAGAGTCCCAGTGCCACCATAGATGATACTAGGCCCGCTGCCTGACTGGAGGCTGCAACATCGGCGTGGACATTGAAGTCATCCAGGACCAACAGTCTAGGGTGCTCCAGTGCCCAGCCTGATACGGCCTCCATCAGGGACGGTAGGCTACTGGCCGGTGCGTTAGGTGGTCGGTACACCAGCCAGATCGCCAAACTCTCCTCAGCCTCCAGCACCAAGCCAACACACTCCATGCCCGTGATCTCCAATGGTGGGAGTGCCCTGAAGGAGTAAGCCTCCCAAATGAAAATCGCCACTCCCCACCCCACCCCCTAGTCTGTGATTGGTGGAGGACCGAGAACCCAGGTGGGGCGAGTTTGGAGAAAACTACGGTCTTCCTGTCCCGCACCCAGGTCTCGGTCATACATGCCAGGTCTGCCTGCTGTTCCATGACAAAGTCCCAAAGGGCTGTAGTCTTATTATTAATAGACCTGGCGTTGCACAACACCAAAGACGGAGGGGGGTTATCAATCCTAGCCCCACTGCCAACAACCTTTGGGATGGATTGCAGGCTGGAAGGGCACTGAGCCATCCCATTTCTCCATGTCCTTCCCTTAACACTCCGCCTGGACCCACCGCTATACTTCCCCCTCCCCAAGAGCACCAGAATCTGCTGCCCTAGCATTGCTGCCCCAGCCAGTCTATGCAGAATCTCAGACTGCTGACGGGCTACCTAGGTGAGCTGTTCCTCCTCCAAGCACTAAGAGCAATTTGCCCCTGATGCTGATGCGATCAATTTACAGCCTAATCTGCTAGATGACCTTACTCCAATTGATTGCCCTAAATACTCATCAATTGCAGAGCAATGGTCACCAGTGACCCCCCCCCAATCACCTATAATCACTGACAATAAAAATTTAACAGTCTACCTAACAATCAAAATCATTCATACCCAGAAAAATTTACACTTTTAGCAGAATAATCCTCCAACTGACTCCCTCCTACACATCAGCAACTACTCAGTAGCTGCTACCAGTCCAGTAAGGCTTCGGTTACTGAATTTCTGATTCCACCTCTGCTAGGGGTGGGAATGGAAAAAGGCCACAACACCTCTCCCTGTCGGATGGTTTTTCATGGACCAGCCACTGGGGGCGCTCCACTCTCCCAGCACTCCCTAGCTGCAAGTTCTAAAGTTTATTCCATGATCTTCAGGGCCCTCCTGAAGAAAAACCTGAAATCTAAAAAAATACATTGGGCAGGGAGTGATTTTTAAAAAAACACAACCAAAATAATAGAAGCAGCGTCTTTAGTTTTAAGAAATGAATGCCCTCTCAGTGGCCATTGCTAAGCAACCACAACACTCTTGCCAGCCATCAAGCCTTAAATCCAAACAACAAGGGAAAAGGACTAGTGTCACAGAAGTCCCAAATATTCAGATTCCACTAGTAGAAAACACCATCAAAGATTGCCAAGAATATATTAAACAATTATAAAGTTGGTGGTGGTAACTCCCCCCAGAAGTCCTTGGAGGTTCCCCACCATGCAGCTGTGCTTGGTGTGTTTAGCACCGTGCAGCTGAGCTCAAGGGCGGTGGGGGTGGATAAAGGTAGGTTGGCTGGCATTTGGGAAGGAGAGAAAGAAACAGGATAAGGGGAGAGGCTATGGGAGCTTTCAGGAAAGGGAAAGAACAAATAGCGGGGGAGGGAATAATGAGATGCCCCCTGGAAGTCCTAGCCAGTCCCCCATTTGTGCTATTATATAGAGTATGAATTACATGTGGGGCTAGTAATTCTAAATGGGTACTTTGGATGTAAAATATTAACTAGGTTATACACTTTGCCTATTAAACAAGAAGAAGAAGAGATTGGATTTATACCCCACCCTTCACTACCCAAAGGAGTCTCAGAGCGGCTTACAATCTCCTTTCCCTTTCCCTCCCCATAACAAACACCCTGTGAGGCAGGTGGGGCTGAGAGAGTTCTTTCAAGAACTGCTCCTGAGAGAACAGCTCTGAAATAACTTGTAAATGATGCAAGGTCACACCAGCAGCTTCAGGTGGAGGAGTGGGGAATCAAACCCGGTTCTCCCAGATTAGAGTCTGCGCTCCTAGCCACTACACCAAACTGGCGCTCTCAAAAGAGGGGAGTGTCACGAACCTATTCTGAATGAATGGAAATTCTTTGGGTTGGATCTTGTTTTGAACCACCCTCTCTTTGTAACACTCCACTCCCTTTCTGTTGTATTTATAAATCAGCCTGATGGATTTATACTCCAGCACATCTGATGTAGTGAGCTCTGACTTGCTAAAATTATATTAGAATAAATTTTGTTAGTCTTTAAGGGGCCAGTGTTTTATTCTGCAGAGGGTAGGATCCTTCTCTTCGTGCAAGAGGTTAAGTGTCACCAATAGCAGAATGAATCTGTAGAAGTCAGCCATGTAGTTTAGTACAGGATTGACCTTGAATAAGTGGTGCTGAAAACACCTCTTTCTGTTCAGCCCTGGCAGAGGAAGAGGGGAAGAGTAAATTAGGGCTTGCTAGGTGCGGGTACGCGCCGTCCGCATTATTTTAAGCACAACTGACATATCTCTGTTGGGTGTATCTGACAGAATCAGATTCCTTTTTTCTTTTTTGTCAGAGATGCGCACACTGTATGCAAAGGAGAAGGATGGGATGGGGGACCACAGGCCCTGTGGAAGAATGCTGGGATGTAATTTGAGTAAAAGGGGCAGCTACTTCAAAGGCCCACAGGAGTTCCAAATGGGTTGATTCATAATGAATGAACCTCACAAGCCTGTCAGAGAATAGTTTGATCAGTCTTGATAAGTGGTTTAAGAGTGTTTTTGCAGTTATTCAAATTACCTTTTAAGCTTTGTAATCCCTGCTTGTTTCTACATAATTCCTCCCGCCCCTGCCCTCCCTGACTTATCCGCAGGCCTCTGAAAGGTTAGCTGTAGAATCTTTCAGCTGTGGCCTCCAAAACAGTGGCTTTGAGCACCATTCTAGAATTCAAGCCACTGCCCCCCCCCCCCCCGATGCTGGCTGTATATATTTCTTCAGTCCATCCTTCCTTCTAAAGTACTTGCCAGTCTATACATTTCTCCCCTCCTCCGCTTTATTCTTGCAACAAGCTGAGATTTGCAATTTTTACCCTTGTTTCATCTAAACCCCTGTTAGAACGAGGGTACTGAAGTATTTTATTTGGGGGCAGTTTCAGAGGGTAGCTGTGTTGATCTGCAGAAGAACAGCTAGATTCGAGGCTGCAGTCACACACAGTAAATAATCCACTTCCAATTCACACAGTAAAATCCAGTTGGAAACCGCACTGAAAGTGGATTGGAAGTGGATTATTTACTGTGTGTGTGACTGCAGCTATTTGGAAGGAGGTGATGCTGTCAATACTGTTGTTGTGTATTCAGCAAGACCACGCACGTGGTCGGGTCTGCACATGGCCATGCGAAGGGCCCAGGCTTCGCTCTGAAAGACAGTAGTTGGAACGGATCCTAGCGCACACCTATCAGAGGGCTAGAATCCAAGAAGGGACCTATGGGACTCAAGTGCACTGTAAATAGCGTATCATGGGAGTGTGTGTGTGTTAGGTGTGGTTTGGCTACAGGGATATAAACTGGCCTCTGGGCCAGGTATCTCATCTCAAGATCTACCTGTAACTAAATAAAATATGAGCTGAAATCACTCTCCAATGCATCAGCCTCAGTACTTTATACTGGCGACGAAGATTGGATCGCAATGAGCAAGCCTGACTCTTCATCCAGCACAGCACCGAGCATCACTCCCATGGAAGCCGCCGTGCCCCATATCGCTCCCAAGCAGCACCACAACGCGCACCTCTCCCCAGGACACTGCTCCCCACTTCGCTCGAGAATCATGGCTGTCACTTCGGGACACTGTTAGCCCTGACGCCATTATGGGGCTTTGCTATGGACTGTTTGCTGTTGCCACATGGTCTGTCTAGACTGTAAAATGGATGCCAAGGTAGAAGCCCATAGAGAAAGGAAAAAGCTGTCTTTTTTACTCTGAGGGACTCCATTACATACCTGCTGCATGTCACATACACGGATTAAGGGCCATACAGCAGACAAAGGACTTTTCCTCTGCCAGTGCATGAAGGGATTACCCAGTCAAGCATTCAAATTGTTAACGACCCTTCCTGATGCTAATCAGGGACAATCAGGGAAGTCTCCCACCTTTTGTTTACCTGGCCAGCAAGTCCTATAATCCATTCAACTAGACACCCAACACCTGGCTTCTATTGTTAAATCCAGACCCTGCCTCTCTGGAAGCCCATTGGTCAAACCTAAGGTCTGCCTCTACTGACATCACACACCCCTGGGACTCATCATTGGTCCAGGAAATCTTTTGTTCTCACCTGAGACCAGCCCCCAGGGCCACCCATTGGGCTGCATTGTCTTACAGTGGGTATATCCCAGCACACAGATGGCCTTAGTGTGTGTGTCTCTGCCATGAGCCAAAATGGCAGCCCACCCCTGAACCCTCTGGGTTTAGGCCACAATCCTTCTTCATGGACTTCTGCACATCTGACAGGTAGTATCACCTCTCCATAAGCCATCAATCCCCTCTGCTTTCTTAGTTCTATTTATGTGTGTGAATGCTTGAATACTGTTTGTGTGTTTGTGAATGAATAAATAAGGATTATATTCAGTAAAATAATATTTTATTAATTATACCTGGTCTCTGTGTCTTTTACTGGGAACCATTACAAAGCAGCAGCATTCTCTGTATATACAGGCGAGAATCCAATAATAATAATAATAATAAACCAATTGCTATATTTAAAATAGAGCAATTGGGCTAACAGAAATGGAGGCACCGCTGGGATTCGCCCTGACCATCTGAACGTGCATGCTAGTCGACACGTGTCCTTCAGATGGCCAGACGTGGAGAAGAAGCTGTTTGTGTGGTTTCAGTAAAGACCTGTGTGAAAGGTTGCTGTCTGTGTGATTGGCTAGAGAGCATTTTCTGTTGTGGGAGGCTGTTTTCCCCCTTTATTTTGTGGGGTGGGAACCAAGGCCGATAGTGTAGGGTGTTAGGAATTGCACCACACTACACCACACCACACTGCGCAGGCAGCCATAGCTGTAAACTAAGAGGAGCCGCAGCAAGGTTCCAACCGTCCTCCAGAGTCTCTGGAAGCCCACTTCCCTGTCCCTTTCAGCTTTGACTAGCTAGCAGAGCGTAGAATTAAAGTGAGCAAAGAGGTCCGCTCGCTGGAGTATATTATTCCGAGGACCCTAGGTTGTAGGTTGCCCTGAAACCTTCCCGGGTTAGTAGGAGGTCATCCCGGTGGATAGAGTATCCAAAAACCCCAATAGACCGGTTTAAAGGAGTAATCCGGCAAGGGACGTGAGGCCCAGGCCAAGCCCACGCTCAAAACTCCGAATTAAAAGGGTTAATGGTAAGCCCGGCGGGGACAGAGGTCTAGCCTAGAAAAACCAGATGGAAAGGGTTATTGAGGGAAAAACCCGGCGGGGACATAAGTCTAGCCTTAAAAACCTCAAATCTAAGGGTTTTCGGTAATCCAGGCAGGGGAGTGAATTCTAGCCTTCAAAAACCGTCACTCACGGACCACGAGGCCTAAAGAGCTAAGCTCACCTCACCCGCGAGCAGAAACAGAAGAGGGGAGAGGCAACGTGATCAGGGGATCCCTATTCGGAAATGGAGCCACGTTGCTCCCAACAAAAAAAAAGGCAGCCCTGCTGCACACCAGTTCCCCCCCTCTTCCTTGTTAGTGGATAGTGGATGGGAATATCCTGAAATTCTCCCGGGTTAAGTTGGTTTTCCTGGTCACGGGTGGAACGCCTTAAAACCTTCTATATAGTGGATGGGAATATCCTGAAATTCTCCCGGGTTAAGTTGGTTTTCCTGGTCACGGGTGGAATGCCTTAAAACCTTCTATATAGTGGATGGGAATATCCTGAAATTCTCCCGGGTTAAGTTGGTTTTCCTGGTCACGGGTGGAACGCCTTAAAACCTTCTATAATCCAAGTCTTAGAACACTTGGGAACCATAAGCCAGAGAACCTGCCAGTGAGCCGTAGAATCCTTACTGGTTAGAAACATCCAAGTTTTAGAACACTTGGAAACCAGAAGCTGAATGTGTGTTTGTGTGTGGGTAGCTGCACACCAGCATCCCACATGGACTTTGAGACCCCAGGAATCAGGGTCTTTTTCCCTTTGGTGGCCATTGGCCTTTTTGGTTTGTAAAGTAAGTTTGTTCCTCAGATCCGAGAATCTGAAGTTAAGCAAAAATGCTAAGTTAAAAACAAGAGGAAGTCTGACCTTGTAATCAAGATCCTCTCTCTCAAATTCCCCTTTTCCCAAATGGAAGGAGACCTGGAAAGGGTGATAGAATTGTAACAGAATATACAAAATGCCAGGCAGTCTTTTTAGAAATCAAACTGCCTTGCTCCCTAGCCTCTTAAGTAAAACCCAGCAGGCAGAAGTAAGTCACCAGTCTTGCCATGCTGAGATTAAATTCCCCTGAAACAGCAGCTTGAGACCCTGGTTGCATTTGCACCCCATGTGATGCTGCTAGAATGAAACTTCTGGGTATGACCAGGCCAACTCTCAGTATAGAAACAGAAGCAGTCATTAAGTACAGCCACTTAATGGTTGGAACAAAATAAATAAGACAGTGAATGCCTAAAGTAAAACCTCCCCCCATTCCAACTCCAAACTGGGCAAGGAATGGAGTGCACACAGGACTTCCCTGTGGAAAGAACTGAGAAAGAAAGAAAAAACCTCACCCCTTAGCTTATTGCCCAGAGAATAGCATCTCCCTTTGGTAGTGCCAGCCTCCAGGCAAGACCTGGAGCTCTCCCGGAGTTATAGCAAATCTCCAGGCTGCAGAGTCCAGTTCCTCTGCAGAAAATGAGTGTTTGGAGGAGAGGGAAGACTATGGCTTTTGCCCCACTGGAGTCTTCATCCTTCTTCCGACCCAAGCCTAGATCTCCAGGAATCTCCTGCCTGGACCTGGCAGCCTTGCTCAGCGCTTAGCAAGACCAACAGGTCCAAAAATCTGTAATTTATGTAAGTAAGGAACCTTAGCTGCAGAACTCAGGCCCCAGAAAGAACCTGAATTCAGTGGACAGTGCAGCTATGTCACCAAAATTCCCAAAACATGCTTAAATGCTTGAGAGATGAAGTCCAATACAGATGTAGCATCAGAAATAGTCTTTCTATAATTACTGGCATAATTGAGAGAAATTGAGAAAATTCTGTACCTCTGGTTTTACCTTTTAAAATATAGAATTCTAGAAATCCCATTCTCTTCCCAAATGCCTTTGGGAGAGAATTGGATCCATTTCAGTCATGTTTAAAACAGCCAAAAGAGTGGAAATTTAACACTTGCCTAATCAGGAAACTTTAGCAGCCCCCCCTTCTTCACTGTGATCAGCACAGGAAGACAAAAGAGAGCCAGATGCCCCTCGAGGCGAGCCCAACTTTGTCTCCGTGACTGTCGGCGTAGGAATACAGCTTCAAGAGAGAGAGAGAGAGCATTTACTGATCAAGATTTGTCCTTCTAACTAATTACTACTAAAGGTATTAATATGTAGGGAATGTACTAATGATTAATGTGTACTAATTTTCTTCTGACTTTTCTGTCTCAAATTGAAGAGGAAAATGTAAGACTCTCACTCTCCATTTAAAATTCAAATGAACCCGCTGACTTGCCACCTTCCAGGGGAAAACCCAAAGGAGGACAAGATAAGGCTCCTAGCTAGATTAATGGCCCTTCTGGAGGGTAACAATTGCACCTCCTTCTTTTGTTAAGAGAAATCTCCCTCTGTAAAGGAACTAGGGGGGAGCACAGAAAAGAAAAAAATGTTTTCTCCTTTGGTTTTTAAAGCATAGATGGGGAATGAAAATGCATAGAGAAGACTGATCTTTTCTTCCCTTTTGAATTTGTAATTCCTTGTCTATTACAGGAAGGTCATCTTCCTTCCCCCCATTCCAAAGTTTAGTTTTTGTTTTTTTTAAAGGTCCGTTTTGTAATTGTTTTTACATGGTAATATTGTTCCCTTTTAATTTTAATGGAAATCTTTCTTTAGAAAGTTAAAAATACATTTATTTGCATCCTCTTCCTTGGAATTTCTCATGATTAGAGATCCCTTACTTTCAAAATGGTACATTTAAAAATAGATTTTAAAATAGATTTGTTTCTGTTCCATTAATTTACTACAGCATCTCGATTTTAAGCTTTGTCTTATCTTCCCATTCTTATAGAAGGGAATCTCTTTTTAAAATTTCTTGGTAAATTTGTGTGATCTAGAACTATTTCATCTCTTTAAGGTTTTATAAATACTCTTTTGGTTTTGGAATTAGCTGTTCTCTTAAAGCCCCACCTTTAGGGCTAACGTTTCTTTAGTTTTGATATCAGTTTATATATAGCTACCATAGAATATTTTAAAGGGTTTAAGTCTGGCAGCACATCCCTTCTGATTTTGTTCTAGTAATCTATATGCCCAGGCCCCCTTCAGCCCAGTTTCTACTAGCAAGGAAAGAAACTCTGTACATGCTCAGAACTATTTGCTGGCACAAAGCCTGTGCCAGAGACAACTTTTTTTTTCTTTCTTTCCTCTTCTCTTGTGGTGTGATCTTTGGCCGACTTCTTAAATCATGCAGAATTATCAAGGGCTACTGCCTCTTCTCTTCTCTTGGATTTTCAATCCTGTCTGTAATTTAGCTACTTGATTCTTTCATCTTTATTTTGTTTAAGGGCTTCCTCTTTGAGGTACACAATCAGTACCTGATGCTCTAAGTTTATTCTCCTATTTAAGTTTTATCCCTGCATGGCTAGAGCATCTTTCTATCCATGCAAACCTGTTAATCTGTCTCTCAAGTTCTTTCATATCTGCAGGAACTGAAAATCTGAACCTGCAATTGAAGTCTTATGCCTGATAGTAAAGGCACACCTTATAAGTTATTTTAGGAATTGTTTGTTTTATATGTGTGTTAATAATTATTGCTTTCCAGCTTTTTGTTAGCTTTGTTTTTGGGGTATGACCCACCACCATAAGCCGGCAGCTTTCCCCGGGGGGGCTCCAACTTTTTCTACAACAGCCATGGCAATCTAACTTCTTTTTTTTTTTTTTGAAACGTTCTTTTGTTTGGCCATTTTTATAACTTCTTGGCGCCTCCAAACTGTGCACATCTTCACCTGGAACTCTGCTCTGGTCACCATAATAAAAACTGAACGTTCAGCTATTTCCAATTGTACCTGGAGAATACTCTTGCTATGCATATGCATCAAAGACTTTCCAAGATTCCTGTTCAGCCTACAAGACCTCGTGGTCTTGCCAAAGCCATTGCTCCCTATTTGCTACGCACCCAAGTCGCCTCCTAATTTGCCTTTGCTCCAGTTTCAGCAAAGGACCTGCCAATTTACCAGCTGCCTTCTCTGGTCCTCCAGCCACTGCTGACCTGCAAATTGCTTGCAAACCATCTCATGGACATTGGATGCCACCTCAAGGGCAGGCAACTCTCACAACCAGCTGCAAATACCTCATGGCACCCACCCAGTTATTACTTTGGGACCCAAGAATTGCTTTTTGGTCCCTGAAAGCAGGAAACCTCCACACTTACAAGGCTCAGATTGCCTGTGCCTTTTGCCAACTTGAGTGTCTGGGGTGGTGGTTTCAAAAATGTATCAATGTTCCTTACCCACATTTATCTGTAATGTTCAACTGAAACTCAAATTGATTTGTATCACTGACTGTATTTATTCATTGGTCCATGTCATTTTCATGTTGTTGCTCACATGTTCTAAATGTTTTGTAATCATGCTTTGACACACATTCATTCTCAATTCTTCCAGCATAGCATTTGCATTGCTTTTAGTTATCTTTCTGCTTTAAGTTTGCTTAACCCACCAATTTTTGCTTTCTGTATTTGTCTAATTGTTTAGGAATTTTGGTAACCTTTGAGTTAGATATGTTTTTAGCTTATAAGTTTTTAGAATTATTAGGATGTCTTGCATTTCCTTTTTGTTGCTTTATAATAATTAGAAGCCTTCATTAGATTTGCTATAGGTAGCATTATGTACAGTAGTCATGTCTCTCTGGAAGATGTGCAGAAGGTCCCTGCAAACACATACACAGAGGCACTCACCCTTCCTTATTTTAAAACATTTTTTTTTAAAAAAAATTCCTTTTGGGTTCCCAGAGATATATTTTTATAGCCGGTATACCTGACTCCCTCACCGAGCCGTTCCCCTGTAAATTCTTTCTCTAACCTTGTTCTGCTGTCCTTTCTTTTCTGGTCATATGGAACTCCAACGGCAGCAAAACATCATTTGAAGTGAAGCCATCTTGGCTCACGCCTAAAGACGGCTTCAAGGGGGGAATTGTTACCAGAGGCACTGCCTTTTATTCTTGGGTAGCCCCAAAACAGGGGTGCCCTACTTTCTAACCTGAACCAAAGTCCCCAAAAGCCAGGCACTCTCAGCTTGACCACAGAGTTGGGCTGCAAGTGGTCTGCAAAAGGGATTTCATATTCAGGTTTCATAAGGTGACCTCAGAGCAAGTCTTCCCCCTCCACCCAGCAGAGATTATGCTCATGGAATAACAATGAGTTCCAGAGGTAAGTATTTAAAAGCCACCTGGCACTCTTCAGCACCTTACCCAGCCTTTTGTGTTTCTTTGTCTTTCTTGCCTCTGTCCCTCAAGATACCGGGAAGTCTCCATCAAAGTGTATGTGCAGACGATGTCATCTGACGCTGCCACGTCTGCAAGGGGGGATATGTTAGCCCTGACGCCATTATGGGGCTTTGCTATGGACTGTTTGCTGTTGCCACATGGTCTGTCTAGACTGTAAAATGGATGCCAAGGTAGAAGCCCATAGAGAAAGGAAAAAGCTGTCTTTTTTACTCTGAGGGACTCCATTACATACCTGCTGCATGTCACATACACGGATTAAGGGCCATACAGCAGACAAAGGACTTTTCCTCTGCCAGTGCATGAAGGGATTACCCAGTCAAGCATTCAAATTGTTAACGACCCTTCCTGATGCTAATCAGGGACAATCAGGGAAGTCTCCCACCTTTTGTTTACCTGGCCAGCAAGTCCTATAATCCATTCAACTAGACACCCAACACCTGGCTTCTATTGTTAAATCCAGACCCTGCCTCTCTGGAAGCCCATTGGTCAAACCTAAGGTCTGCCTCTACTGACATCACACACCCCTGGGACTCATCATTGGTCCAGGAAATCTTTTGTTCTCACCTGAGACCAGCCCCCAGGGCCACCCATTGGGCTGCATTGTCTTACAGTGGGTATATCCCAGCACACAGATGGCCTTAGTGTGTGTGTCTCTGCCATGAGCCAAAATGGCAGCCCACCCCTGAACCCTCTGGGTTTAGGCCACAATCCTTCTTCATGGACTTCTGCACATCTGACAGGTAGTATCACCTCTCCATAAGCCATCAATCCCCTCTGCTTTCTTAGTTCTATTTATGTGTGTGAATGCTTGAATACTGTTTGTGTGTTTGTGAATGAATAAATAAGGATTATATTCAGTAAAATAATATTTTATTAATTATACCTGGTCTCTGTGTCTTTTACTGGGAACCATTACAAAGCAGCAGCATTCTCTGTATATACAGGCGAGAATCCAATAATAATAATAATAATAAACCAATTGCTATATTTAAAATAGAGCAATTGGGCTAACAACACCTCGGGGTCTTCGACCCCAAACACCTTGAGTTCTGGGAATCATGGATAGACCAGCTCACCAGCTTCTTCACCTACCACAAGGTCACCGATGCCAACAAGAAACAGGCCCTACTCCTCAGCCCATGTGGAGTGGCCACCATTCGTCTGGCCAAGGGCCTCCTGGTGCCCAAGATGCTAACTGAAAATACCTACGACGAGATCATCATGATCTTAACGAAGTACTATGTGCCAAAGCCCACCATGATGCCAAGCGCATGGACCTCCAGAAGCCCAGTGAAACAGCCTCCGCATTCATGGCCAAACTCCGTCAACAAGCGATGGACTATGAGTTCACAGAAGTGGAAGAAAACATCCTGACACAATTCATCTAGGGTCTGTGGGATGCCAAACTCTGCCACAAACTGGTAGGCACCGCCGACCTCAAGACAGATGGAACCCTCCAGATGGCCACCACGTTCGAGGGCTTACACCGTGACTGTCTGCCATCTTCATCTTCAATACACCACGTGTCCCCAGCTGTGACGTCCGACAATTCAGACGAAGATGAGGTCCTCCAGATTTGTCAACTCAGCCTCCAGAATCACCAGCCCCAGGCCAGGGCCATTGCACATCGGGGAAAACCAATGCATCAGCCTCAGTACTTTATAACTGTTTATATTCTGAAGGGGCTCACTTTGTGTAACAACAGCACTCGCAGTGTAAGCTCCGATGACAAGAATGTACATGCCTTCAGCATAACATGTGGGCTACTACAAATTGTTGTACATAAGTTAGATTCACAGAATACTATGGCTTTACTAAATATTTGCAAATTTTGATTTATAGGTTAAAAGTGGTTGTTTTGGTGGGTTAAGTTAGACATTAAAAAACAGCAGTGCGTTGATTGTGCAGCTATTCATGTTTTGCAATACAGTTTGGCATCATTGCTTTCCTTGGCTAGCAGTGCTTTCTCTTTTATTTTAGATGACAGTGCCATCTTCGGCAGAGTTGCACCTTTTCAAGGCCATTGACCTCAGTGGACTTAGGATGGCACTGTCAGGCACTGTGGATGATCCCACGTAGTAGATGAAATTGCTGATGAAATTGCTGAGCAGTTGGGTTAGAAGAACAGATAAAAGGAAGTACTTCTTCACCCAAAGAATGATTAACACATGGAATTCACTGCCACAGGAGGTGGTGGTGACTACAAGCATGGACAGCTTCAAGAGAGAATTGGATAAACATATGGAGCAGAAGTCCACCAGTGGCTATTAGCCACAAGTTATAGATAGGGACTCTCAGTCTGGAGCAAGTGATACTCTATACTCTTGGTGCTTGGAGGGGGAGGAACAGTCCTGGTGCCACTGCTGGAACTCCTGATGGTCCCTGCTATTTTTGGCCACTGTGTGACAGAGTGTTGGACTGGATGGGCCATTGGCCTGATCCAACATTGACTTCTCTTATGTACTTAGATGTGATGTCCTCCCTGGGCCTTAATGCAATGTCCATTGATACAACCAATCAGATTTGACTACATGATGACATCACAATGAAGACAATTTATAATGTTGGGACTCCAGTTCAGATCAGTTTATGACATTTTTCCTAAGCAATAAGATAGAATGTTATGCTGTCTTACTGGTGTTTATTTATTTATTTTTTTGGTATTTTTTCACGCATGTATGTGTGCATGCAGCTGGAAGTCATGGTGACCTCTGGTGACTGACCCTGACTAGGGGCCTGAAGGGTATTCAGAGAGGTGGCTGAATAAAGCCTGCCCCCGTCCTCCTGACTGCTGGTATTCCAAGGAGGTCTCCCATCCAAGTACTTGCCAGAGTCGACCCTGCTTAGCTTCCGAGGTCTGACAAGATCAGGCTTGCCTGGGCTATCCAGGTCAGGATTTTTACTTGTAATGTTTATGGACTAATTTGAGAAATACTGGGCTTTAACTGCATATCTTGATTTTTGCAAAAGAGCTAATATTTTTCCATTAAGTTTGGGTTTTGAGAAACGTGAGAAATGAAACTACTCTAGAACCTTTAAGTGACACTACATTTCCAAGGTTTAGAGCAGGGGTCCCCAACGTGAGCACCCACCCTGACACCATTCCTGGCACCCACCAAATGTATTTAGAAAGTGGGCGGGGCCAGGTGGGGTTTTTGCCATCAGGGCTTCCGATTGGCCACTGGAGATCTGATTGGCTTACAGATTTTTAAAAACACTGTTTTGGGAGCAGCTGCTCCCACTATACAAGGAGCTTTACTTTTTATTTGAAGGTAAGCTACAGCCCCATCTTGTAGTTGGCTCCGCCTCCTACTGTAGCCATTTTTGGCTATGCCTGCCATGCTGTGTCAGAATTACAATGATGCCCACAGACTCAAAAAAGATGGGGGACCCCTGGTTTAGAGGGAAACATTGCTGCCTAACGTTTTCCTTGTAGGCTTCCCCTATGAAATCTGCCATAGTTATAAAAACTGAAATGTTTCCTAGTTTATTAAATGTGCCACAATTATTCATTAGTTTTTCCCCACTGGCTTATCAACTCGCACATACAGTGAATGAACCCTTTTGATAGCGCTTTGGACTATTTTTGCTCTTTAGGCCAGGTTGCATCACCGGACTCTTCAGTATGCACAGAATTTAATCCACTTGTAAGTAGAGCACAGGGTTAATTGGTTTCATGGACTTCACTTTATTGATGTCGTCTGGGAAAAGAGAAGTGGCTGCTTAATTAAACAGCGGCAGCACCAAGTTCCCCTTGCTGTACAGTGTGCTGCAATGATGTAGTTAATGTTTGCGAGTGGCTTGAAGAAAGACCTGGAACAGCAAGGTGTGAGCAGCAGGAAAAATGTACTTAGCGCAGTCCTGCTTGCGCAAGCCCTAAAACAATGGCTGTGGCAACATACAGCACTTTAATTGTTAAGCAAATAACAATGTGCGTCTGGAACAAAGGAACGTACAACAGATGGCTCGCATGATTTGATTTGATTTTGAAATGATATCAGAAGAAATATCTTGTGCTGTGTCTTGCGCATGTGGAAAAAACAGCGGGGATACAGTTGCTTCCACTTAGCCCAAATACAAGAAGACTGCAAAGGAATTGTTCTAGTGCTTGTCGTTGCACACAGACTGTTGTGCATGCGGAAATCTTCTGTGGGATCCTGTTTTTATCCAAGCCGAGAGAGCTTGGTTTTTGTCGTGGGCCCCTTTAGCTACCAGACTTTTAAAATAAATAAAAAGTTTGCTCAGACATTGATAAACACACTAGAACATTGCAGGGGTTGGGGACTTGTCAGACAGGCATATATTTATCTATGCCTGAAAACAAATTGAAAATGTTGTCATCTGTGTGTAAAGCACACTTGATTCTTCTGCATTCAAATTCAGTCTCTGAAGAACTTTGTGAACTGGTTCCTTATCCCTCCCTGAAGAAGAGTGGAGCTGGGAGCGCTTCCTGTATAGATGCAGAACTGAAGCTGCAGGTTTCAACCCATTGGACACAAGACAACTTGAAACACCTTGACCCAATTTCCTCCCTGGGAGTAAGCAGAGGGTCAAAAGGCAAGACATAAAAACAGGCTTTGCCCAACTCTAGGTATAAAATATAAATAAGCTATACGAGGGAATGTGGCATTATGCCTTGCAGTGGGAGTTCATCCCACTCCAGGTAGGGTTTGTACTAAATGTACTAATAATAAGCACATGGGGAGGGTGTTGCAGAATGAATTGCTTATTTAGATATGCACAAAAAAGGTTGAACCAATAGTTGGAGGATGGGGTAGACAGAGGCTCTGGTGGAACTGGTCCATCCTACATACCTCCCCCTCCCCGCCCTGAAAAGAAGATTAATATGCTGAGATAGGAGCCTTATTTGCCACCTGGTCAGGCTTTAGAACAAAAGAGCTGCCCTGCTGGATCAGACCAGTGGTCCTTCTAGTTCACACAGTGGCCAACCAGGTACTTTTTTTGCTAATTTCTCTTTTAGCTTATACAAGTGATCATGGAATCATAGAGTTGGAAGGGATCTCTAGGGTCATCTAGTCCAACCCCTTGCACAATGCAGGAAATTCACAAATATCTCCCCCTCCACACACCCAGTGACCGCTGTTCAACTCCCAGAAGATAATAAAAAATCTCCACGATCTCCAGCCAAACTGACCTGGAGAAAAATTGCTTCCTGACCCCGAAGTGACGATCAGCATTTCCCTGGGCGTGTAAGAAAGGGCCACAAGAACTAAGCACTGAGGCAACACTTCAACTCCCTATCATGATCTGCCTAAATTCACATAAACAGCATTGTTGTCAGATGGCCATCCAGCCTCTGTTTGAAAACCTCCAAAGAAGGAGAGCCCACCACCTCCCGAGGAAGCCTGTTCCACTGAGTGATGGCTTGAGCACACAAATGGTGCTTTATACTCAGGGCCGGCCTGAGGGTTTTTTTTGCTCCCCAGGCGGGGCTACCTTCTGGCGCCCCCCCCCCCCGGCATGCGCCCAATTACAGGGTTGCCAGCCTCCTGCCTCTCCACCACCAGGGCTCCCCAGGGTGAGGGAGGGCTCCCCTCCTCTTCCTCCTTCCCCCTCTTGCCCGCCACTAGGGTGCGCCAGCAAGCCAGGGAAGGGTGGGGGCTTAAACCCCATCCCTTCCATCTGAGTGCCGGCAAGCCAGGGAAGGGGCGAGGGGGGTTGGTGGGGCTTTTGGCGGGGGTCGGGGGGCTTTTGGCGCCCCTAAGGGCTGGCACGCTCTAGGTGAACACCTAGTTCGCTTAGTGAGCAAGCCAGCCCTGTTTATACTGTTAGACCATTGGTCTATCAAAGTCAGTGCTGTCTCCCCTGACTGGCATAGATTCTTGGGTATGGATCTTTTAACTTGAAACTAAACCTGGGATCTTCCGCATACAAAGCAAATGCTGTACCATGGCATCACAGACCTTCCATCTACAAAGCAGAAAATGAATTCACCCAAGTATCTTTAATGGGTGGAGCACAGTCAAAGGCTGCAGCAGAGGGCAAGCAAGAGAGAATTTATGTGAGCCGAGTCACAGGATTAATAAAGTTTGTCAGCACACACTTTGGAGTGTTGCAAATGATAGCCAAGAAACTCATCCCCTGCTTGATCTGGGATTAGTTATCACAAATATTTGTATGGTAAAATAGTATTTCTTGTTGCGTACAGGCACTTTCCAAAGGGCAGTGGCAGCTTGTGGAAAGGCAAGTTGAAAAGTCAATGTTAGTCAAGACAGCCTGCTAATAAGATTTCCTGGAGGACTTCCTGTCGGGGTTGTATATTTTGTAAGCAGAATAAACACCAGTGTGTATACCCATCAAACACCCAGGTGGCGGATACGGAACTATAGTAGACCAACAAACTGTAAACATCTTTTATTGTAAGAATAGTTTAAGAAGCTGGCTAAAGCCAGCTTTGTTATATGCATTTCTTGCCATTCCTGATGTCCAGAGGTTGGGGTATGTTGTCTGCTCATCATGAAAATGTTAGTGCACATTTTAGTGCCTGTTTCTAGTAATATGGAGAAGTAAAGGAACTTCCTTTTTTGGTGGAAAGTAGAAATGTTACGTTGGATCCAGCTAGCTTTTACACTCTTTCTCACCCAATTCTCCTCCTTACAACAATAACCCACTTGGCTTTTGTCCATGCAGATTCTATGACCTCCAGCACAGACATTTTGATAGTCAAAAAGGACCCCATTAAGGATGTGCACTTGGACATAGCTGGTCGGACTAGACCCAAAAAATACCTTATTGGAATTTTCAAGTATCTGGAACAGTATTTGGAATTGCTGGGAATACTGGTTTCCAGGTCCCATATATTTCCAGAGGAATATCCAGGGCTGGCATTTCCACACAGGAAAAATGGCTTGGGGGACGGCAGGAGCCCTCGCCCCCAGCAGAGGCATTGCAAGCCCATTTGGATTCTCCTTCATTTTAAAAAGCTGTTTCCTGCAGCTGCTATATGGCTGCAGGGAACCCAACTGGGAACCTGTAATTTGGCCCCAAGCTCTCAGTTGCCATTATGGAGGCTGCTAGGTAACCACAGCAATATTGCTTAACATTCCAAGTCTTGGTTTCTCTAAAGGGGAGAGAGCTGGGGTGGACTTGGACAAAACAGCCCTTGAAAAGGGTCCCATCCCCTTCTGCTGTCATATTCTCTGATGGAGGAGGACACACTGGGGACAGGAACAGAGTGACCACTGAGGAAACACTACCCATTCCACCTGGTCTGGTGATGACATCCGCTAAGCAACGGGGCCCAGCCTGGTGGCAGCCACCAAACAGCTGAGCCCAACCACTGGCAGCAGCCATCACACAATCCCTCCTGGCTGCCAGTGGCAGCTCCTGTATAACTGGGCTTAGCCCAGTATCACTAGCCATCATGTAACTGGGCCTGGCTCAGCACTAATAGCTAATACACAACTGAGCCATACTTTTCCCAGGGAGAGGCTGCCAAAGGGAGGGCAAGCTGAAGACAGGAGAAGATAAAGGAAACAGGGAAAAGGGAGAGGCTGTGGGGAAGGGATACAGGGAGAAATAAGATGCCCTCTGAAGGTCCTTGTGGGATCCCCACAGGGCCATAGCCAGGGTTTTTTGGTGATGGGGGTAATTCTTTTTCTTGGCACCCATTATGCATTTTTTTTTTCTTGTGGGGCACACACACACACACACTCTTTAGCCAGAATAAACAATGCATCCTCCATTCCCAAACAGTTTGCCAGCCCACAGACCTCTGCAAAAAATGCAAAACAAACACAAGGACTCTGTTCTCTCCCTCTCACTGCCGCTTCCCACACACACACACCCCAACCCCCGATGAGTAAACTTCAGTCTACTGAGCAAGGAGTCACCAGCATGGGAATGGAGGGCAACGTGAGTGATAGAGCGGCCATCACGAGAGATGAGAATCACTGTGGCCAGGCAGTGTGGGAATGGAGGGCGGGGGCAGGGCTAGTTGGCAAGGTCACACAGTGCTGGGCACAGCGTGTGAATGCCACAGGGCTTGCCGGTGATGAGCAAGAGGTGCAAAAAAATATGGGAGGGTTGGGCTGGATTGGAAGTCAGGGGGCTTTGGTAGTAAGTCAGGGGGCCAGGCCCCGAGAGGCCCCACTGTAGCTATGGGCTACAGTGGTCCCCCACTTGTTCCTTTATATTTCTGGATGGAAGAATATTGCATACTAGCGGCGGGGAGTAATTATGCTAGCTTTGTAAAGCTGGTGTGGATGCAACCTGATTTCATGCATATTTTCTTGGTAGTGAGTCCCACTGGACTCAGTATGCTTGTTTTTTGGAGAAAGGGGGGAATTAATCCAAGTACTTCATTCTTTCAGTAAGAGTCCATTTTTTTTTTTTTTGAAACATAAATTTTATTTAAAGTTTTGCGAGAACAACAACAAGAGGGAAAAATAGGCATATAACACTAAGATTGCGAAGAAACATGGTTTGGTGAGTACAGGGTCACATGCAAAGGTTAAAGGTGGATTAAAACACAGCAATTTTGAAACGTGTCTGGAATCAGAGACATTAGAGCAAAACTTTAGAATACAAACTAGTTATATAACAAGAGTTGGAATTTAACATTTCTAAGTGTTTCCCAATCAAACTTGTCGACATTGATTTTATCAAGAATAGGATACCAGATATTCAGAGGATTAGTTAATTCACATTCTATTTGGTTTTCAGTATGGTGAATATTAAAATTTTCTAACATAAACAGGTCCCAGACTTTATCTAACCATTGTTGTATAGTGGGTGGGTTTTTGTCTTTCCAGTGTTTGGCTATTAAGATTTTCGCTGCAGTAAATAAAATATTTATCAGTTTCCTATCGGATTCAGGAGGACCATCGTCATACCAGATGTTGAGGAGCATCAGCGCAGGATCAAGAGGTAAGTTAAGATTTGTAAATTTTCTTATCTGTTGAGCTACTTGTAGCCAAAACTTGTTGATAACAGCGCAAGACCACCAATTATGGAGGAAAGTGGCTTTCTCCCCGCATTCTTTCCAGCATAGTGGGGACAGTCGGGGAATCATGTGCGTTAGTTTGGCTGGTGTCAAGTACCATCGTAGTAAAACTTTCATGTTGGCTTCATAAATGTAAAGAGATTTAGCCATCTTGCTGTATGACTTCCAAATTTGGGTCCATTGACTGTCAGAAATCGTCTGTTGTAGATCCACGGCCCAGGCTTGTTGATAATTAAGTCTATTGGTCTTTTGTGGATTAAGTAAAATTTGGTATATTTTAGATATTAGCCCACGTTTTTTATGATCATTGTGTAGTAATTGCTCAAAGTCAGTAAGTGGTAAAGATAGTGCAGGTTTAAAATTTGGGGGTTCTAACAAGTGTCTGAGTTGGAGATATTCAAACCAATTTATTTTAGTGTTGAATTTGTTCTCCAGTACAGACTTATCAAGTATTTTATTAGTAAGAGTCCATTTATCTATCCCATTTTTATCCTGCCCTTCCTTTGACAGTACATGATTTGCATGCAGATGGTCACAGGTCCTCTCCCTTCTTCTCCAGGTAAAGGACTGGAGTTAACAAGAGTTAATAAAGAGCTTTTTCTGCCTGAGAGTCACTACTAGTCACAGTAGAAAAGAGATCTGACTTGACATAAGGCAGCTTCATGTATTCACTATTTTATTTCTAGATAGGAGTTCATTTTACAGGAGGATCATTGTTGTTTTCTCCACTGTTCTTCATATGAAAATACCTCTAGTAGCAAACATCGTGACGTGTGTAAGAGAGCAAGCCCCATGAGCTCATCTCAAATAACTGAAAGCGAACTGATGCCCAAAAAGTTTTCAAGGGCTTACAGACTGATCAAAAACAGAAGGTGAGAAGCTTGCTAAATTGCTATAATAGCAGTACAGAAAATTTTGTACATATGAAGGTTTGGATCTAACTAGTTTTTGTGCAGCCGAAAAAGGAAGGTGAGGACACTTCTGACCACCCAGAAATACTACATTGAGAGTCATGTGACTTGTATATACAAAATCCATGTGGTTTGGGGGCTGTAGTGGGGAGGAGAATTGGGCAAGATACAGTGAAAAAAAGCTTGCTGGATCCAACCCAATGAGTTTAGCTTTGGATCTGATCCAACCAAAATGACTGAGTCTTTATAAGACAGTAATGGACCCCAAATACTCCTGTGTCTTCATATACAGGTACCTATCTTTTTCCACTGCCAGGCTAACACCAGCTTTGGAGATGAGTGTTTAATTTTTTAAAAAGGAAAATGTCTGATCATCTCATGTACCTCAAAACCTTCTGTATTTCTTGATGTCTGCCCCTCAAATATCAGCAGAAGCAGGGAATGTTGAGATTGCCCTGTTGTGAACAGGGGTTGTTCTGATGCCAAAATGACTCAAGTTTATTTGATGTAAGAGGTATTTAGATCCCCAGCATCTGTAGTGTGCTGCATGAGTTGAAAAAACTTGGGCAGGAGCAGAAAAGCACTTGATGTCATCTTTTTCTTTAATGGAAGATCCTGTTTTCACCAAACTGAGGAGTGCAGCCAGCAAGCTCCTGATCTATAACTGGGAATATTATTGGCGAACTGGATGGTGGCAGGAACTGGAGAGTAAGCCCCTTCCCCAGCTGTCATTGGTCCAAACACAGGGAGATTCAGAGCCCACAATTCAAGCCGTGTGCCCTTTGCCTGGCCCTCTGTCCATCTAGCTGAGTCCTGGAACCTTGGGAAAAATGAGCCTCAGCAAGCTTATTAGAAATGGGCAGAGACCAACCTAGAAGGCAGAGGAGGGGATGTTCAGCAGTGTAAGTTAATTCTAGCTGTGGTGGTGGAAAGTGTTGTCAAACTGCAGCTGACTTATGGCAACCCCCTGTATGGTTTTCAAGGCAAGAGATGTTCAGGGCCAGCTTGCTGTTGCCTGCTTCTGCATAGAGACCCTGAGAGCCAGTTTGGTGTAGTGGTTAGGAGCGTGGATTCTAATCTTGCTCACTTGCTCCGGGTTTGATTCCCCACTCCTCCACATGCAGCCAATGGTGTGATCTTGGGTCAGTTACAAGTTCTTTCAGAGCTGTTCTCTCAAGGGCAGTTCTTAAAAAAACTGTCTCAGCCCCACTACCTCACAGAGTGTCTGTTGTGGGGAGGGGAAGGGAAAGGAGACTGTAAGCTGCTCTGAGACTCCTTTGGGGAGTGAAGAGTGGGGTATAAATCCAATCTCCTCCTCCTCCTCCTTCTTCTTCTGTGGTTTCCCATCCAAGTACTACCCAAGGCCAACGCTGCTTAGCTTCCAAGATCTGATAAGATCTGGCTAGCTTAGGCCATCCTCGTCAGGGCAGTAACTCTAGCTAGCAGTGTTTGCTTTCTCAAGCCAGCCCTGTTATATTCCCCTTTTTGGTCCTTCCTAACTATCTGTGCTTCCTCTTTAATTAGAAGTTTAGTGGAAGAAAGCTCTTGTAGAGACCAAAGTGCCTGAATCTTGGGGGAAAGAGATTCCTTTAGATAAACAACTCCAGCCCACTTGTCCCCACAGATTGTTCAGGCAGTGCTGACAGACGGCACCGTCTCTAGTTCAGAGGGAAACCCAGAAGGAAGGGTTGCTGGGAGTAAGCAGCTGGGAAGGGTGAGATCAACAGCCTCTCTCTCTCTCTCTCTCTCTCTCTCTCTCTCTCTCTCTCTCTCTCTCTCTCTCTCTCTCTCTCTCTCTCTCTCTCTGATACACACACACACATTTGAGGTGGACCACAAAACATCTCTTCCTGGAAATTCCGGTAACTGGAACTTCTCTGATTGTGTTGACCATGACCTGGTTCTGATCCAGACTGGATGGAAGGAGCCCAAACTGGATCAAGTTTTCCCCAGAAATTCTGTCTCCTTGGTGACTTAGTGCAGGCGCTAAGCTGGCAGCAGTGAGCTAAGTACCAGTAGAGATAAGGCTTGTCACAGATCCATTACTTTGTAAGATATAAGCCAAAATACAAAGATCTCTCTTTACCTTCAACATTCAAATTGACTTGGAAGCACACATTACGGGTGTCACGGGGATGTTGCTAAAAACGACCTTCCCAAAGCACAACCTATACAGGCTGCAGAGAGTCCTAGATTAATAGAAATGCCAGATGGATATTAAAATGACTTGGCAGGTTTTCCCATGGCTCTCTCGAAATAATTATTTCCCAGATGCATCACGCTCAGTGAGATCTGGATTGCAGCCTTACTGGTAGCCGGATTCAAAGAATTCTGATGCACATGGAGTCAATGGCTCAAAGAACAGATCTGGGAAGAGAGGAAGAAGCAAAGAATGAGAGTCATTTAAAGTTAAGGAGAAATGGTGATAGGAATGGAGGAGAAGAAGATTATAAGAAGATCCTACTGGATCAGGGCAGTGGGCCATCTAGTCCAGCTTACTGTTTCGCACAGCGGCCAGCCAGTTCCTCTGGAGCGCCAACAACAGGGCACAGAGGCCAAGATCTTCCCCTGCTGCTGGTGTTCAGAGGTTTTGCTGCCTCTGTAGATGGAGGCTTTCTTCAGTCACCATAGCTGGTAGCCATTGATGGACCTACCCTCCATGAATCTGTTTAACTCCCATTTAAAGCTATCTATGGCAGGGGTGTCGAAATCATTTGTTATGAGGGCCAGATTTGACATAAATGAGACCTCGTTGGGCCAGGCCACGTGTGTCATAAAATGTTCCAGGTAGTGGAGATATAAAATTTATAAAGGACACAAACACAAAGGGGTGTGTTTTTTTACTTAAAATAAAAACACGCTTAAAACATTAGCACCTCTTGCTTTGAACCATCGCATCAAAATGTCTGTGCTGTTGCAATCTTGAGTATGCTGTTCAGGTGTGTATCTGTAAGCTGCAAACCTACGATGATGCAGCAGCAGCAGAACTGGAAGAAGCAGCAGAAGACAGCCAGTTCCACTGCAAGCCTGATAGAAGCCCTCCGGGGGCCTGATCCAGCTCCCAGGCCGCATGTTTGACACTCCTGAACTATGGTCATGGCCATCACTACTTCCACTGGCAGTGAATTCCAAAGCCTGAATACTCAATGAGTAAAGAAGTATTTCCTTTTGCCTGTCCCAAACTTATTTCCCAACAATTTCATTAGCTGCCCCTGATTTCTAGCATTATGAAAGAAGGAGAAAATATTCCCTCTATTTTCTCTACCCTTTGCATAATTTTATAAACCTCTATCATGTCTCCCCTTAGCCATCTTTTTTCCAAACTGAAAAGTCACAGGCTCCCCAGCAGACCCGTAACTCCACCACCACCACCCCCTCCCCAGGGGCAATGCCCCCTCCCAAATCTTCCCTGCCCTTGAATCTTCCCTGAGGAGGAGAATGACTGGGGCTGCTGCTTGGGAGGATAGTGGCAAGAGCAGCTGACTGGCTGGTTGGTAGAGCAAGTGAGCAAGAGTGGGTGGGGAAGGAGTGCACGCCCAGCGCTGGCACAGCTAGCTCTGCTCTCAGCTCCCAGCACATGCAAAGGGCCTGGCCCACAGCAGCACCTGGGATAGGGTTTTTCATCACCTCCTTCAGTGACTCTGACTTCCCTGTCTGTGCCTCTTGTGATGCTTGAATTGCAGATAAGGGGGAAGAGAGAGGAGGAGAAAGAGGACAAGACAGGCAGCCAGGCAGGGAGCGAGAAGGTGGAGGGGAGGGATAAAAGGGCAGCAGAGGGGGGGGAGATCTGGCAGTGCAGAGTGAAGGGGAAGGGCTGGCCCATTGTTTTCTATGGGCAATCTAATGCCATTTTGACAATACCAGCTCAACAGGACTGATGTCAAGCAGAGAATCACCCAAGCAGGGGGGTGGGGGTTGCAAGCCCAGCAGAACCAGTGGAGACAGTCTGTTTGGAACTATATCTATTCACGAACTGCTGTGAACTGCCATGAACAGCTTGAAAGTTTGTGGAAGGTTTGTGCCGGTTGACCCGGTACGAATGTCATTTCGTGAACCACGAACCAGCCAAAGTTCATCATGAACTTTAGTTTGTGAGCCAGTTTGTGCCCATCCCTACTTGTGGGACACCACTCTTCATTTCCTTCCGTTGTGAGAATTATCTATTTATTCCTATACTCTGCTTCCTGCTATTTAACCAGATTTTAATCCATGAGAGGACCAATACTGTTGTCCCATAATTACTAAATTTACCCAGGAATCTTTGGTGAGATACTTTGTCAAGGATTGCACTTACCCACATTTGTTCACTTTTTGAAAGATGTCCAGGAGATTGGTGAGGCAGGACTTCCGTTTGCAGAAGCCGTGCTGATTCTCCCTCAGCAGACTATGCTCCTCATTGTGCTCAATAATTCTCTTTAATAACAGTTTCTACTAATTTACCTGAAACTAACTGCCCCATAACTTCCTGGATCTCCTCTGGACTCCTTTTTAAAAATGGGGGTGACATTTGCTGTTTTCCAGTCATCTGGCATGAAGGCCAATTTGAGCAACAAGTTCCATATACTTGTTAGTGTATCAACAATTTCACATTTGAGTTCTTCAAGGACTGCAGGTGTATGCCGTCTGGACCTGCAAACTTATTCATTTTCAGTTTGCCCAGTAGTCTTAGAACGTCATCTCTCATCACCTCAATTTGACTCAGTTCTCTAGACACCCTTCCTAAAAACAGCAGCTCCAGTAAGGATGTGTACCCCACATTTTCCACAGTGAAAACAGACATAAAGACTTCATTCAGTCTCTCTGCCATTTCCCCATCTTCCTTAAGTAATCCTTTTGTTCCTTTGTCACCCAAAGGGTCAACCACATCCCTACCCAGTTTCCTGCTCCTGATACGTTTGTAGAAATACTTATTGTTTATGGTAATGGTTTTGGTCATCCAGTCCTCAGATTTGCTTTTTATTGCCTTATTGTCAAATTACATTTGTTTGGCCACAACTTGTGCTCCTTTCTGTTCACCTCAGTTGGGGAAACCCAATCTACTCTCTATAGAGTTTATATCCAGGGATAAGTGTCCTATTGATTTTTCCCATTCCATCATGCATTTCAGGGATCCCCAGCCTTTTCAAGACTGTGGGCACCTTTGGAATTCTGACACACATTGGTGAGCTCAGCCACAAAATGGCTGCCACAGCTTACCTCCAGTCACAAGGTGAAGATATTTGTGCTGTGGAGGCAGCTGCTGCCAAAGCAATATCTTTAAAAATCTGCCCAGCCAATCAAACTTCCAATGGCAAATCAGAAATTTTGCTGGGCGGAAGACCCACATGGCACCACCCACTTTCTAAAAACATTTGGTGGGCACCAGGAAAGCTGTCAGCAGATGCCACGCAGCATGTTGGGGGGACTGCTGATGTACTTGAAATTCCTGGTATATCTATATTGTCATTTAGTGCCAAGCACTCCAGCTCCACAATCTCGGCTCAGAGAGCTGTAGCACCGATGCATAGGCACCTAATCCTTAGAGTATGCCATCCCAGTCTAAAATCATAAGAACAGCCCTGCTGTATTAGACAAAAGACCATCTAGCAGGGCTACAACTAGGGAATGGAGTCAAAGCCTCTACCTGTTATTGCCCCACAGCAGCTAGTGTGATATTAAAGGGTTCACTGTCCATGGATGATTTGTTTAGTCACTGAAGGGCCTATATTCCATGAATCTGTCTAATCATCTTTTTGTAGAGAATAGGTCCTGTTACTACAACAATTACTCCTATTTGGCTTAACCCTCCCTCCTGGAAAAGAACCTAATATATGCCACCCTGAGAAAGGGTGGATGTTAGGAAATGGTCATACCGGCCTCAATCCTGCTTGTCCAGAAACTCAGAAAAGTATTGATTCCATTCCAGGTCTCAGCCCAATGAGGGTCTTTGGGCGGTTATTTTGTGTGAGCATGTGTGTGTAGTAAATGCACCATTATTGCTCAGTGGTATTCATTGGAAGAGCTTCAGTATCAAGTACTTTCTCAGAATCATTCTGGCTGAACTTCTCTGGGATCTGTGACCATCAAATGAAGCCATTTGTATTTTCATCACACTGCTGATAATAAAATGAGCAGTGTTTGAGCCTGGAAAATTATTTCTGGAGAAAGGTATCGAGAAAGAGGAAATGCTGGTCTCGTACTCAGTAATGGGGCAGGTAAATCAGACAAGATAGAGGCCCTGAATATATTAGAATAGGTAATGAGTACCTGATATATACTTGTATTCTCTCACAACTATATTAAAGCCACTTGTTCTGCTGTAGAAAATGAGGTTCTCTGCACATAAAGAAATACCTCCCCTTTCTCTAAATATGAAATGTGTAAGTATAGATCAACTTCTCTATCCTGGGCAGCAATACAATATAGATGGGTTTCCCTTTAGGTGTTATTCATTCACTTCAGCCTAATTTGTTAGCATCATGGGAGAAACATGCTTCAAAATAACTGAGCTGCAGCACAATATGTGGTATACATCATATTTCTTCTCTCTGTAGTATGAAAGCCGGTCTGTCTAATGAAAGAGACAAAATGCTTAGGACCCACTGCTCAATTTCCACAGAGCATCTGCAGCATTTTACACGTATCTTTTCATATGAGGACAAGAAGCTGTCTGATCATCAGCCCCCTGTTCATGCTGTCTACTCCAATTGGCAGTGGTTCTCCAGGGTCTCTGGTGAGGGCCTTTCCCAGCCCAGATTCTCTTGCTGGATCAGATGCCTATCAAGGAGAGCGCATTCACTAGACAGAACCAGTGTACTTCATACCAGCTTTGAAGAAAACTCTCTCCCTTTCTTCTTTGATTTGTACACAGTCCATAGAGTTGGGCACTGCTGCAATTTTCAAAATTCATTGTGATATAGATTTTTTATTAGTAATTGTGAGCACCGTGGCTGCTTGAGCTCAAGACTGATGGAGGCCCGCTTTTAAATAATATTTTTTTTGTTCCGAGAAGGGGCAGCGGAATGAATGCAGTCTGTGTGAGGGTTGATTCTTTTGAAACCATCATTGAAGTAATCCACCACACACTCAATTCTGATTTACTATGTACTTACACATACCTAGCCCTGTTTGCATAGGAGCCGCAGTGCCTCAGAGGTTAAGACGCTGAGCTGCAGACCAGAAGGTTTGTAGCTCAGAAGTTCAAGACCCGAGTGCCATGTGACGGAGTGAGCTCCCATCTCTGGCCCCAGCTCCTGCCAACTTAGCAGTTCGAAAGCAAGAAATTGCAAGTAGTTAAATAGGTACTGCTTTGGTGGGAAGGTAACAGCATTCCGTGAACCTCAGCATTTAGCCACATGACCACAGAGAAATCTTTGGACAGCGCTGGCTCTTTGGCTTGGAAATGGAGATGAGTACCGCCCTCTAGAGTCGGATTCAACTGGCTTTTGAGCAAGGGAAACCTTTACCTTTACATTTACTAGCCCTGCTTGCAAGTTATAGTGAACACATGTATTATCCATGTATAGTGTATACTTGATTGCACATTGTATGTGCATTGAGTAATTCAGCAGTCAATGCATGTACTGCTGAACATGTGACACAAATGCCACCTTTACCCAGGTGCTAATCCCTGCTTTCATTTGTAAAGTGAATGCATGTCAGCTCTTTCTTACAAACAGATGTACACACATGCAGCCAGGATGTGTGTGTGTTCACTTTAACATATGAACAGGGCTACCGAGTTAGACCATTGGTCTATCAAGGTCAGTATTGTCTCGCTGGCATAGGCGTTCCAGGGTCCTGGGTGGAGGTTTAACTAGTGATGTGCCAGGGATAAAACCTGGAACTTCTGCATGCAAAGCAGATGCTCTGCCACGGAGCCACAGTCCCTCCCTTATCATATCAACGTTTTGAAAGAAAAGACTGACAATGTAAAAACTGGCCAAATGGAGGAAATAGATGCAGCAATGGGACTTTTGTACTAAAGAATACCCATCTACATAACAGCCATGGTATAGTGGAAGACCTGAATTCGAATCCCCACTCATGCCAATTGAAATCTTGCTGGGTGACTTTGGGCCAGCCACACTCTATCAGCCTAATCTACCTCACAGGGTTGTTGTAAGGATAAAATGGAGGAGAGGAGGATGTAAGCCACTTTGGAATATGATTGGGGAGAAAGGCACAGTACAAATGAAATAAATAAATAAATACATTAAAAAGAAGAGTCTAGGCTGCCAGGCTGTCCCCAAGAAATACTGTAAAATCAGTCTGAGATGGAAATCAATATATCCCTATGAAGTGAGAAATTACCTCTGTTTCTTGTCTTGTATACACCTTTTAGTAAATGAAGTCAGCCTAGTTAAATAGCAGTGCCTCAGCTTTTCTTCTTGAGGGAATATTGTTCCAAGATGCACTTGCATATACAAAGACTCAGATCCCAAAACCCAAGTCTGGAAAATACATACATGTAGAGATGCCTACAAATGTCTACCCCTTCTCCCTTTGGGGACTAACCATTCATTTATGTCTGTTAGCCATGATGGTTAAATAGAATGGGGTACATCTGAATACTGTACCAGTTGCTGCAGGGGGGAACAACAGGAAGGGTTTGGAGGTTGGGTTTAGAGGACTCTGTGTCTACACTATTTCTTTTTCTCCTTGCTCAGCCTGATGCTTCTACAGACCATGTGTACTCTTTTTGTTTATTAAACTTGCTTATATTATGAATGCCTGGAGTTTGAGCTCTGTATGCACACTACACCTGATTTGGCCCTGCTTTCCAGTCAGCAGTAACAGGGAGGGGCACTGGTCAAGCCTCTCATTCCTATAGTGCTAAAGTGTGACAGATCGTCTCATGCCAGCTGGAATGAAATCAAAGCAAATGAAAATTAAATAACAGAATCCAGTTTTTAAAGGCTTGGCTTCAGGAACAGAAGCTAGGAAACTTGGCATCAATTTTCGGTGGCCAGGTTCCTTCCAGGATTATCACCTGAGTCCCAGATCAATTCTTTCAGGCTTTGTTCACACAACAGCAGCACTGGCTGATTTATAGTCCAGTCCTAAACAGAGTTACACCTGTCTATATCCAAGTCAGTGGGCCTAGAAGGGTATAACTCTGCTTAGGATGGCATAGCACTGTTAACAGCTGGAGCATTCATTATATACAAAGTGGGAGAAAAAACATACGTCAGAGAAGATGTACTGGTTTTCCCAAGATAAGTGTTACTGAACACTGTAGTTCCACATTAGCATTTGGAAGACAGTGGGATGTATTCACGTAGGAAACTTGGGGAAGACACTGGCAAAGTTTGGGCTCGAGACTAAAGGAACTCGATATTTTCGTTTCCAAAGGTCCTTTATTAATTTTTTGGTTAGGCTGTTCAGCCTCATTGGTCTTGAATGGGCAACTCTGGGCTGATGCAATTTCACCACTCTCTTTGTTCCCATTCTAATACTGGGCTCTTGTACACCCGTCTCTCTTTCACACACACACTAATTGCCTCCTGCTGATTCTGTGCCATCCATACCAGGCTGTCTGTGAAGCATAACCCTATTCCCAAGACCCTTTAAACTTACCCAGTCACACATTGCCTTATTTTAAGTAATTCTGACTTCCTCCTTTTTTCTCCCCCTGCCCCCCTGCTTTCGGTGCCATTGTGGGGGATGGGGCAGTGGGCAAGATAGCTTCATTTTTGCTTTAGGGATGGTTCCACTTTGTGTGTAGTCGCTCTGGTAGGCAAACATGCTGTGTTCAACAGCCACAGTCACTCACAAGCCAGTCCTTGGACCTGTCTGTCTCCCCACCGTCCAGCTCAAAAAGCTGTCAGTCAGCTTTATAGCTGTGTAGTAAGCTGTGGTGGCAGCGTTTCATTTCCTTTGGCTGCTCTTGATCCTACTGTTGGGGTATTTGGTTAATATGGCAGAGTTTGCCCAGTCATAGAAGCATGGTACTGAGTGCGGTGTAAATAAATCTCCCAAGAAGTAAATTGCAAAAAAAGGTAAACTTACACTTATTCAAGTAGATCCAGTTCCCAATCAGGTTGCAGTCAAAAGGAGAGAAAGAACCCTAATCTAAAGAATACTTTTAACTATCACAAATGGCCAGCTTGTCCGGCATCGTGTGTGTGGGAGTATGAGGGTGTTGTCTCTGCAGGGGAGACCTGCAGAGACATGTGTCTCCATGGAAGGCCATGTGTAGTAAGTGAGAGGACAAAAGGAGAGGAGGTTTCCGAGGGCAGCTCCCAGGTTAAGGCAAAGGGAGGAATCCCATCCAAAGAGATAACACCCAAACACACTTGTAGTGCCCCCCAATGTCCAGGCATGCTGAGTTACTCACTCCAGCACCTACCACCAATTCCTGATGCCTTCTTTCCCTTAGGACTAACAGAACTCAAGTCTGGTCACTCATGTTTGAATAGTCGTAAACCAATGGATCACCTATACCTGAAAAAGTGCAGTTCACTGCTGAAAATGAAAATCAAAGTTACTTTATGCCTTGGGTGTACTCAGTGGAATTTTTGACTTTCCCCTCCTTGAATGGCAGCTCTCCTCAACCACCTTTTCACAAATACCATTAAGTTTCAAAACAGATTTGACTTGGGGCATGATAGTGTTGCTGCTGGTGGTTTCGTATTCAAGAACCACAAATCCAAGGCTCCCATTTGGGTTCACAGAATTACAACACAATCCTGTGGATTCCAATACCCTTTTAAGTCCATTGACTTCCATTGATTTAGACAGGGCTTTTTTTGTAGAAAAAGCCCAGCAGGAACTCATTAGCATAACAGGCCACACCCAACAGCAGGAACTCATTAGCATGTTAGGCCACACCCCTGACAGTACAGCTCATCAGCATATTAGGCCACACACCCCATGCTACCAGAAGTGTGGTCATCCAGCCACACCTACCTTTTGCTTCTTATTCTGTTTACCTTGTTTGTTGTCAAAACCAGGGCTTTTTTTGTAGCAGGAACTCCTTTGCATGTTAGGCCACACACCCCTAATGTAGCCAATCCTAATGAGTTTCTGCTGTTGGGTGTGGCCTGTTATGCTAATGAGTTCCAACTCGGGAGCCAGCCAGAACTCCGTTCCTGTGCGTTCCTGCCCCAAAATAGCCCTGGATTTAGATGAGTTTTAATGCTGTTAGCCCAGGCTAGCCAGATCTCATCAGATCTTGGAAGCTGAGAATCGGCCCTAGATGCTATTTGGATGGAAGACTACCAAGGATTACCAGGGTCGCTATCCAGAGGCAGGCAATGGCAAACCACCTCTGTTAGCCTCTTGCCTTGGAAACCCCATGGGGTCACTATAAGTCGGCTGTGACTTGACGGCAAAAACAAAATAAGCTACTTAGCGCTGCACTGCCAGTTACTCAGTTCTTTCTATCCAGGCCGTAACCTTTAAAATAAGTAGCAGAACTTTTCCTTACTACTTTTGAATGCCAAATCCCTGTGGGCAGCCATTTGCTGAAGACTCAGCTAAGTCCCTTGAACTGTCAATCCAAGCTCCTGTACCTGTAGAGTGTTTTACCCTTGGTTGGTTTTTAACACAGTCTTGAAATTACTGTTTTGAGAACTGCTTTATTGTACATGAAAGAAAACAGGCCAGACAAAGCAGATTAAAGCTGGGAGCCGGTGTAGAAAGTGGAAAATTTGCAGTGGGAGCAGTCATGCAGATTTTGCCTTTGCTTCAGTGGAAGTGAAGGACATGAACGAGACCCCCTGGCAGAGGTGAAACTTTGAGTGAGCCCATCCAGATGGCAAATGACATGGGATGATGGGGGGGGCTTTCTCTTCTCTGGATGCTGCTGACAGCTCTCCATCAGCTCGTCCAACTTTGTTCAACAGAAACAGATGGGAAACAAATGGAGAAGGGGGGAGACAAGGTTAACACAAATTGACTCATTTACCATGTGTTTAGGCAGAGAAGACATGCTAATAAATAGAGAAACATTAATAGTCATTAGCCTTCATTTCAAAACATATTTAAATGTGATCAGCTCTAACCAACTATACAAAAATCTAAGAGCAATCTACGAAGTGAGAGACGCAAGCTGCAAAGAGGTTCCACCCTTCCTCCAATCATTTGACAAGCCTTGTTTTGCTTGGAACATTCTGGGAGTTGACCTGAAAGCAACAGCAGTATTCAAGGGCAGCTGGAGGGCAGGAAAGGAGGTCCATTTGGCTTGGCCTCAAGCTCAAAGGAGCCTCAGATTTAGATACTAGTTAAATTTTTGGCCTTTGATAAGTTTTGCAACTTGATTTTATATTTATCCTTGTTAGAGTTGCTAGGCCTTCCTCAGCAAATGCTAGTACATTTTGATGGCAGTGCTTGGGAAGGGTGGAGTTTGGGGAGGATGTGATGTCACTTCCAGATGACACTGTAGGGATGTTCCCAACCTCTGTGGTAAAGACCATAGAGACTTGGGTAAATTCCTAGAGCATCACCATGGAAGCCATTTTCTGGCCATTTTGCTCCTGCTTCTCAATTTCTTGAGTGGGGGGGGGTTTGGGGCCAAGGATCGGGGTTGGCAACCCTAATCTCTATCAGAACAGAATGTAACATTAAGTAAATAACTGATTGATCTGAAAAAAAACACTTGGGGTTCAGCTCTGGGACAAGTGTGTTTGAATGGGCTCACCATATTTAATATCAACTGTGAAATTGCATGAAAGCCAGATTTCCCCTCAATAATTAGTGTATTTGCAGAGGAAAAAAATTGAGGAATCTTTTTATTAAATTTATAAAACTATATTAAGTCTCACTGTTTTTGATGTCTTATTTTATTTTCATGTATCTTCACTTGTTAAATCTGGAAAAGGGTTGGTCCTACCTGGACCTCTGAAAGGGCCTGGCAGCACCTGGCACTTAGAGACCCTGAAGCCAAATGTAAGTGTAATACACAGCATTGTGTCTAAACTGGACACAGTGTCACTATTCACGCAGCATTGGCATGGCAGCGCAGTGCTACTTGGGTTATGGATCCCTGACAGGCTAACATTGTACACGTAGTGGCAGAGAGAGTAACACACTGTGTGTGTATGGAGTCACATGGGTAAGTTCTTCCTATTTGTTAGTATCACATTTAAATCAAAGTTTCAAGTAGAGGAGTAAGGACAAATCCATTTCTTACTGGGATGCCTACCATTGAGTTAGAGAAATCAACTATCTGAAAAGATTCTTGACTTTGGCTATAGAAGTCACCTAAGTTTTCTTTGGCAATCTATAGCAGAACCTGAAAACTCACGTTCTACAAAAAAAAAAAAAAAAAAAAAAAGTAAAGAACTTGTTCGGGATCAAGGTGTTTTATACCCCAGGCCCCCGCCCCCATGTGTAGCAGCTCCAAGAGGGCCTCCTGAATGGGGTGGCATGGGCTGCTCCGATGGCCAGGGATGGCCAGTCACCCTCAGGACCCGATTCCTGACAGGGAGCGATGGAGGGAGTGGCTGGAAGAGCAGCTGCACAGGGAGGCGGTTCGTGGCCGGACTGGGAGCCAGATGGGCCCGCCACTTGACTTGGTAGAGAGTTAGCACTCTGTCATTGAGCATTGCCTCTTGGTAACCCAGCAGCTGAGTCTGCCAGTGGCAGCCCCAACATTTTAGGTCTGTGTGAGTCAGGGAAGCAGCCCTTTGAGTCATCAGAACAGAGTGGAGCATGAGGGGAGGAGCCCAGGCTGAGAGTTCATTGGTGCCGGTTTCCTATGCCCCACAGAACCCCACAACAAGTCAATGAGTGTTGGGTGGGCCTGGGGCCATCCCACCCCCAAAGGTGCCTTTAAAAGTCTGACTGAAGGAAGGCCAAGGTGGTGAGCCAGGCCTAGGTGATGTGGGAACCCCCTCCTCTCTGTTGACTGAGGTATACCTTGAGGCTCTCCTCAAAAGGATGCTGGAGGTAGCAGCAGCCCTGGACTCCGTCCCATGGGAGTCAGACCCTGATAGAACTGCTACAGTTCAACATGTTTTTAGCCAAGTACAGCAGTTCTGTGTGCAGTGTTCTTCAGTCTCTGTTCACTATAAACTCGACCTGAGATCTACTGTTCTGTGGACCAGTTTGATTGAAAGATACAGGGTTGGCCCAATGCCACAAGTAAAATAAAGCAGTTGCTTGAGGAACAACCTTTCTAGGGGCACCGATGAAAGAGTGTGCACTGTGATAAGGATCATAGAATCAGAGTTGGAAGGGACCTCCAGGATCATAGGTACCCCAAGATTTCTTCCCCTGTTGCTGAAAAGGGGTTCTCAGATGGCGTTATAGAATCATAGAGTTGGAAGGGATCTCCAGAGTCATCTCGTCTGACCCCCTGCATAATGCAAGAAATTCACAAATACTCCCTCCACACACACACAGTGACCTTTGCTCCAAACCCAGAGTAAGGCATCTATTGAAGAACCAAGCTGGGAAGCCTGAAGCACAGCCAAGATAATTTAAAAACATCTCCATTTGCTATCGGGAGAACAGCAAGCAACACAACAACAGGCCACAACCTGGCCTAGTCTGCACTAAACTTCCCTGCATGTTTTCATTCATGTAACTTGATCCTCTTTTTATGGATTTCTGTTTTGTCAGAGGTTGTCTGAGAGTGGACCCTAAAGAAACTCTGTGTGTGTGTGCGTGTGCGCACGCGTGCCCTCAAGTCTCTTCTGACTTGAAACAGTGTCCCAGTATAAATTCCAGAGGAGCACCAGTGTGCAACAGTACATTTGTAACAACACAATATCTCTGGCCACAGAAAGCTGTCATTGAAAGAAGTTCCTAATGCTGGAGGGTTGAACCACTGCTCATCAGCTTTTTTCAGTTTTACGGCTCTGTGATTTTGAGAGACTAATATACTGTTTGGCCCTGACCTGGATGACCCAGGCTAGCCTGATCTTGTCAGAATTTGGAAGCTATGTAGGTTCAGTCCTGGCTTAGTATTCGGATGGGAGACCACCAAGGAAATCCAGGGTCGCTACGCAGAGGCAGCAATGGCAGACCACCTCTAAAGTTCTCTTGCCTTGAAAACCCTCAAGGATCGCCATAAAATGGCTGCAACTTGACTGCAGTTTCCACCACCAAGATAGCACTCCACACAGTCCTTATCAGAGACCCATTTGACCACACTGTGAAGAACATCCAGTGAGGTTTTTGTTCTGCCACAATTTCTTCCTTCCTTTGGTCTGCGCTCATATCCAGTTCCTTCCCCTTCTCACTAAAGTGGACACCAAGATTACCTCAAAGGTTGTGGTCAAAGACAGTTTGCCTTTGAAGCTGAGCCTTTCTAAACTCCCTCCACAATCTGTGGGTCATCTGAGGTGCCCATATCTTTTAAGAGAGGGGATTAGGATTTAGGTCCAACCAATTTTGGTTATTTTTAGCTTCAAAATTCTGGCTTTCCATCTGCCTTTTTTTTTTTTTTTTTGCAACTTCAGTTATCCACTTATGCCTTTCATTAGATCCTTTGAAACAGTTCTTTGTGTTGCCTAGAGGTCTCCTCTTTGCATTATATTCTCCACATGTTGTCCATATGGTTCCATCAAGCGTCTTCATTGTTTGTTACCCCTTTTCTTCTTGTCTTGACTAAGTGTCCCTTTTTCACCACAATGATAATTTTTATTCATTATTCATTAATAGATTTCTCATGGATTAGTTGCTAAACAATTACAACTAATTCATAGCGTTTCTGTAGAATTTGAACAGTTGGAAGAATAGATTTCAGACGTTTTGACCCACAAACATTCCTTTTGGGTTAAATCCAGCAAAAAAAAAAGTTTGCTGGCACAAACCCCACTGAAATAATTCCTATTTATTTCCAATGGGCTTGTGCAGCAGAATTTCCTACCACATTGTGCTCTTTGCTAATACTGAATTCTGTTGTGAACGTCATGCTTCTTTTCTGGGTTTAGTGATTGCAACTTCAAAAACTACTTTTGCGGCTGACTCAAAACCATTTGTGATCCTTCAAAACAAATGAGAAGAATGGAAATAATTTCTGACATGGGCCACAATAAGTAATTTCATAATTACTAGGGAAAATGCTTCACAATTTTAACCACTCTCTTCCACAATAAGTCTGTGATGTTGGACAGTATTATGTTCATTTTACAGCCCAGGAATTAACTAAGGCTTCAGCACTACATCTTGTCCAAGGTACTTCAGCCTGCATACCCTATATATCTGAGGTGGTATAAAACACCTTTAAAATCAATTCCACTTTCATGGTTTACCTAAAACGACTCTGGAAAAGATAATAATTGTGACAACAATAATCCCTGATCTCTCCACCTTTCTAGGATCTCGACTAGGAACCACGTCAGATAAACAGGCCTGAAATATAGTTCAATTTGTAACATAGACAGCCTTATTTACTTCTAACCTGCTTTCTCCTACTCAGGTGCCCATAGCAGCTTATCACATCATTCTCCCCCTTTGACTCTATCCTCACAAGAACAAGGTAGGTTACGTTGAGAGGCTGTGATGGGCCCAAGGTCCCCTGGCAAGCTTCCATGGCAGAGTGGGGATTCAAACGTGATTGTCCCATAACCCCATCTGACACTCTAACCACTATGCCGCACAGACTCTCAGGGCACCAATGAGATCAGCACCGTGCAAGGATTTAACTCCACAAGTCCAAGTCTAGCACTTTGTCCTAGAGACCATAATTCCATTGAATGAGGCAAAACTTGGATTCTTGAGTCCTGGTAGACTCCAGAAGATGTGTCCATGAATACAGAATCAGAAGTCTTCTTCATTTCATCTCCCTTATTCATTTATATCTGCTCCAAAAAACAAACAAACAGGAGAATGGAGGAGAGAAGCCTTCTAAAGACAGAGCAGATCTCTCTCTCTCTCTCTCTCTCTCTCTCTCTCTCTCTCTCTCTCTCTCTCTCTCTCTCTCTCTCTCTCTCTCTCTCTCTCTCCATGCTAGATCCAAGCTATGGTCCTCAGACTAAGAGCCAAAGGCCAAGAGCAGAGATCTTTGGTGAGGCAAGCGCTCAACCTGGATGTTAACAAGCCACTGGCCATCAATTTCTATTTTGTGCTCTTGAGTAGAGGGATTTCGTGTACTGCAGAATGCAGAATGGCTTGAGGATTAGAACACAGTATCATGTAAGTCCCAAAGGAGTCTGGGATGGTCAGGAAACAGTGGCTTGGAGGACTGCTCAGAGAACAAATTCTGCTTATAACATCCACCGATCACTCTGTTACCTTGGGAGTATAAAGCAGATTCAGAGTTTGGCAAATGCAATTAGTACATCCTTGCCTACACAGAAGCAGATTAATGATGTGCAGTGCCAGTATTCTTGCAGGAACATTTTTTAGTGGGCACAAAACACATTTCCATGATTTACAGATTGATTTTATTGGTAGCCTGCACCGTTCCACAGAACAGGAAAGCACATCAAGTCCTCTTTTGTGCGTGAGAGCCACAGAGTCAGCTGCTCTGCTAATTCTCGAGGGGTGACCAAGCTACAGAAAAATAAACAGGAATCTGATGGCAACTTCAAGATGAACAAGGTGCCAGAAAGCTCCTGAGATTTATTCTCAGCTGCACATTACACTGTAGATATATATCCAGATGTGAATCTACATCTGAGCTGCGACCATCAAATACTGACTGCCATACACCAAGTTGTTGATTCAGCTTCAGGAAATGTGCCGGCAACCACAGTGGCTAGACATGTGTACCACAGCCATTGCATCCAGGTACATCACATATCATTGAACATGGAACAAATTTACAGTCCAGTGGCACTTTTAAGACCAACAAAGGTTTATTCAAGGTATGAGCTTTCATGTGCATGCACACTTTTTCAAATACAGTTGAATGTGAGGTAAGATTCAAACTTAGATCACAATGCAGCCAAAGGGATCCACCTAGGCTTCCACATGCATATGTCCATTCCTGGATGGCTATAAAACTTAAGGTTCATTCATCATTGACCACATTTCTAGGGTTATTTAAATGTGAATTATGCAATAAATGACCCATCTAGGAAGAGGGCTTGAAGTCTTAAAAAATAATTTTGGAAATTAATTTGTTAAAATAAAATAAAAAAACTTGGTTGTAGCTTAAGCAACTGGGTATCCAAATCACTAATTCAAATCAGATTAGAACATCTTTAGGTTAATGGGTCAGTAATCCACACGTGCTAAAATATGGGTTACCAGTTAAATCTCTTGAGGCTCCGAAATTCAGATAAACCAAGCAGGGATTAAACTGCTCAGGCTGTATTAGTCCCTTCAGGAAATCCCAAATTGAATGTTCGCAGATAAAGACTTCAAATGAACAGTGGTCAGTCATCTGATGGGGTGAATGGAACAGGCACCTTTCTAAGAAAAGTTATTTCAAAGTGTTCATCATCTACTCTCTAGTTACTGACATCTTGGAAGATATTGAAAGGGAAAGTGAACACGACTCATTTTGAAATGCAGAACATTGTTCAGTGTTATGCTTCTTTGGTAGAGGAACGATCATGATGTCATAAGTGAAGGGAAATCATGGCTGCTTTCACACAGGGATTTTTCCCAGGTGGAACACAATGTGCTTCTGTTTGGGGGGGAGAGTTTCCACAAGAGGCTGTGCTTTTTTGGAGGGGATCCTAGGGTTTTACCCTTTAAGCCAGAGCGAAGTGAAATGCCTTCATGCAAATGTTCTGCTCACTACCAATCCAGGTAGGGGGTTGAGCTAAATTTTCACCTCATTTCACCTCCACACTGCTCACTGCTTTGTCCATAGTGGGGGGTGACTTTTCACACCCCCATGTGACAGTAACAGTCTGTGTTGTTTTCTTTGGCTGCCAGCAATGGAGTCACCCATTCTCCCAAAAGCACAGCCTCTCTTATTCCCTTTGTATGGATATTGGCGGTTTAAGGCAGATACTCGTTCACTCTCTTCATCCAGGTAAGGAGTTTTAGAAAGCTGGTGGCACCCCATTGTTCAGGTACCCTTATTTTTCATGGGATTCAAAGATGCCCTTCTGCATGAGGGAGAGGACTTCCACTAATGGACGTGCTAAAGAAAAGTGAGACAGTGCAATCTTAAAGTTTCTCCGGTCTAAGCCCAATCAGTTCAACGGGCATAGATAGGAGTGACTCTGTTTAGGATTCACTGTAAATCCTGTAGTCTTCCGTGGCTTGTGCATGAGTTTTAAACCTTCAAATAACAGTCATAGAATGCTCTGGTTTTGACCAGGACTCGGGAGGGGGGGAAGAAGAGGATTAATTGGTGAACAAATTCTAATTCAGAGCTTTTATGTTGGATCCAACCGTGAAGTTCTTTTGGAGAAGAACAATGACTGCCTTCAAAGAAGCTTCACAGGTATACATTATGAATCCAAGAAACTGAGCTCTGACTCATCAAAGCTCATGCTGAAATAAATTTTCCTAGTCTTCAAAGTACTATTGGACTCCTGTGTAATTTTTCTGCAACAGACAAAGATAGCTACCCCTCTGGAAATATACATGCAAAGTGACTATACACAACAGATAGACCTCGTCCCAGATGAATGTAGAGCGGATTTCCTCCTTTTTCCAGAGTGTTTTTAAAGAAAAGGAGGAGGAGGAGAGATTGGATTTATACCCCACCCTTCACTACCCAAAGGAGTCTCAGAGTGGCTTACAATCTCCTTTCCCTTCCCCTCCCCACAACAGACACCCTGTGAGGTAGGTGGGGCTGAGAGAGTTCTCCTGAGAACTATCCTTGAAAGAACAACTGTGAAAGAACTTATGACTGACCCAAGGTCATACCAGCAGCTGCATGTGGAGCAGTGGGGAATCAAACCTGGTTCTCCCAGATTAGAGTCCGCACTCTTAACCACTACACCAAACTAGCTCTTGTTTCCACCTCATCTTTCTCCAAGCAGTTCAGGAAAGCATATATGCAATCCTCATGAGATAAGCCAAGGGTGTGCCCCAAACATTACCCGATGACCTTTAACCCCAAGCAGAAGCTTCAAGCCCAAATCAGCTCTACATTCATGACACCTTCTGACCCTCAGCATACTTTCCTTTTTAGAAGTTTTCTTGTTCACCAATAATATCCTTCTGTTGTCTACATGGGAGAAACCAGTTGGTCTCTACTCAAAAGAATAAATGGACACAAATTGAGCACCCAGAATCGCAGCATTCAAAAATTCCTGGGAGAACATTTCTACCAAGACTCTTTTTTATTGCTGACCTGAAAGGCACTCTTCTTCAACAAAGAAACTTCAGAGTGAGACGCCAAGAAACTACTGATTTTTCCCTCAATAGGTTTAATTGTTCTGTCCAGAATTTAAACAGACCCAATAGCTTTCTTGGCCTTTATCATTATTACATGACTTAATGTAACTCCATAATCTGTGAGATCACCATTGTGTGTGGTACGTGGTGACTGCACTTTTCTTGTGTCCACTGAGTTGTGCTTAGGAATGTCACAAACAGTACCCCTTAAATTTCATGCCCTTTTAAGCCACTCTTCTCAACCCCCTCCACTCTTACCTGCTGTGTATTTACTTCTGCTAACCAAGGTCTTTCTTCATCTAAATGAAGTAGGGACGCCAGTCTGCAGAGATCAGATCAGTTCTCCTGGGAAAAATGGATGCTTTGGAGGATGAAGTCTATGGCAGTGTACCCCACTGAGGTCCCTGTCCTCCCCAGGCTCCATTCCCCAAACTCCAGGAGTTTCCCAGCCTGGGCCTTGCAACCCAATATCCCTTACCAGTGGCGGGACGGGGGGTGGGGGGAGGAGCTGGCAACCATAATATGAAGGCCCACCAAAGCTTATTGCTCAATAATTCTGATAACCTTTCTGAGGAAAACCACAGTTGTACTAATTTTCTACACCTGCCATCCACTTCCCAGATATAGCCCAGGATCTGCAATGTGTTTTGTTCTGCCTATAACAAGGCAAATGGTGGTGGGTTGGGGTTTTTGTTTGGGGGGGCCTCTTTATGCCTCTAAAAGACATGATGGGTTGGATCCAGACCAAATCTTCCAACAGCGGAGTGGTACTTTCTTGCCTCCCCCCTCCTGCCCCAAGACCACAGATGTTCCACAAAATGCTGTACTTAAGGGATGGGGGACCCTGACAGACAACATGAAGGAGGTTCGCAGGAGGAAGGGAGAATTAGTGGAATTGACCAATTCAGTCTGGATGGTGACTAAAAGGTAATAAGGATGCATTTAATATATTTCAAGTAACCTAATATGTGGTGTTGTTGTTTATTGTATTAACGTCACTTAGTAGACATATACAAAAGCTGACAATTCCCTTCCCAAGGCATGCTGGATTTGATAAAGTGCTCTTCTTTTGTTTTAGCTTAATTAGGCTAACAAGGAAGGATGACAGCTGTGAAGGTGGGAATGACAAATACCTGCACCTGCCTTGCATTTGATGGCAATCATCCTGACAGCAGATCATCTGATGATGCCAGAGCTATTGTCTCCATGGAAAGAGCTGGCCTTTTGAAAGTCGTCACCTAAAAGGAGATGCAAGAATCTAGATTTGCTCATCTGTATGACTGCTTCCAGCTAGGGGCAATTCCCCATTGTAGACTCATTGTCTCTGTGAATGCAGAGGCATGTTCAATTACAACAGAGCACCCATACCAGATGATTCTCTATTCTTTCCTCCCTTTTGTCTTGTACCTGCAATTTCTTTCCCTTCCCGCACTACCAAATGGCTTTTTGACAGCTTTGGAAAAAAACCGGTAGTAGGTATATCATAGAATCATAGAGTTGGAAGGGACCACCAGGGTCATCTAGTCCAACCCCCTGCACAATGCAGGAAACTCACAAGTACCTCCCCCCACCCCCAGTGACCCCTGTTCTATGCCCAGAAGAGGGCAACCCCCCCCCAGGATCCTCAGCCAAACTGGCCTGGAGAACAATTGCTTCCTGACCCCAAAGTGGCAATCAGCATTTCCCTGGGCATGTAAGAAAGGGCCACGAGAACTAAGCACTGATGCAGCCCTTCCTGCCCTCCCCCTCATGATCTGCCTAAGTTCACAGAATCAGCATTGCTGTCAGATGGCCATCTAGCCTCTGTAGTATTATATCCTTGTAGTGTTATAGCAATAGACATACTACTGAATTTTTAAAAAGTCAAAAAGCCAACCAGTGGCAACGATGGAATGGTAGGCAGAAAGAGGAAATGGCGACTGATGTAGGGAGGGGTGTGTGGAAATCCATACCTTCTCACCTACATGTGTGCAGACCAACGTTGACTCCAAAATTTCCAGAAAGGTTTAGGAAACATCAGGACAAACCTCCGGAAACCACAGAATGTGGTGGAAGGAGTATGGCTGAAGGACAAGCCAGTCCTTCATGCCAAAGCAACCTACGTTATCTAAATTATTTTAAAAGATTTCTCTTTGGAGTGTAAAGTGATAAAGGGGGGAACAGAAGGTGAGGCATTTTTATGAGAAATATTTTGGGGTTTATGTTCACAGTTCTTCATGTTCCTTGGAAATAATGCATGTTTAACATTTTCTGACATGGGCCCTGGTGAACTTGGAATTCAGAACAAAGACTGAGTTTTTGGAGACTGCCATTCACTAGTTCATTTGAGCCACAATTCAGACAGTTTCCCTTCAGGTATCCCCATAGCCAGCCTGTACGACTGTGACCCATGAGGCCAAATTGGCTGTACCAGTAATATTATTATAGCCCACCAAGTGCTAAATTGAAATTCCCCCTCCCATTTGCAGTTTCAGGCAGGCAGCTGAAAACAGAAAGCTTATTGAGGTCCTTCTTGTTCATCATATGTGGCTAGCGGGCTGAGTTCAGCTGCCTGCACCCTGCATGACATTTGACTTTATTCTTTGAACAGAAGCTTCCCTTGTTAGCTTACACAAAATGGTTTTGGAACCAGCCAGAGTTTCAAATGTGGCTTGGTTTTGTGCATGTTTCTAGATGGTAGAAAAGATACAACATGGCACCTGCTGAGACAAGGTATGTGGGTTATGACCATGGGTCATGATGGAACTGGCTCCTGTTCAGAGGTGTCTCTACATAACAGAAAGTTTCACACACACACTCTCTGCTGTGGTTGGCAATCCATATATCCTCCTATCCTTTGCCAAAGAGATGGAGAACTTCATTCCAGGTGTGGGCAGTGGCCTTCCAACTGCTAGGGTGAAGGATGAGGTTATCAAAAGTTGTGACAACTGAGTGAAACCTCTGAGTTTGGAGGAATTATACCTCCAAGTCCAAGATGTTGGGAAACAACTGAGGGATGACCCCCTTGTGAACTTCCAGAGGCAACTGACTGGCCACTGTCGGAAACATAACGCCGTCCTAGATGGACCTTAGTTTGACCTGGGAAAAAGAAGAAGTGGTTTTTATACCCTGCCCTTCACTACTCGAAGGAGTCTCAGAGCAACTTACAATCGCCTTCCCTTCCTCTCCCCACAACAGACACCCTGTGAGTTAGGTGGGGCTGAGAGAGCTCTGAGAGAACTGTGACTGACCCTAGGTCACCCAGCTGATTTCACATGGAGAAGTGGGGAATCCACTGCTCTTAACTACTACACCAAACAATCATCATCATCATCATCATCATGTGCTGTGTGAAGTTGCAACTGACCCATGGTGACCCTAGGCCATGGGTTTTTCAAGGCAAGAGATGAGTAGAGGTGTTTTGCCATTGCCTTCCTCTGCATAGCAACTCCAGTTTTCCTTGGTGGTCTCCCATCCAACTATTGACCATAGCCAACCCTGCTTAATTTCCAAGCTCTGATGAGATCAGGTTCATCTACGTTATTAAGCTGCTATTGTACGCTATTTTCAAAAGTTATAACAGAAAGAACAAAACTCCATACTTTCATGTTAAGTGACCCCAGGCAAGCAGAAGCATAAGACGAGCACTGCTGGTTCAACTAATGGACCATCTAGCCTAGCATCTGGTTTCACATAGTGGCCAGTCAGTTGTCGTCCCCCTCCCCCCGTTGCTTTTAGGTGCTGCTGCTGTCTTTCTTATAGTGTCTGATGACAACTCAACAAGAAATTGGTTTGTGCAACAACATATACCTCAATGCTGTTCAAAAAATAGAGTGGCTCGTAAAATACAGAAGAGGGTACTATTACAGCAGTTCAGCAATGAAATAACTTTTCTCAGCAGGTTCTGAAGTCTTTGCCCATAGATGCTATCAAGAAAAGACTTGGATATCTTTCTGCCAGGAATGTTTTAGATGAGGGATATTGTGTTTTAAGTTTAAGTTACTGGACTGCTCTAGATGATCTATTGTGCCTATGCAATTGTATGAATATTAGGGTAGCTCACTACAAGCAACAAGAGTCCTTATGATGACACTGAATTAATTTAAGTGGAATGGATCTTGGGGATCACTTTCAGAATGAATAAAACATGTCTGAGTTCCCTGGAAAGAAACTTGTTGCTTCCTATCATTAATCAAAGTGGAAAGCGAAACAAAGATTAGCTGAGGCTAGAAATTACAACCTTTTTGATTTGTTTTAGACTTCACACAGTCAAGACGGCTACGAAACTGCCATATGATACTGGCATATTTCAGTCTCTCACACAAAAATGGATGTACTAAATTGCAGCCAACAGACATGAAAATAAGCATTGTGATGTTGGGTCAGAGCCATGATCCTAAGTTCTGCATCCTGTCTAACAACAAGAGGTCAGAGAATGCCTGGGGGAGTTGGGTTTACCAGCTTGGCAGTTTTGAGATGTTGTTGCTAACTCTCCACAACTAGTAGTGGAATGGTATACTCTACCTTAAAATAGGCTGTGGTGGTGATGGCGGAAAGTGCTGTCAAGTTGCAGCTGACTTATGGCAACCTCATAGGATTTCCAAGACAAGAGACGTTCAGAGGTGGTTTGCCATTGCCTGCTTCTGTCTAGTAACCCTGGACTTCCTTGGTGGTCTCCCATCCAAGCACTAACCAGGGCTGACCCTACTTAGCTTCTGAGATCTGATGAAATCCAGCTAGCCAGGGCCATCCAGGTCAGAACAAACAGAGGGTACTCTGTATTTATTTAGTACTTTTTAAAGTTACCCTTCCTCCAGTGAGCTCCAAGGAGTCTTATTCTCCCCACCTCCATTTTATCCTTGCAACAACAACCCTTTGAGGTAGGTTAGGTTGAGAGTTGTTGGCTCAGGGTCACTTGGCAAGCTTCCACGGTAGAGGAGGGATTCACACCTGGGTCTCCCAGATGCTTGTTTGACACTCTGACCACTACGCTGCAAGGGCTCTCATGACTTGCTTCACGTAGGTCTTCATAAAAAAAAAACAAAAAACCTTCCATGCTAGCTGCCGCAATGGGCACAGTGATATGTACTAATGGAAAACCAGATTCCATTATCTCTGCCCCCTGGTTTTCTTTGTAAATTAAATTCCACACCTCTAATAAAAAATTATTCAAGTAATACAAAAGCATAAGGGGCTGTCAGAAAGAATGGGCAATTGTTTCGCTTTGTTTTAAACAGGGTGATCTTCATCAGTTGCTGCATTTGCAAGGCTTGGGATAAACTCTGCACTGCAATGGAAGGCAAAATTAACCACATGACTCGAGCATTAAGGTCAGGGTTGGATTAATCATTATGGTATATGCTGTACCATGCAGAACCCCAGGCCAAATTGCCATGCTTCAGTGATCTGGGAACTTTCCAATGTGAAGAATGTTATAATGGAGGGCTAATATAGCTTATTAGTAACAATGAGCATGAGAGATGGAAATATCTCTTGTTCAAGTCTCATCCCAGCTGTAAACCTTCTACGTGTTCTTTCACATTCAGACCTCCAGTTGCATGAATGGGGATTTTGGCTTGAGAAGTGTCAGGAGGAGGGATGCATAATTCTTTCCCTGTCTACTGTTTCTACCCCCAAAATGGCTTTCCCACCTGCAGACTTCAAATCTTATCTTTCCCGCCTGCAGGGTTCTTATCTTAATACCCAGTTTGGTGGTTAGGAGCGCGGACTCTAATCTGGGAGAACCGGGTTTGATTCCCCACTCCTCCACATGCAGCTGCTGGTGTGACCTTGGGTCAGTTACAAGTTCTCTCAGCACTGTTCTCACAGGAACAATTCTCAAAAGAGCTTTCAGCCCACCTACCTCACCAGCTGTCTGTTGTTGGGAGGGGAAGGGAGAGGAGATTGTAAGCCACTCTGAGACTCCTTTGGATAGTGAAGGGTGGGGTATAAATCCAGTCTCTGCACTCTCTGCTCTGTTTCATCAACATTATTTGATCCCTGCATCTGCTTCTAGGTATACGTTTTCTGCAATAAAACAGTAATATCTGATGAAGGGACTTTTGACTCAGAAGCTTATAACCTGGAATTAATTAATTATCATATGGCAGTGCATGTAGTCAGGGCCGGCTCCAGGTGTCTGGGCGCCCTAGGCAGGACAGCCTGGGGCGCCCCCACTGGGGATGCCAACCTCCCGGTGGGGCCTGGAGACCGGGGGCGGCGGCAGGGCGCTGGCTTTCCTGGAGGCTCCGCAGCTGCGGGACCCCCAGGAAAGCCAGGGAAGGGGCGGGGTCCAGCCTCCGCCCCTCCCTCCCTCCCGGCGCCGGCTTTTCTGGGGGCTCCGCGGCTGCGGGACCCCCAGAAAAGCCGGGAAGGGGGCGGGGGGTCTAGCTTCCGCGCCCTCCCTCCCGGTGCCGGCTTTTCTGGGGGCCCGCGGCTGCGGGACCACCAGGAAAGCCGGGAAGGGGGCGGGGGGTCTAGCCTCTGCCCCCTCCCTCCCGGCGCCGGCTTTTTGGGGGCTCCGCGGCTGCGGGACCCCCAGAAAAGCCAGGAAGGGGGCAGGGGGGTCTAGCCTCCACCCCTCCCTCCCGGCGCCGGCTTTTCTGGGGGCTCCGCGGCTGCGGGACCCCCAGAAAAGCCGGGAAGGGGGCAGGGGGTCTAGCTTCCGCCCCTCCCTCCCGGCGCCGGCTTTTCTGGGGGCCCGCGGCTGCGGGACCGCCAGGAAAGCCAGGAAGGGGGCGGGGGGTGTCTAGCCTCCGCCCCCTCCCTCCTGGCGCCGGCTTTTCTGGGGGGCCCACGGCTGTGGGACCGCCAGGAAAGCCGGGAAGGGGGCGGGGGGTCTAGCCTCCGCCCCCTCCCTCCCAGCGCCAGCTTTTCGGGGGGCTCCGCGGCTGCGGGACCCCCAGGAAAGCTGGGAAGGGGGCGGGGGGGTCTAGCCTCCGCCCCTCCCTCCAGCGCCGGCTTTTCTGGGGGGCCCGCGGCTGCAGGACCCCCAGGAAAGCTGGGAAGGGGGCGGGGGTCTGGCGGCGCCGGCGGGCGCCGGATTAGGGCGGCGCGGGGGGCGCTTACGGGGGGAGTGGGGTGCCATTTGGCGCCCCTCCGGCCGGGGCGCCCTAGGCGGGCGCCTAATTCACCCTATGGGCGATCCAGCCCTGCATGTAGTATAGCCTGGAGACTCCTAAGATCGTATGGCAGCCAGAAGTTCTAGCTCTTTTAGAGTTATGCACCACTAGGTGGCGAGCTAGACTTGTTTTTAAGGCCAGAGATGTTTCAGAGGTGGTTTGCCATTGCCTGCCTCAGCATCACGCCCCTGGTGTTCCTTGGAGGTCTCCCATCCAAATATTAGCAAGGGCCAACCATGCTTAGCTTCCAATATCTGATGAGACTGAGCTAGCTTGGGCTATTAATCAGGGCATTTATACCCTGGAAATCTTGTAGCCTTTAAAGTGCCACCGGACTAAAATCTTACAATGTGACAGAAGCCACGACTTATTAGGTTGAGAACATGCTTGCCTGGAGAGGGTCCCAGGCTTAATCCCTCTCAGCTGCAGTTGAAAAGACCTCAGGTCTCTTGTCTGGAAAGCTGCTGCCTGTTGCAATACAGGCTTCAGATGGACCACTGATCCAGCTTCATGTTAACTGGCACGGCACCCTCACGTTACAAAACACATCACAAAATGTATTAACAGGAGGGCATTAAGAGGAAAGTCTTAAAATGTGTTAAGAGTACAGCAAAATGCTACATCTTGCAAGAATCTTGCTCCTGTGTTTTGAGTGGAGATGTAGATATCTGCAACATTTGTATTAAAGAGAGATGTTTGCAAGACCATGGTTTATCCTACATAACTATTTAGAGGCGTAACCATACAAAAAGATCGTATTTATACAATTCTGATTTGTTTGCTTGCTGGGTTTAGCCATTTGTATTTTCTCTCTAGTCAGCTGATGGAAGAAATTAAAATCCCAGCATCAGGCATAATCCTTATGGATATAAATCTGGGATTGGATGTTGTAGGTTCTTAAGAGAGCCCAGGCACAACGTATACCGAGCTAAGGCAGGATTAATTGGAGAGCTTTTAAATAAAATGCAGTAGGTTAATGCACTGCCATCTTATTAATTAGAAGTAAATCCCTCTGTCCGGGAAAAACATCCATGATGCATCTTTTTAATTTGTGTCCAGTTTTAAGATAACCCACATCACACTTTGCTACCAGCATTCATCTCGTCTTTCTCAGTTACAGAGAACAGGCAAGATTTAAGGGGGGGAAATGGTATACAGATGGACAGATAGACAAATATTGGGACAGCAACAATATGCTACTGAGAAATGGGTGGCAGTTGGCAACCAACATCAAGAGTCCTTCCGCACCACCATGATCCTCTGTGCAGCTCTTATTGCTACTGTGAATTCTGATGGGGAAATTGCAAATTTTAGCTGGGTTCAAAGGAGGGGTCCAAATCAATGCTCCCTCTAAGCTGTGGAGTCCTGTGAGCAAAAATTCTACTTTGTGAGCTACTGGTATTAAAGTTGTGAGTGAGCGATTTGGCTACTGCATAAATTAGTTTGCTCTGGAGCCATCCTTCCTGAGCCAAGCTGTGTGAGCAAGAGGCTAAAAAACTGTGAGCTAGCTCCCACAAACTCAGCTTAGAGGCAACACTGGTCCAAATCACTACTAACAACTACAATATGAACTCTTTTCTTTATTGATTAACCATGATCAAGGAAAGCATCTATTCCTAAGAAAAGTCATGATGTTGGCATTGTTATATTGTTCACCTTTGGTCCTTATAGCAAGTTTTACGTCACAAGAAGCCAATAATATATAACCAATCCGTGAATGCATACTCAACACTGCACTTACTCTAAGTGAATAGAAAAGCGACCTATACTTCCTTCTTAACATACTTTTAAGAATACTACTATTATTACCTTGTAGCATATATAGGCCCCGGTCATACGGGCCGGATAACGTGGGGGGGAGGCGGGGCTATCTGCGCTGCTGCAATTAGAGCTGCCAGAACATGATCCCACATGTTGGCGGCATGCCACGGTTCCTTCCCTCTGCTCCTGCACGTCAATGAGGGGCTGGAGGGAAAAGCTGCACGCCGGCACAATCACACCAAGGGAGTCCGGAGACAGCCCATGGCAAACCATTTGCTAGTGCCTTCAAGGAGGCAGTTTTTTACTCCACAACTTTGGCAGGAAGCCGCGGGTTGGCCACCGTAGTGCTACGCCTCCCAGATGTTGCAGTGTGATCACGCCCGGAAACTCCGCCATTCAATCATGGCTCTCCCACAGCAAATTCGGCGTGTGACCAGGGCCATACAACACAAACTGCTGACTACTGTAGTTTAAGAAAACAGGATCTGTGTTGAAGGTTAGTTTAGGTTAGTTTGCCCTATGAGGTGAGGAATGCAGACTTTTGGAGACTTCAGCTAAAAGCACAGATAACAGAGCTGGCTCAGCACTGTGTCAAAAGTTTCCCTCAGTTCTTTGCTTGACCTTCATAGACATGGCTACACTATGGCCCATTCACATTTCACCATTTTCCCCTTCACTTCAGAGGCATTTGCCACAATGATGAAATGTCCAAATGGCAGTATTCCCCACACTTCTCTTGCCTCAGCCCCTCACATCCACTATTTCCCTCTTACCACTGGAGGGCTTATTTAAATTAATAGTTGCTATACCACTACAGTTTATGATGATCTGATGTCATGATCTACTAGTTTTTTTCAATTCCCAACTTTAATTCTTTTTTAAACGTAAGTTTCTAGCCCATTTTGTTATGGAGATATGAGAGATATAAGTTTTCCACAATCCTTCCATGTCATTATTATTTAAATTATTTTTATGCCACAGGTCACAGTCTAAAAAGACTTGCAAAGCAGCTTCAGGCATGTAAAAAGGCCATGTTAAGAAACACTAAAACTATCAGTAAGAACAATAATAGGACCGGCATAAACCAGTTGATAATTTAAAAGCTGTTATTTGCTGCACACATCTTGAAACAATTAGTGAGAGCACAGTACAGATGTGGCCCTGTGTGGGAGAACACAGGCACACATATGAAGAAGCAGAAGATCCTTCCGTTCTTTGCCTGACTTTGAGAAACCCCTGTGGCAGAATATCTGAAGGAAATGCTGCAAAAAAAAAAAATCAGGATTCGTCACTTGCAAACATTTAATCATATTCTACAGTTGCTTCCAGCTCTGCTTATGAAGCTTTTTGTTCACTTTTTTCCCACATGGGCTTCTGTTTACTTGGGTCGTGAAAGAATGGTTTTGTGTGGATATCTGCATTATGTAATGTGGCAGCTGTGGGTGGGTTGCTGGCAAGGGGGACTGAATGCTAGACCTCTGGACCGAACATCAGAAGCCTTTTTTTGCTGGAGAATAAAAAACAACCCTATAGCAAACTCACAAGGCTCTCTCCCTGACCCAGATTCCAGATATGCATCGTCCTCTATGGTCGGTAACAGGCAGCAGTATTTCCACTCTGAAAGTGCTCTGATTGTGTGGACGAAAGCATGCAGGAGGAAGCAGTTGATCTGCCCCCATAGGCAGAACACACCCCATTTCTTATGCAATATCCATTTATCGCAGATACTTACTTATATCAGTTCCCTTCAGATCCTCTGCATTTTCATAAATACCGGGTATTAGACTTCAAAGCATTGACAGGTTACTTAGCTTTGTGAAAACGGAATCCCATTGATCTGCACTGAACTGCTTGCAGGAAAAATGTATTCCATACCACAGCCTAAAGTTGCAGTCCTATGCCTGCGGGAGTAAGCTCTGCATCTGCTTGTAAGCAGACATGAACAGGATCAGGCTGCAACTACTTTTTTACTTTTACAGTTTGTCTAGTTTTTTCTTGGATTCATTAAAAAGATCTGGCTTCTGGTTTAAGATAAAGCATTACAGGATCGAAAGGAATGATCAACAAACCGTACTATCATTTTCTTGAGTCTAACCAAAGGTGGATTCAGAAAACCAGTTTTTCAGACCAGATGGAGAGGACGGCATCTTTTAAAAAATTACCCTAAACAATGACTATTTAATGTTGGTTCTGTGTTGGAACAACTGCTGGACTTTTCAATGGAAATCAAGTGGCTTCAGCATTAAGTGACCACAGGGGAAGTATGAATGCTCCAGCTGCAATCCTGTGGTCACTTACCCGGGAGTAAAACCCCTTTAATACTATGGGACTTAATTTCAAGAAAACATAGGATCAGGCTGTCTAGCCCAGTGGAAGCAGAGCTAGAGTCAAGTCCAATAGCAGCTTAGAGACCAACAAGAATTTTGTGGTATAAACTTGGAAGCTGTGGTATAAAAGCGGAAGCACATGACTAGAGAGCCAGTGTGGTACAGTGGAAGGGTACTGGTCTAGAACCAGGGAGATCTGGTATTGAATTCCTGCTTTCCACGAATGATACAGAGCGACCTTGTGCCAGTCAGTCTCTCTCAGCCCAAGCTACGTCTGTGAGTTGTGAGAATAAAATGAAGGAGGGAGAACACATGTATGCTACCTGAGCTCCATGGAAGAAGGGTAGGATAAAAACACACTAAACAAATACATTTGCCAGCATATGATAACTTTACATCTTTATCTTATAGCACAGCATGAAATATAACATGCAGGGGTCTTTGGGGGAGCGCACCAGAGCACAGCTCCGGCAGCTTCGGAGGGCAGAAAGGCTCCCGCATGTCAGTTTCCACCATACAAGCTGATTCCAGAGTCTTTCTGCCAGCCAAATGTCAATTTCAGCCCCATTATGTCCTATGGGCCATTGAAGTCAATGGCAAAAACATAGGGTATATTCTGGGGACTGGAGGGGAGGGGGTTTGAGGAGAGGCACCAAACTGACAGGGTAGCTGTTGGAGCCTCTCCCCAAGATACCTCACCAAGGTTCAAGAACATTGGACCAGGGGGTCCAATTCTATGGGCCTTCAAACAGGTTGCCCCCATTCCCTCCATTGTTCTCTACGGTGGGGGGAAAAGTTACTTTTTTCCCACGGTGCTGTTAGTAGCTCTGGGGGGAGGGGGTTTGAGGGAGAGGCTCCAAATTTTCAGGGTAGCTTCGGGAACCTCTCCCCACATATACCCCCACATCTCAAAGCAATTGGACCAATGGGCCTATTCTATGGGCACCCAAACAGGTTACCCCCATTACCTCCATTGTTTCCAATGGGGAAACCCAGCCAGCCGCACTTAAGGCAGGCAAGCAGGCAGCCACCCAGCAATCAGACTCCCCCAGAGAATCTCAGGGAAAGTGAACTGTCTTGGGAGGTGCTTGTTTGCCATGAGAACAAGTGGCACACTCCAGAACAAGTGGCACTGTGGCAGTGCAAGCATGCCACAGTGCCACACAGAAACCTCAAAAGACCAAAAGGTACATCATTTATACATGTATAAATTGATGGTGCGACCTCATTGGACCACTCACACCACCCACACCTCAAAAAGAATATTTATAGCACTGGAAAAAATGCAGAAAATGCAGTTGCCTATCTAGTGTAGGACAAGGCCCGTAGCTAATAACTTTTTGCTCAGGGGGCTCATGTTTTTCTCAGGGGGCCCACCACCAATATTCCCTCTAAGCTGTGGAGTTTTGTGAGCAAAACTTCTACTTTGTGAGCTACTGCCATTAAAGTTGTGAGAGAGCAATTTGGCTGACGCATAAATTAGTTTGCTCTGGAGCCATACTTCCTGAGCTAAGACAAAAATCTGCGAGCTGGAGGTTAAAAAAACTGTGAGCTAGCTCACACTAACTCAGCTTAGAGGGAACACTGCCCAGAACCTACCCCAGTCTTAGAACTACTAAAAAATCTGTTAAACCCCATTTAATAACTCACATTCTGGCGCCCCCCCCCCAGCCAACCAATTAATGGTTGCCAACCTCCAGGCTGGGAGGAAGGGGGCGGGCGCCTCATCCCCCCCCAAGGCCCAGCTTCAGAAGTGCCCAGCGGGCGCTAAAGGGGTGGCACAGCGGCGGCAGCGGGGAGAGTCCCCCTGGCCGCCATGCCTCCCCGCCTCACCCCCCAGCGTCAGAAGCGCCCAGCGGGCGCGCAAGGGGTGGCACAGCGGTGGTGGCGGGGAGAGTCCCCCCTGGCCGCCATGCCTCCCCGCCTCCCCGCCCCCTTCCCAGTGTCAGAAGCACCCAGCGGGCGCTCAAAGGGGCGGCACAGCGGCGGCGGGGAGAATCCCCCTGGCCGCCATGCCTCCCCGCCTCCCCGCCCCCCAAACTTCAGAAGCGCCTGGTGGGCGCTTAAAGGGGCGGCACAGCGGCGGCGGGGAGAGTCCCCCCTGGCCACCATGCCTCCCCGCCTCACCCCCCCCCCAAGCTTCAGAAGCGCCTGGCGGGCGCTTAGAGGGGCGGCATGGTGGCGGCGGCAGGGAGAGTCTCCCCGCCCCCTCCCCAAGCTTCAGAAGCGCCCCGGCTGGCGCACCGCAGGAGCAGGTGGCGCCAGCAGCTCCCCTGCGAGGGCCGGGGGGAGAGGGCCGGAGGGAGGAGGGGGAGCAGAGGATCAGGGAGGGGGCCCGCAAAACCCGCAGGGGGGCCGGGCCCCCAGGGCCCCATGCAGGCTACGGGCCTGTGTAGGACAGGGAGGGGGAAGGAGTATTAGAAGCCACGGTGGAGGCAGGGCTGGCAGGATCACCAAGACATTACTGTTGGGGCAGGCTCCCTTTTTGCTTTAAGCACCTTGCAACCACTGCTGCACCTGTTAGGTGTAGGAGGTGGTGGAGTTTGTTGGAAGTCATCAGAGAGGCTGGGCCAGCAGCATCGCTAAGGTGATCCTGCTGGGGCGGCATCCCTGTTGGATTAAAGTACCCTGGTCCTGCTCCTACAGCTGACAAACACCAGCCTGTCTGGTGTTTGGGGGATTGTATTTAAAGGCATCAGGGAGGCTGGGCCAGCAGCAGTTCTAAGACAATCCTGCTGAGTAAACCTCCCCGGTGGCTGTAAGCATCCCACCTCCTCTCCTACACCTGACAGGCAGCTGCCTGTCCAGTGTAGGAGGGGGAGGGGGAGGAGTATTAGAAGCCACGGTGGAGGCAGGGCTGGCAGGATCAATAAGGCGTTATGGCTGGAGCAGGCTCCCTCGTGGCTTTAAGTACCCTGCAACTGCTGCTACACCTGACAGACAACCGCCTTTTGGGTGTAGGAGGTGGGAGGAGTGTGTTGGAAGCCATCCCGTCTCCTCTCCTACACCTGACAGGCAGCTGCCTGTCCAGTGCAGGAGGGGGAGCGGGGTGGAGTATTAGAAGCCATGGTGGAGGTAGGGCTGCACCTGACAGACAACCATAGGAGGTGAGAGGAGTGTGTTGGAAGCCATCAGAGAGGCTGGGCCAGCAGCTTTGCTTCACCTCACAGGTGGTTGTTGGCCACTCCTGATTTCCTCAACTGTCATTAGCTCTCTGCAGTCCCCTGTAACTGTTGTGTTTTTGGTTTTTTTTTACCTCAGAACACTGAGCTCTGCAGTTAACCAATCAGAGAGTGGGGTGCAGGGAGGCAGATGCCTGGCAGCCTCATAGGAATCAATGGGGGGAGCACATTTTACCCCTTCTTAGGGGTCGAATTTCTAAAAATCCCTTCTTAGCGAGCACCTATGCCACGGTAGGAGTGCTCTCCCCGAATTTGGTGTTTCTAGGTCCAGCAGTTTGGCCCGGGCGTTGATTTTACAGTGAGGGGACTTTCTTTTACATACATAGAAGGAAAATCCACACCACCACTTCACTTTCAACTGTAGAGATTCTCTGGGACATCTTCTGGGCTTGTATTGCCTTGCTATTTCGTCCCATTGGAAACAATGGAGGATGTGGGGCACCCTATTTGGGTGTTCATAGAATTGGACCTCCTGGTCCAATCTTTTTGAAATGTGGGGTTCTTTTGGGAAGAGGGTCCAGTAGCTACACTGCAAATTTGGTGCCTCTACCTCAAACCTTCCCCCCCAATCAGTGAATATACCCTAGGAGGCTTGCCATTTAGTATAATAGCCCCATAGGGTATAATGGAGCTGGATAATAGCCAAATAATATTTGGGAATCTCTATTCTGCTCCCAAATAGATGCTCTGATTTGGTATCCAGCTTCATAAATACAAAAAAAATGCTGAAAAGGCATTATTCAGATATTTATTCAGCTCAGTAAATACTGAATGCACACCCTACTTACAACATTTTATCCTGTCAACAACGCTTGAAGAGTAGGTTCAGTTGAAAGGGTGTGACTGGCCCAGGGTTAAGCAGGGAGTTTCTGTGAGATTGGGGATTTGAACCTAGGTATCCCACAGCCCAGTCCAAAATTCTAACCACTACACCATGCTGGGTATCAATGGTATTGCTTCTGTTTTTATACTTCATGAAAATATTTTGTTCTGCTTTGCCTGTGTTTTTATTATACTTCATAGCACTTTCTGTTATTTTTATGTAATTGTCAGATGATTCAGGAGCCATGTTTGGCTGCGAATGGAATTAAAAAAATGTGATGCTGTTGTTGTTGATACAATGATTATGCCACTCAATTTCTGTGCTTCTTCTTGTTCCATTTACACAAAATATTCCTACCATATAAGCCACTAGTACTCAACTTTCAATTTGATCATATTTTTTCCCAACGCATGTTGCATGTGATTTGTTTATGTAACACCTTTGTTCTGAATCACTGAGCAAGGGGAATGGAAGGACACGGAGACAGCACAAAATGCAGGAAATATAAAATAAAAAGAATGAAAAAAAAACCTTGCAATGATGTGTTTTCCTGTTCATCTGCCTACCTCTTTCTGCTGTCATCTTCAACCCACTGGCATGAGACCCTCTAGTACTGAAGAGCTGTAAGAACAAATTGCCCCTGCTGTAAGTATAAAGAGGACTAGCAGGCAACATTACAACTATGTGCTGTTCGTATACCAGATGAGTGGGTACATTACATTTTCATTGCAAACCTGAGCAAAGTTACACCCTTCTAAATCAATTGAAGTCAAGGCTTGGAAGAGGCGTATCTCTTCTTATGATTACAGTTTCTCTGTTTAAATTGGTGCAGTCAAACATAGCAAACAAACCTCTAATAAGTCTGGCTAATTGTCCTGCTCCCTCATTCCCACTGTCCTTTAGCATGCAATTTATAAAACTTCCTGGTTTGGGAAGTCTTCTGTCTTATTCTAATGTGTTATATTTCAGTAAGAGTGCTTGGGAAACCTAGAATTTCCTTCCTTCCTTCCTTCCTTCCTTCCTTCCTTCCTTCCTTCCTTCCTTCCTTCCTTCCTTCCTTCCTTCCTTCCTTCCTTCCTTTCTTTCTTTCTTTCTTTCTTTCTTTCTTTCTTTCTTTCTTTCTTTCTTTCTTTCTCAAAACTGGGATACTAATTAAACTGGGTTAGAATGTCAGGTTGCTCGAACAGAGGTATGTTCCTGACATTTGAACAAAGGCTGCGTTCAGAGATCACAGCAAACTTTTAAAATATGTTTACACAACTAACTCCCTCCCCATAGGATCCAGTCCACCACCTTCTTCAGGGTCAAGGTAACACTTGCAGTTGCCAGATGGCTTTTTGAATGAATGCACAGATGTGAACATGCTTTCCCCATCATAATATATATGTATGTGCCATCAAGTCGCAGACAACTTATGGAGACCCAACAAGGGGCTTTCAAGGCAAGTGAGAAGCACAGGTGGTTTGCCATTGCCTTCCTTTGCACAGCCTTCCTTGCTGGCCTCCCATCCAAGTACATATCCTGCCTATCTTCTGAGACCTGACAAGATAAGGCTATACCATACCGTGTTCCTTCCCACTTATGACATAATATCCCTGCTATTTTATTAAAGACTGTCTCTAGTACTAGATCTATCCAGAAATCCATCCTCTCATCTGAGGATCATCAAAGTTACATTTGGATGAGAAAGGTTTTTACCAGTATGCATCTGTGGGAGTCATTCCAGCAGTTACCCTTGTGAATGCAAAATGTTTTGGCAGAACGGATCTTAAACAAAACTATTCAGAGGGTTTAAGAATGGAAGGACTGACAACACTCTTCATAGCAGAGGAGGTTGGGAGCAGAAATGACCACAGTTAAAAATCCTCTTACCTGTTTTGCAATGTAGGTGATAACTAGCTTGTGTACAGTGTTCCCACCTGAGCTGCGTGCCAGTGGCTGCTCATTAACACAGGAAACTCCACTCAGCAGCAATCTGGAGCCATGCAGGGTCTTGCACACTGCCCATTTCCCAATATTAAGATTACAGCAGTTATATTCTGATTAGGATGTGAACTGCTCAGCTCTCTGGGGGGGGAAAGTAGAGGGAACATTGCTTATGTATATTGTGTTCCTAGTATATAACTACAGAAGCACTCCCATATATCACACCTGAGTCAAAAAACCATCTAAAATATCAGTGAATCAACATGTGTATCTGAGAAGACTCATGAATGGCCAAAGTCCTAGGAATAACTACCTTGGATCCTTAACATTTCTGTGTTTTCCTTGGATGCAATTGATAGCCACATCTTCTGCAAAGCTGCTTGAACTCTTTCCCCACACCCTTCACCAATATTGATTTTTTAAAATGTGCATAATCTGCATAAGTTGATGTCACACCTGAATTTGCACCTCATGCTGGAATCTTCCTGATCAATGAACATATTTTCATTACATCCATAACATCTGAATTACGTTGAGAACTGAATCACACTTCATTACCAGCAGAATTTTGAAATTCTGAATGTTTTTGTGTCAGGGGATTGAGACATGCTGTGGTAGCATGAAATGTAAAATATGTATTTTAAAGCTAATATTTTTCCAAGTGCTCACCAGAAGCAGTTATGTCGCACTGAAAGGGTCAAATAGATTTGGCTTGCAGTGTTCACTATAACAAAAACGAGGCATTTGTGCTTTCTTCCATCAATGTGAGATGTGCATCTTTCCTAACATGCATAACTTGCAATGTTCACGATAATAGAAATGAGGCATTTGTGCTTTCTTCCTTGAATGCGAGATGCACATCTCTGCTAACATGCATAACACCCTTCTAAGCCCGTTGATCTACAACCCTGTTTAGAATTGGCTATGAAAATGTGAGGCGTAAAACTGTCTCCTGGCCAGCTTACAAACAACACTGAAAGCAACCGACTCATGTGCCCCAAATAAAGCTGCGCGTCCCCCTCATCGCTCCTGCACAAACATATGTTCCTTGAGACTGAGCAGCCGCAGTCAGAGCAGCCCCAAATGGATTGTTATATAAGCCTCCCCCCCCCCCCATGTTTTCGAGAGCAGTAGAGAGATGGAGTACTAGTATGGGGAGGAGGGGGCGCCGCCTCTGCCTCCCTTCTTTCTCTCTGGCTCCGATTGTGGCTGCTGTCGCTCAGGTTGATTGGGAGTGGACGGCGGAGAGGCCTGGCGCAGGCCCAGGCCCGAGGAAAGCTGCTTAGCCCTGCCTCGGTTGCCATGGAGACGAGCAGGAGGCAGCCGCGGCGGCGGCGGCAGCAGCGAGGCTGTCAGTAAGCGAGGGAGCGAGGGAACTCGGGCGCAGGCAGCCGCGGGGGGCTGCAGGAGGGGAAGGCAGCCTCCTCCTCCTCTGCCGCCGCCGCCGCCGCCATGGACATGCACTGCGATTGCGGGGAGCCCACCGCGGTCGGCGAGCCGCCGCAGCCCTCCGGCAAGCTCAACCGGACTGCCTTCAAACTGTTTAAGCGGAGGAAATCCGGCGGCGCCATGCCAAGCATCTTCGGCGTGCGAGGCGGCAAAGGCAAAAGCAGCGAAGGCGGCGGCGGCGGCGGGCAGGCGGGCATGGTGAGGAGCAAGACGCACGACGGGCTGGCCGAGGCGGTGCTGGAGAGCGGCAAGAAGGAGGAACCGGGCGGCGGCGGCGGCGGAGGGGACGAGCAGCGCGGCGACGGGGCCAAGGAGCCGTCCTCCTCCTCTACCTCCTCCTCTTCCGCGGCGGCGGCGGCGGCGGCAGCTGTGGCGGTGGGCAAGTCGCACAGCTTCTTTGCGCTCTTGCGCAAAAACGGCGGCAAAAGCGAGCGGCCGAAAGGGCGCGGAGGGCTCAAGGGGCTCTTCAGCAGCATGCGGTGGCCCCGCAGGGACAGCAAGCCCGGCGGCAGCGGCGGCGGCGCCAAGGAAGACGAGGCCGGCGAGAGCTCCGAGAACAGCCAGCCCAGCCCCAGCCTCCTCATGCCAGGCTCCCTGACTGCCAGCCTGGAATGCATCAAGGAGGAGGCCCCGCGGCCGCCGGCCGAAGCCCCCCCGAGCTCGCCAGGCTTGGCCGGTGGGGACAAGCCGCTGCCTGTCCAGACCACCGAGGCGACCGCTGCCCCTCAGGAGAAGGAGCCGCAGCCCCCCCTGCACAGCCCGCCGGGAGAGGAGCCCCCCGGGATCCAGGCCAAGGAGAGGCACCCGCCGCCGCCAGAGAGCGATGGCCAAGAGACCAAGGAGGACTCGGCTGCGCTAACAGGTGACACCCCCGTCGGGCCTTCCCCCCCTGTTGAACCTGAGTGTGAAGGCAGCCGAGAGAAGGCGGCAGCCCCTGACCCTTCCTCTCTTGATCCACCCTCTGAGCCGTCCATTGACCGTATTTGTTTGATGTTTGCTGACGTGACTTCACTGAAAAGCTTTGACTCTCTTACAGGCTGTGGGGACATTATTGCTGACCAGGAGGATGACGCCGGCAGTGGTGGAGGTGGCAGTGACAAGAGCGCCGCTGGGGTCAGCAAGCCAGGGGCCTCCAAAAAGCCTCCTAGCGTGGTGGCTTACCAAGGCGGAGGAGAGGAGATGGCCAGCCCTGAGCAGGTGGGGGACACCTGCGCCCCAGAGTTCTGGGATACCTTGTCCCAATCGGAGGAGAAGTCGCAGGAGACCCCACGAGGTTCAGATTCCCTTGAGGCCTCCAAAGATGGCAGAAAGGTTCAGGATGGGTCAGCAAGTGAGAAGCACATTGGTGTCAACCAGGTTCCAGCTCACCACAAAGATCAGAAGAGCAGGGAAAAGGAGCAACAGGAGGCTGTCCCCAGCAGTGATGAGGGCTATTGGGATTCTACCACACCCGGACCTGAGGAAGACAATGCTAACAGTATCCAGAAAGAGGTAATTCCCAGGGACAGCTACAGTGGGGATGCTCTGTATGATCTTTACACCGATCCAGATGAGAACACAGCTGCGGTGACTTCTGCAGACGTCACCTCTGTGAGTTGCTGCAAGCCACTGTCTCCAGTAACCAGCACATGCCCAGCCAAAACCCATACAACTTCACTCAAGGATTCCAAGATACCCATCAGTATCAAGCATTTTACATCGCCACATGGCAGTCACGGTCCGGATGCCGGTAATAGCCATCATACTGCACATCACCAGCCCACCAAAAGTGAGATCCCTAGAACAAAAATCCCAGTTTCTAAAGTGCTCGTGCACCGGGCCAGTTACCGGAGCTTAGCAGGGACAACAGGTAAAACAGCCACATATCATGAAAGTGCCAAAAAATAGGAGGCAAAGGTGGGCATGTGAGTCTTTGCAGTTTGGCATTGTTCAATGAAGACACCTACATGTGCCCTTTCTATGAATCCACGAGACATGTGCTTCTAATCATATATATATATATAAATGAATTTAGATTCATTTGGAGCACTTTTTTAACATTTGTATCTCTTTTTTTCTGAAGCACTAAATACTCTGGTGGCCACTTTTCCATGCCTTTTGTGGAAGCAGGACTTTGCTTAGGAATATAGTTAATAATACAAAACTTGTGCCATGAATTCTTCAAAGAGGACACAGCTATGGGGGAGAGAAAACCAAGAGGAGTTTTCCTATATATATAGCAATGGCTTTTTAAATTTTTGTTCTTTTGGCCTACACTGAGAATTGATGTGTGTTCTAGTGTGCAAAAAATGTCAAGCAGAAATAATAACAGCAAAATCAGTACAAGCTCTGGTGTTCAGCGGAGGTATAGAGAGCATTGTCAATCAATTGCAAATTCAACACACTTGTAAAAGATAGTTGTTTAGCAAGAGGTGGGTTTCTGTAATAAGAATTATTTTTTTGCCTGTCTGTCGGTTTACTTTGTAAGTGGGTAATGAAGACATCTAGCAAACTCTCAGATACTTACATCCATATTTTTTTCCAGTGCATAAAATAATCAGGTTCAGGGAATCGTTTTTTCCAAATGCCAGTAAAGAGACAGCTACAATATTTATATGATAAATTATTGTTCATGTATAGATAGATACATATGTTATTTAGTGGTATGTTTTTTTAAGAAAATATATTAAAATGTCTTTCTGTATTTACTAGAGTTAAAACAAAATTAGTTTTTATAGTTAGATAATTTTACAATTGTAGATTTATGGGCCTTCCTAAAGAACCATAAATTAAAGCAAAAATTTATATGGGTTCTTAACAGCCTCCCCCCCAGCCCCGGTCTGTTGTGTTGCTCTTATGCTAGTGATGCATGTGTAATACTGGAGCTAAGGTTCTACTGGTGTCACTGCAAGCCCCTGTTTTCAGGAGTTTCTAAAAACAGAACCTCAGCTTGGACCTTGTAGAGCTGCAAACTCCCCCACTGACCCCGACTGATAGTCCTTTTTTATAAAGAATTTAAAAGAAAATAGCTTTGGATATTTAAAAAAGATCAGATCCTCCCACCCTCCAAGATTTAGACATCGAGATTATTTTACTGTCATAGAAGAAATTTGGCAAACAATGAGTCCATGAAATGGTTCAGTCACCTTGGACATAACAGACATGGTTGAAGGCCACTGAATAGTGGTCAAAGAAGTATGATCATATGATGTGCCTAAAGATCTGTTTTCAAGATAGACTGAAACAGCCTGATAGAACAACAATGTGGTTGTTTAAATGTAAAAAAAAAAACCCAACACCACTAAGCAAAGGAGCTGTTTCAGTGCATCTGGAAAATAGAGCATATTTTAAAACATGCTTTAAAAACAATATATATTCTATGAATCAAAATATATTTCATCCAAGTTAAAACTTTGTTTTATCCTTTCCTTTTGAGTTCCAGTAAGTAAATGTAAGTGGGGGGGGGAATATACAAATAAATAAGAGCATAAAGGTTGTCTGTAATTGAAGAAAAGCTTAGAAATACAATGACTGCAATCTTGCATGCAGCTATATTGCTTAAATCCCATTGGTTTAAATGGCATTTAAGCAACTTCTGTACAGAATTGCAGCCAAAATAAAGAACAAGAATGTTTACTTACATGGCCCAAGATCCAAAGAGCTGCTTTTGGCACACCCAAGGGCTTGGGCATGCCCAGTGTGATTTTAATTTTTTATTTCTTTGAGAAACTCCCCCTGCTCATACCATATCAAAGCTGCTTTTTAAAATCTCCCTCAGTTTCTAAAGTAGCTTGCTGTGTGGCAGTTGGTGATGGGGCTGCTGTTCATGAAACCTTATTCCCCAAATCCCCTGAACATAGGTTTGCCATCCTCCAAATGGCACCTGGAGATCTCCCGCTGTTAACGCTGATCTCCAGGGGCCATGATCAGTTCCCCAGGAGAAAATGACTGCTTTGGAGGTTGGACTCTGTGGCATTATACCATGCTGAGGACCCTCCTATCCGCAAACCTCACCCTGCCTAGGCTCAACCCCCAAAGTCTACGGGTATTTCTCACCCCAGAGCTGGCAACCCTGCCTGGATATGTGAAACAATGTAATAATGTAAACCACTCTTCAGATTCCAATCGAGATTTCTGCTCACAGATTGTAAAGAATTGTGAAATTAGTTATGGGATCCTTAGGGGACTCAAGTGCCAGCAGCACCCCTCTCCCTTTGCTTTCATGGCAAATTGCTTTCGAAAGGGGAGATATTCAAAAGAAGTTTATAATATGGCATAGTGTCAGTTAAAAATAAAGTTCACTGAGTTAACGCAAGCCCTTCTCATTGATCAGCTCTTTGGATCACTGTCAATGATATCTTTGGCTTGCAGCTATGTAGATATAGGCTAAGGTCTTCAAACCACTTAACCCTGGAAAATATTGGGAATGCTGTTGTTAAACATGCAAAAAAGGTTGAGATTGGTCGTGTCTTCCAATGTCCCAGAGGTTGAATGTTATCCTTTCAGTCCATATCCTGTGTTGCTTTTTGTTACAGCCTAATAGCCAAATTCTAAATTTGCTAAGTTGATGATAAATTATATTGAAATAATTGAATCTCCTGAGTAAAATACGTTCTTAGAATCAGAGCTCCAACGTACTTAAAGGTGATTTATTTTGTATACTTTCTCAGAGTGTATTTGTGGGTGGCTGCAAGTGCATCCATTCACACGCAGCCATGTACATATGCATGTATATTCCTGTGGACACACATACTGTACATGCCCACACTTCCGCGTATGCTAATGGGCACATACACTTCCATGCACAGACTAATAGGCCAAGGGTACCTACAGCAAATCTTGTGAGAACATGTTGACTGTTATTTATGTTTGCCTGAGAAACAAATTCACAGTGACCTGATTTTACTTAATGTCTTTGGTGAAGAAGATTTGGGGTTGGAGGTAGGGTGAAGATAGTGATTGGCTCACCCTTGTGTATTCCCACTGAAGGATGTGAGACCACACCAGATTAAATAGTTGCCACCTCGTAGCTGTTGTATTTTGGAAGGAGAGAATATAGAGAACCCTGAATTCTGTTCCTGGTCATGTAACAATCAGCTGTTCTCTGCTTTCCATCAGTGATGCTCATGCCCTTCCTTTTGCATGCTGTTTATGCAAAACTATCAACATTTTGCTTGTCTTGTTTTGATGGAGCACTTGTGTAAAGAAGCGATGTAGGGAACCCGAAAGTCGATCTGGAGAGAGGATGTTGTGATGTGCAGGAGGAATTGCTTACAGGTCAAAAAAAGCTATGTGTGCGCTTTCTGGAGGAGTAAGAAACAACGTTATTGTTTTGACTGTCTTCATTTCTCTTGGAAATTTTCACCATGATGCAAGCCTGTATGTATTAAGAAACACTAGAGTTATCCATAAGTAATTGTCCCTTACCTAAGACACACCATTAAAATATTTTGTCTTTCTTTCATTTTCTTGCTCTTTCATTTCCCATCCTGTTGTTGCATCTCTCCCCCGCTGCCCCCAGAAACAGTCAGAAATGTTTTATGCACCATCGTATAGGGGAAGCATTAATTCTCATCAGTAGCTACTGTGGTTGTTGGCAACATCTGCAGCAGCCTCTGTGATGCATAGGAAAGTGTCTGTATGACCAAAAGTGTTCATGTGACTTTGCTGGTAAAGGTATGTTAGCACAATGTGTACAACTAACTAGCAATAATATATTGTTAAGAAAGCAGCATTTGCATTGGACATTGTCTCTCACATGATGCTTTGATAATAAACCAATAATAGTTTTGTGACTGTCAGCTGTGGTGGAAACTTCCCTGGTTTATTCCACTGGAAGTGCATTAACAACAATAAAGCAAAAAAAAATAACACAAAAGTGCTGTTCCTTTAACACATACACTTGCGTAAATGAAAGGGCTGGCATCTGGCTCGTAGGTCTGAAGCTTTGAAATGTGAAGAAAAGTGAAGGAACGAGGAAGAAATAAGGGCTTCTATAATTTGCAACTATCAGTTGGTGCGTGGTTGGAGCTCATTTGACTATTAGTGCTGTCTGTAAGTTGATGACAATCATTTTTTCTTGAAGAGGAGGAGGAGGAGAATAAGAGTGTGCTTTTTATCACAGTAACAGAGGACTTGATTCACAAGTAAGGGTATGCAAGGCTATATAGACAGACAGATGAGTCTGCATTTTGAGGACAAAAGAGTTTTACACACGTCTGTTTCTACCACAGACTTGTAAACTCACTGAGCTAATTGCCAGAGTTTCAGGTGATTTCAGGCTACAGAAATATGTGAACTTCATTTTCATATCGTGTTTTGTCTGCATAGAAGCAGTGGAGAGCTTCTGCCACAACTGCAACACAACAGCATGTGAAAACAACCACATTACTCAGAGTAATGCTTCCTGTGTGCATCTTAGTGTTTCAAAGTATTCCCATATTTTGCCATGCCCTATCATCCCACTTATGGTTAACCCACATGCCGCAATGAACCAATGCCATAAGAACCGTCCATGAATTATTCACAAAACATACTTTCTTCTTAAGTGGCTAATGATTCTTGAAATTTCCAATTCTGCAGATTTACGACCTTGAAACTAATTTCTTTGTCAGGAGGCATTTATTTTTTTAATAAGAGGAATATATTTGTATTTCAGACCTTAAAACAGTGCCCAGATAATGCACTGAAAGGGATGTTCGGCAGGATGGGTGTATTTCATTTCCTTCTGTAACCTGTAGGGCACTCTAATAAGTTAATGAGTGAGGGTGGAAATGTCAGAGTGCTAGAATTAACACAACAAAATGCAAGGGGATTACCTCACTGATGGCATTCGAAAGAAATGTGTGCTTCAATCAGAGAGATTCTTGTACTTCTACAGCCTTGATAGGCAGAAACGATCTTCCAGGTTCCAAAGATGCTTTATTCTTTGATAACAATGTCATTATTTTTCTTATTCAAACTTTATTTGTGTCAAATTGTGCCCGGGATGATTACTTGTACTGTTGTTACCTTGCACCTAACATGTAAACTGTGTGTCAGATCAGCTCCTTGGCATTTTATACTCCTTGCACTTCTAGGTCATCTGGTAAAATGTTATATGTTTTTAGACTATATTGTGTAACATTTGATAATTCCAATATTTTTCCTTGTGCATGTTTTTTAATGAAATATGTTTTCCTTTTAATAACACAAGCTGCTGTCTTTGTGATCTTACTTTTAAAGTTCCTTGTTCCCATAGGTGTGGTCTGCATCTAAGACAAAGCATTCTCATCTCAGTGAATACGTATCACTCACTGTCAACAGCCCACAATCCACTTATTCTGAAGCAGTTCAATTGACTTCAGTAGCCTGGAATAAATGGTCTGTGGACTGTAGCCATTAACAGTCACAGAAATAAAGCACACGAAGTAGATTTAAGACAGACCCTTTTCTTTATAAAGCAAACACATGATCAGTGTTGCTGAAGAACTGATTGTCCTGTAAACATCCCAGCCACAGCAGTCCTAGGTTAGCTATGCAGCATCACAAGCATTCTGTTTATGTAGATTTCTCCTACGAAAACTCCTTCTCTAGTTAATTTTTAATAGCCTCTGCTGTATTATTTATCTAGACTAAAATGATATTGCAGACAAGTCTTCAAAATGTCCGATTTGGAGGGCAATTTCAACAGAGCGTTCCTATTTCAGAGAAGCCAAATCACCAGGCTTTGCTTAGTGAAGCAAAACAAGTTAGTTGGTCTGGAAATTTATGGGATTTCCCAAGCTCAAAAGAATTCATTGTTGGATCCTGAGCCTCACTTGGATGTTTGTGACCCTGCTATAACAACATGTTTTCTGAAAAGATCTCTTTTTTTCTTTAAAGAATGTTGGGGGTGGGTGATCCTAAAGTGGGTGTTAGAAAGTAAACATTTCATAGTAGAAATGCAGGTTCTGTAAAGAAATTGTTCGAATAGGCAAAAGGACATGTATTCTTCTATGGTGGTGGAGCAATCCCAGAGAATACATGTCCACTGGTTGACTTTCTGTCTGCAGTATCTCCTGTCCAGCCCGCATCCATGTATCCCACTTGTCTGGGATTGTCACTTGTTGGTAACTGGGAGTTTTAGGTGTGCTGTGCCATGCAGGCACTTTGCGAGTCTTTTGACTGCATTCCAGTCCCTTTTGTGTGGTGACTCCATCTTCCTGCATAACATACCCACAGTTGCTGTGATGTCAGGATGCATCAGTGTGCTTATGTAGAGCAATTTTTCCAATTGAAATAGAGTTGGTATTGCACTAAGGAAATTTTACTGTATTTCCTTCAGCTGAAGAAAAATACACTGATAGTAACTGAAATCATGTGGAGTGCAGCTGCAGTGTGCTCTTCAGCTATTTCTTAGGCCGAAATCACTACAGTTGCCAAACGGGCCTGGAGAGAGTTGTCCTGTAACTTTAATAGTGGCTTAATGTGTAGAAAAAGGACAACTGAAGCTTTTCATGGCATGGAGGTAAATAACATCACTTTTTAAATTGCATACTATTAAGCCTCTATTAAAGGGACATGATATGTTTTCCCTCCAGATAGCTGGTAACCTTAGAAATCACCCATTTGCCCATGTATGTATACTGGCACTACTACTGTTCTGATCAGCACAAGTGATGAATACAAGCACAAGCTTGGGATGGTCGTCAAACCATGGAGCTCCCCCTACAATAACTATGTTGAAATGTTTTGGGAGGGCTTCTGGTCCCCCAGGGAAGTTAATCTGAGAGCAAATACAACATTGCTTATGTATACACTGTATATTTCAAACACATTCCTCATATAGGCATTGCCAGAAGAGCTTGTCAAGAGGGCATCTTTGGTGGTTTCCACACAGGGACAAGGTTATGTGGTTTTCCTGTTGCTGGTGTGGCTACTAATGCTACACAGCTGCAACGGAGCTTCCACTCAGCAGGTTTCCCTGCAATTTCCATACACTGAGGGTTTTCGGAGGGGGTTATATTTAGTAATTGAATATTAGTATACTGATATAATGTTATAACAATATGTGCAACATATCCTCTGAATTCTCATGTTTCATTACAAAAACTAAGTCTCTAACCTATTTCCTTGAGGAGATATGTCTTTCCCTTTAAATCTCAACAATGGAAGGAGCAATATACTTTTTTTAAAATAAATGAAAGCTGGGAATTCAGGGAACCTGTTACATGTGCCTTTATAGCGTTGTATCGATATGAAATTCAACGGAGGATTTTCAAAAACAAAGGCCCTTGGTAGCAGGAGAAGGAAATGGACAGCATGGGACCGTGTCAGGGGAAATGGCTGCCGTGCAGGTGAGGAAGTCTGAACTTTCCCACCTGCACAGCAGCTGTCTCAGCTGTACTTCACAGCAAGGCAGATTTTAGAAAGATAGGAGAAAGACTGGGGAGGTACACCAATGTACCACAATGCTATGGAGAAACAGCAAATGTATGGAAATGGCCCCTGTCAAACATAAGCTTGTTATATAATGTGTGGAACTACTCTCTGTGTGAGCTCTGATGAACATTGTATTACCATGTGAAAGTGGTCGGCACGTTTGGGGTGCCTTGGCCTGCATGTAGACAAGTACAGGAATAGTGAGGGAGAGTCTTGAGTCAGTAGGGTTCCCCTCCCCTCCACGTAGTTGTTTAACCATTTTTAGTACCGTAGAGGTGATTGGCTTGAATAGGCAAAGAAATGTTTTTACTCCTAATTAATGTTGCCAAGACAAAAGAACAGAAAACAGAAGAAAGGATGGTAATGTGTTTTCTCACTGTGTTGCATGGGATATATGTGATAGAGTTTGCATTGGGAAGGAATGGGCAGGGGCAGACAGCTAGGAAAACACAGGGTTATAGCATGTCATTTCATTCACATGCATCAGTAAACTAAGAATAGTGGAAAACTCATGTGGGAGTCCCAATGAATATGTCATTCCTTTTCATTATTGGTGCCAATACTTCTGATAAAACTGACAGAAATGACAAGACAACAACAATGGTGTCAGTCTGCTTTTTACATCTGATGGCTTGGTGTGCCCATGAAGAACCCCATCCTTCTGAATGGTGCAGTGTGGGGGGAATCCTATAAGGATACAAGAGACTGTAACCTTATTGTGAAAATGCTAGTGGTTATGCACATACATAGGGCTCTCCCTTGGAAATTCCACCCAAACTTCAGCATTCCCCTACCGTGAGCTGTGAATCTGGCTGGATATAAGATCCAACTTAGAGTGGAGCTGAATGTGTAGAACAGTGTTTTCCAGCCTATGGGCTGGGACCCAAAAGTGGACTGCAAAGCCTCTGAAAGTGGGTCATAGGCTAGCTCTTCCTAATGGCTGCCCCTGCCCTTCCCATTGTTCTCTTTTGTATCTTAGAAACCAAGATCTGACCCTGGGAACAGTATCTTCCATTTTTTCTGCACTGCATCTACATGTTGATCAAGTACAATGTGTCCTAATGGTCACTAGATTGAGTGAGAATCTTGGTGGGGTGGAATTGGAGAGAGTAATCAAGAAGGGGAGGATGGTCAAAGGCAGGAATATAACCTCCATAGGCAAAGACTGTGTTATGTCAGAATGCCACTTGCCTGTGGTTCGTAGTGGGGGCAGCTGCGCTCCTTGTGTGATGTTTGTTGGTTTCTCAAAAATATCTGACTGGCCGCTGCAGAAAAGGGACTGCTGAACTAGATGGGTCAGCCTTGGATGGGTCGCCATATCAAGTACATTCGAATTTGTGGGTCACCATACCAAAGAGGTTGGGAACCGCTGTTCTAGAAGACCAAGCACTGCTTGGTTACACTCCATCAACATAGTCTGTCCCTCCGTGCACACATAAGCAGTATTTGCTATTACCAGTTAGTGCTGTCTTCACGCAAAGCTCCTCTGTGCCCTGATAGCACACACATTTGGCTTGTAATAGCAATTGGCACCTCTTCCTTCCAGTGCCAGTGTATTTTTAACTCGTCTTCCTATCACTACCACTGTGTATCTTCTCATTGCCTGCAGTGCATGCACCCTCCTCCTCTGCCAGCAGTTATTAAATTTGGCTGATCCTCCATCCCATTTGTCTGCTGCCAGCAATGCTTTCTCCATATCCCTCCTCCTATCACCCAAACAGCAGTGAATTGTCCAGGAACATCCTCTTCCTCTGCATGCCAAAAAAATGTGCTATTTCCCACAACCAGCGCTGCAAGCTGTATGTGCATGTCACACCTCGGGAATGTGTGTTGCATGAACATCATGAACCATTCAACGTTATGAGCACCCCACTCCTTCAGGCTAACTCATCTTTGGAAATCTCTCCTTTGGCACTACATCCTAAATTTATTGACCTTCAGCTAATAGTGTGTGGTTCATTTAAAAAAAAATTGCAGTTTATTCATGAATATTATTTGAAAGTAAGTGTTGTTTAGGATGGGGGTCACTGTTCATGGTGAAAAAGCAAAATTAGTACAATGAATGGTGAGCAGTTGGTTTGTGTTTTTGACTCCTAAATCCATATGGACCAGAAATAGATAAATAATAGTTCTTACCCAGGACAAAGGAGACAAGTTGGCATTTTCTGAGCTAGACTGAAACTGATGTAGTCAGAACCTTCGGACACAAAGTCAGTGTCACTTAGCACAGAATACTAAGCACCTTAAGAAATTTTAACTATTCTTTTATGCAAAGGAGTAAAAGGATTTATCTTCCCCCTCCCTTCTCTTTCTCTGCCTTTGCATGTGCTGAATAATTGTAATCCAGTCAGTGTTACAGACTGGTAGTCATTCTGGAATCAATAATCCAAAATAAAATATTTTGATTTTTGAGTGTGTGTCACATTGGAGTGAGAATACTGAAAATGTCTACACTTTAAGGCAGAATTATTTACATCAAATGGCAACAGACTTGGCTCCCAATTCAAAGTGTAAATAATATCCGACTGTGCTTTCTACTTCAGCTTAAAGATTTAACCTTTTATTGCTTTATTGAAAGTACACACTGTCTCATATACTGTTTTGGTAATATTTTTTCTTTGTATCTGTTCTAAATGCAAATCATGTCTGCCTTTTTTTTTAATGTGTTCCCTTCTAACAAGCAGCCACTCCAGGACTTGACCCTGGTGTTTGGCATGTTCAATTTGAAGCTAACACAATCATTGCTATCCTTAATTTAGCCTGCAATGGCAGAAATTGGATCAGATCTTTTCAAGTATGGCGAATCCTCTCAGCTGTCTATTGTGTTGCTCTGCCTGCCCTCGTTTTTGTGAGATGTGAACAAATCCTCCCCCCTTGCCTTTTGACTGCAGTTTCAAGTACAAAACCATGTTCTTTAGTGAGATTATGATGTTGGTTTGGGATTGTAAGAACCAACATATGATTAATTATTATCATTATTACTACTACGGCTATTATTTATTTTGGTCTGTGTTCCATTAAAGAAATCACCATTCAAGTATCAAAGTAGTTCAGTCCCTTTCCCCCCCCTGCACAGACACATTGAAGAAAAAAGGGTTTTTCCCCCTTTGCTTTGAATGACTGGCTTGTTTATACATAAATAGCTGTAGCCACTGCCAGTGTCAGTGTTCTAATTATCCTAATTTTCTTGGGTCACAGGTATTAGTGGAGCAGCCATGGATCCTGGAGGCAACGATAATGGGGTGCAAACAAGGATTCAGGACTCCTATCCTTTCCAGGCATTATATCTACATGCACCAGCAACTTGGTGGCCAGCTGGAGAGCCTCCTGATAAACAACAGTTCCCATGTTGTTTGAAGGGAGGGATACGTTTTAGCATACAAGTTCAGCTTTGGATTTTCTAGGGTTCAGGTCTGCACATATCACAGCTGTACATGCATGCAATATATGCGTGTTCCCCCTGTTGAGACAATATAGTGACTGCACATATAGGAAGCATTGTGGGTAGGACATGCTCCCGTTACCTGTGGTTGCTGGGCTCCTGGTACTCAGAAATATAGCACTGGAAAAGAGCTTCCATGTTTTTGCAATCACAGACATTTGACATGATCCAGCTAGGTCATGCACACTAGAAGTAAGCGGTGTGCATAGACAATATGGATGCAGGTGTGCCTTTGCATGCACCGCTGTCTCATCTGGACCCTAGTGAACTGTGGTCTAATGATATTTGTAGGGATTCTCAGCCCTGTCTGAGGATTGAAGATGTTACCTATAACTAGCCACCTATGGCAGGTTCTGGTTCAGAGCCACTCTCTTCAGGATCTGTAATTGCTGGCTGGTTGGGTGTGTAGTTACATGACGACAGGAACAAACAACTTTAAAAGGGATCAGAGAGACTCATGGAGAATAAGTTTATCAATGGCTATTAGCCATGGTGACTGAGGGAAACCTCCACATTCAGAGGCACTAATCCTCTGAATCCCAGAGCCAGGAGGCAACATCAGAGGAAGGCCTGACCTCTGTACTCTGTTGTTGGCCATCCAGAGGAACTGGTTGGCCACTGTGTGAGACAGGATGCTGGACTAGATGGACTTCTGGTCTGATCCAGCAGGGCTCTTCTTATGTGCTTATGTTCTTATTTATTATCATATATGTCCACCTTTTTTCTTCTAGAAATGACAGGATCCAAAGAAGGATTGGGTTCTTGTGTGGTGCCTATAATAGTTGTGTAGAGAAAAGAATTTCAAATGGTGCAGCTGCCTTCACTGCATATCAAATTTGAGGAATTCTAATGAGCGCCACATTACACAAATTGTACACGCTCAGGGTTTTTATTTTATTTACACAATTTATACCCTGCCTTTCTGCTTTCATTGGGTCCAACAAGGTGGCTAGTAGATTAAAAACATACATGTTAAAACCTATTGAAACTAAATCAAAACACTGGGATCACAGCTGTTGAAGACCGATGGCTTAAGTAAAGCATAGTACCAAGATGTGACAGCAACAGTCTTGGTTGGTGTGTCAGATATGGAAGGTAAGATCTATGGATGCTTATTGTGAACCAGCCGTTTTATATACAGGCAACCCTACAATACCACTTCGTTAATGTATGTAAACATGCTACTATGGATGTAATCCCTTTTGACTGAAGAGGATGATTATATCTTGGCTTAGAATTGATGCCGAATCACGGCTTCATACTATGTGAATTGGTCTGGGAAATGGTTAAGCTTGTGTGCTCCTCCTCCTCCCTCTCTCCCCTCACATCATGCCATGAGCTCATTAATTACTTTAGTGATAAACCACAGCTTGCTATTACAGTGAAACCAGCAGACTGTGCTTTGTGCTTGCCCTGGGAACCAGGAGTACAAAGATGTGGATTTGTGCGAACAATCTTCAGCTGCTGTAGATTTTCCAAGTTGTATGGCCAAGACCACGGCCATACAACCCGGAAAATCTACAGTGGCTAATGAACTTCGGCCATGAAAGCCTTCGACAACATATCAAACAATCCTTGTTTGCAGGGGAAAATAAAAACATAGCTGGTTGGTTTGGATGTAACAGCAAACTACAGTTTGCCACAAAAGTGGAGTTAATTAATTCAACTGTGGCATGTAATGGAAAGAGAAAATTTGAAACACCTTTGAGGCTTCTGTGGGTAGCATTAAACCATAATTTCTGTGGGTAGCATTAAACCATAATTTCATGGTATATCTGAACTGAATCATTACCACCTTCAGTGAGAGCAGGGGAATTTGGCCTTTTCCAGGATAAATATCAGCAAGGTCTTGTCCAAAGTGATACAGCAGCCTCCTAGAACTCCTACTGCTAAATTATTGCTGTGAAATGCAACATAAAATATGACTCTTATTAGTAGCAATTTATTTTTTTTGCCTCTGAATAAAAAAAGGTAAATGGTCAATTTAAACTAAATCATAACCTTTTGGTACACCGGATTTCCATTTATAGCTGGCACTCAGAAGAGGAAAATACTCAAGAAGGATTTAGCATATATTTGAGGAAGCTTGACCGAGACTGATGTGCATTGTTATAAAATATCGTGTTCATGTTGCGGGCCGGGATGCAGGGCTTGATAGGACCGAGGAAGTCAAGGCACAGTCCGGGGTCAAGAGCCAGGTAAACCAAACAACTGGGAAAACCATGTCCAAAATGCAAGGCAAAGCGGGGTGGTCAAGGTGCAGTCCAAGGTCAAGAGCCAGGCAGACAAACCAACCAGGGAAACTACATCCAAAATGCAAGGCCAAGCGGGGTGGTCAAGGTGCAGTCTGGGGTCAAGAGCCAGGCAGACAAACCAATCAGGGAAACCAAGTCCAAAACACAAACCGTCAGAGTTGTCCATAAGCCAGAGTTTCTGAGAGTCAAGAGTCCTGGATTCAGAGGTTCAAGGTACAAGCCGAGGTCAAGGAGCCAAAGATGTCAAGACAGGAGCCAGGGATCAGGAACACGAGCAAGGAGGTGCAGAGCTTCCTCAAAATGACTAGTCACTGGCACGACTTGCCGGCGTGAGGGCGAGGGCTAAATAGCTCACTAAGCTGCTGGCAATTAGTGCACCCCAAGCATGTCTTGGCTCCTGCTAGTACTCAGGGCTGAATGAGCATCTGTGGCACATGCGTGCCTCTTGCTGCCGGGCTGCCATGTCCCGTCGACGCTGCTATCGCAAGCGGGAAACCGATGGAGGCAAATTGGGGGGAGTGCTGACTTGGCCGGAATCTGCCTCAGCTGTTGCTGGGGCAGCCTCCAAACTCTCCGCGCTGCCAGGTGCGGGATTGTACAGCTTCGGGAGCTCATCCCCAGCAGCACTTAGCTCCTCTGCTGGAGCCGTGGGCTCGGATTCAGCAGGAGCCGTGACAGTTCAGCACTTTGAAACTGACAGTTTATTTGTCATTAGAATAATTTCCCTGTGCTGTTTAGCTTAAGCTACTTCCAGTGCAATATAACATATGGCAAAATTTAAGATAGGAACTAGAAAAACCCAGAATCCCCTTCTCATTTCACTTGACCTTTTTGACCCCCAAGCAGGTACACCATACATGGCCAGCTCTGAAGACTGAAGATCTCACCAGTACAAGGTATGTGGTTTGAAGCTAATAAACAACAGTTGGGTAGTAGAGCATTCTTAACTTTCTTTACACCAGGCACAATCCATCTGCAAGTTCTCCCGTGTTCCAGCTCTACTCCACTCCGTGGGGACAGTTGGCAGCAATGTTCTTGTGTAGCTCCTGTTCATTTTATTAGGGCTTGCTTATATAGAAGAACTTTATAAAGGATTGTGTCCAGTGATACTGTAGCATCCAGTCTTACTTTTATAAAGTATTTTAAGAACACAAATAACCTTGTTTTTACTTTCTGCAAGTTTATATGGTGCTTATATTTTAGTGCTGCAAGTATTTATATTAGGGTTTAGGGTTACCAACCTCCTCCTGGAAATACAACAGATCTCCAGGCTACAGAAATCAGTTCCCCTGGAGATGGAGGACTCTATGGCATTATATTTCCCCCCAGGCTCCACCCCATCCCCAATCTCCAAGAATTTTCACACCCGGAGTTGGCAACCCTAACCTGGTCTTATTGGGTCATTGCCCCCCCCCCCGTCCCAGTGCTGATGCAAGCACGTGGGCACATACGTTGGCTATACAAAGGACATATTGGTTTTTGTTGACTGGTGAGAATATAGTTTTATGCAATCGCATAGCAGGAACTCCTTTGCATATTAGGCGACACAACCCTAATGTAGCCAGTCCTCCAAGAGCTTACAGTAGCCCCTGTAAGAAGAGTTCTGTAAGCTCATGGAGGATTGGCTACATTAGGGGTGTGTCGCCTAATATGCAAAGGAGTTCCTGCTACAAAAAAGAGCCCTGGTACTGATACAGTTTGGTGTAGTGGGTAAGTGCACGGACTCTAATCAGGGAGAACCCGGTTTGATTCCCCACTTCTCCACTTGCACCTGCTGGATGACCTTGGGCACGCCATAGTTCTGTCAGAGCTGTTCTCTCAAGGACAGTTCTCTCAGAGCTCTCTCAGCCTCACCTACCTTACAGGGTGTTTGTTGTGGGAAGGGGAAGGGAAAGGAGTTTGTAAACTGCTCTGAGACTGAGTGAAGGGTGGGATATAAATCCAATCTCCTCTTCTTCTTCTCTCTTCTTAATGCAAAGATGAAGTCCTACAAGCATTGTTTTGAAGTAACTATTCTTGATTTCAGTAGAATGAATTCATTAGCACAGATTATTTATTACACTGATACTCTGCTTCTCAGCCCTACCCCCAGTATCTCAAAGCTGCTTATATGTGTCCCACTCAAACATCTCACCGGACTTACAGATCAGTAGATTGTAACAATACATTTACTTGATAGAGATAAGATGAGTGGGCATAATATATGTAACTTCCATCAATTTCATTTAACTGTCAAAACATGACGTTCAAGGCGAATTTACAAAAGCAGTAAGGACAACCATTGCAAAACTAGCATCAAACCAGACAGTGGAGAAAACAAATTCAAAACAAAAATGCAGTGACGCCCAGAGGTGACTGGGTGAGGGCTTCAGGTAGCATCTCTGTGGGGAAGAGCTCTCCTTCTGATCCCTTGAATAAAACCCAAGACATTGTGAATGTGGTTCTGATGCACTGTTGTGATGCAAACATAAGAGTTCCATGAGCTTTAATGTCAGGAGCAGCTCTGAACACACAGTACTTGTAGAGTATCAGTCGTAGAGCATCTGCTTTGCATGCAGGTGCAATCCCTGGCATCTCCAGGTAAAAGGATCAGGTGGTAGATAGTGGAAAATGTCAGAGTAGACAAGACTAACCTTGAGAGAGCTCTGGTCTGACTCTGTATAAGGCAGCTCCATGTACTTTTGTGTGTCAAGCTGTCCTTTCCATTAAAGAGTAATTGGTTTCAAACATCTTCTGCAGAAATTATGAAGGAATAGCTGGAGCATACTCTGATCCCAAGTAAGACAGTATTAGGCACATGTTTGCATTGTCACTAAATATGATTAAATCAAGGTATACTTGTATTACTAGATTTCCTCAGAAAATCTGGAAAAAAAATTCCCCTCACCCTTCTTTGTAAAACAGGTAGTACCTGTTTTATATATGGCTACGGGGTCACCATAAGTCAACTGTGACTTGACTGGCAAAAAAAGAGAGTAAAGCTGATCAGTTCTGCATTCGAGTTTCCTCACAAGGTGCAGCATCCAAAACAAATTATGCTGTAGAAGAAGAGAAAAGGTGACAGGACTACAAATGCAGAAAGGCCGATGTCAGCTCCCTGACTCAGAAAGAACTGTGATTTCGGGCAGAGCTACAAAGCCTCCCCTTTTCTGCACCAATTCAAGTGACTCCGTGGTCACTATTTATAGAACAGCGCTTTACAGTTCCATTAGCATATCTTCCCTCTGAGGATCTACGTGACTAACCGGAGCAAAATCCTTGTCTGTTCGGTTCTGCACAGAAAGGCCTGTGTGAAACCAGCCATTAAGAAGAATTTTACCGCTTATCGGTCCCTGGAATGAACCAGCAGCTTCCAGCATTACATGATTTATGTCTCAAGTGGACACCTACAAGGTACTGTTGTATTTGCAAGCATAATGGAGGAGGAAGTGTTTATAGTTAGCCAATGGCAGGATGTGCCAGCCCATCTCTGGCCTGTGATTTCGGGGGTCTGTCATCTCATGTACCTACTGACTGAGCCAGCTCCTTGTGCTGCAGTCTCAGCTGTCAATGTTTCATTAACGATGCTACAACCAAATGAGCATAGGAAAATACAAAGATACTGCCAAGAGGAATGGGGGCTCAGAGGGCCAGCTGGTGATCTACTGAGGGTTTTCTTATTGAAGAAGTCTCTTTCTGTGCAGGGGGGTTATCATCACCAATTGTGGTGCTATGCTGCTGCCTCCTGAGCCACCCAAAGATGTTGTGAGCAACATGTGTTAACTAACATCCCAACAGGAGGTGCATCCCAGTCCCTCAATCCCAATCCAACCCAGTTTGGTGTAGCAGTTAAGAGCATGGACTCTAATCTGGGAGAACCAGGTTTGATTCCCCACTTCTCCACCTGCAGCTGCTGGTGTGACCTTGAGTCAATGACAAGTCCTTTCAGAACTGTTCTCTCAAGGGCAGTTCTCGAGAGAGCTCTCTCAGCCCCACCTACCTCAGGGTGTCTGTTGTTGGGAGGGGAAGGGAAAGGAGATTGTAAACCGCTCTGAGACTCCTTTGGGTAGTGAACGGCGGGGTATAAATCCAATCTCTTCTCTTCTTCTTCAGTTCCTGCTCTGAGCAACCAGGTGGCTGAGGTGTCAGTGTGTGTGTGTCTGTGAGCACTTGAATCCACTTGCAGGGGATTGTAGCTCCCCTCCTTCCTAACTTTCAGGTAACTTGCCACCAGCTAGACTCTTGGTGTTTCCCAGTCTCTCTCCCAGTTGTCCAGCTCAATGAAAGTGGGGTGTTGCCTGGGTATGTATACAGAAGATGCTATTCCCCCATCCCTTTTCAAAATCTTTTCATTGTATTCCTTTTGTTGAATCTGATTGTATGTTTACGTGTTGTAAGTTGCTTTGGGCCCTTTTAGGGAGACAATAAATATACACGTTGCCCTGACCTTCATCATCAGATCTTGGAAGCTAAGCAGGGACAGTTCTGGTCAGCGTTTGGATGGGGGACCACCAAGGAATACCAGGGCTGTGACACAGAGGAAGGCAATGGCAAACCACCTCTGAACATCTTTTGACTTGAAAACCCCAAGGGATTTTCACAAATTGACTGCAACGTGATGGCAACCCCCCCCCCCGAACAACAACAACAAAAACATGTTAACTAACTAAGCCACCTGTCTGCCCAAAAGGTGTTCTGGGCCATGCAGGTATATGAGTTAGTCACGCAAGTGGGATCTTGCTGGGTTAGCTGTCAAGACCTTAGTTTGCCCCCTGGGAAGACTAATTTCTACTGCTCTACGTCTCTTACTGCCTTTCCAGATGGTAGTGGGTTTCTTAACAAGCTTTCTAACCTCCCTTTTTCCTTGGGGATTTCATTTCAACCTTATCTTGTCTCATCCGGTTTTCTCCAAGCTGGTGATTTGTATTCGAGGTGTCAGATATTTTCTCCTACAAGATTTTACCAGCCATCAGAGGCTGTTTCAGAGGCTTAATCTAAGGGCATTTTTACTTTTTGCATCAGGCACCATTCTTGTACTGGTCACTCTATGCAGCAACGTCAGTGACACAGAAATGAAAAATGTAAGCATCTTTGTTTCGCTCTTCAGGCCCATTAATCTGCATCACGGAGGCTCTTTACGGCCCCTGGAGTCCTTCCATTCTGATGGTTCAGCTTTTTTGCCTTCCAATCACCTCCATTATGGTGTCTAAAATGAATTAAGGGGATTCTCCAGGGAAGAATAGTTAATACAATATTGTGTGAGTAGGGGAGTGGTCTGGAGTCTGTTTTACGCTTTGCCACCGATTCTCCAAAGGCTCTTGAACTCATCCTTTATGCTTGATGCCTGAAAACTCATGACGTAAGCAAATACATACAGTGACTACAGAACATACATTTTATCAGAACTCTTCAAACATTTAGCTTATTACTTCAGATCAATATGTGTATTGCCCTGACCTGGATAGCCCAGGCAAGCCCAATCTTGCCAGATATTGGAAGCTAAGCAGGGCCAACCCTGGCAAGTACTTGGAACAGAGACCTCCAAGCAATGCTCCCCCTAAGCTGTGGAGTCTTGTGAGCAAAGATTCTACTTTGTGAGCTCCTGGCATTAAAGTTGTGAGCGAGCGATTTGGCTACTGCATAAATAAGTTTGGTCTGGAGCCCTCCTTCCTGAGAAAAGATAAAAATGTGTGAGCTGGTGGCTAAAAACTGTGAGCTAGCTCACACTAACCCAGCTTAGAAGGACCACTGCCTCCAAGGAATGCCAGGGCTGGAATGCAAAGGCAGGCAATTGAGCCACCTCTCTGAAAATGTCTTAGTCCCACTAGGGGTCACCAGAAGTCACCATGACTTCCAGGCTCACAAGCACATACATGCACACGCGTGTGCGCACACACACAATTTTTTTGTTTAAAGATTCAGCCCTTTCCATATCTGCAGCTACTAGGCATTTGCTTTTCTTCCTTTTGTTAATCTTCTCTTTCAGGGTGTATTTCCATTTTTCTTCTACTTTACTCCTTCACCTCTTCCTCCATTTTTCTCAACCATTCCCTTTCCTGACTCTCCTTTCTTAAGCTTCCCTTTTTCTTATGGCATGTTGATAACTGAAGTCTCTACCTCGTCTTTTCCTGGATTCATGTTTCTTCTGTTCCCTCTCTTTCTAAACTCCCCTGGCTCCTCTTTAGGATTAGACACACCCAACCAATAGCAGCTACAGACTCTTCTGTCTGACCCCTCTGTGATGTTACAACTCCTCAGCCAGTCATTGTCAGAAGAACCTTCATCACTATTACAAAACCTCAGCACATCTCAATATACAATCTTTCACCAGTGGCATCCAGCTCCTGTTCAGATCTTCAGAAAATATGGAAATAGCAATGATAAATGTTGGTTCTGTGGAGATCTGAAAGCCACCTTTTTGCATATGTACTGGTCCTATATTAGAGGAGACTCCTTTGGGGGTATGATAGTTAATTTGATGCCTGTAGCTTTTGAAGTAACCTTGAAGAAATCAGCTAAGCTGGTTCTTTTCAACTGCATTGTGTCTATTCTAAAACAGTATCAGACAATATCATTGTACTTGTTAACAGCAGTGTGCCTAGTATTGCTAAATCTTGGAAATCAAATAATAGACCATCAATAGATGAGTGGTTATTTAAAGTTAAAGAAATGTTTAAATTGCTGAGATTAACTTTATTGCAAAGATCATAAGATACTGAAGATTTTACAAGAAACTGAAATGATGCCATTTACAAAACTGAACATGCTTTACAGTAAATAATCATGTAATATTATGTCTACTATGTATAGTATAAGATGACTGTGTTGTGTATCATTTTGGAATTGTTTGTAACTCTATATAGAATGGGGGGAAAGAGAAAGTGGGGGAAATAGACTCTTTCTAGCTGTACAGAGCTAATGTACCTTAATCTGTATATGCTTTGCATATTTTGATCTTTTTTTAATATTACATCCTCTTTTATTTTCAATAAATTAAATACAATATGCTTTAGATTTACAGTGTTATGTGTAGACTCAGAAAAATATTTTGCAGATGGGGAAGAAGAAAGGCACGGCAAAATTTCCCCGTTTAAGCAAAGAGACAGTGACTTGACAAAGCTTATCCAGTAAATTCTTTGCAGACTAGTACTTTGAACCAAGAACACCTAACAGTCTGCTAACTAAACAATAATATTTCCTATAGCACCCCAGGAATTTCCTTCCATTAACCTTCCTCAATCTAATCTTCAATCCTGTTAATCTGGAAAACCTTGGTTTGGGCAAGTCTTAATCAGGTGAAACAGTTTCAGACACTTTATTTGTGTTTTGTGTTCCTGTTTCTGAAATTTGCAGAGAAAAGGATTGCTTAGATGTGAAATAAACCAAACCAGTAATAAAATTATTTTGCAGTTACAGGGAATACCTTGCTGTTCTAGTCTTTCTCTGTTCAGTTCAGTTTGATGGATTAAAGGGCCAGCATTTTAGACACAGTCCCAACCGGGTGGATGAAGCACTCCACTGCACACTTTAGTTACATTGACTGATGCAGGAAAAACATATTGATGTGCCGACCTCACCTTCGATGGGCTGTAATCCCAAATCTGAAAATTTAATTGAGTGTTAGCTTGAGACGAACCTCAAGGTGAGTGCTATGATTGCACGGGCAATTCAGGTAGCTAACTCCTGCTTATCAGGATTCACCTGATATCCTATGTCGATTAACTCTTTTTGCCAAGTTTGGAATTGTGAGAGTGTAATAAAAATGTGATCCCATGTTTCTATAAATACCAAGGGCAAGGTAGTGAGAAGTCTCCAGAAGCCTGTTCTTCTTTCAGAACCCTATGCTCACACAAAAGAGAAGAGAAAGGATGGGGATTTGGTTTGTGATTATGCCCGCATCAATATTGTACTCATCATTGCTAATGCTAGACTCAGTGGGTTGGATCCAACCAGCTTTTCTGATAGCAAAAAGGGAGGAGAGGGTTCCCTTTGACCACCAAAAAGGCTATACTGAGGATCATGGGACCAGCATGGACAAAAGGTACATGCAGTGGGAGTTGGAGTAAAGAGGGAAAGATTTGAGTGAAAAAGCTTGCTGGATCCAACCCAATGGCTATGTGAACTTGAGCACCCTGTCAGTCTTCATGTGGGACTCTATAACCCTTTTACTCAAGAGGAGTTTGTGCGAGGCATTTAGAACTTTGTTTTACTAACATTTTCCCCCTTCCCTTACCCCTTTCTCAATGGTCCATTGTTGCCCACCCACATGAACATGACAAGAAGAGTGTACAGAATCAACAGAGTCGTCCTCTTGTGCCCTATCAATGGAACTCTAAGCATGTTACTTGGTCATGTAAAAGAAGAGAGGTTGGCATTGCTGAAGTGACGGATGCAAGACAGAAGGGACAGACGGCATGTGCATATCACCATCTCTGTGAAACTGCATGAAAAATTAGTGTACATTGTGTGTTTTTGATTATGCCTTATAAATTTTCAAGCCTATTAGCCAAACCAAGCGATTCAATTTCCTTGTGCCTCTCAGCTGTGTAATGATTTTGGTATACGCTCAAAAAAAAAAATCCAGGAAGTATTTGCTTACTTCTGCAAGATATCAGTTTTGACTTTCAGTCTTGCCTCAAAACAATCCTTTGTTATTCATGTGAGAAATGAAACTGTGTCGACATTCAGGGAGGCCGACATGACTTTGACCAAGGACAAGAGAGGCAGGGACTCCAAACTTGGGTGCAGACTGAGCTCCAACCAGGCTCAGGGCAAGAGATCTGGTTTCAAAGCTAGATTAAGGTAACGCAGGATGAAGGTTCAAGCTTCAGGCAAGGAGCAATACAAAATGTAGGTGTGGGGTGAGATTAAGGAACAGAACAGACATTGTAAAAAACAGACAACAGATGCAGCAACCTACCAGCAATGCAAGCTTACCAAAATTGGTTTTAAAAAATCAACCTATCAGCTCCTTTAAAAATACTATATGTCATCTGAACTATTAGCCAATCAGACTACACTCAGATACACCATACTGAGCCCCATAGAGCATTGAGATCTACAAATCAACATCTTCTTGTGGTCCCTGGACCCAGGTATGTCCTTTTTGGCCCTGACCCCTCCATGGTGTGATGAGCTCCTGTATGAGATCAGGGCCCTGTGGGATTTATTACAATTCCACAGTGCCTGGAAGATGGAGCTCTTCTGCCAGGCTTTTAGATGAGGCAGCGGGCATCCCCCCCCCATTTAGTTGGCCTCCCATCAGTGTCCTGGATTTGAACAGCAACCTGGGAACCACACTACCATGCTATTTTAGCTACTGAGACGTTGATTAGATCCTGCACAGTATTTTATGATGATTATATTGTTTTAATCTTGTTGTTTTTTAAATTGTTATTGTATATTGTATTAACACTGATGGAACCTGCCCTGGGCCTGCTTGTGGGGACGGCAGGATACAAGTTCAATTAAATAAATAAGTCAACTGAATCTGGTTTAGGATCGCCAGGTCGCTTCTGGCAACCGGCAGGGGATGGGGGGGGGTTACCTGGAGAAAGAGAAAGACCCAGGCCTCATGGCTGGCATTGCACAGGAAGTGATGTCATCACACCAGCGACATCCAGGCGATGCTCTAGTATTTGGGCAAAACCTCTATGGCAATCCTGGCTTCTACCACAGAGTTTTTCTTTGTCTGGACGTCACTGGTGTGATGGCGTCACTTCCTGTGCAGTGTCAGCTGCAAGGCCTTGACCTTTCTCTTTTTCCAAGTAGATCCCCCAGCTGGCCAGGTGATTGGTGGCAGGCAGTGGAGCCTGGGGGCGGGTGACCCTTGCCTCCACTGGGGATCTGGCAACCGTAGCCTGATTCTAGGCAGTGAACTGTATTAGAAATTATCATTGTGGGCTGAGGATTGAACCATTAGGATGCTCTTTTCATATATAATCCATTGTAGAGTAGGGGTTAGAATGCTGGAATAGGATCAAGAAGACCCAGGTGTGCGTGTGTATTTTTAAAATTTTTTACCCCACCCTCCCAGCCCTACTGTGCTGTGGAAGCTTGCTAGGTGACCTTGGACCAGTCACACACTCTCTACCTAACCTGCTCCACAGGATTGCTGTGATGATAAAATGGAAGAGAGGGGAATGATGTGAGTTGCTTTGGGTCCCCACTGGGGTGAAAGGAGGGGTATAAATGAAGCACGTGAATAAATAAGTAACTGAACAAGTCTGCAGATAAATATAAACATATGCAAGTTTTAAATTGCCCACTGACTTGACCACCTTGCATAACACCTGAATGGAACGTGAATTAACAAGAAGGAGAAGGAGAAGAAGAGATTGGATTTATACCCCACCCTTTACTTGGAGTCTCGGAGCGGCTTACAAACTCCTCTCCCTTCCCCTCCCCACAACAGGTAGGTGGGGCTGAGAGAGCTCTGACACAAACTGCTCTTTTTCAAGAACAGCTGTGCCAGAGTTAGTGACTGACCCAAGGTCACATCAGCAGGTGCAAGTGGAGGAGTGGGGAATCAAACCCAGTTCGTCCAGATTAGAGTCTGCACACTTAACCACTACACCAAACTGGCTCTAAGCCATTCTGTAGGCAAACTTAAAAAATCTTTACCATTGAATTAGTGTAAATTTTGCACTGGGGGGGATGGGGGATATACTGCTTGAGTTGTGCTTTGTCTTCCAAAGTTCCATGGAACATCCGTGTTTCATCATAAGGATGTTTCTTTTCTACTAATCAGACGAAGATCTCTGTTGCAACTTGCATTTCAATTTGCAAAAAGTTGCTTGCTTTGACGGTTGATTAGTGGCTCAGGACCAGGGAACTCTTTCCCTTCCCAGCCCATCCCAGAAAGCAGCCCTGCTTTACAGTGTGTGTGTGAATTTTGCTCCTACACAATGTATAATTTTCATTAATTGTTTAAAGTGCTCTAATTTTTAGACTGTCTTGAAAGGATCTTTGTTTACAGTGATAGCAGAGGGTAATATTTCCAGCACTAGTAACCATGGCAATGAATAATTCTATTCTCAGATTCAGTGCCAGCTGCTGTAGCGTCTCGATGGTGGCACTCAGCTTGCTAATGAGAGACTTTGCATGGATGGGAGAGGGAGGTTTTCACTAGTTGAAGAATTAGCTTGTGGGTTCTTGAAAACCCATTATCTTCCTTTTGATTAATATCAAAAAAGTGAATTTTACAACTGGTTGTCATTCATGGCTCTTTTTCCTTCTAGAAAAGGAGGATATTTGCATAGATAAAACAGAACCTTATTATTTTAAAAAGTATGTTATTTTAAGATCAATGGTTGTTTAAAAGTCAAGCCAAGAATATCTTTTGCAGTAGGAGGCTGAAGTTGGTTCCTTATTCACACTTCCTTATTCATTCCTTATTCGTTACTTAATTGTCTAGTCATTCAGAAACACTAAGGAGAGTTGGAAAGCTCTGAACCCCAAAATAAGGTCTGGACCACCATATATCATACACCCCTGCGTTCACAGGACTCTCCCCTTTGAGGGGACATGTTCTGTATGCTGGTCCAAAGCACAGTTCTGATGCCAGCTGCTCCAGAGTGTGGTGCCCCTAGGACAATCATACAAGCAGACACTGAGGCCTGGCTGCACCCCCAAAATAAACTTTGGACCACCCCAAAGGGCACATCCCCACTCTCTGGAGACTGTGCCCTGCAAGGTGACATACAGTGATGCCCAGTCCAAACACTGGTTCTGATGCCACGAGCTTCTATTCGCAGGGCTTCCCTGAGGCCTGATGTTTCAAAGGAGACTTGAATAAGGAAGTGCCCTCTGCACCCAAAATAGGGTTTGGACCCCCACACTTCATACGCCCCCGTCTTCATCAGACCCTCCCCTTCGGGGGGACACATTTTGTGTGCTGGCCCAAAGTGCAGTTCCCGTGCCAGTTGCTCCAAAGTGCAGTGCCCCCAGGACAAACACACAGGCAGACCCTGGGGCCAGGATACACCCCCAAAAAATATTTGGACCACCCAAATGACACAAGCTGACATACAGTGATGCCCGGTTCAAACACTGGTTCTGATGCCACAAGTTTCTATTCGTAGGGCTTCCCTGAGGCCTGTATTTCAAAGGAGATTTGAAAGAGGAAGTGCCCTCTGCACCCAAAATAAGGTCTGGACCACCACATATTTTATACCCCCATGTTCACAAGACTCTCCCCTTCGAGGGGGCATATTCTGTGTGCTGGTCCAAAGTGCAGTTCCGGTGCCAGTTGCTCCAAAGTGCGGCTCCCCAGGACAAACACAGATGCAGACACTGGGGTCAGGCTGCACCCCCAAAATATATCTGGACCACCCCAAATGACACATCCCCGCTCTCTGGAGACTGTGCCCTGCAAGGTGACATGCAGTGATGCCCAGTCCAAACACTGGTTCTGAGGCCACGAGCTTCTATTCGCAGGGCTTCCCCGAGGCCTGTATTTCAAAGGAAATTCGAATAAGGAAGTGCCCTCTGTACCCAAAATAAGGTCTGGACCACCACATATCATATCCCCCTGCGTTCACAGGACTCTCCCCTTCGAGGGGACATATTCTGTGTGCTGGTCCAAAGCACAGTTCCAGTGCCAGTTGCTCCAAAGTGTGGTGCCTCCAGGACAAACAGACGGAGACACTGGGGCCAGGCTGCACCCCCAAAATAAACTTTGGACCACCCCAAAGGACACATCCCCGCTCTCTGGAGACTGTGCCCTGTACGGTGACATACAGTGATGCCCAGTCCAAACACCGGTTCTGATGCCAGAAGTTTCTATTCGCAGGCCTTCCATGAGGCCTGTATTTCATAGGAGATTCAAATAAGGAAGTGCCTTCTGCACCCAAAATAAGGTTTGGACCCCCACACTTCATAAACCCCCGTCTTCAGCAGACCCTCCCCTTCGAGGGGACACACTCTGTGTGCTGGTCCAAAGCACGGTTCTGGTGCCAGTTGCTCCAAAGTGCAGTGCCCCTAGGACAAACACACAGGCAGACACTGGGGCCAGGCTGCACCCCCAAAAAATATTTGGATGCTTCCCTGAGGCCTGTATTTCTAAGGAGATTTGAGTAAGATACTGGTTTGGAGGATAAGAAATGAATAAGGAAGTGCAAATAAGGAACCAACTTCAGCCTCTTACGAGACTGGTCGGTTTGAGAGAAGGTGATGGGCCCAAGGAATGGCATTCGAACCTGGCTCTCCCAGATCCTAGCCCAGCCCTCTGTTGTGTGAACCCTGAGGCAGAGAATGGGCCTTTATCAGCACCATTTTTAAAGCCACAGTCAGTATGATCTTGAGGAGGCCCCTTTTGGCCCAAAATGACACCGCAGAAACCCAGACACATTTTATTCTTTAAATGTAGTTTATTCGTCACTAGAATGACTTGGAAATCTTCTCTGCGGCTGGCCTGTGCACACACACAATGTGCGCCTGCCCAGAAGCCGTGATGATGAATCCCAAAGGGGTTGCAGAACTGACTTGCTGTTTCAGCCGTGACTCTGCTCATCTGCTCTGATCTTCTGGGATCTGTATTGTGTTCAGCACCAAATGGTGGCAGAGCAGCTGCTTAGCATGCAGAAGGTCCCAGGTTCAGTCCCCGGTATCTTCAGTTCAAAGTTCTGGCAACAGGTGATGGGAAAGACCTCTGCCTGAGACCGTGGAGAGTTCTTGTCAGTCTGAGTAGACAATACCGACTTTGATGGACCGATGGTCAGATTCAGTATATGGCTGCTCATGTGTTCAGTCGAGGGCACAAGATCTTGACACTTTCTTTCTCTCCTCAATAGGAGGAATCCCAAAGGCGTTGCACCTCTTGTGCTCTTCAAGGGCCAAATAACTGCCACCTTGAAACTCTGCCACCTTGAAACTCTGCCGCCTCAGTAATAAATTGTTTCTGGTTCTTTGAAGCTGATTTTCTAAATAAATAAATGGTTTTGTAAGAAAAAAAATACAAATACATTTTAAAAGAACTTTCCCAATATCAGGGGTGACATGATCGAGGTTTATAAGATTATGCATGGGATAAAGCAGGTTGAGAAAGAAGTACTTTTCTCCCTTTCTCATAATACAAGAACTTGTGGGCACTCAATGAAATTACTGAGCAGTTGGGTTAGAACAGATAAAAGGAAGTATTTCTTCACCCAAAGAGTGATTAACATATGGAATTCATTGCCATAGGAGGTGGTGGCAGGTACAAGCATGGACAGTTTCATGAGGAAATTAGATAAACATATGGAGCAGAAGTCCATCAGTGGCCATTAGCCACAAGGTATAGATAGGAACTCTCAGTCTGGGGCAGGTGATGCACTCTATTCTTGGTGCTGGGGGGGCAGCAGTGGGAGGGCTTCTAGTGTCCCAGCCCCACTGCTGGACCTCCTGATGGCACCTGGTATTTTTGGCCACTGTGTGACAGAGTGTTGGGCTAGATGGGCCATTGGCCTGATTCAACATTGGCTTCTCTTATGTTCTTATGTTCTTAGGTGGTGAATGGCCAGGTACTGTGCCATGGCAATGAAAGGGATCATGCCGATTTGCTTATGGCACTGAGCTGAACACAGTACAAAGGAAAGTACTCACCTCACTGGCTCCAGTGGAAGACTTCTCTGGCAAAGGGCCACTGCCTGGCACAGCTACCATGGAGTTCCCTCTCCCAGAGGAGGGGGGAGGGAGGGGGTAGGAAGAGGATGGGGTCAGCCACAGGCCCCCCATTCTGTCAGTTCCTCTTGGGAAACAATGGAATGGGAGGTCTGTAGCAGGTGTGCCCCTGGTTCCCTTTCCTTCACCACCCCCAATCGCTCCCTGTTCCATTCCCTCTACCGCCCCAGCCATTGGTTGGGGGAGTGGAATAGGGAACAGCAGGGCCAGTGGAGGGACAGGAAGCAGGAACAGCGGGGACAGTTGGGGGGTAAGTCAGTGGTTTAGTGGGGGTGGGTTAGTGGGGGTGGAATGGGAAGGGAAGCTGGGAAGGGAAGAGGGGGTGGTGGAGGTAGAGGAGGAGAGGGAAAGAAGAGTCATAAGTGTGGTGGGAGAGAGGAAACAAGAACCAGTGGGGGTGGTGGAGCTAATGGGTTAGAAGGCAGAGTGGAGATCACAGGTTAGAAGACAGTCAAAAGTGCTGAGAGAGGAGACAGAGACAGAGTGAGTGGAGGAGGGGGTGCCGGTGAGCTAGAGAGGGGAGGGGAGGGAAACCCCAGATCACTGCGTCTTCAGCACACCCTTCCCTAATCTTGCTGTTTCTGGAGCCTTTGAAACAATACAAATAAAACAACAATTATAAAAACCCATTAAAAGCCACAATGAACAACTTGGATTGCCAGTCATTCAAAACTAAACCAGTCCAAGGCAGTCTCCAATAAAACTTTCCTCAACTGCCTCCTACCCACCTAGGGTTGCTGGGACTGGGTTGGAAAATCCCTGGAGACTTTGGGGGTGGAGCCAGGAGAGGCCAGGGTCTGGGGAAGGGAGGGGAGGGGCCTCAGCATGGTACAATGCCATAGAGTCCACCGTTTTCTCCAGGGGAGCTGATCTCTGTCAGCTGGAGCTCAGTTGTAAAAGTGGGAGAGCTCCAGGCCCCACCTGGAGGCTGGCAACTCTGTACCCACCTCCTGCTTCGCCACCTCCTACCTCCTACCAACCATCTTTCTCCCCACCAACTTCCACTTTAAAACTCGCCATTGACCCTCTTGATGGCTTACCGTTAGCCCAATGGTGGACCTCTTGGTTGACAGCCTCTGCTTTTGAATCCAACTGCCGAGGCTCAAGCCTCTCTGTGCATCTCTGTCTCCCGGGGGCTTTGTGATGCTGGCATTGTGACATCAGCATCTGGGTAACAGGGACCAATCTCTGGGCAGCACAGCAGATGGGGGGGCAGGAGGACAGGGGTCAGCTTGTGGCTTTCTACCCAAGAAGCATTCTATAGACGAGAAATGATAACTGAGCATAAATGGTTAACATATCGAGACATATTAGATTTTTCTCAAGGGGATTATAAAATGAAATTAAGAGAGGATTTGATTTTCCCAATTTTTATGCACGATTATTAAGATTTGATAACAGAAGGAAATACTTGCCCATTTTTAATGCACAATTATTAGAAAGGTTTAAAGCAGACAAACAATTGCATGGTTTTGAACAATCAAAAACTGAATTTGAAACGGAATTATGTACAACTGATGAAAATTTTATTGCTAAAATGTAAAACTCTTGTTGAAATTTGAGACAGAGGATGAATGAGTGAAAGAATCCATGATAAAATGGGCCAAAAACTTTGGATATAACATACAAATGGAACAATGGGGAAATATGTGGATACATTTATGCTGAGCTCTACTCTTAAAGAGAATTTTATAAAATGATGTATCGATAGTAAATGACATCAGACAAAATTAGCAATAATGTATAAAAACTCCAGCAAAGCAAATGTATAAAAACCCCAGCATGCTCCAGAAAACCTCCTAGCACCACCTCTGTGAATCGGGCTGCAAAGGCACAAGAAGGCCAGTGTGAGAACTGTTGTGCAGCGGACTATGCTGCTGGAGCAGGCCTTTTTTGGGGGGAGATGGAAACGTAAAATTTTTCTGGAATTTGGACAAAAGGGCTTTGCAGAATACACTCAATGTAAGCAACCAAATGCATTGGTTGTATTAAAAAGTGGGCTGAATTTGGAAGTTGGCCTTTATGGCACTATACCCCAAACCCCGCCTTCCTCAGCTTCTACCCCCAAAATCTCCAGGTATTCCCCAACCTGGAGCTGGCAACTCTAAGCCTGGCCCCTGTGTCTGCCTGTGTGATTGTCCCGGGGGCACCCCACTTTGGAGCAGTTGGCATAAGAACAGCACTTTGTTTGGACCAGGAAACACCATATGTCCCCTGAAGGGGAGAGTCCCCAGAATGTGTATGATTTAACTAGGAACCAACTTCTGCCTCCTGGCATTACAGTGACTTCATTTCTCCCTGGCTATTGCAATTCACACCACCAGAGCTGAGGAGTTCTGGCCCGTGCTGTGCGCCTCCAGCCATGTGGGGGTCAAGCCGAAACCAGAGAGGCAGTGCTTCTTGAAACCTTTCTAGGCACCCCAGATCCTTTCTCTACGGCCCATGGCAGGCTGCAGTAGGAAGCAGGGGAAAGGAGAGGTGGGAGGAGCCTCTGGGGCCCCCTGCGGGCCATCAACAGCAGTAGAGGAGACCAGTGGAATCAAGCACACGTTTGCTAAAGGACTGTAGTAGAAGCCAAACCATCAGCTGATCATTAGAGTTGGCACATTAGAGACCTTCTCCCACAGGGCGGCTGTTCTGAGTCCTTTAAAAAGAGACATCCTCTAAAAAGAGGGGTATGGCGCGTCTCTGTACCCCATTTGATGGCTTGTAGCATTTAATACTTTCCCATTCCATTCTCACCAGAACCCTGTGAGACCGGAAGAGGCTGAAGTTGGTTCCTTATTCGCACTTCCTTATTCATTCCTTATTTGTTACTTATTCATGAATAAGGAAGTGCAAATAAGGAACCAACTTCAGCCTCCTCTTTTGCAGCCCATTCCTTGTATGTGTCCTCGATGGAAGTTCCCATTATATTCCAAGAGCATTTATTCCTGAGGAAATGTACAAGAGACTGTAGCTTTAGGCCTCTACCGTGGTGCTTGTGAAGATATTAATGCAACATAGATCGCAATCCTATGTCCTGGGAGCAAAGCCCATTGAATAAAATGGGACTTACTTCTGAGAAGATCTCCTTAGGCTTGCTCCCACAGAATGTGAGGAACTGCCATTTTTAAATCACATGTAAATTCACACAATTGTGGCTCTCTCATTTGATTTTCACGCTGGGGGGAACAATCCTTTTTAGAATCATGCATGAAAACATTCACAGTGCAATTCTAAACAGGTTTGTTCAGAAGTAATGCCCACTGTATTAAATGGGGATAATTCCTGAGTAAGAGTGCATAAGATTACACTGCCAGTGCCTTTGATTCCCCCCCCCATGAATTTGCACATCTTTCCATGTGGGGCTGCTTTTGAAAAGACCCATTTTATCACAGTGAGACGGGGAAAATGCTCATAGTGACTCTCCTGACTAAAACACAAGACTGAATTATATGTGCTCTTGGCAAATGGGTGGCCTTGCGTTCCTACTCGCTGAGGTAACAGGGAATATACGTGTGTGTGTCTTCAATTGGAGGGAATGATGGGTAATTGACGCCTCCTGTTCTTGCTGGTACTCTCCCCCCCCCGCCGCCCGGTTAACACCCTTTGGCTCTGCTCACTTCCAGTTGCCTTGCGTGAGGTAATTCAAAAATTAGCAGAAGAGAACGATTTAATTGGAAAATTTATGGCAGGGGAGGGGTCCAGTTCTCTCTTCTGCTTGCCATCTCTTCCTTAATACTGCCCCCCAATCCTCGTATTGACATTTCAAGGAGGGAAAACATGCTTCTCTTCAAATGACAGTTGGGCTCTGAGCTGGCTCTATGAAACACAGGCCTCATGATTTTAAAATTAGTTACAGGTGGAGTTTGCTTATGTGCTGATGATCAAGGTCCTTTAAGCTTGGACTTATTTTTGTAGTGAAATGCTTGGAAAAATAACTTAGTCGTATCTGCTGGCCTTGGATAGCCCAGGCTAGCCTGATCTCATCAGATCTCGGAAGCTAAGCAGGGTCAGCCTGGTTAGTATTTGGAAGGGAGACCACCAAGGAAGTCCAGGGTTGCCACTTGCCACACAGAGGCATGTCATGGCAAACCACCTCTGAGCATCTCTTGTGTTGAAAACCCCAGGGGGCCACCATATGTCACCTGTGACTTGATGCTCCCCGAAAAATAGCTGCTATAAGCAAACCTATAAGCAAAAAAAAATGACTGATTTGATGATGATAATAAACAGGAGGAAAGCTAATCGGAGAATCTGTGGAATTCTTCATGATGTATTTTTATGCCTTTCAGATGAGCCAGGATTCTAGGCAGGGTTTTGGAAATATAGCAAGTAGGCATGGTGAAAATCTTGTTCTCTATTGTGCAACAAGTGGAAGCCGTAGCCAAGTTAATGATAATGAGTTAACACCATCTTCTTGTGTAGCCAGTTTGGTGTAGTGGTTAAGAGTGGTGGACTGTTATCTGGAGAACTGGGTTTGATTCCCCACTCCTTCACTTGAAGCCAGCTGGGTGATCTTGGGTCAGTCACAGTTCTCTCAGAGCTCTCTCAGCCCCACTTACCTCAAAGGGTATCTGTTGTGGGGAGAGGAAGGGAAGGCAATTGTAAGCTGCTCTGAGACTCCTTCGGGTAGTGAAAAGCGGAGTATAAAAACCAACTCTTCTTCTTCATCATCATCATCATTTTTTTAACCTCTTGTTTTAATTTGCTCAGACAATTCTATCATAAGCTACCATAACCCTCATTGTTTTCAGGGCAACAACACTCACTTGCCTCTTACTCTTTGCTCTAAAAAAATAAAGGCAAGCATGAAATCCGCTGTCTGCATTTTATAGTAGGACATCATCCATGTAATCTGCAGCAGTGCTCTGATTTTTTCTAATAACTGAAGAAATGAGTTTAAATATTTCACAAGACTGGCACCATAAATAATTGAACCCTTGCTAAAGAATCATGGCGGAATTTATTTTGACTTTGGATGTCTTGCTTCACTTCTGTTTGCCCCCTCCCCCCGCCATTTCAAAAATACAATTCACTTTCTAGAGGCATAGATACATTTCTGCCCTGCTGCTGTACATAGGGTTGCCAGCTGCATGGAGAAAAAATATTCCATGCTTTTAAGGGAGGCTTTTAATGAGATATTATTTGCTTCCATGCCTCAAAAAGCTTCAGCGAAGCCTTTATTAAAGGTACAGGATGTTTTCCTCCAGGTCAGTTGGCAACCCTAGCTGTACACCACTGCTCCCCCATTCTGAGGTGGGTTTTGTTACATGAAGGAGAAACTCCCACAGCCTTGACTTTCCCTGTGCTGACTGTGGTTATGAAGCAGACTTAATTTCTCACATTTTGAGGCAGAAAGGTTAAAATGTCTAATTCTCACATTTTTGTACTAATTGGGGTGCACTGATCCTTCATGTATACCCCAGCTATTTGTTGTGGTAATACTTTAATAATATACTGTCATATGCTCAACAGCAAATAATTACATGTATTTGTATAAGCCCTTTCTAAACATAGGCACACATGACTACAATATTTTGTGAATTGTGCACAAAATAAATAAGCTACAGTTTAGGGTCTCATATTACAAGGGATCTCCACGGTCATTCATTTTATTTGCTTCATTTATACTTCACCTTTCTCCCCAAAGGTGCTTACATTGTCCTCTTCTCAATTTTATCCCCACAACGACCCTGTGAAATAGCTTAGGCTGAGAGTATATAACTGGCCCAAGTCACCCAACAAGCTTCCGAAGCAGAATGGGGATTTGAACCTGGGTCTCCCAAATCCTAGTCTAACACTCTAAATTACCCTTTTGGTGGCAGCAGGGGATACTCTAAAGAGCCTCTTAAACTTGATATAGTTTAGGATCTCAGGATGTCATAATGGGCCCTCCTGTTGTGGAAATACCACTCTCAAACCTTTTCTGCCAGTTCCAGTGGGACCAAGTGGATGGGATTTCAGATGTTTCTGAATCCCTGTTTTATGAGTGAGATTGACCATTGGAAATAAGAAGTAGTTGACCTTTGAGAGATGACATCTGTAGTCATTGTATGGCATAGATCTACATTAGGGATAATGGATCTACATTAGGGATTATGGATCTATAGTATCCATATAAATCCAAGGGGTGGTCCATAATGGAGGAATTGAGGTGGGTTGAAGTCAAACAGAGCATGCAAAAAGGGGCTGCTTGTGAATACTTTGGTATTTTTCCAGGCCAGCGTTTATCATGTTCTACTTCAGCCTACTTTTGAAAGATTTTCTAAGACAGGGTGAATTTTCTGTCTTAAAATATTCAAAGTGCACGTATGAAACTAAATGGTACTAAGAAAACCTTCTAAAATAATTTTCGTTCACTTAACTGCATTTTGCTTTATCCCTAGAGGTATAACCGGTAATTTTTTTCTTGAATCATTAAAATAGTGCATTTAGAAGATTTTTGATGGCATGCGCTTATGCTGATATCTTGAAGACAGAAGATTTGTTGGTTGTTCTATTATTTTAACTCAACTTGGATGAAGACTGAATGGTAGGAATAAATTCAACTATTCACCTATATTCCCTTCCCACCTTCATCAAGACATGCTGTTATATGAACAATGTGCCTCTCTATTTGTGTTGGTGGTTGATATGGGCAGGAGGGCAGCATGGCAGCTATTGAGGAGGGTTTTTTAAGGACAGGATTGCCAACTTTTTATCTGGCATGACCCCATGACCTTTAAAAATGTCCAATACTACAACAGGGATAAAACAAGGATTAACAATACAGTATCCCTTATTATCACTATATGTGGATTCAAGTGGGCAGCTGTGTTGGTCTGAAGCAGCAGAACCAAGTTCTAGTCCAGTGGCACTTTTAAGACCAACAAAGTTTCATCCAAGGCACAAGCTTTCCTGTGCATGCACACACAAAAGTTTATACCTTGAATAAAACTTTGTTCATCTTAAAGGTGCCACCGGACTTTGTTTTACTCCCATATATGGCATTCCATCACTAAACATCAGCATAATGCAATTTCTGGCTTTATATCTCTCTTCAAAGTCCAATTTTCAAAGAGTCAGACCCCTCAATTGGGATGATGGGGCTATTAATTATTTAATTTTTCTGCAAAAATACTCTTTTTGTTGCTGAGAAAAAAAAATTCCCCCTCAAGGCAAAATGGCAGCTTGGGGGTAGTTTAGATTTAGGAAACAGGACAGGGGAAACACCCCGTTCTTCAGAGTTGCTGCTCCAAGCCGATTGTCATCTTCCCTCATAGCTCCTATTAATGGGGGGAGTGGATCTGGAGAGTTAATCTTAGGTTTCACATATAATGTGCAGTTTGACCCTCATAATGCTGTATATGAGTTACATTCACTAAAAAAACCCTCAGGGTTTGAGACTGGGGAAGTTTGGGTAAAAAGACCTTTGTTATGTCTTCTTTAATGTTGGGGAACATGAGGAAACAGGAAGAAACTCTAGCTGATGAAAAGAAGAGGTTCCAGTAGGCCACAGACTGGAGTATTTAGCATTCTGAGGTGTTTAAAACTTCCTTTAAACCATTTAAAATAGTTCACACTAAAGGCAGGATACTAAACTAAATGAATTGTTAGCCTGACCCAGTAAGGTCTTAGGTTATTCTTGATTTACATAGCTGTGAGAGAGTTACTGAGCACAGAGAAGAGCTGTTTAATCCATATAAATCAAGGAGACAATACCGGAAGGAAGGCCAAAGCCTTTATACCACAGCCAATTTCAACTGGATTCTTGCCGAGCTCTGGATACTGCAGTACCTTGACCCTAGCTGTAAAAATGTAGTCCCCCAATTTAAATAACTGAATGAATCAAGTTCTATAGCGCTTCTTTGTGTGTGTCTGTGAGAAGGAATAAGCAGAGATGCTAGTTAGGTTTTCAATAAGGGAAACCCTAACTTTTTAAAAAAAGGATCTGGGCTGAAGTATTTCTTGTTTTATGTGCTAGCTCCAGAACCTTCTTTTCAGAAAGCTACAATACTGCTCATTAGAAGTAATTAATCTCCAATGTACTCTTCTTTTGTCAGTTCTCTGCACTGTCACATGCTCTGTCAGGCGTGAAGAAACAGTCAGGCACCACAGGCTGACAAGCTTCTCAGATTTCTCCTTCATGCCTCTTTCTCACAGGTGCTGGACCAATGACAACCTGAATAATTCATCTTGAGGAAGTGTTCTTCAAATGACCCACCTTCAGGTTTACTGAATTTTCCCCATATATCCCATTCAGGGGAAGAAGAAATATGGAGCTGCTCTTCTCAACAACTCTTGTCCCAGCAACATGTCGAAATATAATATACATGGAATATGATACTGCTGTTGTGCTGTGCATTGCCCCACATTCATCAAAGGGAAGCACTTACCTAGGCAGAAGACCCATGTTCATTCATAACATTTATATTCCACCCTTCCTCCAAGGAGTTTATGGAGATGTTCATTGAAGGGCTCATCCTGTTTGTTTTCCTCACCACAACCCTGAGAGGTAGGTTAAGGTGAGAAAGTGATGGGCCTACAATCAACCAGTGAGCTTCAAGGTCAGAGCAGGGCTTCAAATCCAGGTTCCAGGTCCAATCCTCTAACCTTTCTACCACACTGGTCCTCTTATAATATTCTAGTTCCACTTCTAGATGATGCATTTGGTATACCATGTACCATTCCTTCCCTGTCTACCCAGCTGCTATATTCTACCTTGTACTGCATTCAAACATACCTCATTCCCATCTCCTGTGCATCCCCTTTCCACGTACCACTCAAATCTTCTGGATGAAGTCACTAGGGCAATCAAAGTAAAGTGACCTCATTCCTCCATTGTAGTGTCTTGTGGTCCACACTTGTGGTACCAGCAGTTCCCTGCTGAAACTTAAATTCTCTGGTTTATGGGGGTTAATTAGGATTGGGTTCATGGCTCACAGGAAGAGGGAATTTAGGAAAAAGAAGAAGAGATTGGATTTATACCCTGCCTTTCACTCGGAGTCTCAGAGCAGCTTACAAACTCCTTTCCCTTCCCCTCCCCACAACAGACACCCTGTGAGGTAGGTGGGGCTGAGAGAGCTCTTTCAAGAACTGCCCCTTCAAGGACAGCTCTGACCGAACTATGGCTTGCCCAAGGTCATCCAGCAGCCGCAAGTGGAGGAGTGGGGAATCAAACCTGGTTCTCCCATATTAGAGTCCACGCACTTAACCACTACACCAAAGCCTCCCTCCCATTTTCCTGGCCTCAAATGGCCCTAGAGAGCCATTATTTGTGTCACTGGGGAAGCTTCCATGTAGCCCACACATACACATACGTTTCCCCAGTGGCAAGGATGGGGTGTGGGTGTGGTGGGAGGCAAGGTGGAATGAGGGGAGAGGAAAGAGAGAGACAGAGGTGGAGGAAGTCAGAGGTGGCGGTGAGGAGGAAGAGTGAGACCTTATACATGCTTGTGTTGTTACTGATCTCATATCCTAAAAACTTAAATACAATTGCAAGAAAGCAAAAATTTATTAACAGTGTTTCCAAACAGCTAGACAATTGACAAGAAACACCAGCAGCAGAATTTAGAGAAGAACAGCTTTTAAACCAGCCTGCGCTTTCTTCCTTCCTTGGTGCATTTCGCATCCTCACAGCCGGAAACTCGCTTGGAAAGTTTTATGGGATGGATGTTATTGGCCCATTAATTCCAAAGCTCTTGGGGGAAATTCTGCCTACTCTCCTCCACAGATCTGTTGCATCTGAGTTGTTCTTATTTATATAACCCGTCTGCCTCCTTGCTTTGGAAACTGTCTGCAGGCCTGGATATATCACTGATGCCATTTAACGCCAGCTCAGTTTAATTAAGTACATAGTGCAATAGCAGGGAAGGACAGTAGAGCTCGGGGCGCTTGTTCATTCTTTACTGCCGCCCACCTCACAAGTGATGTTTGCTCTATCCAAATATGGAATGTTTGACAGCCACGCTACCTGATTCCGGAGCTGCTTTTTAAAACTCCCCAAGACTGGATTGGACCACTTTATACTGGACTAGTCAATCACATGATATGAATGCACTCCTTTTCTGTGGCATGATGTGCCAGCCTGGGGAGAGACTCTGGCTCGGTGGCATAGGATTTGCTTTGCATGCAGAAGGCCCCAGGTTCAATCCCAGGCATGTGCAACATAACAGATCAGCCAGTAGGTGATGGGGAGCTGCCGCCAGTCAGAGTTGACAATACTGACCTTGATAGACCAAGAATCTGACTTGCGATCAGGCCCTTTCATCATGTGTAGTTGCCGCCAAACAGAGACCCTCCTTGTACAATTTAGCATCCTTTCCTTCACTTTATAGTCCTCTTTTCTCACAGTGGTTCAGAGCAGATTATGCAATTGCACATAGTGAAGAACAATATAAACCAGTATGGAAAATCTTCTGCTTCTGTTGTAAATTTAAATGTCACTTAATGTAATTTAAAGATGTACATTTATTTCCTAGCGGGTTTTTTTGTGCTCCTCTCTTGTATTTTGTAATTTTTTAAAAAATCCATTAAAAATGAGCAGGATAAACCATACAACGGACAGTGATTAAAACTGCTTTAGAAGATTAGAAAGCAATGCACTAAAATCAGTATAATAAGTGCAATATGCCAGTATAATAAATACAAACAATACAACAGATTGCAAAATTGGAGAACAATTCAATAAAGTTTGTAGGGCAGGTGTCACCACCACCCCAAAAAAATCAGAAACACACTTCTGTCAGATTCCATTAGGGATGGGTCTGAGTCCAGGGCTGTCTCATCCTCCAGGTTTGCTTTTGTTGGGCAAGTGTCCCAGATTAGCCCCCAAATAGACCAACGAGTGTGTGTGTGAGGGGGTCTCTTCACCCAATTCCCACACTCTGGTCTGCTGATGACCTATTCCCACCTGCTGGAGAATGGGTCTGGCTCTTCCTCCCTGATTGCTCCTGGCCATGTCTTTCAAATGCTCCTCCAGGGGAGGGCCAACCCCAGGTTCAGTCAATCCTCCCTCCCAAACCAAGTCCTGGAGTGTGACAGGCCTCTGGGCCAATGGACCTTTGCCTTGGGTTGGTGAGCTCACTAGCTCTTCCCCCTGGAGCTCTTGAAAGGGCTGGCTGCCTTGCTGGATCTTCATAAAGATGATCAGTGTTGCCTACCCTCTCTGCCAGTTTATCAGAGCTCTCCTGGGTCCCAGAGCCAAGGTTGCCTCTGGTAGGAGGAATTCGGGTGGGTTGGCTTCAGCTGCTGAGAGCTGTCTGGGCTCCTTCATTCTGGCTAATTCCTGAGTCAGCTCTGTCAAGGCCATGCCTTGCTGTGATCTGACACATGATGTCTCCAGCACACAAGCTTTGGTGGGGCTTGAAGTCCCCTGAGGTAAGTGTGGGGGCAGAGGCATCAACCCTAGACAGCTTCTTCCGATTTACAGACTGCCTCCCTCCACCTATCCCAAGATATTTGCCCCACAGTGGCCAACTGGGAAGCCCACAAACAGGGCCTCTCCTGCTGCTGCTCCCCAGCAAGTGATGGTCAATACCACAGTGCCTCTAAAGAGAGGGGTTTAGTTCAATCTAGAACAGTTTTATCCCACACATCCTCAAAAGTGTTCAGGGTGGAGCACGTGGCTCTCTCCTTGCTATTTTATCCTCACAACAACCACATCAAAGTGGCTGGCCCACCGTATTTTATGGCACAGTGAGGATTTGAACCTAGAGCTTCCTGATTCTAGTCTGATACTCTAAACACTACACAACCCTGTCTGTCACTGGTTTCCATTAGGGCATCATGGCTTCTAAGCGGTTGACAGAACAGTCAACCATGAATTTGTCTTTTTCTGTTTTAAAGGTAAAATATTGAGCATCCCCACTTTGTGTGTCAGTGAATCTTATACCTGGTGCTTTGTTACTATGAGGCAAGTTTCTCTACCATCCTACTCCACTCTGCTTGCATTTCTAGTGTAGAGAACATACAAGCTGTAATGATTTCCTGTTTTAGTGTGTGCGTTTCTTTAAATGTTTAATGTGACTGCAGTAATGTAAGAAGAGTGATAGAGGGAGACAAGTGTGATGTGATTGGCTGATGACTGAGAGAGTGGGAGGAGGGGATTCTATGTGTGGATTCTATGTGCGGTCTATGAGGGGATTCTATGTGCGAAGTTTGAAGAGAGAGCATAGTCTGTGTGACTATGAGAGTCTGAATCTATTCTGTGTGAATAAAACAAAGAGTTCAGCCTGTGTGGCTATATGGATTAGAGAGAGAGGGAGAGATTAGACTGAGTGTTTACGCCTGTCAGAGTGGAGTTTTGGAAGTTTGAGAGACTGTTTGTAACACGAAGCTTCGCCAGTTATATTTACAAGTTCCTTTCATCACCAACAGTTCAAAATAGCCAGAAACCTATTTTGTTCTTTATTTAATAAATCTTTATTTTTGTTTAAACTTATCCCAGAAATCAGAATAGTCCTTCCTCAGGCCACGTAGTCCTCTGATGTGCCCAGACCCTAGGTCATTCTACCAAAAGAGAGAGATTTGGAATTTTTAATTCCTAGTGGCAGCAGAAATCTACCAAGTTTAGGTACACAGAGAGTGTTTTAAAGGTAAAACTGTCTCCCCAATAAGGAGGATGTCACACAAGCATCATGAAGGCTTATGCCCCCAGGCAAATACAGGCACATGGAGTTCAGCCTCTTAAACTACCAGATGGAGGGGTATTGTTTTGCAGGTCCTTTTTTGGAAACACTTCTTTTATTTTAGGAGAAAGACACTGTGCACATGATCAGAGGCACTCTGGACATCTCATGTGCCAGAATTTTTGTAGACAAAAAGTCTTCAAGCCCAAATCACATGAATGCACATCAAGCTATCTGTATTGAATCAGACCCTTGTTCCATATAAAGTGATGAGACTGATGCATATTGGAGTGACTTCAGCTCATACTTTATTGTAGATAGTAGAACAAGAGAGATGCTCTTGCCAGTTCACAGACCGACTTATATTCCTAAATCACATCACACCCAAGCACACACCCACACCCGTGATAGGATATTTACAGTGCACCCTTAAACCCATAAGTCCCTTCTAGGATCCTAGCCTCCTGATAGGTGTGCGCTAGGATCCGTGTAGGCTATTGTCTCTGGGGATGAAGCTCGGGTCCTTCGCCTGACCATGTGTTGCCCCAACAACATGTCTTCCAGCTGAGCACTGTGGTCCAGTGCCCGGTCCGGGTGGAGGCAGTCTAAATGGGTTGTCAGGTGGCGGCCCATGAGCAGTTCCGCCAGGCTGCAGCTGGTGGCAGAATGAGGGGTGGTGTGCTGGCCGAACAGGAACACCGCCAGCTTGTAGTCCCAGTTGCCCCGGTCCATGCAGCACAGTGCCTCCTTAGTTGTTCTAACCATCCGTTCCGCCTGGCCATTGGTTGCAGGGTGAAAGGGTGCAGAATGGATGTTCCTGATCCCATAGTACTGTACAAACTCTAGAAACTTCAAGGAAGTAAAGGCAGTACCGTTGTCCATTAATAGGGAGTCTGGTATCCCGTGCGAGCTGAAAATCCGCCACATTGCTCTGATGGCAGACCGAGACAAGGTGGAAGGAATGGGCAGCACCTCCAGCCATTTCCTGTAGGCATCTACCAGAATAAAAAAGATCTGGCCCTGGAAAGGCCCGGCGAAGTCCAGGTGGAGTCTTGTCCATAGCTTATGGGATGATTCCCAGTGTCACACCGGAGCTTTTAGGGGCTCGGGCCGCAACTCCTGGCACTTTTGGCACTGCTTCACAGTTTCTTCTATCCAGGCGTCAAGACCCGTCCACCATACATAGCTCCGGGCCAGAGCTTTCATCCTTACTATCCCTGGGTGGTGTTCATGCAAAGCGGTGAGAACATGGCTTTGCAGAGGTGGCGGGATCACTACCCGACTCCCCCACAGCAAAAACCCCTTGTGGGAAGATAGCTCATCCCGGCAGCTGGCAAACACTGAGAACTCGGGACCCATCTGGCCCACAGGCCACCCCCTCTCCACCCAGTTGAAGATCCAGGAGAGAATGCAATCCCAGGCCAAGTTGTGCGCCACCTCCCCCACCTGGCCTGGGCGATCGGGCAGGTCCTCCAGCAGGGCGATGTGATGGGCTGGCACGAGGTCGGGGTTGGAGGAAGGGAGCAGAAGGTGGCTCAAGGCATCGGTGTGCCCCATCGCTTTACTGGGGTGATGGACCAGCACATATTGTTACCCCACAAGGAAAATAGACCAGCAGCGTACCCTGGGCGACAAGATCTGAGGGGTTTGACGGTCCGGGGTGAGCAAACCCAGCAGGGGCTTGAGATCAGTGACTATTGTGAATGGCTGACCATAGATGGAATTGTGAAATTTTTTCACGACGGCAACGATCACAAGTGCTTCCTTATCAATTTGTGTGTAGTTACACTCTGTGGTTGACAGGGTGTGAGAATAATAAGTGTGGTGTGTTGAAGATGGTGGACAGTCCCAGTGAGAGCTCTCATATGCAGTGGCTGTTAGCAGGGCGGCATCCAGCTTAAGACCGGAGGTACCAACAAGCTTGCAGCAGAGCTTGGCAACTCAGATGCCCTAAACAAATTGGGTCAGCAGATTGTCTTCGACCTTCTCGAACTTGCAGTCCACGGTGAGCTGGCGGAGTTCAGCCATGAAAGCAGAGGCCATCTCCCTGGGCTTCTGAAGGCGCACTTGGAAGTCCATGTAGTTGGCCAGCATGGTGGGCTTTGGCGCGTAGTATTTAGTGAGGGCCGTGATGATCTCCTCATAGGTGTTCTCCGCAATCTTCTTTGATGCCCAGGAGGCTCTTTGTGAGGCAGATAGTGTCCACTCCACACGTTCTGAGGAGTAGGTCCCGTTTCTTGCCTGCGTCTGTGACCTCGTTGTAGGTGAGGAAGCTCGTGAGCTGGTCTACCCACGATTCCCAGAACTTGGGGTGAGTGGGGTTGAAGACCATGAGGGTTCCCAGAGTGACCGCCATGACTCTACGGCATGGCAGTGAGTGGTGTTCCGTGGATCGGTGCGTGGTGCGTTGCTGCTCGGGAGCAGTGCGGGGCGCTTGATGCCGGGTCGGAGTGAGGCTCACTCATCGGGATCCCACCTTCGTCACCAGTATAAAGTGCTGAGGCTGATGCGTATCGGAGTGACTTCAGCTCATACTTTATTGTAGATAGTAGAACAAGAGAGATGCTCTTGCCGGCTCGCAGACCAGCTTATATTCCTAAATCACACCACACCCAAACACACACCCGCACCCGTGATAGGATATTTACAGTGCACCCTTAAACCCATAGGTCCCTTCTAGGATTCTAGCCTCGCGATAGGTGCGCGCTAGGATTTGTGTGGGCTATTGTCTCTGGGGACGAAGCTCGGGTCCTTTGCCTGACCACATCTTCCCTGAGTACATAACAGTCCATCAAGGTCAGTAATGTCTCCTCAGACTGGCAGCGGCTCTCACAGTTCTCAGGCAGAGGTCTTTCACATGACCTGCCAGCAGATCATTTAACTGAAGATTCCAGGGATTTAGCCTGGGACTTTCTGCATGTCAAACAGATGCTCTGATGCTGAGCCATGGCCCCTCCTGGAGATGCTTGGATGTATCTCATTAACTACAACAGTATCCTGGTCAGTAGTGAGTGGCTTTATTTACCTCCACTGCCCCTTCCCCAGTAAGACTAAATTATGCTGCAAGCAGTCAATATTTCTTCCAATGGAATTACTTGCATAATAAAAAAAAGGAGCTCGGAATGCAGCCCTTTCTGCATCTAGTCAACAGGCAGCAAAAGTCCCAGGCCTCCTGAATGGCCTGAAGAAGAATTCTAAAGTTTTACAGCTGAAGTTCAGGTGCTTGCATGGGAAACCATAAGAGAAACTGCTCTGAGCTACCAGCTGTCAGTTGCCTTAAAACTCTGTGTGTCTAGTTCAACCCTCATTGGAAACAGGAATAAACATCCATCCACTTATGGCAGCATTTTCAGTGCGTAAGCATGGGCTTCCCAATTATATTTTCTCAGAGCCAACAATAAGCATTTCTTTGCCGGTGTCTTTTGAAGGCTAAGAGAGATGTCACTTCTATTAGAATGTGGCTATAAAGAGGACTTCAATAGAATGAAATAACTGATGTAAGCAGCTCAGAGACAAGGTTCCACATTTGCAATTCCGGCTTTTGATCCTCTAGAGAGAAGATCTCTCCCATTAAAAGCTGCCTCTGAATCTGTGCTTCAGCACCACCCTACCGTAAAGCTGGCTTTTGAGAAATCCACTCTTTCCGGTGCAATGCCATCCGCCCACTGAGCACTTCGCAAACGGTGCTGCAGCAGGGCTTCACTGCTCTGATTTTAGGATTGTATCCATTACCAAGGGGTTTAACAGATGGTTCCTGTCCAAACTGATTAGGGAAGAAGGCCTGCCTGGGAGAGGCAGCTGACAGGCATGCTTAAATATAATCAAAGCGGTCAATTTTGAGGGACAGCAAATCTCTCCCATAGGGGACAGCACAATGAAAAGGAACACGGAGAGTAAAGTCTGTAGCAGCAGATATTAGAGATGCCAAGCATTCGGATGGAAATGTTCAATTATACTCCCCTCCCCAAAAAAGAACTAAGCTTCACCTGGGATCATGATTCAGAAGGCAATAGCAGACCCTGGTTGCTCGCCTTTGTAAGAGTTCTTTCGAGCGTTTGAAGCAATTCTCATATGTTGTCTCAGTCAGCCTTACAACAGCAGGCCACAGCAGGACTCGACCATTAGTCCCATACTGCAGATGGGGAGCAATCCTAAGCAGGTCCACTCAGAATCCTATTTGGGTCTATTCAGAGCCGTAGCTACAGTGGGGCCTCTTGGGGCCCAGCCCCCCAACTTACCACCAAGGCCCCCCAACTTCCACTTTTTTATTTATGGCATTGGTCACTGGCTGTGGCCACTCCCTCTCAGTCCAATTCCTTCCTCACTTTGTGCCTGCATCGGTACTTTAAGATCCCAAGCTGCCAGGCCTCTGTCTCCCCCTTCCTCCCAAGGTGCCAAGCCTGCCTATTGCAAAAGTCAGGAGCTGGCACAGGATCCCCCCCCACTCCCAAGCTCTCCTCTAAAGCCAAGTTGTTGCAGGGAAGGGCGGGAACGAGGCTGCTTGTTTGGGGGGGCACAGGGTGTGTGGGGTACCTCCGACTTGTTTAAAGGAGATGGGGTGGAATAGGGGGTGCCAGTCAATTAAATTCCAGCCCTTCCTCACGTACATCAAATTGCCCGATATGCAGGAGCCGAGTGTTCACTATCTACATTCAAGTCCAGTAGCACCTTAAAGACCAACAGGATTTTAAGCTTTTGGGAGTCAAAGCTCCCTCCCTTGTACCTGACAAAGGGAGCTTTGACTCTCGAAAGCATATATATTCTGAAAATCCTGCTGGTCTTCGAGTCACTACTGCACTGGAATCTTGCTGTTCTTCTTCAGACCAACATGGCTACCCACCTGAAACGATGTTTGCTATCTGGGATTTGAATTAGGTCTCATTTCAACAAGGTGCTCTCGCATCCCCACTTTGGCTCTGCCCGGCATAATCTGAAGAACTAGACGTATTCCTTTGAACGGAGGCACCAGTTCCCTCTTGCTCCCCTACGTTAACAGCAGCGGGCAGGGACAGATACAGATGGAAAGCCTCCTCTGCTTTCGGGCTGTGGAGACTGCACGTGCTTCATGGGTGCCGACACTCCATCAGATAAACATCAAACCTGGGCCCTAAATTTTGTGGTTGATTTTAATGATTTAAAACAATAATAACCCTGCAATTATGTTTAAAGCCAGAAGATGGCAGTAATAAAACACAAGTTTCTAAGTGATCCCCTCCCCCTTTGCTAATCAGGACTTGCCTTCTTGTTGGAGAAAACTTTTATCTGCTGCTCCTTTGTATGTGAAGGTTTTGCTAAAATGTGAGCTGTATAAACCGTGGAGTTCAATTACAATCTATTTACAATGCTTTTTTTTAATAAAAAAAATGTCATTAACAGGTTAAAAATACTTAATTGCTAATCATTGTACACCTATGTCCCAACTTCCTTTCCCACTAATTCAGGGGTGTCAAACCTGTGGCTCGGGGGCCAGATGAGGCCCCCGGAGGGCTTCCATCAGGCCCCCAGTGGGAACTGGCCATCTCCTGCTCCCAGTTCTGTTGCTGCTGCTGCATCATAGCTTGCTTCACTGGACTCTCTCAATTGCTCAGCCATTTCATGTTTTAACCTGGGTCCTAGACTCAGAACTCTGGGCATGAGATTTCTGTGGTGAATGTCAATAAATCAAAAGTAGATTTGCAGCTTACAGAGCTAATGTTTTAAGCATGCTTTTATTTTAAGTAAAAAAAAATCTTTGTGTTTGTGTCCTTTATAAAGTTTATATCTCCACTACCTGGCATTACATTCTATGACACACATGGCCCGGCCCAACAAGGTCTCATTTATGTCAGATCTGGCCCTCATAACAAATGAGTTCGGCACCCCTGCACTAATTGATGTTACGCACGTGCACACAGACACACACACTCTATAGTGGGAATCTCAGTAAATGTTGAAATGCAGGCCATCTACCTTCAACAAATGATCTAATTTGCTCCTTGAAATAGGCAGCTGATGAGTGAACACCCCCTCCCTCCATGCTCAGCCCCAAAGAGTTCACTTTTCTTTTGCAATTGCTACTGGCAAACATTTGAAAATGTGTGCTGCGATTTGTACAAGCTTAATGGGATGCTTACAAGATGTGTGCATGCCTTCATGCACGCAAATGTCCCACCCTCAAATCTTCACTCTGTCTGCGGGTGCCCCCTCCCCAAGCCCCAGACTTTACCTTTCAAGCTACAAAGGAATAAAACATGTACAATAAGCATCTACTGGTGCCCATCCTTTCTGGTAAACTATTCTTCCCAATCATCCCCACATTATTTCCTGCTGGCACTGGTGGGAGTTGTAGTTTTTCAGCTTCCCCCAATCATGCCTCATGCTGTACTCACTTGATTTCAGCTGTTTTTTTTCTCTTCAGTGCTGGCTGGCTTCCAATATTGGATGTTGGCTGAAAGAAAAATGCTTCATGCACCCAAATAAGGCCCGATTTAAATGTCAGGCTGGTCAGAAAATAGTGATTCCAGAGGCGCATTTGTGGTTAGGCAAATGGCAAAGCCCCCTCCCCGACTACAACCCAGGTCCAAATCTATTAGTTTACTGATAAAAATTTCCCAGGTGTTATATTCCTTGGTCTGTCTGTGTCTTGTCTACTTTGCATTCATCCCTTAAAGTTCCCAAACTTATGGAGACATGGCTTAAGCTTCATTAAGAATGCTGATTAGTAGGAAACTTTGCAGAACAGATAGGCAACTTCAGCCTCTGAACTTGAAGGCCTTGTGCTACCACTTTGGACCCAGTGCAAGATCTAGCCACTACTTTCTGAAAGTGTGGTCACCTGTGGACCTATACACATATACATGGGAGTGAGTCCAACTGAATTGATGAGCACATGTCGTAATTATACAGGCATAGGATAGTACCGACTCCAGTCTGGAAGTTGTGAACATGAGAAGACTGAAGAGGGAAATCTGAATGACACAATGGAAAAAAATAGGTATTTGCTGTTTGCAAATATAAACAGAAGGTTCCTTTAGATAACAAGCAAAGTATCTATTTGAGGTGAAACTCCAGTTCCAAAATATTTCCTTTATCACTGTAATTGTCATTGAGGCAGCTTTGGCGATGTTGCTGGATGTGTGAGCATTCGTGTCCCCAGGTGAAGTCTCTTCATACTCCCCCTCTTCTCTCTCTCTGTTCTCATTACAGTACAATCCTACGCATATCTGTTCAGAAGCAAATTCCATTTTGTTCAATGGAGCTTATTCCTAGGTAAATATGCAGAGAATAAACTAGTAGTTGACTCATTCTTCTTCATGTTGCTGTGCTTAATTCTTTACCCCACACCTTCCTCTGTTCTTCACTTCTACTTTCTACTGCTGCTCCTGCTATGTGTCCTCCTCTTCCTCCTCATCTCAACACAAAATACTACAAATGAGTACACACACACACACACACTGGCCCAGACAGGAGGTACTCAGCTTCACTTGGGGTCTGCTGCTGAACAGGCATCCATTCTTGTGTACCCCAAAGTCTAGCCACGATGGCATCTCTCCTAGGAAAGAAACAAATCACAGTTCAGATGCATGAAGTCCAGCTGAAGACTTATATTCTCAATACAGGCATGCTGTGAAAGAGATAGAGGAAGGGAGCACACGATCCAGACATTTCACTAGGTTTGTGCTCATCGTGAGATGTGTGAATGTGGCCTGTGAGTAAATTATCTATTCAAGATATATTTTGAAAGTGTCACCAGCTCTTTCCACTCTGCTGAGATTACTTGGATAGGGAGAACCCTTTTTGTGACTATGCTGAGATCAGTTCCAGGGAGGGCCACCAATGCCCAGGTGGGGGCTGGAGCTCTCCTGGTATTACAGCTGATCTCCAGGCAATAGAGATCAGTTCACCTGGAGAGAATGGCTGCTTTGGAGGGCGGCCTCTAGGGCACTGAATTCCCTCCCCTCCCCAAACCCCACCCTCTTCAGGCTCCACCCCTAAAATATTCAGATATTTCCCAAACTGGAGCTGGCAGCCCTCGTTCCAGGATCATTGTCTTTGTATTTTTTCAAAGTGGCAACATTTATTTACTCATTTAGAGAGAAGATTCATATCCCACCTTTCATATCAATGCCACACGATACAATTTACAACATATAAAATGAAAGCATTTATAAGACCCATAAAACCCATTTAAAAAACCCATAAAAGATCTAGAACAGCAGTCACTGGCAGAATAAAAAGCATTAAGAAAAAGAAAAAAGGTTTTAAAACAGCAGAGTTTTAAAAAAAAGATTAAAAAGCAGCTGGCAGTTATGGCAGTGGATGATCGAAGGGGCACCCTGAATGCACCTGATGAAGGTGGTGGTGGTGGTGGTGACACTGTAGGGTTTTCGAGGCAAGAGATGTTCAGAGGTGGTTTGCCATGGCCTGCCTCTGTGACACAACCCTATGATTCCTTGGGGGTCTCCCATTCAAATACTGGCCAGCCCAGACCCTGCTTAGCTTCTGAGATCAGATGAGATCGGGCTAGCCTGGGCTCTCCAGGTCAGGAAAGCGGGGTGGGGGGAAATGTGATGGCTGCTAGATGGAAAGCTCCTGGTTGTTAATTGATTAATTTGATTAAAGTATATAATCTTTTTATTAAAGTATATAAAGTCTTTCCTTGTGCCTCAAGGTGGCTTACAAGTCATAATTAAAACATTGCATTAAAACACAACTGAAAGATTCCTCCAGGTGCGCTAGCTTGGGAGCAAGGGATGGGATGCAGCAGCTACATTGATTCTTGTGTGCAGAGCAGCAGGATATAATGGGTGACAATTGATGTCCTGGGGAGGAGGAGACCACCTCTAGAACAGGCTGTTCCTCTTTATAAAATCCTAGAACAGGAAGCCTTATGACAACAGCTAATCATCCTATCAGGAAGGAGACATTACCTCATTGTGGCTTGTGAGACTGAGGGACAGTGCTCAACCATATGTTACTTCCTGTGGTGCACCGTCCCTTGGTCATTCAAAAAGAAAGCACAGGGGTTAAAGAATGGTTGAGCTCTTGGTCAGCCAGGCCTTCAAGACAAACACAGGAATGGACCTCTAAGCCACACAGAGGCACACAAGTGATTTAGTAAATTTTGTCTACTTTACATATAGTCTGCCTTTCACACTGAGACTGAAGGTGGGTTGTAGTATAGAAAACAACAAGCGGGATCTAGCAGGAACTAGCAGGAAGGGGGCATCCCGTTCCCCCCTCTTTTCTTTCTCCCCTTTCCTCGCCCCTTCTCTCAGTCACTCTCTCTCTCTTTCTTCCCTACTTCTTCTTTGTCACTCTCTTGCTTTTCTCCCTCCCTGTATCATGTGTGGGGGTGGGGGTGGGGGTTGGCTCACTTGCCTGTCCCCTCCCCACTGCTGTGCCTGCTTGTCTGCCTAGGCATGCCCCCCCCCCGGGCACTCGGCTGCATGCCCCCCCACTCTACTCAGTGGCCCAGCCATCTGGCTCATGTTGCAGTGGTGGGGTGGCAGCAAAGCGGGGACGTCGGGGCAGAGGATCCTGCTCTTCCTCACCCTACCTGCAAGATAAGGATGGAGAGGGAATTGGCTTGTGCACCCCTCGCCACTGCTTTGCCCGTCCACCCAACTATCCCCCTCTCTGCTGTTCTGGCTGCCATTGAAGCGGATTGGCAGCGAAAGAGGTCATTGGGGGGCCTGGCAGAGGTTCCTGGTCCTTCTCACCCACCCTTCAAAGCAGTGGGGGTGGAAAGTGTACCAGGTTTGGGATGTGGGGAGGCGGGCAGTGGAGGCTCTTGGTTTTCCTCCCCCATCCACCCAAAGTGTTGGTTTGGAGGCAGTTTTTGCACCAGCATAGACAACTGCTTTAAAAAAAAAAACCCTTAAAACACCTCAAAAAGGATATTATAGCATTGGAAAAAGTGCAGAGAAGGGCAACTAGAATGATAAAAGGGTTGGAACACTTTCCCTATGAAGAAAGGTTAAAGCGTTTGGGGCTCTTTAGCTTGGAGAAACGATGGCTGAGGGGTGACATGATCGAGGTTTATAAGATTATGCATGGGATAGAGCAGGTTGAGAAAGAAGTGCTTTTCTCCCTTTCTCACAATACAAGAACTCATGGGCACTCCATGAAAATGCTGAGCAGTCGGCTTAGAACAGATTAAAAAAAGTACTTCTTCACCCAAAGAGTGATTAACATATGGAATTCACTGCCACAGGAGGTGGTGGCAGCTACAAGCATGGACAGTTTCAAGAGGGAATTAGATAAACATATGGAGCAGAAGTCCATCAGTGGCTATTAGCCACAAGGTATAGATGGGAACTCTCAGTCTGGGGTAGGTGATGCACTCTATTCTTGGTGCTGGAGGGGGCAGCAGTGGGAGGGCTTCTGGTGTCCTGGCCCCACTGCTGGTCCTCCTGATGGCACCTGGTATTTTTGGCCACTGTGTGACAGAGTGTTGGACTAGATGGGCCATTGGCCTGATTTAACATTGGCTTCTCTTATGTTCTTATTGTGGTTTGGGATTTTTTCTTTAAAAGTAGGGGGGAGGTTTCCCCTATGTCTGAAGAAAGTTCCCCTTTCTCTCAAAGTAGTCCCTATCCACAGATTTAAGTATCTGCAGATGGGACCATGCTGATTACCAGAAATATTGATGGTCTAGGACACCAGAAGACAAGCACTGAACAATGCAGGAGGACTAGGGTTACAGAATCAGAAAACAGTGCAAACAGCAAACTGTCTAAGACAAAGTATACTATAAATAATGCAGAAAGTGGAATTACAAGGGCAGAAGACAAACCCATAAAAGCTATTTTATACCTACAGTAAACATTGCATTAGATGGCTTCATTATAAGGCACCCTCCTGAACTGTTCCATTTTACTACAGTTCTAATCCCTTTATAAAAATGCCCTCCTGGACATTTCTGTTTTGCACATTCTGCAGAATGATAGACCTGTGGGAGCCTCCCTAACCTCTCCAGGCAGGCTGCTATGCAAGGCAGGAGCCACCACAGAGAATGCATGTAGAATGGGCAGCTGCCCATGTGACCTGTTTGTGAGGTGATGTAGATGGTAACAACCTGGTAGCCATTAGCCTGTAAACAGAACTGGAGACATTTCGCCAGGTAGCCCAAGACAGGAAGGAAAGCCAGGGCACAAGAGTTCTGGTACTGTGGACAGCTCCCAGCCAACAGACACAACTTCTTCCAGCAGTTTCAAAATCAGGACTGTGGCCTACTTAGCAGGGCAGGCCCAGAACTACGGTCTCAAACTCCCCTTCCTTGTGCCACTGGACTCTAACTTTGTTCCGCTGCTTCAGGCCAACATGGCTGCCCACCTTGATCTACTCCCTGGAGGTTAAACTAGGTTAGACATGGGTATGTATTATCTGATACCCAACACGGAAAAAAAGCAGACCCATGGAGCAAGGATGGGGCACTTGATTGAGCAAGTGGCTAATTTCAAATATTTAGCCCTTCGTTTTGCCTCTTCTAATAAGTGGGAATATCATTATTCTTGGATCCTCAAATCCACCATTCTCAGATAATCTGATTGAACCGAGAGCCTCAATAAGATCAATTTTTATTTCTCCATTAATATCAAACTTCCCTGTGTGTTCACGTGATTACCATTTAATATATCTGTTGTCTGGAAAAGACAGGGCTGTTACCCTCTCTGTAGCCCGTTATCTCATTGAGGCTTTTAAGATTTGTCCAAAAACATAACTAATTTACACTTAGATGCATATATTCATACAGGCACTCTTTTGGCACTGGAACTGGAAATACAGGGACATGGCTAGTATTTGTAGTGGGTGTTGCCTGTTCACATGATCTATAGGAAGTCCCTGTCTACTGTGGCTGTGATGAACAGAAAGAAGACAGAGAGATAAGAGCCTAAAGTGTGAGGACTTTAAACAGGCTCATGATCTGGATAGTCATCTCCTGTATTTTAACAAGAGTGAGATACAAGAAAGGCAGCTGTGTTATCCATTTATCTCTCTGTAATAGGAAAACAAGGTCTATGTATAAATTGAGGATGTGAAGTCACTAGCCAGTTCCTTAGATATAATTACTGCAGCGTACTCCAGGTGGGTGGAGGGAAGAATTCCCCATTCTGCCTATATCATGCCCCTTATGACCAGCTCGGACTGCATTGCAGACTTCTGAACACAGACAGAAACACTGTCTCAGATTCAAGTCCAGTAGAATTTTAAGGCCCAACAAGATTTTTAGGATATGAGTTTTCAAGAGTCAAAACTCCCTTCACCAGATAAGAAGTAACACTGTTCTAGGTTGACTGTTCTTCAAGAAGACATTTCCCCACCAGGAACTGTTCAGCTGCTTGTCACACAGATGTAATCTTGCTAAAATACAATATTGATTGTGACCTCTGATGTGTTAAATAGTGTAGGCCTCACATCCTAGGGGGGGGAAAGAACCAAAGACTGGCAGAAGCAGTCACAGCATTTAATGAAATGGTTGAAATTGCCACATAAGGCCCAAATGATTCCATTTGTGTAGTATAATCACCAGATTCTGTCAGAAAGGCCTCACATGCACGCTGATGTCATTGTGTCATTTAGTGGATGATGTTATTTAGGCTCAGGGACCCAGTCCACAGCAAATTTCATTAACTTGTCAAAACACTCCAGACCAGAGCGCTTGTGGGCCAGTGTGGAGAATTAGGGCATGAAAGACAGCTTATGTGGGAAGTCATAGACTATGAAAGGAAAAGGCTACCACGCTGGAGGCCAATCTCATTCATCAGAGTCTTGTCAGTCTGGTTAGGGACTGCTGAATAGATGTGTCTAATCACATTTTGTTTAGCCAGGCCTAGAAAAACAAAGGTTATAAGGGTGTCCTTTGACTTTCCATAAGACAAATGGAGGTCAGGGAGCACCACACTTACGTTGCTGTTCTTTTTACAATTTTTTTCTGTGCCACCTGCACATGATTTCTTGTTTATCTTCTTTTTAAACCACATTTTAGAATGCTCATGATGTATCAAAGAGTTCCTTAGAGCCAGTTCATAGAATCTCCTTCCTGAAAATGCTGTGAGTGTGATGATGAGTGGAGCAGAGTCAAGGAGAACTCGAGAGGTGGCATAAAAACTTCCAAAATACAACAGATAAATAAATGGACAGTGGGACTGTACCCAGTCTGACCCTAAAATGCAATGCAATGCGTAACATGGGCATATCACATATATACATACTTTCATGCCAGCTACATCAAATTTCCACCAGTCTTCACTACAGATGGTTGTTGTTTTTGCCATCAAGTCACAGCTGACTTATGGAGTTGCTGTAGGGTTTTCAGGGCAAGAGATATTCAGAGCTGGTTTGTCATTGCCTGCCTCCATGTCACAATCCTGGTATTACATGCATATATATATGCATGCATTTATGCATCATGTTTTATACACAATGAAGGCTCACAACTCCACAGTACCAGCAGATTTTAAATTGTGACAGCTGGCCATTAAGTTCATAGGTGTCTGTTTTCACTGTTCTCCTTATGTGTGCAATCCTTTGAACATAGTTCCACAAAAGATCCCTCTCATTGGCCAGACAATCCCACTTAAAGGCATTGGGGTCCACAACTGGAACCTGGAGATCCGTCCCATCAGAGAAGGGCTCAGTGGAACAGCACATACTGGTCCCTGTAATGAACCTTGTCTCTGTTGGACGGCTGCTTCCAATTGGAGAAGACAATGAGCTAATGGTCTGACAATATTTATTTATTTACCTATTTATATCCCACTTTTCACCCCAACCCCAAAGCAGCTTACAATACTATTCCCCCTTTTCTCTATTTTATTCTCACAACAGAGTCACCAACTGGGCTTCCATGGTAGAGCAGAGACTCAGATTTGGGTCTACTGGATTCTAGTCCTGCACTCTAACTGCTGCCCCCACCTGAATGGCCCAGGCAAGCCTGATCTTGTCAGATCTTGGAAGCTGAGCGGGGTTGACCCTCATTAATACTTGGATGGGCGACATCTGTGCAGTAGCAGGCAATGTGAAACCACCTCTGTTTATCTCTTTTCTTTAAAATTGCATGGGGTTGCCATAAACTGGCTGCGACTTGACAGCTCTTTCCACCACTCTAACGGCTATACCGTGCTGGATCTCAAGGACAAGGTAATTTCAAATATAAGGTAATTTCATATGTTTGTCTATGATTTCTAGAGCATCTGATAAAAGCTCTTGCCTACAAAAGCTGATGAAACGATAAACACGATAGGCGTTAAAGTGCCAAAATTTACTTCAAAGGGTTTGTTCAGTAGCTTGATTTTGTAGAGTTAGAGTATTTTTATCCTGATATTCAACTTGCTTTTCCTTTACAGGTTTCCCATTACATAATCTTTTTTTCTTTTTAAAGATTAGTGCACGGTTACATTTTATAAATACTGTAAACATCTCAGCACCTTTTATTAATAACTGCACTGATTATTTAGGATGCTCCACACATTTACAATTCAAGGCATGAAAGTTTGGCAGCCAACAATGCATGGTCACGTATGTGTTTAATATGTTGTTTGAACCATCTGTAAGACTTTGAGCCTTTACTAAATAGCAGTGTGCTAGAATTTGATCTGCAATATTAGAGTATATACAGATGTTATAAAATATTAGCACAGTTTTATACTGTACAGGTTTGGGTCTGGATTTTTTGTTTATGTGGATGTTTTTGCCATTGTCCCCAAACATGGATTTTATGCCTACAACACATTAGTTTTGCTACAATTAACTATTTTCCTAGAACCTATTAAACTCCCTCCTCACCCTTTTTTTCCTCCTTTGTACGACTGACCCTTGTGATCTGTCATATACACAGGTGCAACTGCTGGTGTGACCATTCATTCAGTATCTGATATGAACCGTGAGCACCAATGACTCCTTATATAGGAAGGCAGTAGGCAAGACTCTAAGTTGTTCAGCCTGCACTGACCGCATGCCAGAGCCAGCAGTTACACAGGGATCTTATTGCTTCCTTGGTTCATCTGCTGTTGGTGGCATGATAAACTGCAGTGCTCTTTCTGGTCCTCTTCATGGCAGTGGTATAGAGCAGACTAGCAGTTTCCTCTGCCTCTGTGCTTCATTTCTGTGACATGCCTGAGTGTATATGATTCAAAACCCTGGGTACCTCACAACTAGGGTTGCTGATGCTGGCTTGGGAAATTCTTGGAGATTTGGGGGTGCTGCCTGGAGAGGAACAGGCAGCTTTACGGGGAAGTGATGTCACTCTAGGACTTTCACTTCTTCTAGACTTTATGGCATACTACAAAGTCCACCCTACAAAGTAGTCATTTCTTCCATTTCCTTTGTAGTTTGGAGATCAATTGGGATTGTGAGAGAACTCCAGGCACTACCTTGAGGTTGATAATTGTCCTAACAAACCCACACATTAGTCCTGATACAGGATGAAATGTCTTTACTATGGCTCTTCTTTCAGTTTTGGTCCTCGTTAGATCTATGATTACAGTGGGTTTCCAGTTGTGCTATGGGGGATGCTAGACTTCACGTTCCTGGGATCCAAGATGACTGCAGCCTTTAAATTAAAAGACGCCTGCTCCTTGGGAGGAAAGCGATGGCAAACCTAGTCACCTTGCCAACAAAAGTCCGTATGGTCAAAGCAATGGTATTCCCAGTAGTACTGTATGGCTGCGAGAGTTGGACTATAAGGAAGGCTGAGTGCCGAAGAATAGATGCTTTTGAATTATGGTGCTGGAGAAGACTCTTGAGAGTCCCTTGGACTGCAAGGAGATCAAATCAGTCAATCCTAAAAGAAATCAACCCTGACTGTTCCCTGGAAGGCCAGATCCTGAAGCTGAAGCTCAAATACTTTGGCCACCAAATGAGAAGGGAGGACTCACTGGAGAAGACCCTGATGCTGGGAAAGATTGAAGGTAAAAGAAGAAGGGGACGACAAAGGATGAGATGATTAGACAGTGTTATCGATTCAGTGAACATGAAATTAAGCAAACTCCTGAGCATGACGGAAGACAGGAGGGCTTGGCATGATGTGGTCCATGGGGTCGCGAAGAGTTGAACTCAACTGTGCGACTGAACAAGAAGAAGAGTTCCTTGAACATTTATGTAGGGGCTCTCACTAAAAGAAGATCAGTAAAGGCTGACAAGACAATGTGTCTCTCTTTCCAGTATTCTCATTCAGTGTCCAGTTCAATATTAAGGGTGTATTATATATTTCATCCTCAGTTTACATGGGGCAATGGAAAGTACTATGAGCTGAGTATACCACTTGAACTGCGTCTGTATACTGGCATATGTCTCAGAATGTTTTGTATTACATGGGGTTCCACAACACATGTGAAGTGATTCTTGTTACTACTCATTTCAGAAAATTAATACCTATTTTTTATATAAAATGCACAAAACAAAGCAGAAAATACAGTCAGATTTAAAATCAGCAAAATTCATAAAATCAGATTTAAAACACCAGGCAGAATAATTATAATATCAACCACTGTCAAAGGCCTTCTGGAATTAATAGGTCTTGAAGTTCTTCCAGAAGGAAAAGGGGCAAAGGTACTTCCTACTGGAGAGAACACCACCATCTAGGGGGAGTAGCTGAGACAGCCTTTGTACAGGCCTCTAACCTAACCTCTGAAAGAGCAGTTCTAACAGAAAGTTTACCCCTCCTCACAGTGTTCTCAGGACCCAGTATCACACAAATCGAGGTGGTCCTTCAATTCTTGGAGAGTTTACTTTCACAAACAGGCTAGTTCAAATCGCTGTTTTAGACCTTTAGGGGCTTTAAAAGTCTAAAGCAGCACTTTGAACTAGCCTGGATGTGGAAGTAAACTCTCCAAGAAGATTCAAGCCTGTGTGAAACTGTTTCCCTAGAGGCAGGGGGTTAAAAACCATTGGGACAGTTACTGGGCTTAGATTTAGTTTCTTATCTTTTTCTGCCACAGATGATTATGTATGGCTTTGATCACTATTCTTCCTCCCTGCCTGCCAAATGGAAACAATAGTGACCCACCTTACAAGGTTGTGAGAACAAGCATGACAGAGATGATAAAGCTGTCTGTGATCGGTAAAGCAGCAGGCTGTGGCCAAGACACAGCTGAGGATGGCTGCCTTCCAGTTAACCAATGTCCCATGTGCTTTTAAAGACCTTTGATAAAATTATTGTAATGGAATTATGAATTCAAATAAGGAGAGCCCTTGTGGCAGCTCTCTACAAGCGGAGTATTGTTTCACATGCAGCCATGCTGAATGGTTCCTATGGTGGGGTTGGAGGGAAGCCATGGAAAGAAATACTGAAAGTACAACAGCACCCATTTTCTCTGTATAATAACGCTTACCTAGGTGCAGAGTAGCTCTTTTGTTCAGGCATAAATCATGCATTCATTTCCCATTTGCGATCTTATCTAGAAAATTTGAGTGACCCTGAGGCTCTTTTGAAATTTTGGCTCACAAAGGGAAAGAGATCCTTCCACATCCGGAGTGCGGCCACATTAGGCTTCTTAATGTGTCTTTTTTTGCATGTGGAAGAACAAAAGCAGTTGGAGGCCACAGAACACTCCTAAGCTACTGTAATTCTGAACTATATTGGTAACAAGTCTGGCAGGGGTGCTGTGCAGAAGTATTGGTCTTTAAACAAATGGCCAAGGTGAAACCCTGACCATTTGTGTTTTAAGAAAAACAACCACAGAGAGAGAGAGAGAGAGAAATGTCTGGAACTGGTTAGTGAAAGGTGAGATAATTCTATTAATAGAAGATGCATTATCCTGATGGGGCAAGGCAGAAGGAGTCAGCTGGGTGGGATTATGGATGAGGAGTCCCAAACCTTTTGAGCCTGTGAGCACCTTTAGAATCCTGATACAGGTGCAGCCACAAAACGGCTGCCACAGCTTACCTTCAGCCACACAGTGAAGATCCTTATACTGTAGTGGCAGCTGCTGACAAAGCAATGCTTTTGAAAATCTGCACAGCCAATTAAATCTCTGTTAGGTAGGGGGTTCACGAGACTAACGTTTCAGCATAGCTCTTTTATTTGGAACTCAACAACAACACACACGGCGAGCTGCAACTATGTACTGAAAACCCCAAGCCCAAATACACGCACAAAATACAAATACACCAATAGGCACTTAGAAACCTTTATTTGCATGACATGCTTCAAACCGATGTTCCCTGATTGGCTGGCTGAGCAAGGGCAGCCATTCCGAATGTAACTGCAAGGAGCCTCTCGAACAATGAGTGTTCACTCGAAGCTCTCAATACACAACAATCTCAAATGGCCAATAAGAAGCCTTGCTGAGCAAAAGCCCCACCTGACCCACCCACTTTCTAAAAACACATGGTGGGTGCCAGGAAAGCACCAACAGGCACCACAGTACTCATGAAAACTACGTTGGGAACCCTTCCTGTAGCCCAAGAGTAGATGCAAGAGCTGGAAAGAGAGCCGAGCAGGAGAAAAAACATGTCATGAAACTGAATAAAGAGGCCATTGCAGAAAATGACAACTAACCACCCTGCTCTCAGGCAAGTGATCATAGAAACTACCCTTGAGTTGTGGGCTGGAGTAGGGATGAAGGGTGCTTCAAACCCATTGTCTTTCCTGAAGCTTCAGGTGATCTGTGCAACACAGCAACAAAGAGGCAGCCTGAAAGCAAAGTGGGAAAGAAGATGCCACAATAAGACAAACATGTTTCTTTACTCTGGTGAATAGTAATGTCTATACATCTTCTCATATTTCTGTGCTACTCCAGCATAGGTCTCCTGGTGGTCATGTCTCTGGGTCAAGCATCTGAGCCTCACCTGTTAAATCTCAGCACTGTGCCAGCATCCTGTGCAGCCAGACCATTCATTAGTTCATAATGCAGGCATTTTAAGGCCGAGCTCTCCCCCTTCCTCTACAGTACTGCAGGTAATATTCCCTGGAGGAAAACAGAAATGTGGCTATAACAACCCTCACAGAAGTTAGTGAAAGGTGAGATAATTCTATTAATAGAAAATGTATTGTCCTGATGGGGCAAGACAGGAGGAGTCAGCTGGGGTCTATTTTCCTGCAGGAAGTCTACTCCCCCATCTCATTACATAGGAACTGTCCTTGCACAAATACCGAGTAAAGACAAACAGGTGGCTTTATGTTATTGTCTGGAAAGGCCCCTCTGTAGCCCTGGATTTATTGGGACTAAATCTGAGTCAACATGCAGAGGAAGGACTGGGCTACAATAAATGTTAGTGGTCCCACAGAGGTCTGCATGAGAAATTACAAAATGGTTGAGAGCAATGGACCTTCATTAGCGTAGGTCTAAATACCCTAGCTACAAAGCTGTTGAGAAAACATGCAAGAGATATTACCACAAGGACAGAGAGACAGCTTATGAATATGTATTTGGGTTAGACATATACATTTTAATAAGCAAAGACTGAAAACACCATCTAGCTAGTGCGCACAACAGCACTTAGTGGAATTCCTTGCCAATTGTCAAAACACTTCTGCTCTCAGCCCCGCTGCTGTTAGTTATCCAACTGAAAAACAAGGGAGTAAAAATAAGCACAGTTATTAAATATTTACACAATCACAGAAAACATACCTCATGATTCCCTTCTCTTTTAATTTAAGAATCTACAAGGAGGTTTTATTTTTAAGAACAGAGGCATAAGATGACTTCAAAGCAGTTCCCCGGCACAGATGAAGGGCTGTCAACAGCGTGGACAGGTGATGCCCGCTTCAAAGCATGTAGGTGCTTTCAGGAGGCAGGGAGTGAATCAGCTGCCTGTGTGTTCGCTTTGCTAGGGATGAATAAACAGTTGTGTCCCCAGGGCTGTCACAAGTTGCTTTGGTGGGTTTTGGAAAGGAAAAATGTTCACCTGGGAAATAAACCTGTGTTGAACTGTCAACCTTGTTTGTTTGGTTTGGTTTTGTTTAAAGCAAATTTTTCATACTCCCCAAAGAAGACCACTTGGGGAGGTTTGCCTTTGATTTCATAAAGCCTTCAAACAACCATTACTCGACAAACATGTTATATGTGTGTGTGTGTGCATGCATGTGCATTTCCTGTAAAGTCGCCACAGACTTATGGTGACCCTGGCCCATTCTGCATCTAGCATTCACTCTGTTGTTTTATCAAACCCACACTGGAACAGGATAAGATGCAGCTCAAAACCACATTCAAATACCCAGGGGCCAACGCCCCCATACTGACTGCAGAGTCGCCCCTGAACGGCCATAAAATGGCCATACATTTTATGCAGACAGTGCCATAAAACTGAGAGGACATGAAATCGGCATGCAGTGTGGAGGCTGCCATAAAACCTGACAATCAAAGAAAGTGAAAGTGACATGCAATGTAGAAGGGAATTTCTGTTCCAGTGTGGGTTTGGTAAAACAGCGGAGTGAATGCTGGATTCATAAAGGGCCCCGGTAAGTTTTTCAGGGCATGAGACATTCTGAGGTGGTTTTGCCTTTGCCTTCCTCTGCATAGTGACCCTGGACTTCCCTAGTGGTCTCCCATCCAAATACTGGCCAGGGCCTGGCCCTGGTCCACTTCCAAGATCTGACGAGATTGGGCTAGACCGAGCTATCCAGGTCAGGGAATATATACAGGCGAGCACACACACTTACATAGGCCCTCATATATGCTGTTCCTTACTTCCATCTCCTGAAGGAGTGAAAAAGAATTGCCCCAAATGACCATTGCCCTTTATTATCTCAGGATGTTTATTCATCTATTTAAGACATTTATGTTCTACCCTTGGATCATCTGTAGGGTCTTCAGGGCAATTCTTGCTTGCTCCCACAAACTGACATCCCCCCCAAAAGGAATACACACAGTAGAAGGAGGCCTGCCTCAGTAGTCTGTTTCTGGCCCTTGCAAGGCGTCCCCCATCAAGATGTCTCCAAGAAGTATCTTCTGTGTAAAGCTCCAGAAACACCTGAACCCAGCAATTAGTCCCTCCTTCATCTATATAACGGCTACTGCCCCAAAATAACATGGAAATGCCTCTAGAATTTCTAATTGAGTTACCCTGTAAAAGGGTATATTAATGGTGCTGTGCCAACGATAAAATTTAGATTGAACATCGTAATACTCACAAGCTGTTGTTTTACTAAAACAGGGCTTGGACCCAGCATGTTTCTCAACACCACTGTCCAAAGAAATCCTAGTGCTGATTCTAGAGCAGGTGTGTCAAACATAATGCCCAGGGGCTGGAATTGGCCCATCCAGGGCTCTTATGCTGCCAGCAAGTAACTAAAGCAAGGGAGGGAGTGCTGGGGCGGGGGGGGGAGAAGAGAAGAAGAGATTGGATTTATACCTTGCCCTTCATTACCCAAGGGAGTCTCAGAGCGGCTTACAAACTCCTTTCCCTTCCCCTCCCCACAACAGACACCCTGTGAGGTAGGTGGGGCTGAGAGAGCTCTTGACAGAAACTGCTCTTTTTCAAGAACAGCTGTGCCAGAACTATGATGTGCTCAAGGGCATCCAGCAGGTGCAAGTGGAGGAGTGGGGAATCAAAACCGGTTCTCCCAGACTAGAGTCCGCGCAGTTAACCACTACACCATTGTGGCTTCAGCACGGCAGAACAACCTTGCGTACAGCAGTCAAGCATCATGAGAGCATCTGCCCTCGCTGGCTGCACTGCTGCCTCTCCAGTCCCCCTATGTAGGTTTTCCTCTGCACCCCTCTCCCAGCTCATGGGGCCTTGCAGTGAGGACACACCAACTCAGAGCTTACCAGCTGCTGTCCTTTATAAAGTTTCTATCTCAGGTAACTGGCATTATGTTTTATGGCACACGTGGCCCAGCCCAACAAAGTGGCATTTATGTCAGATCCAGCCCTCGTAAGAAATGAGTTTGACACCTGTGTTCTAGAGCTTCCTAGATGGAGACAGTTATCCAGAAAGGATTGTGAGCTACTCTTGCGTGCCTTATCAGTAATTAGGGGCAAGTGACATTGAAACTGGAATTCTACACAGTCCTTAGTATAGTTTCAGAGGGTAGCTGTGTTGACCTGCAGTAGAACAGCTAGATTCTAGATACCTGATGAAGGGAGCTTTGACTCTTGAAAGCTTATGCCCCCAAATTCTTGGTGGTCTCTAAGATGCAATTGGACTCAAATCTAGCAACCCTTAATATAGCATCCCATTTCCCATAAAAACTCCACAATGGCCCTCCCCATGGGCAAGACTGAGCCATATGCTTACTGGTCAGTCCTCTTCAGAAAAGGCCCTACTTGTCCCTTCAATTCTCCTGTTAAATTTTGGTCATTTTATAGCCTAGTTAGTTAAATCAGTTAAAGAGGTTACAGAATAATGAATTGCTCTTCACTATCAGTATTTGTTCCATGGGGTGAGAAGAATCAAGGCTTAATTACTGATTTTGCTTTGCAACCAAAGCAATTGCTCAGTATTTTTCCTTTGTTTGTTCACAATGGTAATTGTAAAAAAGTAATTTTTACAATAATTATTATAAAATTATGATAATTTTAAGAAATTTTAAATAAACAAAGAGAAAAGCAGTAATCACTTGCTCCCTGGGAACATGAACTGATAAGAATCAGTTCACTAATGCTGCAGGTGACCAAGAAATAATTAATTAAGCAATAGTGGGTGCAAATGAGCAGAACTAGTAGCTTGATAGTCCTTGCTAGACAGGCTGTAACTCTGATTCTGTTTTGACTTTAAAATATCACCACAAATCAGGTCTGAAAAAGATAAGAGAGCAACAGGGACAACAGGGGAAACATGGATTCAATGGTTTGACAATGATGTCATATAGATTCTTTGTTAAAAGTGATATGTTCTGATTGGGCCTCTATTATTAGGAGGAAAGACAGGCTTATAAATATTTTAAATGAATAGCACAATACTAAGCAGGTGGTATGGAAGCAATGATAGACACTCTTAGTTCTCTCCCCCAGGACCTTCTTTCTCACATGGGGCAGCCCCTTATCCCTGGGAATAGCCCATCTTTTTTTCATTCTTCCTTTCTTTCTGCATTTCTTCCAGCCTTTTTTTGGTATATGATTTGGGTTTTCTAGGAAAGGTTTTCTCTCTACACAAAACCGTCGAATCTCTGCTCCATGTATTATTTGGGATTCTGTGAGAAGGGCCTTAAAATGCCCTGAAGTAAATACAAACAGTGTTCCTTCCTACATGTTTTCTTGCTGGCTTGGTTAATAAAACATCTTTAAGCAAATCTGTGCCTCTGTCTAACAGCATGTAAATGAACCTCTAGGTGCAAAGGGGGCCCCCAGTCAGTAACCATAAACTAAACCGTGCCATGGGGGTAACAATCCTTTCCCTCTTCAGCCCTAGTCAGCAGAGTGTGTAAGTACCAGTGGGAGGGTCAGGGGGGCTCTCCTGCTTTTGTGCCCCACTTGGGAATCAAAGGGAAAACACTCTCCGTCTTCAGCCGCTTAAGAATGCCTGACCTGTCCTCTGAGGCGTTCACTGCCTTGTACAGAATCGTCTTTTCTTCCCCCCCAGCCCCTTTTGTCGGGAACATACAAGCAGAAACACAAGTGAGGGCAATGAGCAAATCACCCCTCACTCAATAAAGGGGAGCAGTCTGAGGAGGGCTTAAACAAACCTCATTGATTTCCTTCCCCTCCCCGTTTACAACACATCCATTGTTGCTGGTTTTTATGCACAGGGCCGCCAGAGCTCCAGAACCGTTTTTTTAAAAGCTGCCATCAGCCTTCTGTCTTGTTTCCCCTAATTGAGGAGAAACTTCAAACAAGCACTCTTGCCTTACCCAGAGCTCTTTCAAAAGTACCCCGGTGCTTCCAAGTGCATTCCATTTCAGAGCCTTTGGCAGCCCCTACCACTCCTCATCCCTTAAGGACTTCCTGTCACGCTCCTGATCAGTTTTTATAGTCCCTGTTTCCAGTGTTCGCTACCATTCTCCTTCTTTGTCATTCCTTTTTGCATTTTCTCGGTTTGGCACAATACAGTGTTCTTATTCCACTATTCCTCTAAGGATCTCAGCAGAGCATACACAGTTCTCTCCTCCCTGCATTTTATCCTTCCTCACAACTATACTGTAAGATTGCTAATGGTGTGAGAGAGAGCTTCAAGGCAGTGAGCTTCAGGGCAGAATGTGGGTTTCTCAGGCCTTTCTGGTGCATCTTCGCATACAAACAGGCAACTGGTGGAAGATTAATCTGCTATGATGGCCATTGCTGCTTCTCAAATGGACAGCGAGGGGCTCTCTCTCATCCACCTTGGAATCACCTCCTCCTTCCCACTCCATCTCAGCTAATCTTTTCCCTAAAGTTGCCAAACTCCAGGTGGGGAGATTTCCTGGAATTAGAACAGATCTGCAGACAACAGAGATCAGTTCCCTTGGAGAAAATGGCTGCTTTGGAGGGTGGACTCTATGGCATTATGCCCTGCCGAGTTCCCTCCCCTGCCCAAACTCTGCCCTCTCTGGGACCCCACTCACCAAGTCTCAATTCCACCCCGGAATTGGCAACTCTGTTCTCACCAAACTTAAAAAACAACACAGTTGCTATGATTTTTCAGTGGGACACACAGATTTCAGTTTCTGCATTTAAAGAGAATGTTATAATCTTGCAAATGCTTGGAGCATACTTTACATTTAATAATAAGCATGTGAGGCGCTAACACCACAATCCTATGCAGACTTGCATAGGAATGATTCTGTGTAGCATTGTGCTGTATGAGCAATCTTGGTTATGTGGATTGGCTGCTGCGGAGGGGGTTAGCGAGACAAATTCTCGGAGGGATGACAAGGGGGTTAACTAGACAAATTCACAGAGGGATGATTTTCAATAGCTATTAGCCATAACAGTGAAACAGAACTTCCTGATTTAGAGGTAGAACAAAGCTTGAGTCCAGTGACACCTTTAAAACCAACAAAGTTTTATTCAAGGTATAACCTTCTGTGTGGAAGCACACTTCTTCAGATACAATGAAGTGGGAGGTAGTATGCCTCTTGAGTAGAGATGCTTAGGGACAAACAGCAGGACAGCAAAAGCTGCTGCTGCAATTCAGTGTGGATTATCTCAGCAGAGTCAAAAGCAAAGTGCTCCAAGATGTTTATTTTAGCCCCTAGCCATTAAGATAACCATTGCAAAGTGATAAAAACAGAGAAAACACAAGAATAACAAGAATGAAACTGCTTTTCTTGTCAATGAGCACTTGTTATTTAGCAAACAGAGATCTTCCCCCTCTTCCAAGTAACATTGTTTGTTCTCAAAGGTTTCTAATGGTCTTAAATTCAAAGCCCCTCTCTTATTTCTTATCCCTGGGGGATTAATGAGGATAAAAGGTTAGCTCCAGGTTTTGATGCATATTTATTGCCCAGGACATGGGGGAGGGGAAGGATCGAGCTTTCAACTTGCCTCTGAATAAACATTAGAGCTTCTTTTAAAAAACAAATTTATACCTTTGCTAAGAGCCCGTTTACTGACTGCAGAATGTGCTAGGAATGTATGACTCTGGCATTTTGGGCAGTGCCTGCAGACTCTGCCTTGATGGTGACGAAGGTGCGAGATCAAAGAGAACTAGCATTTTTTACCCAGCTCCCTCCTCTAGAAGTTTTTGAAACATTGTAGGACTGAGATGTTAGAGAAGCGGCTCACACAGCAGGATCTTCAAGACACACACAAAGGACTGTGTGTGTATGTTCTCTCCACGTATGATTGCTCCAGTGATCAGCAACCTCGCAGAGCTGAAGACGGTGCTCAAAGGAGGTTTGTGTTTGCATCTTTTGTTGATTTGTGAAGGGAGTTGACCTTTGGGTATAGCTTATCCTTCTTGACGAGTCCAGCTGGCATTAGTTGTGCAACGGCTAATGAAGCTCCGGTTGTGCAAAAAGAAAAGAGGAAAGTGCAGTGAGGCCGCTCAGACACACAAGCAGGACTGTATAGAACGGCCTGTCTGTGAGGAGCGCGCTTCCAGTTGTGACGCTGTCCCGCCATCCCTCGGTGTTCCAAGGACTTGCAAACAAAGCGCGCGTGACAGGAGCCCGGGCAGAGCCGGTGGCCATGGCAACGGGAAGGGATTGAAACAGCCGCGGGTTCCCAACTTTGGACCGGCGCTTTAACTCGCGGCTGAGTTTGCCATCAGGCACACAGCGAAGGGCGGCTGCTCTATTAAAAGCCCTTTCGCATTCGCGAGAGTTTCAGCTTTACCGTTTTGTTGCACTTCCCCGAACTGAGCGATGGGATAGAAACAGAAAAGGCTGTTTTTGTCAGCAAACGGCCCCTCTCTTTTGACCTTCAGCTCAACTTTTCCATTTGGTAATTAGGAAACATGAGGCAAATTCATGGCGAGGGGTGGAGGTGAGCCTCGTTCTCCCTGCCCCTGCACGTTATTGGCTTAATTTTATTCCCTCTGGTGTTTAGTGTCAGGGGATGATGCGGCTTTGGTAAGCAGGCCTCTGAGAAACAGCCAGGGAGGCAGAAATGTTAACAACTATGCTGGGCTCTTTTGGTAATTTATTCTTCTTCCTTATGTTGTTTTTGTTAACTGACTGGAAAACATGCTTGATACTGAAAACAGTTGACCTTGAAATAATTGTTTTTAGCACTGTTTCTATATATCTAGTAGCTCTTATCGAGGATTCTGGGGATTTACATAGGGCTTAGGATTTCATACTGGGGCAGCCTCTTGAAATTGTAGGTGTGCAATTCCATTGTCAGCAGCAGGGCTTAATATGACTGCTGTTAACAACTGTGCCTAACTTCCTGTCCTCACCCACACACAGTGATTTCGTAGGGCCACTGTACACTCAGTGGTTCTGTGAACTGCCTGTCAGCCACAGCACCATGGAAGATTATTTTTAAAAACTATATTTTTAGCATTTCTATCTATATATAGTTTTGCACATTGAACTACTAAGAGAAATATGGAAGAACAATACTGATTTTATGGTCTGGTGTATTTCGGAACAAGTGTTCTCCAGTAGTGGAGGCCAAGGACATCAGTTTGGACGGACAAAGTTTATAACAGATTTGGGAGCGGGAAACCCCCATTTTCCCTCTACCCTCCTCACCAGGGTCACTATTTGGGAACATCTTGACAATTTGGGAGTGAAGCGGGGGGGGGTTGGGTAGAGGAGGGAACTCAGTGGTCTATAATGCCCTAGAATCCAGCATTCAAAGTGCTGTTTTCTTTGTGTGACTTGAACTTTGTAATCTGGAGATCAGTTGTAATTCTGGAAGATCTCCAGGCCCCACTTGAAAGTTGGTGACCCTATTCCTTGCCTCTGGCTCAGGCTTCCTTTACCCAGCTGCGTGCCACCTCTGCCTCATCCTGCAATGTTTGGCTTGCCTCTTCTGCCACTTTGCCTGTGTGCTTCAGCTCCCTGTCCCACTTTGACCCCCCCCCATTCACTTCTCCACCCTTGCTGGCGTGATGAAAGGGGGGAATAGCAGGTGGGTGCTGGTGGGAGGAAAGCCAGAACCAGGCCTTTTTCAGGAAGTGTTTTTTTCTTCAACATCCAGATATTTGTAGAACTGAATATCGTAGCTGCTGCTGGCCTCATTGCACAGATTTGCCTATCCACACAGGAGCCCACTGTTACCAAGCAGATGTAGGGATAAAGCTGGAAAAGAACAAAGTAGATAGAAAAGTACAGAAAGAAGAACAGTTTTAAGAAGAAGGTTTTTATTCCCCTCTTGTCTCTACCTTAAGAAGTCTCAAAGCAGCTTACGATTGCCTTTCCCTTCCTCTCCCCACAACAGTCACCTTGTGAGGTAGGTGAGGCTGAGTGAGTTCTGAGAGAACTGTGATTGGCTCAAGGCCACCCAGCAGGCTTCGTGTAGAGGCGTGGAGAATCAAACCTGGTTCTCCACATTAGAGTCTACCACTCTTTAACCACTGCACCACACTTTTGTTGTTCAGTCGCACAGTCGAGTCCGACTCTTCGCGACCCCATGCACCAGTTTACGCCAGGCCCTCCTGTCTTCCGCTGTCCTCTGAAGTTTGCTCAATTTCATGTTCGTTGCATCAATGACACTGTCTAACCATCTCATCCTTTGCCGTCCCCTTCTTCTTTGACCTTCAATCTTTCCCAGCATCAGAGTCTTCTCCAGTGAATGCTCCCTTCTCATTTGGTGGCCAAAGTATTTGAGCTTCAGCTTCAGGATCTGGCCTTCCAAGGAACAATCAGGGTTGATTTCTTTTAGGATTGACTGATTTGATCTCCTTGCAGTCCAAGGGACTCTCAAGAGTCTTCTCCAGCACCATAGTTCAAAAGAATCTATTCTTCGGCGCTCGGCCTTCCTTATAGTCCAACTCTCGCAGCCATACATTACTACGGGGAATACCATTGCTTTGACCATGCGGACTTTTGTTGGCAAGGTGATGTCTCTGCTTTTTATCATACTGTTTAGGTTTGCCATCGCTTTCCTCCCAAGGAGCAGGCGTCTTTTAATTTCATGGCTGCAGTCACCATCTGCAGTGATCTGGGATCCTAGGAACGTGAAGTCTGTCACTACTTCTACGACTTCCCCTTCTATTTGCCAAGGAGTGATGGGCCCAGATGCCATGATCTTAGTTTTTTTGATGTTGAGCTTCAAGCCCACTTTTGCGCTCTCCTCTTTCACCCTGAGCAAGAGGCTCTTTAGGTCCTCTTCACTTTCTGCCATCAGAGTGGTATCGTCTGCATATCTGAGGTTATTGATCTTTTCCCCAGCAATCTTAACTCCAGCTTGTGATTCATCCAGGCCAGCATTTCGCATGATGTACTCTGCATATAAATTAAATAAGCAAGGTGACAATATACATCCTTGTCGTACTCCTTTTCCTATGCTAAACCAATCAGTTGTTCCATATCCGGTTCTAACTGTTGCTTCTTGACCCTTATACAGGTTTCTCAGGAGACATGTGAGGTGGTCCGGTACTCCCATCTCTTTAAGAACCTGCCATAATTTATTGTGATCCACACAATCAATGAAACAGAAGTAGATGTTTTTCTGGTACTCTCTTGCTTTCTCCATAATCCAGCGAATGTTGGCAATTTGATCTCTAGTTCCTCTACCTCTTCGAAACCCAGCTTGTACTTCTGCACCACACTGTCTCTCATATAAACCAAGCCCTATGAGGAAAGGCTGAGGGATTTGGGAATGTTTAGTCTGGAGAAGAGGAGGTTGAGGGGGGACATGATTGCTCTAAGTATTTGAAGGGCTGTCACTTAGAGGAGGTCAGGGAGCTGATCCTGTTGGCAGCAAGGCTCCCTCTAAGCTGTGGTGTCTTGTGAGCAAAAATTCTACTTTGTGAGCTGCTGGCATGAAAGTTATGAGCCAGCGATTTGGCTACTGCATGAATTAGTTTGCTCTGGAGCCATCATCCCTGAGCTAAGACAAAAATGTGTGAGCTGGAAGGTAAAACACCGTGAGCTAGCTCACACTAACTCAGCTTAGAGGGAACACTGGTTGGCAGCGGAGGATAGGACTGGCAATAATGGGTTTAAATTAAGGGTGGGAAGGTTCCAGCTGGATATTAGGAAAAACATTTTGACAGTAAGAGTTGTGCAACACTGGAATCAGCTGCCTAGGGAGATGGTGTGCTCCCTCTCACTGGCAGTCTTTAAGCAGCCGCTGGACAAACACTTGTCAGGGATACTGTAGGCTGATCCTGCATTGAGCAGAGGATTGGACTAGATGGCCTGTAGGGCCCTGGCATAAGCAAAATAGGAATCGCCTGGATCCTGTTTTGTCTAGCCTTGCCCAAGCTAGAGGTATAGATGGAGCTGAGTCTGGAATAAGCAGGCAGTGCAGAGGCAGGCACTTGGAGAGACTCCTCCTCCTTCAGAAAGCTCTCTCTTGCTGCAGTGCTTGCCAGTATCTCTGTGGGTCAGGCTAGAAGAGGCTCTTGACAGCAGTAGGGTAATTCTAAGCATATATAGGTGTGAGTAGGTCCAACTGATTGGAGAAATCAAGGGAACGTTCCATGCAAAGCTGGCCATGATAAAGGACAAAAACGGTAGGGACCTAACAGAAGCAGAAGAGATTAGGAAAAGATGGCAAGAATACACAGAAGAACTATACAAGAAGGACCTCAATGTCCTTGACAACCACGATGGTATAATCACTGACCTCGAGCCAGACATCCTGGAAAGCGAAGTTAAATGGGCCTTAGAAAGCATTACTAACAACAAAGCTAGTGGAGGTGATGGTATCCCAGCTGAGTTATTCAAAGTCTTAAAAGAAGATGCTGTTAAAGTGCTGCACTCAATTTGCCAACAAATTTGGAAAACACAACAGTGGCCACAGGATTGGAAAAGGTCAGTTTACATTCCAATCCCAAAGAAGGGCAATGTCAAGGAATGTTCAAACTATCGCACAATTGCACTCATTTCACACGCTAGCAAGGTCATGCTCAAAATCCTACAAGCTAGGCTCCAACAGTACGTGGATAGAGAATTGCCAGAAGTACAAGCTGGGTTTCAAAGAGGTAGAGGAACTAGAGATCAAATTGCCAACATTCGCTGGATTATGGAGAAAGCAAGAGAGTACCAGAAAAACATCTACTTCTGCTTCATTGACTATGCTAAAGCCTTTGATTGTGTGGATCACAATAAATTATGGCAGGTTCTTAAAGAGATGGGAGTACCGGACCACCTCACATGTCTCCTGAGAAACCTGTATAAAGGTCAAGAAGCAACAGTTAGAACCGGATATGGAACAACTGATTGGTTTAGCATAGGAAAAGGAGTACGACAAGGATGTATATTGTCACCTTGCTTATTTAATTTATATGCCGAGTACATCATGCAAAATGCTGGCCTGGATGAATCACAAGCTGGAGTTAAGATTGCTGGGGAAAAGATCAATAACCTCAGATATGCAGACGATACCACTCTAATGGCAGAAAGTGAAGAGGACCTAAAGAGCCTCTTGCTCAGGATGAAAGAGGAGAGCGCATAAGTGGGCTTGAATCTCAACATCAAAAAAACTAAGATCATGGCATCTGGGCCCATCACTCCTTGGCAAATAGAAGGGGAAGTCGTAGAAGTAGTGACAGACTTCACGTTCCTAGGATCCCAGATCACTGCAGATGGTGACTGCAGCCATGAAATTAAAAGACGCCTGCTCCTTGGGAGGAAAGCGATGGCAAACCTAAATAGCATGATATAAAGCAGAGACATCACCTTGCCAACAAAAGTCCGCATGGTCAAAGCAATGGTATTCCCCGTAGTAATGTATGGCTGCGAGAGTTGGACTATAAGGAAGGCCGAGCGCCGAAGAATAGATTCTTTTGAACTATGGTGCTGGAGAAGACTCAAGTCTAAGAAGACTCCTTGGACTGCAAGGAGATCAAATCAGTCAATCCTAAAAGAAATCAACCCTGATTGTTCCTTGGAAGGCCAGATCCTGAAGCTGAAGCTCAAATACTTTGGCCACCAAATGAGAAGGGAGCATTCACTGGAGAAGACCCTGATGCTGGGAAAGATTGAAGGTCAAAGAAGAAGGGGACGGCAAAGGATGAGATGGTTAGACAGTGTCATTGATGCAACGAACATGAAATTGAGCAAACTTCAGCAGACAGCGGAAGACAGGAGGGCCTGGCGTAATCTGGTCCATGGGGTCGCGAAGAGTCGGACTCGACTGTGCGACTGAGCAACAACAACAACACGTCCAACTGAGTAGGACTTACATTTAAGTAAACCTGCTGAAAGTAATCTTTCAGCATTTTTGCAACAATTAACCAAAACAGATCCAACTAGCTTCAGGTGAGAGATCTGACCATCTAGATTCAGTTTTGCTCAGAGTTCTTAATAGGATCTCATATTACACTCTCAGGGTGAGTCACACCTTTATTCACATTTAAAAACAAAAACAGGAGATAAAAGAATATATTCCTATCCTCAAAGATTTTGCAGTATATATTATCAGGTATATTAAGAAGAAGAAGAATTTTTAGAGGAAAAATGTAGACAATATTCACCTAGGAAAAGACCTGGTGGAAGTTTTTAATCTGGTGGAACCCCACTGGGTGTTGTTAGTATGGACAGCAGGCGATCAGGCTGCCTGAAGGATATTTAATGACCACTTCCTTGGACTCCCTAGCCTAAAGGATATGCTCTATAGTATTTTTTAGATTCTAAGCTAATCAAAATGTTGTTGCTTTCTTCGGCTACAAAATGGAAAGTGGTTTGCAGCATTCTTAAGGTAGAGGACAATCTGAGCTGCTACAAACATCAGTGGAAAGAACTTAAGAAATCTCTTTATGCAATGAAGAAAATCCCCAGTTGAGTCTCAGGGGGACAAACTACATTCAAGCCTGAGAAGGACAAAGGAATTCCAATAACTCAGTATGGTCTTAGAAAGATTTTCAAGAGAGATTCTGTTATGTCCGCTGACCGCCACTAGGTGACAGCGACCTTTACCAGAGCTTGGAGCTCAAGAGACAAAAGGTACTGGGATCCTGAAACCTCAAGCAGTCACCAATAGGAACCTTGGTGGGAAGTTTAAACCCACCAATGGGACCTGGGGGTGGTCCATGGGGACTGTATATAGTTGGCCATCTGGCTGGTAATTGTTGTTCGGTTGTGTACTAGTAAACCATGTGCTGATTATCACGCTGTTGCCTGAGTCCTTAATTCGGCAAATCCACTACACAATAGATTCAATTAAAATTGTATGTGAGAGTCATTTGGGGACTCAGAGGTGTTTTGCCATTGCCTGCCTCTGCGTCACACAACCCTGGTATTCCTTCCATCCAAATAATAGCCATGGCTGACGCTGCTTAGCTTCCAAAGTCTGACGAGATTGGGCTTGCTTGGGCAAAGTAACACATAACTTATTAAAATGATGGAGAGTCTTGTGGTACCTTGAAGACTAATCAGTGTATTGTGGTGTGTTTCATCTGGGATATGTGTTTGTTCACATTTGGCTTTGGACCAACATTGTTAGTAAGGCTGTGCCAAAGCAAATCTTTTTAGTTTGTCAGGGTTTTGTACTGTTAAGATTTCTGAAGATTCTCTTAAGTAGACACATGAAGCTCCAGTGACTTTGTGCCATAGTTCTGTCATTAACACATCCATTCCTGGATGTTTCCTAAGAAAAGCAAGATGCTCCTTAATGTCAATCACCCTGTTTTCTAAAGTAAGGCAAGGAAGCTGGTATTTGTGTGTTGGGCTTTGTGTTCTCTCCTTCTCCATCCATTTCTGCCCATTCCCAGGGTGGATCTCCCACCTATGCTTTTTTGTTGGATCATTTTTACCTTACACCTTTGGTTGCTGCTGAAAATCTGAAGTCCCCCAGAGTTTCTGACTGGCAGCAAAAGTTACCTGAAGTCTTGGTCTTGCACAAATTGATGTAATGCAGCATCTTAAAAACTATCAAATCTATTGTGGCATAAGCTTTTATGAGCTGAAGCCCACTTTATCAGGGTATGAATTATGACATTCAGTTGGCAGACCAATTTATACCCAGAACTACAAATGGGAGAAGGGCTGGGGTGAAGGTACATCACAGGCTGTATAACCAGAATGCAGAATGGGGGGGGGGGGATCACATTTTAGCATCCCCATGTGGGGGGAAATCCCTGCAAATACACATGAAGTTGCCTTAGGCCATGGGTCCATTAAGATCAGTACTGTCTACTCAGACTGGCAGCAGCTCTCCAAGGTCTCAGGCAGTGATCTTTCACCTACTGCCACCAACTTTAACTGAAGATGCAGGAGATTGAAGCTGGGACCTTGTGCATGTCAAGCAGATGCTCTACTGCTAAGCCACGGTCCCTCCCTGAAAGTAAAAAACTAGCACAAGATGGAGGAAGTGGAACTAGAATCTTTCTCCTTGACATACTAGGGGTTTCCCCCTCTTTTATATTTGCAGGAGGGTGGTTCATGGAAGCTTTCAGAACTGGCATTCTCGTCCTGCAGTCTGCAGTGCTGCAGTTTATTCCATCACCTCAGGATCCTCTTACCACATTCAGCTGCATGTGCAGACTAGACATAAGAGACTTGCTCTCTGAATTCAGATTCTTTTTGGCCATGTACTGCCACAACTAACTTTTTGTAGCAGAGCAAGGAAGGAAGAAATGCCATCTGCTAAATATTTGCCCATTAATTTATCTGGACAGTGTATGTGAGAGACAGAGAGACAGTTCTGACTTCCGCCATCCATTAAAACTGCCATGTGGAGTCACCAAGATGCGCATTGTGTGATCGGACTTGGAAAGGCTGGTAGACGGTACGTGGCTGATAGATCCCGGCAACTGCCCCACTGCTCATGTTGCCTCACTGTGAATGGTTTATGCTACCTGATGAAGGTGTTGACACTTTTTCAAAAGAAGTACTAAACTGCTATATTGAATAGAACACATTTTTATAGTGTTTCTATGATGGTTAACAGTAATCCTGGAAGAAATGTCTTGTTAAAAAGTCACTTCCCAACTATAATAAAATTGGGAACGGGTTTCCACCAAGGATTGGGTTTCTGTGTTATCATGCAGTGTCAAGAGCCTTGTTTACTGCAGCACGACAACAAGTATACACAAATGCCTCTCTTTATTAGCCAGCCACTAAAAGATTGGGTTTTGTTTTGTATGCATCAAGTCGTTTTCTGCTGCACCAGGGGCTCTTGAGCTGCGTTGTGAAATGACATCTTTGTTCCAGCTCTCTAAAAACTTTCTTTCAGTACTAATTGCTAAATTCTGGCTCTCTGACAGATTATTTTCCCCCACAGAGACAATTGATTGTGTAGTCTACACAAGGAGTTGTTTTGAACCTTGCTTCCTCTTGGGATGAATAAATATCATATTGTTCAAAATATCTGAGCAATATGTATGTGAATGGCTCAGTATGTGAATGGTTGTTTTAACTCTGAATGTACCTCAGATATGGGAAAGTTCAACTGCAGATAAAAACTGAATTGCTGGAAATAGAGGGTGATACTTGTAAGACTGGTTCTGTCAAAGACTGCTGGGTCATGGGTCATCAGCTCATTAAACAGAGATGTGATTGGATTGCATGGGGTATGGCTTGGATCCATTGGAACATTTTGTGAATGGAAATGGTTTCCATCACTATGTCCTTGCCTCCCCCTACCAGTGCAGCCCAAATGCTGCTGGGGGGGGGACAAGGGACACCCAGGAACAGCATGGGGGTGGAGAAAATTATTCCCCTTTTCCAGTGGTAGAAGCTCTCTGTTAGATTAAGGCTTGATTCCCACCTCCACCACCACCCCCATCCAACCTGCTGAGCATTTTTTTAGGGAGGTGTGTTTGCTAATTAGCACCATTGCAAGCTTAAGGCAAAATCTGAATTGGTGAGACTGAAAATTCAAAGAGCGTTTGCTGCTGCTCCTGCTGCCGCCATTGTTTATTTTTTAGGCTATTGTCCTTTCAGTGCATTTCTGGAATAGGAAATAAAAACAAAACATTCTAACAAATTGTGGGTATCACATATGCAGTATCCTTAGAAAGGCAGCCATATGCAGCATACAGAGGTATTTAAATTAATCAATTCATTGGCTAAAATAGCAGATGGATCAGCTAAAAATGACTGAATTGATTGACAGTTTTGTTCGAATCCTCCCCGTCTGGAGAAACAAAGCTTGGGATTTACTCTCAGATTCATCCTGTTTTTCTGCAAGTATGATGGGTGTTACCAGTGTATACATTAATTTTATTTGGCTTAGTTTGGTTTTCCTTTTATGCCAAGTTCCTGAAGAAAGATTGAATTTTGGCTCAGCATTGCATGCAACTATTTTTGACAAGAGTTATGTAGGATGTAAAATGAAGACCAGACAACGGTAAAGACTTCATAATGTATTAATGTTTTAATGTTTGCCACCTTTGGTGAAAAGGGTGGAATAGAAATATTTTAAATATTTTAAATAAATAAAATGGGTGGGGGAATAGGGTAGAATTAACTAGGGAATCAATTGGGGAGTCAAATGTATTGTCTGAATCAAATTCCTTGTTAATCTTTAGCATCTCAAGGTCTGTTCAGATGGGCAGCTAACCCCACCATTAGCCCATCTCTAATTTTATCGTGATCTTTTAAATCTATTGTCGCATGACTAGACAGCTTCCCCAGGGAATTGTCTTAACACGCGCTGCCTCTGCTGTGGATTGTCCAGATGGTGTCCACTGAAGGAGGCGCACAGGGTGGGTTTAAAAAAAAAAAAAGTTTGCACAAGTGCATAGGCATTACATTGCGTCCTTGTTTATCCACACACGCGCGGAATTGGGATTTTTTTTAAATAGCACCCGTTCGGGATGGTCTGATGTCAGACCATCCTGAATGGGTGCCATTTTTTAATTGCGTGCTGGAGTGATCAGACGGGGAAAGTCCGCAATTGGCCTATCAGGACAAGAAAACTCTAGATTTTAACTAGTATCTATTAAGTACAGCTCCGAAGCGCGGCAAAATGGGATGCTCATGGATGAGGTATGTTTCCCAGATGTTGCTGTCTGGAAATTACATTTAAATCCACCAGGCAGTTGTGCGTGGTACAGATCTAAAGAGCCATCTGAACGGAGCCTTAATGTTATATAACCGGCTTCAGTGTTGGAGGGAAGAACCATCTTTATTTTTCTTTATTACAAGAAGGATAAATCATTTTTTTATTAGCTACGGGTGGGTTTTGCTAATCTTTGTTGGGTTATCCTGCTTTCTCCAAAAGCTGAGTTTAAAAAAGTGGTTACTTCATTGACTGTCTCAAGAAGCACTTCCATTGCAGGGGAATCCATATCTTTATGATTCCGAAGTGGTTATCTCAAGGTCTGTCTGACTGAACAATATACTGTGAGTTCCGTGTCAGTAGGTAGGGTTTTTGTCTCTTATCAGGTGTGTGGGGCCCCAATTCAGGTCCGGACTATAGCATGAACAGAGGAAGCATTTAAAACTTCTCGTGTCATTTTGGGGGGGGCTTTTTTCTCCATTGTAAAAATGTAGGTATGGGTAGTGATACTGGAGGGGGGAGGCTTAACGCCCTTGTCCCTGATGCTGCAGTCCACACACAAGGCCCTTCGCACTTGGAAAGCGACTTTAAAAAGGCTAGGTGCTCCTGACACAGAACTCTCACCCTGTCATCTAGCAGGCTGTTTGTCAGGTAGCCCTGCCATGATGGATGGAGGGGAGGGGAGGTTGGCTCTGGGCGCCTTAGTGGCGTGACAGGCGGGAGGTTGGAATCTGGGGAGTTGTTGATTTACGCTTAGGGTGTGAGAATGGAATGTAGCTCTGGTTACCCCTATCTCCTGCAGACGGGACATTCTGACCTTGAGGAATCAAGCTGCGAGCTTTCCTATCGCTTTCAAAGCTGCAGCTTTGCTGTGAATAATGGGGGCGTTGGGAACTTCATTAGCGTAGTAACTTTCGATTCCCAATCGCATGGTATTCTTTGACTGGGAGAAGGGGGGGTCCCCATTCACCCCCTTCCCTGTATAACCGCTTGCTTTCTGTAACCAAGTCATTCTGAACAATGTACCTGCTTCAGTGAACCTTTATATTGCAGCTTTATAATAAATACTATCCTTGCTTGCATCACAAGGCCTGGTGTTTTGCTGACTAAGTTAGGACTCCTGACAGTTGGTTCAGAATCTTCATCAACTTTCGGGACTGGTCGTAAACCCGCAACTCCACAATGAGTGACGGTGAAGAAGACACTCTCCCGATTGAAGAAGAACAGGAGAAGAGACCTCCCGGGAAAGACCCCTGACACATATGTGCCGAGACAGTGGGGTGGGGAGTACGACTTTGGAGGGCCTTACGGAGACCCGTATGGGGCAGCCTATGGAGGGGTGACCCACCGAGTTGGGCGCAGACGAGACTGGGTGAAACCCTTGGCTGAGACCCATGAAGCGTGGTTCGGGACCCCGAGAGCCTCCATGGGAGCTAGTCATCCCGAGAGGTCGGTCCGAAAGCTCATCACAGCGGAAGCCCCGGAGGACACCGGCCGAGACACCGAGAGCCTCGAGGGTGCCGTGGTGAGGAGGAGGTGGAGTGGGGAGCCGAGCCAAGACCGCCTGATGCGCTTCCTGGACGAATCCCTCGCACGCATCCCGCAGATGATCGCGGAAGGGATACGGGAAGAGCGTGAGCGGCAGAGGCGCGAGGAACCACCAGCCCGTGTTCCTCCCGACCAGCGCCCGGCGCCGGACCAAGACCAAGGGAACGTACCGGCCGGCCCGCCAGACCAACCAGTGGGGCCAGGGCCGCAGGGGCCGCCTGGGCAACCACCCCTCGCCCTTGGGGGTTCTTGCCACCTAAACCTGCAGAACTCCTGGATGCCGACTTCGATGGAGACCCCGAAAAATTCCCATTCTTCCTGGTGAGAGCCGAAAGGTTTATCGAAACCTGGGGCCACCTATTCCAACGAGAAGAGCGCATGGTCGATGTCATAGCAGCCCACTTGAAGGGAGCGGCCGCAGACTGGTACGTGGGGCTCCACCAGGATGATGGGTGTGAGCTGAGGGAGATCGATTCTTTCATGTGGGCCATGAAAGAGCAATTCGAAGATGTGCACTCTACTAAGGCAGCCAAGGCAATGATCCGAAGCCTCAAACAAGGCGCGAGGTCGGAGAGAGACTACACCTCGGAGTTCCGCAGATGTGCCGCTAAACTCCGAGGGGAAGGGAACCTAGTAGACTTCTACAAGTGGGGGCTCAATGCGGAGATCCGCCGAGAAGTCACCAGGAACCAAGACCCGAACACCCTCACGGGATGGATTCAAGCCGCCATCACGATGGAGAACCGGCTGAAGACCATCAAACTGGATGACGCCGCAGCGATGGCTAACAGGGGTCCCGCGCCTGCAGCGAAGGGGAAACCCCTTGCCCCGAATCCGAAGCCGAGAGACGGTACCAGGAAACTCCGAATGAAGCAAGGTCTTTGCCTCAAATGCGGAGAAGGAGGCCATTTCGCCGCGAACTGCCCGACGTCTTCTGCACCGGCCGGGGCGTCAAAAGGAGTCAAGAAGAAATTTGACACATCTACACCCAAACAGGTGGCGAAACCGAAGGGGGCGAAAGCCTTGCAAGCTAAACCGCTCAGCGAGGCATCCGACTCATCCGATGGCGAGACCGTGCTGCAGGGAAACGAGCCGGACCTGCTGTAAACAGCGCTGAACAGCAGGTCCCACACTCCCAGGCGCAGAACCCGGTGAGCAAACCCCCTCTCTTTTCTTTCTCACAGTGACTGTAATGGACCCGGGTCTATTGACCCATGTGAGAGTACGAGCTCTCATTGACTCTGGGTGTGGGAGAGACCTCATCAACCCCACACTAATTACGGGACTAGGGGCAAAAGTTGTTAAACTAAATGAACCTTTAATTTTTACTCAAATGGACGGGTCCACTATGAAAGAACCCTGTAAATACGAGACTGTACCCTTGAGGGTGGGGCTCGGGCAACACTGGGAAGAAAGATCTTTCGTGGTTAACCCTGCAGCCCGCTTCCCTCTGGTTCTAGGGAGCCCGTGGTTCTTTGACCACGATCCTCACGTACTATGGGGGAGGGGAAGGTGAACTTCATCTCCGAAAAATGCCGGTCCCACTTATGGAGGAAAGAGTGGGGACCCATGACGGGGGGCAACTTCTAGTGTCGGCGGGGGTGGCAGACGCGGAACTGGAAGGCATCCCCCCGAGTACCACGACCTGGCCCCTGTGTTTGGGGAGGAGGAGGCCGATGAATTACCCCCCACAGAAACTCAGACTGTGCAATCGAAATTTTGCCCAACCAAAAGTTGCTGAAGGGAAAACTGTATTCTATGAGCCCCTCGGAAAAAGTGGAACTGCGAAAGTTCATTGACAAAAACCTCAGTAGGGGTTTTATACGGCCAGCATCCTCCCCGTTTGCGGCTCCGGTGCTTTTCCGGAAAAAAAAGGACGGGGGTTGCGGCTATGCACGGACTATGCACATGAAAGAATGCAGTGCCCAACACAAACGCTTACCCCATGCCCCTCATAAAAGACTTGTTGGCGGCGGTGGCTGGGGGAAAATCTTCTCGAAGTTAGACCTCCGAGATGCCTATTTCAGAGTCCGAATTCGGGAGGGGGATGAATTTAAGACGGCGTTCAACACCCCGCTGGGCCAGTTTGAATATCTGGTCATGCCATTCGGGCTCCAAGGGGCCCCGGGGGTCTTCATGAACTTGATTAACGAGGTGTTGCATAAATATTTGTTCAAGGGGGTCCTTGTTTACCTTGATGACATTCTTTTATATTCCCCCGACCTGAAATCTCATGTGAAACTGGTGCGGGAAGTACTACAAACGTTGCACAAGCATAAACTGTTTGCCAAACTGTCCAAGTGTGAATTTCACAAAACAGAGATCCCTTTTCTGGGCTACCGCATATCTCAGAAAGGAATTGAGATGGACCCTAACAAGATTAAGGATGTAGTAGGGTGGGAGGCCCCCAAAACGCGGAGGCAACTCCAAGGTTTCCTCGGATTCGCGAACTTTTATAGATCGTTCCTATCGAACTTTGCCCAGGTGGCTCTTCCCTTGACTGACTTATTGAAAACCAAAGGGAAGCCACCCGAATGCACTCGACCTGGAGCTAAATTAGAATGGTCACCAGAGTGCCAACGGGCTTTTGACAAATTGAAAACCCTTTTTACGTCTGAACCGGTCTTAGCCCACCCGAATGAACTTAAGAAATTCATTGTTCAAGTTGACGCCTCAGACGTTGCCATGGGGGGCGATCCTCCAAGAGGGAGAGGATGGGAAACTGCACCCCCTTGCCTATGTTTCAAAAAAATTTAATGATACTGAACGGAATTGGTCGGTGTGGGAGAAAGAAGCGGGATCGATCCGTTTGGCACTGGCTACTTGGCGCCATTGGCTTGAGGGGGCGCGAGTCCCGTTCGAGGTCTGGACTGATCACAAAAACCTCGAGCTGCTCCGCTCCCCCCGTTCCTTGAACGCCAAACAGCTCCGCTGGGCTGATTTCTTCTCCAAGTTTAACTTTACACTGCACCACTTCCCGGGGACGTCGAACTCGCTTGCTGATGCGCTGTCCCGCCTCCCGCAACACGACAGTAAAAGGGAGGAGATTCATGACTCGATTTTCACTCCCTCCCAACTGGGAGGGGCAGTTACCACTCGGAGGCAGGCCAAACTCTCCCCCCCCATCGCCAGACCCTCCTCCCAAGGACTGGGCGGTGAAATTCTCTACAGCTATGACGGATGCGGATAGGGAGGAGGTGGAGGGGGAAGAAGGAATATTCCGTGATGCGCACGGCTGCTGGACTAAAAACAATAAACTCTTTGTCCCACGGTCCCTCAGGGGGAGGTGATGGGGTGGGCGCACGGGTCGAAACTGGCTGGACACACAGGGTTTGTGAAATCTCTCCAGCTCCTACAAAGACAGTTTTGGTGGCCGGGGCTAAGAAAAGACATTTCCCTCTTCACGTCTGGGTGTCAAACGTGCTTGATGAGTAAACCTCGGCCCGGCAAACCCCCGGGTGCGTTGCAACCCCTCCCCACGCCGGCTCGGCCATGGGAAGTGATCTCTATGGACTTTATTACGGACCTACCCCCTAGCGGGGGAAAACTGTCATATGGGTGATAGTGGACCTGTTTACCAAACAGGCTCATTTTGTTCCGTTTGCCTCTATCCCCTCTGCCAAGAAACTAGCCTCTGCGTTTTTGCAACACGTAGTGAGGCTCCACACTTTACCTGCTAAGGTGATCTCGGATAGGGGGTGCAATTCGTTTCACGATTCTGGAGTGAACTTATGTCACTGCTTGGGGTGGAGAGGGGGTTAGCAGTGCATACCATCCAGAATCCGATGGGCAGACCGAACGTGTCAATCAGACTTTGGAACAATATTTGCGGTGTTTTTCCAACTTTCAGCAGGACGACTGGCATTCTCTTTTGCCTTTAGCTGAGTTCTGTTACAATAATACTCAGCACTCGTCGACTGGAATGTCCCCTTTTAAGGCGGTACATGGATACGACGCCCCGCCGCTGCCATTTTTGACTTCTCCCGATCTCCCGGCGGGAGACGCTGGAGACTGGTGCAAACACTTGCAGATGGCGTGGGGTTCGTTAGCCAAGACTCTAGAGGAGGCTAAGGCGGCTTACAAACTCCAGGCCGACAAGAAACGTAATCTTGCCTGGATCCCTAAATGTGGAGAGTTTGCCTATTTATCCACGCAACACTTGCGTCGTATTCAGCCGAGTCGCAAGCTCGGTTGGAAATTTATCGGTCCCTTTGAGATTGTGAGAGTGATTAACAATGTAACTGTTGAACTTGCTTTGCCCAAATCCCTAAAGTCTGTTCATCCTGTTTTTCATGTAAGGCTTCTACGCCAGGCGCCTGAAGAGAACAAATGGCGACCACAACGGCCGACCCCGCCTCCGCTGCTGGTGGGGGGAACCTCACTACGAAGTATCGCAAATCTTGGACTCTAAGATCTCTCGCAATCGCTTGTTTTATCTGGTTGAATGGATTGACTTTGGGCCGGAGCAGAGGGAGTGGGTGCGGGCGGAAAATGTTCTGGCCCCCGGCTAGTCCGGGCGTTCCACAAGTTGTACCCCCATAAACCAAAGGGGTAGGCTTATTTTCGAGGGGGCTGCATGTCAGGTAGCCCTGCCATGATGGATGGAGGGGAGGGGAGGTTGGCTCTGGGCGCCTTAGTGGCGTGACAGGCGGGAGGTTGGAATCTGGGGAGTTGTTGATTTACGCTTAGGGTGTGAGAATGGAATGTAGCTCTGGTTACCCCTATCTCCTGCAGACGGGACATTCTGACCTTGAGGAATCAAGCTGCGAGCTTTCCTATCGCTTTCAAAGCTGCAGCTTTGCTGTGAATAATGGGGGCGTTGGGAACTTCATTAGCGTAGTAACTTTCGATTCCCAATCGCATGGTATTCTTTGACTGGGAGAAGGGGGGGTCCCCATTCACCCCCTTCCCTGTATAACCGCTTGCTTTCTGTAACCAAGTCATTCTGAACAATGTACCTGCTTCAGTGAACCTTTCTATTGCAGCTTTATAATAAATACTATCCTTGCTTGCATCACAAGGCCTGGTGTTTTGCTGACTAAGTTAGGACTCCTGACACTGTTGTTACTGGGGGAAGTGCAGACTGGTTGACATAATGACATAACCTGGAGGAAATGGCCGCTTTTTTATGAATGGCAATTCAACCATCCCTCCTTTCTGTAAACTTCCTAAGTTAAACTGTCTTTCAAATGTTTTTAACTTCTTTAGGGAATCACTTTTATCTGCTTTAACACTAAAGTGCTTGTGAAAGCACTTTATCTCCCTGCCCCCCAGATGGGGCTTGGAGTTTTTCTGGGAGATACTCAGATGACAGAGATCAGTTCCCCTGGAGGAAACGGCAGCTCCAGAGGGCAGACTCTGTGGCATCACATCTCCACGGAGCTCCCTCTTCTTTCCAAACTCCGCTCTCCCGAGGCACCACCCCCAAATCCCGAGGAATTTCCCAGGCCAGAATTGGCAACCCTGTGTGCCTGTGTGCCTGTGTATGAAAGGCAGATAATCCTGTTCTCTCTCAGCATGGGTGCCCTCCATCTTCTACCCTTTATATATCTCCTGCCATTTGTTCATGGTAGGGTTGCCAACCTCCAGGTGCTGACTGGAAATCTCCTGCTATTACAGCTCCCCTGGAGGACAGAGCTCAGCTCCCCTGGAGAAAAATGGTGGCTTTGGAAGGTGGGTCTCTCTGGCATTATACCCTCCCCTCCCCAAATCCCACCCTCCATAGGTTCCAGCCCCCAAATCTCCAAATATTTTCCCAACCTGGAGCTGACAACCCAATTGATATGGGATAATTCTGCAAGGCTAAAATGTGGTTGGAACGTGCTTTGACTGATTGAACATTTTTGTTGTTGTTGTTCAGTTGCACAGTTGAGTCCGACTCTTTGCGACCCAATGGACCACATTATGCCAGGCCCTCCTGTCTTCTGTCATGCTCCGGAGTTTGCTTAGTTTCATGTTCACTGCATCGATAACACTGTCTAACCATCTCATCCATTTCCGTCCCCTTCTTTTACCTTAAATCTTTCCCAGTATCAGGGTCTTCTCCAGTGAGTGCTCCCTTCTCATTTGGTGGCCAAAGTATTTGAGCTTCAGCTTCAGTATCTGGCCTTCCAGGGAACAGTCAGGGTTGATTTCTTTTAGGATTGACTGATTTGACCTCCTTGCAGTCCAAGGGACTCTCAAGAGTCTTCTCCAGCACCATAATTCAAAAGCATCTATTCTCTGGCACTCAGCCTTCCTTATAGTCCAGCTCTCACAGCCATACATTACTCTGGGAATACTATTGCTTTGACCATACGGCCTTTTATTGGCAGGGTGATGTCTCTACTTTTTATTACGCTGTCTAGGTTTGCTCAGGGCCCAAAGGTCCTTCTTTTCAGTGGCCAGGCATGGAAGAATTTCTCAGTGAATTGCATTCACTGGTTAACCTCCTGATGGCACCTGGTATTTTTGGCCACTGTGTAACAGAGTGTTGGACTGGATGGGTCATTGGCCTTATCCAACATTGGCTTCTCTTATGTTCTTCTCTTATGCATCCTTCTGTAGAAGCCAGTTAGTGAAAACCAATACAAATGTTTAACTGGGACCCCATGAAGGGAGCAACATTCTGTGTGCTAGGCCCAATCCCTTCCCTATATTACTCTCTTCAATAGCGGGCTCGCTAGTCAAACACAACCCCACTCATAATAGTGGTTTGGTAGGTTTATTCAGAACTGCTAGTATTTTATTTTAAAGGCTGTACAGCAGCACAGAAGTGATATAGTCCCCCCGCCCAGATGTTTTTGATTTTAAGCGCCAGCAGCCTTGTTCCTTCTTCTCTTTTGTACAGGTCCTGCTTGTTCCAAAAAGCATCCCGGTGCATAACAAACTTAAAGACTTCCTCACTACCAGGGTGGATTTGATTTAAATCAAACTGATTCAAATTGATTTAAATCACTAGTCAGTAAGACTCAATTTAAATCATGGTTTTCTACATAAAGGTTCATTCTTGCTGGCCATAATATTTACAACCCAGATGAAGGTTTCATTTTAGTATAATAACTTTTCAGGTTAGTTTTAGTTATGTCAGAAAATTAATGATTGGCTATTTACCACTAGAAATAGATAAGTATGGAATCACTGCAAGGTGAACTATCTCCAGTTTAATAGGTTAATTGTTCATATTCAGACAGCTTTTCTGCTGTACTCTATTGGAAGGAGAAAAATAATCATTAATGTATTCTTGTACTTGCTTAAACATCCATGAGGATACACTCACACAACTACTTATCCAAACCTATTCCACCCCAAACACTGAATCCTTGAAACTTATGGCAGAGTCTTAGGCTGTGATCACACAGTCATTTTGATTAGGTTTCACCACTGTTCCCTATCGCATTTAAAAGGGCTGATCAGAGAGCCACATCTGTCACCTATATCGAAGCGGACTCACCCCTAAGTTTCCTAGTGATTTTTCCGACACCGGGAAAATCAAGCAATTTTGCCAATCTGGACAGCCATCTCTTGCTATGAATGCGATTAGGTCATCTGAACATCATTCTCGCGCTGAATTTTTCCCCTAGGTTTCGCCATTGTGTGAATATATTCAGTGCATGAATATTCAGGCGCACATCCAGTGCTGTTGTATGTTGGTGGTTCATTTTGTTTGCTGTTCGGGGGGGGGGGGGCCCTGCAAAAACAAGGGAGTACAGTGTGTCCAAGTGGGAGCTGTGATTTGGCCATACGCATATGCACATGCACAAAGAAAATGTTTTAAAAACTTGTGACGTGTCACCACTTGGGCAGTGCAGCTATCTGGATGGTGCCTGGAGCCTCATCACATGATACAAGCAGTTCCCAGAAGGATGTGTGATCATCCCAACCCACCAAAAAAAAAAAAATCCCCAATCAAATATACAGCGGGAACAAATTGTTGTAAACTTGCCATGTGACCACACCCCTAGCACTTAAGAGATAAAATTGTAGAGAAACAATGGGATTAAGGTCTTTTTCTCAACTCTATGTTTATTTTATAACATTTTTGCTGTGAAGAAGAGGCATGTTACCTCTGCAGACACAAATAATTTTGAGAACTGGAAAACCAAGCATCTTCTAGATAGAAAAACTGCCCAAAATAATCTTACAGAAACTTCTGGGAGAGTGTGACATCATGCATGGATTAATGGAATTCATTTACCAAAAAAAATTAAACATTGCATGAATATACAGCCTCATGCTACATAATTAAAAACTAATCCATATTTCATGGTGAATAACCTTTGAACTATAATGTAACTTAAGAAGAAAACTATCTTTAGATAGATTTTTCCTGAAAAAGCATTCTATTTTTTAAAAATCATTGATTTTTATCCACTCTGCTCCCTACACCATCATCTCATCCACTCATTGAGCCTCCTAAAACCATTTTAAACAACTGGTAATTACTCAGTGTGTTAGCTACTAGTATGGCTGAATGGAACATTTAGCCCGAATGACAGGTGGACAGTAAATGGGATATAAGAGATTTAGTAGATTGTTTAGCACATAAATACAGCTATGTGCTCTGCACTAATGAAAATGGCTTTCTGCAGCCTCTCATGTACTAAAAAAAATACAACACCATGTAAAGCTAACAATTGTAACAATAATAACAATAACTGACACACTGTGATATCCTATATATATATATATATACATATATATATATACATATATATATACATATACATATATATATATATATATATATATATATAAACAATGCCAAAAAGTCAATTTCCAAGGTACAATGAGCATAGAAATACACTAGGTGGCGTTAGTTCTCACAATTCAAGTCTCTTTGTTTTTTCTTCTTTTAGAAGACTGAAGCAGTCAACACGCTATACTGGACTGTAAGTGGTTTCAGTCAAACTTCCTCTGGACTGCAAATCGATCAGAACCAAAGCCTTCATGCATTAAATATAGCAGAACAGAAGCCTCTGAATGTGGTTTAGTAGCTGCCTCATCTCTTTCAGCTTGACGTAATTACATAAAGAGACGAGGCAGCTGCTAAACCCATTTAGAAAAAAATGCCTATGCATGCATGTGTGCGCATGCACTTATGCGCTCACATGGATTTTGGAAAAAAAATTTGCAGTGCACTCCGTGGCTGAGGTGCCACAATAATGCCATGGGATGTCTCCACGGGTAACCCGCAGCAGGATGTGCTGTGTGGCTGTTATGTCCTGCAACCAATTCAATTAGAGGTGGCCCCATATCGTGCCAAGCTGCCAATGTGACCACAGCCTTAGTCTACTGTAGCAGTAGAAAAGAGCAAGAATCAGTAGCACCTTAAAGACTAATGAAATTTGTGGCAGGGTATGAGCTTTCGTGAGTCACTACTCACTTCTGCAGATACAACTAGAATGGGAGTCCATCTGTCCTATATTGGAAAGTGGAATGATTTCTGATGCCGAATAACATTAGCAGGCAAATGACAATAGCAGGCGTGATTGGTAGGTGTGATATGCAGAGGGGTAGTAGGTGTGGAGAAATCAGCATTGGTAACGAGACAGGAAACCTAGGTTTTGATTAAGTCCAGGTGGATGCATTATCTTGAGCTTCATGATCAGTTGCAATTCAGCAAAGCTTTGGATTGCTGGTTCCTTGGGGAAACCCCGAGCCCGGAAACAGAGAATAGTGGCTAAAGAAGGTAATGTAAGACTTCTCAGCTACTGAAATATATATATATATATATGATACTGTAAAGAGAATCTTTACACTCTTTTCATCCTAGCTTTCAGGCTCAGAATAATGTCATGTGAACAACTTAAACCTGAAATGCATAGACTTTTACCCTAATCCTGTCATGGGGCATTCACTGGGCTAACAGGAAGCAAGCAGCAGGTCCCTTGCTTCTCTTCCAACTGCCTGTGCAACTTTACAACTCAGCAGTCAAGGGCTGTGGCTGTCTGCTGCAATTTTTTTCTTGCCCTGTAACAACTATGAGTGTTTTGTGGGGCAACAAGACCTCTTGGTGTGTTTTGCAAGTGTGTCTGTGGATCTCTACCATGGCTAAAGATGCTTACCAGTCCTTTCTACACACCAGGAACACAAGTAGAATTAAAAATAAATAATTCCCCTATTTCTAGTGGTTTAGAAGCACTATGAAAATTCAGATTTCTGGCTCTTTTTTGTTGAGTTTTGCATTAATTTTTTGGGTGATAACATTCACTAAAGCTAGCTTAATTGGAAAGTGAAATGTCTGTTAAATTAAGATTTTTTTTGCTACTTTTAAACCAATATTGTACTGTTTGCTTCGATGAAATAATTTTCAGCTAACTGAAGATTTTTCTCACTCCAGTTAGCAGTTAAATACTAGCACATTGCCTGCCTCTGCATCCCAACCCTGGAATTCCTCGGTGGTCTCCCATCAAAATACTAACTAGCTTCCAAAATCTGGTGAGATTGGGCTGGCCTAAGTTATCCAGGCCAGAGTAGTCATCAACTACCACTGATATATATATTTTTTTTAAGTCAGGAAGAAATCATTGCTGTAGGTGGGACGGTGCTCTCATTGGCACTGCCACAATGATGGCTCTGTATGATGCTGCATAGGACCTCATTGCTGGCTCTTCTCTGAGGGGCACGGAGAGCTGGAGGCATACAACCAGGGTGACTAATAATCTTTTCAAGCACCCTTCAGCCCTTCTGATGACATACAATTCGGGAATCATGACTGATGCTGTCCTTCTTGAGACCTCTGCAAAACTAGCAAGGGTCCTTTTCAACATACCTCATAATGGTTTTGGAGTAGCCAGCCATCAAACCGCTATACAAACTCTGGCCGCTCTGTAAAGAGTGACAAAGCAAGAACATGTGTCCAGACTTGGTGCCTGCTTAGGTTAACTGGTAGAGAGACTGGCTATGCTACAGTGACCCCAGATTGATTCAGGTGGGCAGCCATGTTGGTCTGAAGCAGTAGAACAAAGTTTGAGTCCGGTGGCACCTTTAAGACCAACGAAGTTTTATTCTGGGTATGAGTTTTTGTGTGCACACACCCTTCTTCAGATACATTGAAATGGAAGTTTCCACTCCATACATATAGCCAGAAGGTGAGCAGCAAATTAGCATTCAGTATAATGGAGATGTTTTAACAGATGCAAGGACCAAATAGGGATAACAAGCTAAGTTTATATATTCACCATTTGTTTAGATATAATTTGGGGGGGAAACATGGTGAAGCAAATAAATCTATCAAAATTGGAGATTGATATGTAAATATATCTGTCTTAATTGTGAAACGCTGAGAGGCCCTGTGGTTAAGCGCCATCTGTGACCCCAGTTCTTCCACTTTGTTGATGACAAAGCATGTCAGATGGACACAGTCCCCCCCCCCTTGCCATTTGGAATTCAGATCCCAAGCTTGCTTCTGCAGCTAGCTTGCTGCTATGTGTGTGTGTAGAAATAAGTGTAACAGCTGGAAAAAAGGGAATTTTTAACAGGAAAGGTGATCAAGGTACCAACTGAGATTCATTCTCAGCTGCCAGGCCTGAAGAAACTAATCCTTCTCTGTTGAGGCAATGGGAAAATGTGTGTTCACTGCTTAAGGAAGTTGCCTCAACATACTGGATTAACTTGAAAGTGTTAAATACTGGATTCTGAACGCATTGCAGTGATCAGCTCTAGTTTAGTCAGTGATTTTAACACACTACGAGGACACCCAGCAAGGTTTGAGCCCTGCTCATAAAGCAAGCAAACACCACACCCAACACACACCCACTCCCAATGATAGGATATTTACATCACAACACTTATCTATTGGTTTGCTCCAGGATCCCGGTGAGCTATTGTTCTAAAGTAGCAAGCCCAACCCATTCCTGGTACGGTTTGAGGAGTGGCTTACGTTCAATACATAACAGAAGTATGTATTGTTTCATGGATTATAGTTACTGGAAACATAGTGACTATCAATGCCATCGTAAGCAGATCTGTACCCTTCTAAGTCTGTTGAAGTCAATGAGCACAGAAGAGTCTAACTCTGTTTAGGATTGCACTGTAAGAAACAGAGCGCCGAGCCAGAATTCCCTGGTTTAAAATTTGCTTCTGCAATATGAACCCTGAAGATAACATAACCTAGGAATTCCAAGTCCTTACTGACCTCGCTCCTGTGCATTTGAAAGCAGCCCGGCATGCAGAAATTTAGCAGGCAAACCCTTTACTGTCTAAATTTCTGCCTGTCGGCCTGCTGTATATATGCATGAAGGGAGTTTGGGAAGCCAGTGCCTTGGATTGGTTGGTGTGTCAGATGAAGATGTTCAAATCCCACTCAGCCACTGGTTGACCTTGGGCCAGTCACCGTCTCTCCGTCTCAGCTACCTCGCAGGGTTGATGTAAGGACAAAATAAGAATGGAAGAGCCATAAATGAATGAGAGCCAGTTTGGTGTAGTGGTTAGGATTGTGGACTCTAATCTGGGAGAACTGGGTTTGATTCCCCACTCCATATACAGCCAGCTGGGTGACCTTGGGTCAGCCACAGTACTCTCAGAGCTGTTCTCTCAGGAGCAATTCTTGAAAGAGCTCTCTCAGCCCCACCTACCTCACAGGGTATCTGTTGTGGGGAGGGGAAGGGAAAGGAGTTTGGAAGCTGCTCTGAGACTCCTTTGGGTAGTGAAGGGCAGGGTATAAATCCAATCTCTCCTTCTTGGAAGAAAGCCAGGAGAAAACAAGACAGATAAGAGAACAAGGCCAGCAAACATGTTGGCAAGTGTATCCGCACTGGGTATTTCTCAGTCCCCAGAATTCAGGATAATACCTTACAGAGTTGTTGTAAAATGGAATAAAAGAATATATATATAAATGGTATTCATTGTTTTGATATGCTGTCTAAATACTTCTTAGTGTACTTTTCTAACTCTGTTTGATATGCAAAATCCCCCATAAACCGAATTAAAATCCTATTCATCCTCCAGAGTTTTTTCAAAACATAAATGCTACACTGATGGTATCAGAAATTTTAAAATGTATGCTTGCTTCTTCACTTTTAGAGGGATGATGAATGCTATTTTGTCAGTGAAGCTTATATTAATGGACCTTTTTTGAAGATTTGTATAGCTGGTTAAGAGCGGCTCAAGAAGACACAAATCTGCTCTGAAACATTAACTGGAGAGCTAATGTCACCCTCCATCAACTTGTCTGGGAGGCTTATTCAGTGTTCATGAATGTGTAGCCCTTGGCCACTATGCTTTTATCTTAAAGCTTCAGTCCACATAAGATATTTAACAGCTGAAATATGTCACTTCAGGTATATGAAAATTTATAACTCACTGCTAGAATCCCTATCCGTCTTAATCGATGGGAGTATATCTGTGGATTTCAAAAGGTTTAGGACTGAATACTAAGTAACAGAATTAATCAGAAGATTCTATGAGCATCTGAGTGGCTTCCTGGCACTGGCCAGTTGGCAGAATGGAGCACAAGCAGTTGTTGCTGTGCTGATCCTAGAGATGATACTAAGGAGGCAAAGCAGTATCTTTAATTGACCTGTTTCCGTTGGTTTAGCATTATATAAGCTTTGTAGTTACAGTAGAATGCACTATTTCTAGCAACCTGTACTGGACTTTACTTGCATTCTTTTTCAAAGCAACTGGAGATTGGTCATAAAATCAGTATTCTAACAGTGCAATCCTAAACAGAGTTAGACCAAAAACTTCAATAGGGTTAAAAGGCCGTAACTCTGCTTAGGACTGCACTGCAAAGTAACTGGAGTGAGGATTTTTTTACTGGTATAGTGACCTAAGGCAGGGGAAATCTTGGATAATTAGGAATACGTTGTGTTGCTCCTAAGAGAATCTTATTTACAACAATGATAAAAGTGGTGGTAATTGCCATCTTTGTGTCTGTGTAATTGTGTGGATATAGCCATTTTTGTTGTGTGGTTTTTTATTTATTTTAGCAAGGTCTATTAGACTGGACAACTGGGTAATCTAGCATACTATTCTCAGTCCAGCACTAGGCAACAGATGTTGCAGAGTTGTAACAAGGTAGGGGACAGGTAGAAATTGAACATGAAATTGAGCAAACTTCAGCGGACAGCGGAAGACAGGAGGGCCTGGCGTAATCTGGTCCATGGGGTCGCGAAGAGTCGGACTCGACTGTGCGACTGAACAACAACAACAAAGGGGACAGGTAGAATAGAAATATTTTTGCCATATGAAGAAAATGTTTATTCATTAAACTTTAGCAGCCATGTCTAGAGAAACTAATAATTTCCTGTTGAGGCAACAGGAAAAATATGTTATTTGGATGATGTCTTGAGCCTGCAAAGATTAATAGAAATTAGTCCTGAAGCTTGGGTTGCATTGCTTGAGGTTGGTGGGTGGTAGGAGAGCCCTTCTCCCCTTTCTAGAATACATAGGATTATTTCTCAAATGCCTCTTTATCTGGGCAGCTCACTGGTTCTATACATGGAAAGGGACAAATTAGCTGATACACAGGAGATCCATGGCTGAGATAGCCTGAGGATCTTTTTAAAGGTTAAAAGCAGAATGTGGACTGCAAATCAAACTGGAATCACAGCATTGGAAAGGAGGCGCCCCTCCCCGATATTTTCATAAATTAAATCCCCCATAGCTGTTGTTTGCCCCATGAGGAAAACACAAGTACTGTATGGTTATACGTGAATTTAGTCCTAGGAATGTGCCCCAAAGTGTAGCCATTCTTATGCTACAATAAGCATAAGACATAATGACTGTGCTGTGATGGTACTACTACTATTACTACTACTTCTACTACTAATAATAATAACAACAATAAGAAATAATAATCATAACAGGTATCCTTAAATGGTAGTTTTTAAGCTGTTTTGTTTAACATTTGCAAAAACGTACTTACCCTCTTACTGCTAAATAGGGGCATTCAAGACAGCTGAGAGTGGTTTGAATCGCCTGGATTTCCCCAAATTGGAAGGCAGGGCGATATTCATTGGTTCTTACTGCTGCAGACTTCAATCCCCCCACCCCCAAAGCAAAGCACCTTCCCCACCATCCCCTCAAGGGTTAACGTGAATGGTGATGGGCCTGTACTGGCCTGCAGGTGTTGCTAATTGGTTTTCTTGGTCTGCAAGCTACTTATCATCTTCAAGACCAAAGATGGAAACCGATTAAATAACTCCTCATGGGAACCTGCGCTCTTTGATGTGAAGAGGGAGACTGGGAGAGTTGATGTAATCTTCTAGAAGTTTCTATTGGAGACTCGTTCTGATTGCCTGACTTGATGGGCTAAAAATTATAACTTGAACTGTGGCCCGGGAAGAAAGGTGCTAGCTGAGATTTTCATGGAATGTGGGCCAAGACTATGTCCTGCAATTTCTAGAAACATAGACAACACTATTTGAGGCCTTCCAAACAAAATTAAGGTTGGTGCCACCTAACACAGCTCTATACAGTGTTAGGTAGTTGAAGCTAGGTTTATTATTTTCTGTTCTGTATGATTTCTGAGTAATGTGTTGGCAGTAACCATTTTCCTTTCTTAATATCTTTGAATAAACTTAATATTATTTTATAAACAACAGCCTGGTTCTTGTGTGCATCTACCCTGGAAACCTACAGGGTCTAACCTCATGTTTCCTTGACACCACCTCTTCCTGTTCTTGAGGGCCCTCTGTCTCCTAGAAGCAGCATTTTGTGGGGCACTTTGGGCTACACCAGGAGGTGGAAGCAAGAAAATCATGCTCCTGTGATAGAAATCCCTTCTATCTGCATAAATGACTGGTGGGTCCAAACCAATGTGCATAAGCAATAATGTAAAGTAACAATGAGGGGTAAAATAAAAATATTAAAACAGCAGCAATAAAATGCAAGACCACAGGGCCAAAAAACCCTTTCACTGTTGCCATGCAGCCACTTCAGATGACACTATCAAAAACTCTTTAATACCACTGCCTTGCTGGACTGTGAAGACTGTGTGCCAGGGCATTGGACAGGGCATTGGACAGAACGGTGGTCCTAGTAAAAGTGCCCTATGCTGGACTATGGACTGTACACTGTGGCCAAGGGAAGCCTTGTGCCAAAGAAGTATGCCAAGTCAGACGTGGACCCAGGACTACAGAAACCTTCTGTCCCTGCACGTCTGCATCAACCACTGTACTATAATGCAGACCAACAGCCCTGGCCTCCATGAACATAGACAGTAGCAGCCCTGAAGAGAAGAAGCCATGCTATGACAGAAGACAGATGTTCCTGCACAGAAGCCATGAAGAGATCTCTTCACTACCACATAGCATGTTCCTCCCCCTTCTCCTCAGCCATTCTCAAGCAAAGACTGTTGCCCAGCTTAAGATAAAAGAAGTCATTAAGCCTTTCTGCCACCCATCCAGGGAATGCCTCTGACAAGTACTGGATTGTTAATGTGAAGCACTGGACTGATGCTATGATTGGATCCCTCTGCCCTCTGTCTCACACCCTTCCTCAAGAGGTGTCACTCCCTGCCGACCATCAACTCTCAATTGCCCAATTGTGAATTCCTTTGTGTCCCCCATCCAGAGTATAGTTTTTTCCCCTAATACTTCCTGGGAACCACATAGCCATTGCCTCAGGTCACAATTTAGCTATTTAAGGTGAGCTCTCCCTGAGTTCATTCTTTTCTCTTCACCCTCTATCTACTCTCTTCGTTCCATTCTAGATCCATTTGGAACTGCTCCACATGTGTCTCTGGTCAGCCTACAAACCCCTCCCTCTCTCTTTTAGTTCTCTTTTTCGCTGCAAGATCTGCTCATCGCATAACGTATTATCCACCAACAGTACTCCTGTTCTTGCAAACGTCACTATTTTTTCAACTCTGTATTCTTAGTCCTGTATTGTGTGTGTGAGTGCTTGATTATTATTATTTGTATGCTGAGAATGATTAAATAATCTATTATTCTAGCAACCTAGTCTCCTTGTTCAGTCATGGGCTCTGGGAATCCTGACTCTGGTATACACAGGTTATGATCCTATATTTTATGCCTATTGCAATTTAATATTCATAATTCTCCAATCTTATTGATTAATTAAGGCAATTTGGCTAACATCATCAAAGGCTCAGATAAACAATACAGATTTTGCCCATTGCCTAAAAGATAGTGCCAGGTGAGCATTTCTTGAAAGTGAATGCCATAAATTGGGTGCAGTGACAGAAAATTTCCAATAGATACCTGCCTCATGATGGTCAGGGACACTTTGTGATACCAGTTGATGGGCAGATTCCTAGAAGAAAATGTAACTTTGCCCCCTTTGCAATTTAACTGAGTATTTAAAGGAGCAGTTTTTGTTGCTGAATCTTGCATGTCCTTCATAAATCTAAAGTGGTAATTCTGGAGGCTGTCTTTGGAGTCAATAAAATATTTGTGATGCTTGAAGAGGTGGTCATGGAACAGCACAAGAGCTGGGCTGGGCTGGTTCAACATATTCTGTCACCTTAGGGAAGGTACATCCATTGTCTTCTGCTGCACCACTGCTGGCCAGTTCCAATTCAAGCAAGGCTTGGCTTGAACATGGTTGATGGTAGAGGTAATGCCTGTTAACTCTCTTACTGCCAATGGCCAAGCATGAGCAGATGTGTGGTGTGTCTCTGTGGTGTGACTTGAAACTGGCCAGCAACCACTTGAGTTGATGTCTGGAGAACCTCTCCATGTCAAGAAATGAGCCAAGACCTTCTATGCCTGGAAATGTAGATTCTAGCTTGTGATCCACTCTATAATTTATTAACTGGATTACATATTAATCTCTTGAGGACAATGACTGAAATCATTCCACTGATCAGCATGCTACAAGAGTAATTAAGGAATTATTACATTGACAATGTGTCAGCAAACTTAAATACCCTTAACTTGAGTGCAAAGTCTTAAAAGCACATTAGGGGAGTTTCAGCAGGAGTATTAGAACATATTAAAATGTTTTAATGAAATATATTGTAAGCAGTTTTTAAATGGAAAAAATGCCAGAGGAAATGGAAGCTGCTAATAACATAATGTTAGAGCTTATTTAAAATACATGTGTATGACATTTCTCTGTGGAATCGGAGTCAATATGACTACTATTTTTAGGGCCGTGTCACCCAACCATATGTGGCTTGTTGTGAATTACAACATTTTTAAATGGTCATTCACTTTCTTAAGAATACATTCTGCTTCAGACAATGAAATGACAGTTATTTAGCCTCCCCCAACTGCCTAAAGTGGGCTGTATGATTACAAAATTTGGGCTGAAATGTGAATTGGAGATATGCAGCCCACGGACAAATTCTGAATTCATTTACTCAGCCTAACTTCCTGCCACTGCTGATTTGATTATAGCTTATGAATAGACTCTTATTTTTGTAATGCTTTCCATTTTTATTCTAGCTTCTATTTATTGCTGGGTTTTAAAATCCCTCTCAGAAAGTAAGTTTAAAGCTTTCTAAATCAATTTAACAATGCCATCCTAAGTACTGTTACACCCTTCTAAGCTCATTTTCAGTGGACTTAGAAGGGTATAATTCTGCTTAGGATGGCAGTGTAAACCAATCATGAAACAGCAGCTCCATGTGTTTCTAAATTATGAGAGGTGTTGTGTTAGCCAAATTGCCTTATTTTCTTATTAAAAGTGGGGAATATGAATATTAAATGACAATAGGCTTAATTATGGGACCAATAACCTATGTATACGGGAGTCCAACTTATCCAGATCCCCAGAAATAGATGATGAGACTAGATCTTAGAAAACAGTGATTTCTTTTACTGAATGATTCTCACACATACAGTATAAAAACCAATAATACACACAAACAATACAGAACCAAGAATTTAGACAGAGTGACAGTTGTATTAGCAGGAAGGTATCGTTGATGGGGCAATACGTTACCTGTCCGATGTAGTGAGGCAATCCTGCAGCAAAAAAGGGATAATGTTAAGGGAAAGGGATCATGTGTTGACTAGCAATGCACATGGAAGGCTCCAAACAGTGCTTAAGAATGGAACCAGCAAGGTAGGGTGGGGTTAGGAAGGTAAGAAGCAAGAGAGAGAGCAATGGGGTGATGCTCTCCTTTTATACCCTAAAATGACTGGAAGCTGATGCTTCACTAGTCATGTAGTCCCGAGGAAATACTTGAAAAATCCAGTTACTAATGGGCCAGGAGAATGGGATTAATTGTTGGGCAATTGCAATAATAGTTGACTAATACTGACACCTCTTAAGGGAAATGGAGGAAGAAAAAAGAAAGAAAAGGATAGCAATGTGTAAGCTCCATTGCTTGTAGTTGGCTTTAATGATTCGATGATTAACAGCTGTATTATCAGGATGGGCGGCTGGAGGACATGATTGCTGACTAATCTTATCATGGAGTCAGTTCTTTTGTTTAGGTTGAAGCTGAGTACTTGCTTCACCTGGAGATGTCAATATGCAGAGGTGGGAGGGGGAGGTGCCTGCATGATGGAGAAGAGAGCTTTCCATGGTGTCTGTGAAGGAATGTCTGCGTTCCCTTTGCAGAGCAAGGCTTCTTTTCAGTGAACTGCTGCTGGCTCCATGTGTTGGCAGGGTCAGGGAGGCTGGCTTGCCTTCTGGCATCTGGCTGCAGGAGTGCAGGAGCAAGAGGCATCGGGTCTTCCATGGGTCCACATCTGGGTAGGCATGTTGCTTTAAAACAAGGTTTCTCTTGTCTGGGCACGTGCCTTCATTCCAGTAGGCTGGTATGGTTTCATGGCTACCATTCAGTCTATTGCCCTGGCACACTATTTGCACAGTCCAGCTTTGCAGTCATAGTTCATAACTTTTATGGATGCTGTATAAGGTGGCAGCATGGCAACCGTTGGCAACTAGAGATCCTGAGCCAATTCTGGCCCTCAGAGGAATGCTATTAGCAAGTCCTCAGGAGCCAATAATTAAGTGTAAAGCTTTACAGTAATCTGAAATCACCAGTGGAGTTGCCGAAGAAACTTGCATTCCATCTTTAATAGGAAAAATCTTTCAGGACCTTGGCAAGAGTGACCATCCTTCATTATTATACCAGAGATGGCATGAAGCAAAGCCGGTCAAAAGTTGATTTGGGAAGCTTGCTCTAAAGATGAGCTTTCCATTCTCATGCTGATGAAACTTAGTTTTAATTAAAGTACTTAGAAATATTAAACCACCGTTGAACAGAAAGGATACCATTTCTCCATGACACCACTCACAAAAGGCTCAGGGTGGTGTACAACATTCATAAAACAACATTCATATAATAATTCATGATAAAAACATTAAAAGTACAATAAATTAACCTAAGTAGATGGTGCTAAAAGTTCTGATTGTGCCACTGCCTTGCGAGGGGGAGGCAAGCGACAGAAGTGCCAGGCATTCCTGGGCTAAGCCAAATTGTGACACAGATTAAACTGCTTGGGGGAGCCTTACCCAAACCTTGAAGTAACCAAACAGTAGTTTAACTCTAGAAGAAGAGATTGCATTTATACTCCGCCCTTCACTTGGAGTCTCAGAGCAGCTTACAAACTCCTTTCCCTTCCCCTCCCTAGAACAGACACCCTGTGAGGTAGGTGGGGCTGAGAGAACTCTAACACAAACTGCTCTTTCAGGAACAGCTGTGCCACAGCTTGTGACTGACCCAAGGTCACATCAGCAGGTGCAAGTGGAGGAGTGGGGAACCAAGCCCGGTTCTCCCAGATTAGAGTCTGCACACTTAACCACTACACCAAACTGGCTCTCTAGGGATACAGATGGGATATTCAGCAAGATAGTTTCTGTAATTTGTGTGGAATCCAAGGATGTTGAGCAGCTTTTTCCTATCTAGCATAATGGGAGATGCTGCAAATGGAAAGTTCCTTGTGGCACTAAAAATCTTGACAGATGGTGTCCATAAGCCTGAAGACGGCCTAAATAGACAAAATATTATGTGAGAAATTCTCAAGACATTTTCTACGAAAGGGATTAGGTAGAACAGGTGGGTGGCTAAGTCAAGAGTGGGAGGAGGAGGATGGCATTGACAGTAATAGGATCACTGTTGCCTTCTGTTAGCTGATGGCTTGTCTGCTGGTTCATAAATATGGATAACAGAACATTAACATACCAGAACTTGCCCCCAAGGTACCCATAGGCAGCTTCTGATTAGTGTTTTGGACAAGTCCTGAGGATTTAATGATTTTGAGAGCACTATAAGATGCAGCTCACCACTGGATTTCCTTCTGCCATGCAATACCTGTACCACATCCATTTTATTATCAGAACATCTTTATTGCTTTTAGCCAAAGGCCGTTACAAGTTACCAAACCAAAGAAAACAAGAGACAATAACATATAAAGTTTGAAAAGTACAGAGCCCAAGAAACAAAAATTAGCAATATTAAAACAGTAGAACCTGGATTTTCTAGATTTAACAATATAATTTAAAAACAGTATTTAAAAAAAAAAGTCAGATCCCTGGCATTTTGCTGCCAGGTGGAAATTGACTTTTGCTTGGATTTTCATAGCTGCCAGTGCATATAAAGAAACTTTATAAGGTACTGAGGTATAATCTCTAAGCCACTATACTGGGGTCTCCAACATGCTCGCTGACACCTTTTTTTGGCACCCACCAAATATTTTTAGAAAGTGGGTGGGGCCTGGTAAGGGTCCTACCCAGCAGGGCTTCTGATTGGATGTACAAAATAAAATAATGTTTCAGTGGCAGCTACAGTATTGGTTTTATTCTTTTTCTCATTGCTCTTTTCCAGTGTATTTTTTAAAAATGTTTTTACTCTTGTCCCTGACATGTGGGCTTCCTTTGTACGTGGCTTCTTCTCTCGTGGCATCCATTTTTTGATTGGCCCCACCTCCCATGGTGGCCATTTTGTAGTTACGCCCACCACCTTGTGTTCAAATTCCATATGTGCCCCAGGATCAAAAAAGGTGGGGACCCTTCACTATACTACCCCACCTCTGTATATCCTGGTAGAAAGTTGGTAACAGGATCTGAAAAGCAAAGGAAAGCTGGACCAGCATTTTTTTTTATTTTGCAATTGGCTGCAGACCTAGGCTTTCCAGGCTCTGCTTTGACTTTGCAGCTTCTCCCCTTGCTCTTTATTTGACTTTCCAAGTTCTGTCCTGGGATACCAGATGTGCAGTGTTCCGTCCCCAGCTCCTCTGTCTTTTCCCCCTCCTGTGGCTCAGGCCATCTCTGACCCTGATCCTTCCCCAGGGACTGATGCTAACCTGCTCAGTGATTATTCTTCTCTGAAGTTTGTTTGCAAGTTTGATCTTTCTAAATTTGCAGGATACCTCAGGTCTTTATCAGAGCTGGGCCTTAGTGCAGCTGTATCTACTTGCTGCTTATTTATTTATTTAGAAAATTTTTATGCCACCTCTCCAGAGAGCCTTCCTGGGGCAGATTACAAAATAAAACATAAACATTAAAAGTATTTAATTAAAATCCCGCATTAAAAACCCAGCTAGAGCATCAAAATAGATCGTTGAGCAGTTTAGAATGAATAACAATTTTCAGACTAACAGCCCAATCCTGTGCAGAGTTACTCCAGTCTAAGACCCTCAAAGCAATCAGTATAGATTGGAGTAACTCTGGATAGGATTACACTGTAAAACACACTATAAGGATGGTGTTGGATCAACCACCGGGTAAGTAGAAACATTTTGGCTGGGTGCCTGAAAGAGAATAACTGAGGCACCAGGCAGGCCTCAAGGGGAAGGACATTCCACAGGTGAGGTGCCGTCACTGAAAAAGCCCTGTCTTTGGGTGCCCCGCACCTTACCTCTGAAGGGGTGCGGGCACAGATAACAGGGCTTGTGAGGGAGATCTTAACTGGCTGGAAAATATGGGAGGTGGTGATATGATCCCTGCTTATGACATCTCAGTCTGACCTGGAAGTTTTTGTATCCCTGTCAGGTGGGTGGGGGTGGGGCAACGGCAGGCAGGCCGGTAGGCCTGAGTCTCTGCAGAGCAGAAATGCACCTCGGCACCTCAAGAATATTAAATCTTGGTGACTCACCAAGACACAGTCTGTGGCTTGCTCGTTCCAACCCTGGCAGGCAACTTGAAGAGTTCTCAAATCATCTGCTTTTTATCAACCAACTTACATGAATTAATATGTGGGAGCAGAGCTTGTTAGACCAACGCAATACACTTAGCAGCTTGCCCAGCTTGGAAATATTTCTGTACACAGAATTGCTATCTTTATCAAACTGAAAGGGGGGTGGGGAGTTCCACATAGGGTTTTTTCAGGACTGTTAACACTGCTTCAAACTGAGACATATTTCCACTTCAGTGATTTTCTATCAACCAAGAAAGTACATTTAAAGAATGGCTGTCTTGTATAGCATCCTTGTTTATTATGTTTGCAGGCTGGAATATAGCTAGTGACTCATATTGTTGGTGTTAGTGGTCCCTCTTTAATTGAAACAGGAAGGCAAATTGAACAAAATGGGCTTTCCCACTTGAAGCTCAGTAGCTCATACTGAGACTATTTCTTTTCCTTTTCTTAAAGTTTTATTTATTAATACCACCAGTGGCAATTTTCATTTTAAAGAATTATATCTGTGCTATAGACTTGCAGCTGAAGAGAGTTTGTGGAAATATGCAGGTAGTTTTTTATTGTATTTGTTTTGTTGTTTTGTTGTATTTTTGAATTTTTGTTTTTTAATTTTTCTTGTAATTCACATTGAGTCACTGCAAGAAAGGCAGAGTATAAAGTTAGTTAGGATCAACATCTGATTCCTCACCTCTGTACCTCCTGGCCAAGTGCAGCTGTCTTCTTTACCTGTACTAGTTTTTCTTCTCTGGTATCTTTCTCCTTTTCTTCAATGGAGCCACTCTCTCTCCTAAAAGTCCCTCATTTCCTTTCGGGAATCCCCACCCCCACCCCCGTCCCTATCTCCATCTTTCCTAGGTTAATACTTCTACTTGTTTTCTCAGGTCTTCTGCCAACTGTACCTTTTACTCACCCAATGGCCTCACTTTCCTGCCCCACTTTTCTGTGATATCAGGACTCTGCGTCAATCACTGCGAGTGCCAATACAAAATCCGATAATATGTTGTAGTACAGATAGAATGATGCTTAATTTAGGTACAATTTTTAAAAAATGCTTTTCAAAGTGGTGTACAACGAATATAAAACCAAACGGCTACAATTAAATATAATTTTTAAAAATCCACATTATCCAGGAAAACTGCAGACTCAATGAAAATAAGGGACCAAGAAAATTAATGAAAGAAACGCAAGGGCTAAGTGACAGTGGATCCTAAACTGAAATACACTTTTCTAAGCCCATTGATTTAAAGGGATACAACTCTGCTTGGCATTTCACTATGAAACTGGTAAATTTTTATCCTTCTAAGAAATACCTGTAAGACAAGAGCCAGAAATCACTTGGCAAAGGGTAGTTAGTTATATCTTTTATGTATTTAAATATCTTTTCCCAAAAAAGTTGCATTTTTGGACATGTCCACCAGCAATGAATGAAGGTGCCCGTATTACTCACCCTTTCTAGCACTGAGGGTTACCAATTAATTTTGTGTGATATAATCTTAGTGGGGTCAAATACCATGTGGTATAAATTTTGAAAGATTACAATTGAATATTTAATGCCTTTGAGGTGTAAATATTGGAAGACCATATTGAACTCCATTATTGTTCATCAATAGTGTTACCACAGTCTCTTTGCCAAGCTCCCTGGCAGCTGGACTGGCATATCCAGTGCTTAAAAGTCAGAGATTTATAAATTCCGGAGATCAAGCCTTTAGAACTGCTCACTTCAGATTTCAAAAGGTGCTTGGATTTGGTTAGGTCTCTATTAAGTAGAGCATTTAATCCAGTTTTGTAAAAGATATAGATCTGATGGTATTGGATCCACGGAATTTCCATATTGTGTTTCTTTTCTACATGAGATTTAGGCCAGATTTGTTCATTCTGAGTGATGTCAGAGCCTATATTCTCCCTTGCTCCTCCTTTGAACAAAGGAATCTGTTCTGCTACCTGGGTTAAACCACTGTTGTTTGAAAAATGCTGTAACTGGGGAGGTACCTGGTGCCAATGTATTTCTGTTTATGTCCCAAAAATGCAGCATAATGCTTAAGTATGGGTTGTCCTGTATAGATTTGGGTCTTTCTGAAGTTTTATTCAACAATAGTTCCTGTAGGTGGTGGGTTAGTGTGTGCGTTTGTTCTATCTGGACCCATGCCTTCCCACCTTTTGGTGTTGTGTAATGTAGGATGTTTTTAATTTGTGCAGCCTCATAATAATATCTCAAATTTGGGTAGCCAATACCGTCTAATTCTAATCTGGGGGTCTTGTTAATAGCATAAAATTAACTCTGGGTCCTTTATTTTCCCAGGCAAATGTATTTATTTTAGATCGCCAAAGTTTTATGTCTCAGGGGTATGTTTTTGAAACAGAAATAAGAGTTTAGGCAATACTATAGATTTGATTAGTTCTATTTTTCCCATCCACGTTTATTTATTATGCTTGAAAGATCAGCCAACAACAATTTATCAGCAGAGTTTACATACAAATGTAAAATTAATATACAAAGATTAAAATTCATAGCTGGGATTGAGGTACAATTAATTATATATAAAAATATTTAAAGGTTTGGAATATCTGCTTCCTTATGGACAGAGCCTCAGCATAGAATGTGGCTACTTTAGTGGTGGTCTCATTGGAGCTGTCTGCAAGGAGATATGTTTAGAATTTAGATTTTAGTTTCATGCCCATGACTATATTATACTGAAATACCATAAGGAACAGTTACAAGTGTTCCTCTAATGATAGAGGGAATCACTACTCAGATCAAATACTAGCAAGTTGTTCCCACATACATTTTCACCATCTGTAAATACTGTTGACACTAAACAAAGCTGATCATATGGCAGGGCCTAATATTTTGCAGAGAGAGAGAAATTCTCATTCTCTGTATAAGAGAGATTTATCTATACAACGCCCAGAAGCCATTATTAAAAGTCATTTTTGGGTACGCTTTGGTGGTGCTGAACGGCAGTTAAACTGAAGACCAGACTATAGAAGCTCAGCTCCCCAAAGAGCATGTCTAAATGTACAATGTGTGTCATGGCTCTGTCAGCATCGAGACAGAGAGACAAAAGAATGATTCTCAAAGGAGGTCTGTTTCCTCTTTTTGAATAAATGCAACAATTTGATTTGTTTACCCAGATCTCTGTCAGCTCCCTGCCCCCCCCCCCCGCAAACTGTTTGGTTAACCTGTTAGTCTCAACTCAGACTGGTAAAACCAGCTAATCTGATTAGTTCTCTCTCTCTTTCTCTCACACCCACCCACGGGAGAAGGAAGGCTGCTGGGAAAAGCGGGCCCTCACTGCATTTTAAGGCTTCAGCTTGGATCAGTAGGTTAGGGATCTGCAGAATGCATCGTGTGGTGTAACCCAAGTGTGGAACCAGCCCTCATATCAGTGGGGGAAGGAACATCTTTCAGTTTTCTCACTGGGGCCTTGGGATGATGTGAATACTAGCCATGTTCCAGGTCACATTCAACGTGGTGACAGAGAAAGTTACCTTCACCTTGGCAGCCTGCCCCTCCATCACATGGAAGGTAAGCTAAAAAAAAATGTATTGAATGTGAGGGAATTTAAATAGATGGAAAGATGGAGGAGGTTAGTCTTTAATATTCCCAACAAGGTTGGAGGGAATCACAGTAGAAAGCTGTGTGTTAATTAACTCCCCCACATTTTCTGCTCTGAAAACCTGTAAGCTTGGAGAGGTATGATCAGGGTGATTTCCCCTCCAACTCTTCTTTTTTGCACTGACTTTCAACATTCTGTGCTTCTGGAGCGCATTCAATTCTTGTCACAGTGTGATGGGGGGGAGGGGGGGTCTTTTGGTTAATGTACAAAGCCATACATAAGGAATTCCCAGAGTGTGCGGCGGCCTCTGTCTTGTATGTGGGTGGCCTGATTTTGCTGTTCTTATGACCGGCAGGAGAGGCAGCCAATTTATTATTAGAGATATTGAATTATGTTTAGGAGGAAAACAAGCTGTAGTCTGGTCTTCATTGTAAACAAAGTGAAACTTGACAATATGTCCGTCAAAATGAGAGATGTGGAGAATCCTAAGATTGTGATAACTAGAGATGTGGAAGGTGCTCTGAACCTACTTATTTTGTCCTATTTCTTCATCCCTCTACTGGCTTTTGTGAGATTCCATTCAGGAGGGTTTTCATCTTCTGAAATAGGAAAAAATACTCATTATGGAAAATAGAATGTAGGTTGCTGTTGGGCTGCAGTTGGTATAGGCTGGGCCAAGAACTTCCCTGAATGAAATTAATAACACAGCCTGGCTTTTCTATGCCACAAAAGGAGGATTTCCAGTCAACTCCTACTTCACTGATTAATTGCAGGGTTTCTATCCCCAGTTCAGTTGTACACGTGTTGAATGCTACATGAAAATTACTCGATGTACATATGTCAAGAAGTCAGGCGTTCACTCTACACAGATTGTACATGTATTTGCTGTAACCTGAGAACAGAGTTCAAGTCTCTTCCTTGAGCTCTTCATGGCTCTATAACATCCTCTGCTGTTAAGCAGAATTTCAGGAGGGAAGGTGGCATGATGTAGCCTGATCTCATTGGATCTTGGAAGGTGGGACCTGGGAGGGAGACCTCCAAAGAAGACTCTGTGGAGAAAGGCAATGGTAAACTACCTCTGTTTCTCACTTGCATTGAAAGCCCCTTGCTGGGGTTGCCATAAGTTAGCTGCAACTTGATGGTACTTAACATACAGAGAGAGAAGCAGAATTTATGCTACCTGCAGGCCGCAATTGCAAAATATTGTCAGGAATATTGCAGTACATTTTTGGTAAATTATATTGCATATGTGTTCATTCTGTAGTGCACTATGCTATATACCACGGATGTCTTACATAGGAGTGTATTGATGTGTTGTTCATATATTTTTTATTTTAGAAAACAAAATAATAATGAAAGGGATACAAAAGAAAAAAAGGGGATTTTGTAGCAAGTTGTGTATATCAAAGTTAGCAAGTTGTGTATATGCTCCTGCAGAGTGCAGGGAGTTGGACTAGATGACCTGCAAGGTCCCTTTCATCTCTAACATTCTATGATTCTAAGATTATTGTACCCTGCAGGGTATATCAAATAAGAAACTGAAATTATTTCTCTCCAACATTGCCTTCATCACAATGTTAAGACATTTTCTATAAGATATAGTGGTCCCTACTTCAGACATTTTAAATTTCAGATTTTATTACTGATCTTTTTTGCAACATTATTATTAATTTCATCATTACTGCATATTCTATATTAACTATTTCATCATTTCTACATACTATCTATAACTTTAATATAGCAAGGTTAAAAAAATCCATATGTATCTCTCAATAAAAAGTGAGGAGTATTTTGTTCCAAATCCAATTCCTTATACATTTGTATTCAGAATTTATTCTCATTCAGCTTTAACATTGCAGTACATTTATATGCATTACAACACATTTTTTCCATTTTTTAAACTGTTTCTTATTCTAAATTTGAAACTTTCTCATTCTGAATTTTTCTGCTACTTACATAATAAACATTCCACCTCTCCTCAAATTTTGAGATTGATCTATTTCTCAAACAAATTGATAGGTTTGCCACTACTGTATAGTCAGCAAGTTTATTTTCCCATTCTTTTAAGCTTGGACAAACTTCTGATTTTCATTTTGCTGCATAAATAATTCTAGCCACTGTCACCATATATTCAAATATCTCTTCAAAGACTTTTGGTAATTTGTCAGGTGATATTCCTAATAGCATATTTTAAACTTCCATAGGGTTAGGTTCCATAAATTTTAATATATTCTGCATTTTTTCATGTATTTCCTTCCAGTGTCTTTTTGCTTTTTTATGAGTCCACCACATGACATTTCCAACATTTTCCTTTATTATTTTTGTCTACTTTTTCTTTGTAGAAATATACCATCTGAAAAACGTTTTGTATCAATTTTCTATTAATGCCTGATCAGCTGTGAACTTAATTCCTTTTTCTCATAGTTGTTCCCATTATTGCATAGGTATTTGCTGTCTGAAATTCTGCGTCTGTTTAATCATATGTTTTTTCATTTGCTCTTCTTCTGTTTCAAACTGAAGTAAAAGCTTATATATCCATCATATTAAATGGTCTTTTTGTTTTGTAATCATTTGTTTGAATTCAGTCAACTCTTTTAAGAGTTCTACCTTCCGTGTTGAACTGGTAATATGGTAGCCATTGAATGTTAATGCCTTTCTCTCTAATATCTTGCCAGGATTTAAGTTACCCCTGAGCATTTACCATATTACCGTTAAATAATCACTTTTATTTCTCATATTCTTATTGTGATAAGCTTCTACTGGGGAAATGAGCAGAGAGTTTGGAGGACTCAATAAATTCTGATGTGCAAACCAAATTCTCAAAAGTCCATCTCTAATAATGTGACTCCTTTCTTGTATTATAATTGTTTTGGTTGATTTCTTGATCCATAAATAATTATGGCTCCGATCACACGCACAACTAGCTGCATGATAGGGACGAATGCTGGGCAGATTTAAGGGGAGCAATCAGACCATGAACATCTGGCCAGCGCACCACACCCATCTGCAACCCGTTTTGCTCAGCTGCAAGAGCAGAGTTAAAAGACACTAGGGAAACTCCACTATCAAATGGGTTGCTACGGGCCATGGACAGACTTTTCCCTGTGTGATCGTGCCAGCACACTCTCGTGGTGTCATCCCGACTCTGTGCCGTTTCCCCCCCCCCCTTTCCACTATGCACATCATCACATACTGCCATAGGAAACCCTCAGTGTGGAGATGTGATTCATCAATCCCCATTTAAGCGCATTGGAAACACACAGCAAAACCCTCCACAACCTGATTCATCTGCGGTTTGCGTCTGATCACACAGTGGCGGGCTGCTCCTGCAGCTCCCACAGACTGTGTGATTGCGCAAATGCGGGTCAAATTGCTATGGAGCAAAAAGCCTCACTCCCCCCCCAGATTATCTCACTTGTGTGACCGGGACCTATGTAAACCTTCTAGGTCTGCTGATTCAAGTTTTACTATTCTTTGTCTTGGATTTTAAATCCAAACCAGACCTGCCACTTGATAATATCATTTTATATCTGGACCTGCTAGCCCTCCTCTCTTTTTCTCATCTTGGAGTATTTTAAAACTTATTCTTGGTTTCTTGCCATTCCAAATAAATTTGTTTATCTGTCTTTGCCACTCTGTCAATATTTTTTTCTTTTATATATATATAAATAACATTTGAAATACAAAAATTTAATTTTGGCAATACATTTATTTTAATTGCTGAAATTCTTCCTAGCAATGAAAGATTTAATTTTCTCCATATGAGTAATCTGTTTGTATCAAATTCCAGGTCTTCTGATAATTATTTTTGAAGTGATTACAGTTTTGTCCAGTCGCGTTTATTCCCAGATGCTTAAAAGAATCAGTTGCTAGTGTATATTCTATACCCTTTATGATATTTCCTTCTTCTTGTTGTGTTACGAATTTTGTAATGATTTTTATCTTATTCCTGTTTATATCCTGAAAAGGATCCAAATTCTTCATATGTTCCGTTACATACTGTAACAGTTTTTGCAGATGCAAAAGTGTTATAACCATGTTGACTGCGTAGCTTTTCAGTTTAAATTTTGTATCATCCAGTTTTATTCCTTTAATCCTTGTGTCTTGTCTGATCTTTATAGGTAACGTCTCTATTGCTAAAATAAATAATAGAGGTGACAGAGGTCAGCCTTAACGTGTTCCTTTTTCAATTGAGATTGTTTCTGTAAGTTTTCCATTTGTTAAGATCTTTGCTTGCTGTTTTGAATATATAGCTTGCATCCAGGTCCAGAATTCTAGACCACAGCCCATACTCTGAAGTATATATTAATGTATTTGTACAGCTACTGACTGTTAAGTGAAGAGGGGCGTTTTGATGATTTGTCTGTGGATATATAAATACAGTATATATCTGAACTCTCAAATGTAAATACCTTTAAATTACCTTCTGCAATAGAACAATCTACAACAACCTTTTCTGCGTAAGTTCCACTGGAATTTACTGTAGTGGAACAAAAGCACAGTGCTGCAGTTGTGCTGGGGTATTTACTTCTTCTTGGGATCTGTGCCAGAGAAGTTCCTGGTGGATAATGCTGTCAGTCATTTTACTTCTTGGAAATCATGTTGCTGAGAGCTGAGACTGTCTCTGTGCAAACAAGAAGAACTTTCTTAGTACATGCTGTGAGATTGAGTGGTAGCTGTGGATTGTGGGCATTAGTACTGTGTGTAATGTTAAATAATGGATATTATGTTTTAAGATTTTATTTTTATACCTCACTTTTCTTTCCAATAGAGACTCAAAGTGGCTCGCAACATTCTGATAAAGTACTGAGACTGATGCGTAATGGAGTGATTTCAGCTTATACTTTATTGTAGATAGTAGAACAAGAGATGCTTAAGCGGGACTGACTGCCCGCTTATATTCCCATTTACCACGAAGCTCGCTCATCCTGCCTGGCCATATGTTGGCTCATCCCCATGCAGGTGTCACGGGCTGGGGTACAGGGCCAGGCAAGCATGGGGTGATCAGAGCATAGTCCAAGGTCAGAGCCAGCCGAGACCAAACAACCAAGTTCGAGGGGTAAGATGAGCAGGGTGGTTGAGAGACACAGTCTGAGGTCAGAGCCAGCTGGGACCAAATAACCAAGTTCAAGGAGTAAGACGAGCGGGGTGGTTGAGAGACAGTTCAGAGTCAGAAGCCGAGCTAGCCGAGAAAACTGGGGAGCCAAGTCCAAATTATCAACTGGTAGCATGGTCAGGAGGTACATAAGAACATGAGAAGCCAATGTTGAATCAGGCCAATGGCCCATCTAGTCCAACGCTCTGTCACACAATGGCCAAAAATACCAGGTGCCATCAGGAGGTCCAGCAGTGGGGCCAGGACACTAGAAGCCCTCCCACTGCTGCCCCGCCCCAGCACCAAGAATAGAGTGCATCACCTGCCCCAGACTAAGAGTTCCTATCTATACCTTGTGGTTAATAGCCACTGACGGACTTCTGCTCCATATGTTTATCTAATTCCCTCTTGAAACTGTCCATGCTTGTAGCTGCCACCACCTTCTGTGGCAGTGAATATGGTGCTCATACCCAACAAAATTCACTCTTTGGGTGAAGAAGTACTTCCTTTTATCTGTTCTAACCTGACTGTTCAGCAATTTCATAGAGTGCCCACGAGTTCTTGTATTGTGAGAAAGGGAGAAAAGTACTTCTTTCTCAACCTGCACTATCCCATGCATAATCTTATAAACCTCGATCATGTCACCCCTCAGCTGTTGTTTCTCCAAGCTAAAGAGCCCCAAGCATTTTAACCTTTCTTCATAGGGAACGTGTTCCAACCCTTTTATCATTCTAGTTGCCCTTCTCTGCACTTTTTCCAATGCTAAAATATCATTTTTGAGTTGTGGCAACCAGAACTGTACACAGTATTTCAAATGAGGTCGCACCAATGATTCATACAGGGGTATTATGATACTGGCTGATTTGTTTTCAATTCCCTTCCTAATAATCCCCAGTATAGCATTGGCCTTCTTTATTGCAGTTACACACTGTCTAGACATTTTCATTGAATTATCTACTACGACTCCAAGATCTCTCTCTTGGTCCGTCTCTGCCAGTTCAGACCCCATCAATGTGTACTTATATTTAGGATTTTTGACTCCAATGTGCATCACTTTGCACTTGGCCACATTGAACCCCATTTGCCACGTTGATGGCCACTCACCCATCCTCGACAGATTCCTTTGGAGTGCCTCACAATCCTCCCTGGTTTTCACCACCCTGAACAACTTTGTGTCATCTGCAAATTTAGCCACTTCACTGCTTACTCCCAATTCCAAATCGTTAATAAACAAGTTAAAATGCATTGGACCGAGTACTGATCCCTATGGTACCCCACTGCTTACCACTGAGAAAGTTTCCCATTTATACTCACTCTCTGTTTCCTATTTATAAGCCAGTTTTTGATCCACAAGAGGACTTGTCCTTTTATCCCATGACTATTGAGCTTACTTAGGAGCCTTTGATGAGGAATTGTATCAAAAGCTTTCTGGAAGTCAAGGTAAATAACATCTATTGGATCCCCTTTGTCCACATGTTTGTTCACTCCCTCAAAAAACACTAGCAGGTTAGTGAGACAAGATCTTCCCTTACAGAACCCATGCTGAGTCTACCTCAATAGTTTTTGTTCATCAATATGCCTACTAATTCTTTCCTTAATAACAGTTTCCACCAACTTATCGGGTATCGATGTCAGACTGACTGGCCTGTAATTTCCCGTATCTCCCCCTGGAGCCCTTTTTAAAGATGGGAGTGACATTAGCTACCTTCCAGTCCTCAGGAATGGAGGCAGATTTTAAAGAAAGATTACATATTAATGTAAGGAGATCCACAAGTTCACATCTGAGTTCTTTCAAAACTCTCGGATGAATGCCATCCGGGCCTGGTGATTTATTAGTTTTCAAATAGGTAAATCTAATCTAATTCTTACCTCAGAGTTCTGGTCATATCTGAGATCTTCTGGGGAAAATTTTGAAATCTGCAGTTGGTCAGTTTCGCTTGTGTGTGGATGAGGGTTGCCAGGTGCCTTTCTCCTGCTGGCAGAGGGACTTGGGGGGCCTTCCAGGGTGGGCAGGGATGTCAACAATGCACTGACATCACTTCCAGAAGTGATGTCATCACATTGGAGATGTCAGGGCAATGCTCTGCTTTTTGAGCAAAACTCTATGGTAGAAACGGCTACAAACTATAGAGCTTTGCCCCAAAGTAGAGAGTCACCCCCTATGTCTGGAAGTGATGTCAGCGTATCACTGATGTCAGCGTATCACTGATGTCACATGGGGAAGTCTGTTTGGGGGTGGGGTTTCCCCACCAACCTGCTGGGCAGCGGCAGGCCAGAGCCTGTAAAAGCGGGGGATTCCCCACCCCAACCGGGAACCTGGATGCATGAATGGAATTATGGAACATTCAAAAAAAGAAAAGAAAAGAGGAGAGCTGTGTATCCACAATAGTGCTTTGGGTATTCTCTACTTAATAGTATGACATCGTCTCTAACTGTATCCAGATAATCAAGATGCAGTTCTCATGCAAAGGGCCAAGAAGCAGCGATAGTATTTGAATATACAAATATTTTATAGACGTGTCGTACAGCTTCCTCTTATTGCAGCACAGTAGACAAAGTTAATCTCTTCCCATTAATGTTCTCTTTGTAAATGGTTAGTTAATTGACATTTTGAACCCTTTTAGCATTTCAAACTCATTATTCCCTCTATTCCTATTTACTTTTTGTCAAAGGATATTAATGAGGTCACTTTCTGTGGCATCTTAATTTTGCTGGGCATGAGCACCATATTGCTAATAATATTTTTTTTTGAAGAAGAAGATAAGATTTACTGCTTTGGACTATTAAAAAGTGAGAAAAATTCATTTCAAATGTATTATACATATTACCTACATCAGAAAATACATTAGAGCTCATAGAGCCTCTAGGCTGAGCTATGAATCAGGGAGCTCCCAGTTTGAATTTTTCCTGTAACTTGATATCATCAGGTGGTCTCAGGCAAACCACTGTCTCTTTCTCAGACACCCCCACCCCAATATGGTGATAATATTCACCTACCTTACAGTGTTATTGTAAGGATTAAAAGAAGAGAATGAATGTGAAGCTCTTTGAACAGTTGAAGGCAATACAGGAATCCTAAGCAGTAGCATTTAATCTATTTTGGGCGACTTAGTTGTTGGGAAGATGTGCTTATGAAGACGATTTTTTTCAAAATTATATCCTTTTCATTTAATCCCTACCCCATCCCGGCACTTAACCGATGCACTCCAAAAGCCAACCTTGGTTTAATTATTTTAAGAACTTTATCTTGTGGATAGAATGGCTTCTGTGAACTCATACGTGCGAAGTAGCTTCTTCAGTTCATTGCTTTCAGAGTAGCTTGAGACACAGGCCCTTTCCGCACTCTCCTTTGAATCCATGTTCACCGCGATGTTCTCCAAGCAATTCTGCATTAAAATCGAACTCAACCTTATTGTTATTCTGTTTTTCCCCCATTCTGCACTAAAATTGTTCAACCTTCTTTTTATTCTGTTTTTTTCCTGTTCTGGATTACATTTCCTCCCTTCAGTGGTCGGCCCAGTTTCAGCCCACTGTTGACCTGGGTTTTTTGGATGCAGTTTTGCCACAGACTGAAATCGCCTCGACTTGAACACTGAGAAAATATGGAGTGGCAGGCAAATGCAGAAAGGACCATAACTTCAGCATTCCACCAGTTTAATAGTGTATCACAGCAAACTGGGTCTGGGGACTCCTGGGGGTCCATGAGATTATACCAGCGTGTCCATGAGTCCTTTGTAAGGACAGATGGTAGGCCTTTCTTGCATCCATCTGGCCTGTGCAAAAACACCTTTTGGTTTTCTAGGAGTGGAAGAAGAGACTCTCCACCTCAGGGAAGGGGACAGCATTGGTTTCCTACACTTTCAAAGACGGGGAACTCATAGAGCAGCAACTCCCTTCAGTCATCTAGCCTCCAGATTGCTTGTGTTTGGAGAAAGTCGGGCTGAGAAGTATTTAAAATAAATACCTCTGAGCACTAGACAGAAAATGCATTGATTGGTTGCTGGGAACCAGTAGCTCAGCCGTAGGAACTCTGTGTTGGTTGACTGACACCAAGGAGGGACAGTCCTAATGCAGTCATCATTGTTACATCTAATATACAACACAGTGGGTTAGCAGCATGGAGACACAGAAATACCACTCTGTCTATCCATAGACAATATTTTTTTTTGCCGTCAAGACACAGCTGATTTATGGCAACCCTGTAGGATTTTCAAGGCAAGAGACACTCAGAGGTGGTTTGCCCACCTCTGCATCATGACCGTGGTATTCCTTGGAGGTCTCCCAGCCAAATAATGGCCAGGGTCCACACTACTTAGCTTCTGAGGACTGATGAGATTGGGCTAGTCTGGGCTATTCAGGTCAGGATATAGAGCCAATAATAGCCACTGTCTATTTTGGAAGGTCAGGTTCTGTGTGATGATGGGTTTTTTCTGTTTCTGTGACTGGCTCTGAAAGTTTTCAGGCCCCTTCCCTTTCCACCCCTGTTTAGCTGATCTTTACCTAGAAGGTAACTTATAAGGGCATTACTTGCTACCTGTGGTGCAAAATTCCTTGCAATCAAGGAGTGATATTGCTTTGAACTTGGGTTGGGGTCTTTTGAGCTGTGGTCCCTTGCAATTTAGTGTAAAGCAAGTTAGATGCTGTTAGATATTACTTTCTGACCATTTTTGGTTGAATTTATCACTTATTAGAATTTTAAAAAATCACTTTGACATTATACATAATTAAACATGATTGCATTTTTGTGTATGTCTGTGGTGTCCTGTTGCCAGAAGTTGACTTTGTCAAGGAATTTGCTGTGTTGTGGGAGTACCTCCACATACTGCAAGATTCCTCCTCTCAATATGACTTAACTTATATTTGAAAAGTTCCTCCAGCTAGAGATGTTAAAAAGTACCATCAATTCTGAGCAGATTAGATGCAGCAGCCTGTAACAGGGGCAGATGGTGGGCATAAAATGCTGGTATAGAAATAGCCACATTGGGTGCATTCAGACGGTGTGCTGGGAGCAGTCTAAATTGCTCCGGTCCCGATGCGGGTTTTTTAAACCCGGAGAATCGTGATCACACTCACCTCCTTGTTCTGGATTGTTGCGCAGCCACATCGCTTCCTGCCGTTTACATGCAGGAGCGTGCATTGGTGGGGTTTTTTCCGTCTCAAATTGAGCATGCGCATAGATGGCCATCTTTAGAACTAAAATTTCCGCGTGTGCGCAGAACAGCAATTTCCACACTTCCCTTTAAACTTTAAATGAACACTTCCCTTTAAATTTTTACCCCGAAACTGTCCTCCAAGAGGTCCCGAGCTCATCTAAACTAGGCACCACTTAAACTTTGCTTTTATTAATTTAGGAGCAGAGCTCCACCTATGCACACACCGCTGAGGCAAAAAAAACATGGCGGACAAAAAGCGGAAGCCTTGGGCTTCTGTGGCAGCTTTCGAGAGGGGAGGGGGGTGAAGCACCCGGAAGTGGCTCAACTCCACAGGAGTGATCAGACTTCAGAAAAGTGCGGCTAGAACTGGAGAATCGGGAAAAAACCACTTGGGTAAGTGGTATCAAAATACTCCAGTTTAAAGGGGGTTCAAGCCGGAAAGTGACGGATGGGGACGGTGCACAGATGTTGGGTGTGTGAACGTGCACATAAAATCCGGTACTGAAGCGTGCCGAAAGCGGTTCAAATGGAGCGTCTGAACGCACCCATTGTGTACTTACTGTTTGAGAATCAGCTGTACTCAAGGCTGATTATTTTTTTCCTTAATGATGGCTGTTGCCTTAATGTAGCTGGCTGCAAGGAAACTAGCAATATATATTTCATGTTTTATCATTTCCTGTTTAAATACAGGAAATGTTTCTAATGGTGGATGTTGGTACAGTCTTGAAACTTCTTAGCTCTATGACATCATGCTTCATATGAAATGGGCAAAAAAGATAATGAGATTCTGTCTGCCTGACAGCAGTTGGAACATAATACAAACTTGTTGCCAACTTTTAAATATGAGCCATGCCTGGGGTTAAAGCATTGTGAGTGTCTTTTTCAAATAGTAAGGGTCATTAGGAGTGAGAACTTATCCATCGTCAAATCTGATCTAATGCTATCGTAGAGTAGGTTATTAAAAAAAAAAAAAAGATTGAAAGGCTTCTGTTGAGCCACTGAAAGCAAAAGCAGTAACCATGAAAAAGGAAACAGGACGAGGGCAATTAATTTTAGTTATTATCTGTACCAAATTTCTCCATCATATTTTCTGTTAAGCAGTTTCTGCCTTATTAACTGTTCCATTCCCATCTTTTAAATGCTGGGTATAATAGTTCTGACAGATATCTAGTTCCATAATCATTAACATTGGTTTGTATCCAGTGATTTCCTTCTGCCAAGTTGGATCCAATTATTCCGTTCCACACACACACACACACACCCTTGGAAGAAATCATCAAAGGGCTTAGTGTAAGGGAGTCACTGGATCCAACTTGGCAGGATGGAATTGCTGGATACAATCTATAATTTCAACAACACTTTTACACAATATTCTTCTAATTCCTTCTCACAGTACTGTTGTAAAGGCTGTATTGTATAGTCAGCAAACAAAAGACTTTCCTACTGTACCATTACTGCTTGCAGGTGTCGTATGGAGTGGAGGAGAGTAGTATGTTCGAATCCTTCCCCATCTATTTGAATCCTTCCCCATCTATAGTATGTTTAAATCCTTCCCCATTTAAGATGTTCAAAAGTTTGAGTCCAGTGGCACTTTGTTGGTCTTAAAGGAGCCACCGGACTCAAACTTTGTTCTGTTGCTTCAGACCAACACGGCTACCCACCTGAATTTAAAATGTTCAGATAGTGTTTCTGTAGGGAAGAATTCAGACTGATCAGTAGTACAGTTCCCGTTGATCGTCCGACCTCCCATCTAGGAGAGGTTTCTCTGGCAGAAAATAGCCATAACCAGTAAAGCCTTTTCTCTGGTTAACCTCACAACGTCTTTGTCACTTGTCTACATTAATTTAATGTAGAGTTCACACAAACATAACGCTGAGAGACCTTTCTGGCAGAGACAATTTTCATTGCTGTGTAAACAGATGCACTGCTTCTGTTCTCTTTTTTAAAAAATCCTGGTTGGACAGTTTCTACAATATTGTAGAGCCTAACTGGCAACGATCCACCCATGGAGAGCACATAATAGTCAATATCTGTGAATTCATGAGCCCACCTTCTCCCTGCCAATTCTAGATCAAGTTTTCAGATCCTTTTCAGATGTGCTGGAAGCTTTTTTTTTTTTTTTAAATCAGATAAAAATGAATACAGCCAAGATGTGTGGGAGAAGGGCCACAAGAACCGTATGCAGGTCCTGCTCAGGGAAGCAACTGCAGACCCACATTAAAGGGACAGCACTCTTTAGTTGTGTGTGTAAAGAAGAACAAGTGAAAGGCTCTCGGCCACTGATGATGAGAATGGGTAAAAGGGGGATATGGTATAACACATACCCTTGCCCTCTGAGGCTCTGTTAAGTGCAAGCATGACACAAGACCAATGTTCCCTCTAAGCTGTGGAGTCTTGTGAGCAAAAATTCTTCTTTGTGAGCTACTGGCATTAAAGTTGTGAGCGAGTGATCTGGCTACTGCATAAATTAGTTTGCTCTAGAGGCATCCTTCTTGAGCTAAGACAAAAATGTGCGAGCCAGAGGCTAAAAAACTGTGAGCTAGCTCACACTGACTCAGCTTAGAGGGAACACTGCACAAGACTCTAAAAATAAAAAGTGGTCGGATAGCTTGAAGCATAGCTAGGGTTGTCATCTTGCAACCCAAATACCAGATACAGGCCTTGAAAGTGAAGCAGGAGAAAAGATAGCCATGGTTTCGCCTACCCAGTTGCTCCACGGTTCTGTGTAACACTCTCCCTGTTGCATGGCGTACCTGGATACCTGCTTGTAATAGTTTAGGCCACACAGGTAAGGTAACCTAGGGAGCCAGCCGTATGTGGAGCAGGAGGCATCAGTACCTGGCCTGGGACCTGAAGGAGATCCAGCAGGTATGAGAGACAAGACCAGTGATAACAGCCAGGCAGAGAAGTATTTAACACCAGGCAAAGGCCAAGACTGGCCTTGGAAGTGTTAGGCTCTCAGGGGAGATCAGTGCTGGAGTGCATTGGTAGATGGATTGGCACCTCAGGGAACATGGGACCTTATTGGCATGCAACCATGGATAATTCACCACAAGGGGCAGCAGAGCGCAGAAGTCGATTCCCAAAAGCAAGTAAGAGAGTGGTCAGACAGCAGGATCTTGAAGGGAAGATCTGCCATGACTCTAATTGTAGGGGGGATTCAAAGGGTGGTGTCTGGTTCCAGGTCTCAAGTCTGCAACCCTGAACTTGATGGGAGAGGGAAGACTCTAACATTTGAACTAATTTGGTAGTTAGTTGATTTGATAGTTCATCTGTCAGGCAAACTGGAAAGCTGGAAGGAAGCTGGGTTTCCCACATGGGTAAAGAACCCACTGTGACTTGCCTTTTTATATTTATTTATTTAATTATTTATTATTTCAATTTATACCCCGCCCTCCCACAAGCAGGCTCAGGGCGGCTTACACTAGTTGGTACCCTGTACCATAAAAGCCAAGTACAAAAATTTAAAACAGCATACATACATACGTTAACATTGAGCATTAAAAGTAATCCAACAATTGAAGTGCTAGTGATGGTAATCTTTAAATAAATCAGATGGTGTACTAACAATTTCAGCTTGGTGCGATAGTATAACGCAGTCCCCCCCAGACCAGGGCCGACCCAAACCACAGATGTTGTTGTTGTTGTTGGTGTGGCGGCTCCTAATTGAAAGCCTGGTGGAAGAGCTCCATCTTGCAGGCCCTACAGAACTGCAGAAGGTCCCGCAGGGCCCTGATCTCTTCTGGGAGCTCATTCCACCAGTATGGAGCCGCCACTGAAAAGGCCCTGGCCCTGGTGGCAGCGAGCCTGGCATCCTTAGGGCCAGGAACGGTCAGTTGATGTTGTGTTCCTGGCTGTAGTGCTCTCTGGAGTATGTATGGGAAAAGGCAGTCAATACCAGCACCTTGAAGTGAATTCGGTATGCTATTGGCAGCCAGTGCAGTGCCTTCAGCGCAAGCTGGATGTGCTCCCATTTAGGGAGGCCCATCACAAGCCTGGCTGCGGCATTCTGCACTAGCTGCAGCTTCCAGATTTGCGACAAGCACAGCCCCATGTAGAGAGCGTTACAGTAGTCTAGTCTCAAGGTGACCATTGCATGGATCACTGTAGCCAGGTCGTCACAGCTGAGGAAGGGAGCCAACTGCCGAATCAGCCGAAGATGGTAAAAGGCCGACTTTGCAGTGGCTGCTACCTGGGCCTCAATTATTAAGGAGGCATCCAGGAGCACTCCCTAACTCCTAACCTCCGGCGCTGGCACCAGTCACATCTATCTTCATGATGTGTACAGACAAAGTGTACATTGGATCCAGCAATTCATGACATAAGGATCATGGATTTTTCTGACATTCCCTTCCCCTCAGCAGTTATTTCAAGCCCTTGGAAAGTTGATTCCTAGGATCAAGGGACCAATGTGGACCTGTTGGGAGCTGACATCTGGTTCTGACTTGGCCCTACCCTGGCTGCCAGAGCTGAGGACAGCTGTGGCCTGGACTCACCCATGCGAGGAAGGCCAGGACAGGGAGGTAGCCAGAACTCAGGCAGATCACTCTGACTGCCAAGAGTAAGGCTGGGAGCTGCACAGAGGTTGGGAGGGGTTAGGGTTGCCAGGTTGACTTACCCGGCTGGCAGGGGTGGGAGGGAGCCTTCTGGGAGTGGGGAGGGTGGGGTGACATCATCAGCACAATGACATCATGCGGAAGCAACATCATCACACTGGGCATGGCAACTGTTATGAACTGAGCCTGTGGCATTCCAGAGCTAGTTATCAGAGAATGGCTGAGCTTGTTGCTTCAGAACAATAGCTACCTGGACTCTGGGAGGTGGCCAATCAGGAGTTAATGGCTCAGTACTTGTACCTATAGTTGTGCGTGTTGGGAAAGGGGCTTTGCATGCTATTTAAACAGGGCTGTTTTCCCTCTTTGTCCAGATTGATCCTGAAATGACTAAATAAAGCAGAGCTGTTTCACTGCAAGGAGTCTTGAATCCAGTATTTTATACCAACGTTCTAGCATTCTATGGTGGTGGCTGGCTGTGGATTGGAGCCCCTGAAATCGGGAGAAACCCCATCTCAGCTGGGTGTCTGGCAGCCTCAGGAGGGGTGTGTTCAGAAGAAAAGACCAAGTTTGGACTTGGGGAAGGCCAGAATGGAAGAGGTTAAGAGGCAGCCCTGAGCAGCAAGAAGAAAGAGCAGGGTACGGAGAGAGGCGGCAGGCTTTCCTTTTATAGTCTTCCAGATGGAGCAGGTGGAAGGAGATTAGAGACAGGCCATGTTGGGGTGGAGCCAGGGAATCCTATAAAAGGGAAGGCACCACACCCAGCCAGGGAGGAGCAACAGACTGAGTGCAGATTGGGGGTGGGGGGCGGTGACACCTGATTGCTGGAACCCCTTCCCTTTCCCAATTTTGAGGCTGGTAGGCAAGTTGCACTCTCTAGTGGTGGGATCAGGGCTTTTTTTGTAGAAAAAGCCCAGCAGGAACTCATTAACATATTAGGCCACACCCTTGATAGCACAGCTCATTAGCATATTAGGCCACACCACCATGCTACCAGAAGTGAGGTCATCCAGCCACACCCACCGTTTGCTTCTTATTCTGTTTACTTTGTTTTCAAAACCCAGGGCTTTTTTTTGGAGCAGAAACTCCTTTGCATGTTAGGCCACACACCCCTCATACCGCCAATCCTAATCTGTTTCTGCTGTTGGGTGTGGCCTATTATGCTAATGTGTTCCTGCTGGGTGTGGCCAACTGGGGAGCCAGCTGGAACTCCGTTCCTGTGCGTTCCTGCCCAAAAAGAGCCCTGGGTGGGACCACAGATGGCAGGAAGACTACCTTGGGGTGGGGGAGCCTCAAAGGAGTTTATAGCCAGCTACACGGGTTGGGAGGTTGTGCTGAAGGGGAAGAGGTAAAAAAACCACACTCTCCTTCCTCTGCTAAGGGAAAAGGCAGGAAGTTGATTTCTTCCCCTTCCATTATTGGCAGAGTTAAAAAAATAATCCAATCTGTGCTTTGAAGTTTGCTTTCAATGAATTTACTGCAGTAGGTTTTGCAAAAACACAGTAAATGACTGAAGGCCACTAATGCAACAGAAAGGCCTGCAGAGCCCAAGCACTAACACATATTAGCACACAGCAGGGAAAACAACAAGAGATAGGTTGAACTTCAAGAGAAAACATCCAGTACACCCTAAACACTCACGAATGCACCACAGCTTCTCCTAGGGTACAAGTTGACTAAACCACTCTTTCACTGGTATTTAACAGTAACTAGACTCTTAGTAGGCTGTTGCTTCTCCATCACCGCACTGCAGTCACCCATCCCCCATGACTGTCAGTCAGCACAGGCCCTGTGACCCCAGGAATCAATCTTCCTGGAGCTAGAAAGGACTCCTGGTGGGAAGAAGATCACAGGAAAGATCTGCAATCCTTGCATCCATGGTTTGCTGAATGCAGCCTATGATATATGTACAAGCCACTTTACAAATGCGGAAAAGGTAGTATTGTTTTAGTTAATAAAGTCTGGTGGAGATGCCATGTCCTGGTCAACAAGGCAAAGTAGGAAATGGGTACAATGTGAATGGTTCACCTTATTACCCAATGTTGCTCACTGATTTAAAGTTTTTCAACTTATTCTCTACACAGCTACCAGAAAGTGAACACATTTTCAGATTTATTTGAACAAATTCTTCAGAAGTTTAATATGAATGGGCGGAATAATGGCAGATTCGCTGGGTGAGGACTATGGTAGATCTCAAGAGTGGTTCAGTATCCTGGAGAAGCGGGAGCAAGGAGTAAACAGAACAATGTGCACAAAACAAAGTCAAAGAGGACAGTGGAATGAAATATTTCATTCTTTGACTGTCCAGTGCCCTGGAAAAAGTTACAGAAAATCTGGATCTGTGCCAAAGCACAAACATACTCATAAATGACATGCAAAAGTATTTTGGGTTGTCATTTTTACTGTTCTCACAGTACAGTGTACAACTCCAGCAGTCAAATATTTAAAATAATTTTGGCTCTCTTTCCACCCAGTTCAGGATTCCTAAGGCAGCAAACAGGCAAAGTATTAATACAAATTTTAAAGGAGAGAATGCCAACAAAACAGAAATGTCTTCATGCACTGGTGGAAGTCATTAATGGAGGGGGACAAATGATTCCCTCTGGGGAGGGAATTCTACAGTTTTGGTGCCAAGACTGAAAAGGCTTGTTCTTGGGTTGCCGTCCATCTAACCTCAGATAGTAGAGGCACCTGAAACAGGCACCTGAAGATAACTGTAGCAGTCAGGTAGGTTCATATGGGAGTAGGTGGTCCCTGAGGCAAGTTATCCCCAGCTGTATAGGACTTTAATGGTAAACACAGCACCCTGAACCGGGCCTGGAAGAAAATTGGGAGCCAGTGTAGGTGGAACAAGGTTGGAGTGATGTGGTCTCTGTGACCTGCTCCAGTCAGCATTCCAGCTGCAGCATTTTGGACCAATTGCAGTTTATGAACACTCTTCAGTGCAGCCCCACATAGAGTGCACTGCAGTAGTCTAATCTAGATGCTACCAGAGTATGCATTAAAGTGGCAATATAGCAACTTCATTTTATCAGGATTAAGTTTCAGATTGTTAGCCTTCATCCTTCTTCAAACTACCTCCAGGCATCAGTTCGTGGTTTCCCCAGGCTCCCTGCAATCTGCTGGAAGTGTGACATTGTCTATAAAGGCACATGCCACAACAAGAGCCACAGCTGTCAATAAAAAGTCCTATTGTTAGTGTATGGACAATACTGCAGGCATAATACTGTTTGAAAATGTATTCCTTTCAGTAGAATCTTAGCAAAAGCTCCACCTTGTGGTGGACACCTTTCTCTTATCCCCTATTTTATATCTTCAAACTATCCTAACATTTTGTGGAATCTGAGACCACATGGTGATAATGCTTTGATTGTGAACAATGAATGCTTTCTCCTTTGAGTAGCTGGGACATTAGGAATACATCATTCAGTAATGTACAATTAAAAATGCCTTCTGGTATTTTGCAAAGTAAAAGGCATCTCCCTGCCCCAGAGAACTTTGCTATCTCAGTTTAGATGGAGCGAAGGAGGGAAGCATGAAGAGTGACAGAGACTAAATGCGAGCACAGATGCTTAGGCTTAGTTCTTATAAGAGGATGAGTACTGTACTAAGGGTGGAGGGAATAAGCCTTTGTGGAAGGGATGTATTTTGAGAAGGAAGGGAGAGAAATAAGCTAAGCAGCAGAATGTAGATGTTTAGAGAGACAGTTTGAGGCATAAAGGTGGAGTTGTTTGAGGGAACACATGCCTGAACACATGAAGTTGCCGTATACATTTGGGCTATTAAAGTCAGCATTGGCTGCGGTCACACAGACTAAATAATCCACTTCCAATCCACTTTCAGTGCACTTTCCAAGTGGATTTTGCCAGTTCATACAGTAAAATCAAGTCAGAAAGTGGACTGAAAGTGGATTATTTAGTGTGTGTGACCGCAGCCTAAATAATCAACTTTCAAACCACTTTCAGTGCACTTTCCAACTGGATTTTACTGTCTGAACTGGCAAAATCCACTTGGAAAGTGCATTGAAAGTAGTGTATGTGACTGCAGCCATTGCCTACTCTGACTGACAGTGGCTCTCTAGGGTTTCAGGCAAAGGACTTTCACATTGTCTGCTGGTTTTCAACTGGAAATGCCAGGGATTGAACCTGGGACCATCTGCATGCAAAGCAGATGCTTTACCACTAAACCACAGAAGACTTACAGATGGCTGGCAGGGCTATCCCAAACAGAGTTAAAACCTTCAAAATCTTTTGAAGACAATGGGCTTAGAAAGGTGTAACTCTGCTTAGCATTGCACCATAAGGCTTGGAGCAGCAAATGTGGTTGGCAGAGAGTTTGTAAGGATTTGTGAGAGTATCCTAGACTTTCTTTCTCTCTTGAAGTTGGTTTCCTGCCTTTTGCCTATGGAGCTCGGAGCGACGTACGTGGGATTCCTTGGGAGTCTCCCATCTAGATACATTCTTGAAGTAACTTTTAATATTTTTGCTTGGTGCCTCTGAACCATTTTAGAGCTCTTCATTAATTTTTCTGCTACAGCTTTGCTTTGGCTTGCCCATCAACAGGGCAAGAGGTGTATTCCACAGGTGAAGAATCTCTTGGGAAATCTCTGAAGTCTTGCGGGCTTATACAGTCTTAATCACTACTCAATGAGTAAAGGAGTAATGATTCCATTTCAGAACAATATATTGTACTTTCATGGTAGCTTGCTGGTATCCTTTCCCCATCAGCCTACATCACAGTGTGTGGTGCTTAAAATAGTTTTGGTACCTATTGCATGACTCTGAATGAAGGTTCATTGCTTTTACATTTCAAATAGTGAGTGTAAGTAACTTCAAAAGTAATTGCTTTGCATATTAGAAAGAATCTCTGGATAATTCTAATGTGAGGTCAGGTTTGTATGGCAGAATTCTATAACTTGTTGCAGATGCATCACAGTACTTTGAAATTATGGAACAAATAGCTTGCTTAAGAAGTGTGGGAAGAATAGAGAACAAATTAAATTACAGAACAAAGACACCAGCAAGAAGGGCAGATGTTGCAAAATTAACTTCTGATGGTGCTATTCTGCAATTTATTGCAACAGCAATTAGTTTAGGATGGCTATGGATATTGTGGCAGTAGTATAACAACACAAAACATTATGGTCATCACTGTTTGAGTGATTTGAATGGGTAAGTTAAGCATGTTCCCACCCACTGAAATCAAAGGTGTTTAAAAAGACTTAACTTTGACTGGATCGTATGTACCCTATATATTAACAGTGCCGTGTGCAAGGGTTGCAGTGTGATATGCCAGGGAGATATTTTACAATAGAAAAGCTAATACCTAAACAGAGGGTTGTAGAAGTGATAATGTTGTATGTTAACAGGAATCTTCCCCCAACTCCAAGTAAGTACGTCTATAAAAAGGCTATTGGAGGGGAGTCACTTTACAGATGTTTAGAAGGACCATCAATTCTTAGAGACCAAGACTTCAGGTTTCCTCTGGCTTTGCAGTTCCTCTTTTCTTCCCCTACTTTGTGAATATTGTATTCATTAATGTCTTTCATGGTGCAGTAGTTAAGAGTGTCAGATTAGGAACTGAGAGACCCAGGTTCAAATCCCTACTCTGCCATGGAAGGTTATTGTGTGATTTTGGGCCAATCAGTCTCTCTCAAAAGGTTTGCTGTGAGGATAAAGTGAAGGAGAGGAGAATGATGGAGCAGGCCACCGTGGATCCCCATTGGGCAGAAAAACTGGGTATAGATATTTAAATAAATAAATAAATAAATAAATAAATAGAGTGGGGAGGGGAGGTAGAATGGTATAGCTCAATCTTGTCAGTTCTCAGAAGCTAAGCAAGGTTGGTACATGGATGGGAGGCCACCAAGGAGGCCTCTGCAGAGGAAGGCAATGGCAAATCACCCCTGCTTGTCATTTGCCTCAAAAGCCCCTTGGTGGGGGTTGCCATAAGTCAGTTGCGACTTAATGGCACTTAGTGTATGTCGAGCTATGAGGATGATCCCTCCAGTTCAGCATCTTTAGGTGGATAACTTTTCTCTTTTATAATGGTGACTTCCTTCCTTCCTTCCTTCCTTCCTTCCTTCCTTCCTTCCTTCCTTCCTTCCTTCCTTCCTTCCTTCCTTCCTTCCTTCCTTCCTTCCTTCCTTCCTTCCTAAAGGCTTTTACTCCCCACCTCTGCACAAATCAAGACCCAAGGCGGTTTATGATAAAAGTTATGCTGAACAGATATGCAGTTTCTAAACAATTAAAAAGCACTTAAAATCTCTCACATAGTATCAGAGATGGGATGGGTCATAGTCCCTTTCATCAGGCATTGATTCTTTAAGTGCAGGGGGGGGGCACTGAGCGGCTGATCTCCTCCCTCTCTGCTGGAAGATGGCCTATCTGGTCAATGGTCTGATTGGTAGGAGTCTCCAGAACCAAGAGAGAGACTATTTATGAAAGCAAGAAGAAAATGCAAACCCAAATCAACACTGGAAAGATTTAAAGAATCTGACCCGGATTGTTCGGTTTGCCACTACATGGGAAGAAAACTGGAAGCCTGAAGGGAGGACTTCCGAAGAGGCTGAAGTTGGTTCCTTCTTCCCAGTTGTTTATTCATTCCTTATTCGAGAATTATCCATGAATTCATCCAAAAACACTGAGGAACTGGGAATAAGAAACCAACTTCAGCCTCGTGGACTTCAGGGGATTAAAAGTCAGAGTTCATCACATGAGGACTGCTGCCTGGGGAAGCAGAGTTCAGTCCAAGGACTCTGCACAAGTGACTTTGTCACCATCATTGTCCATCAGTCTGGCCCTCTCAATAGTCAACTGACCGTGCCCTGTGGTAGCTGATTCCTTATTGTGTTTTTGCAAGATAGATGCAGGATATGTAAGAACACCCACAGTCATTTGGGTGAGGGTGATCATGTGAGTCTTTCCCACCCATTTTATCTAGACAGTTGTTTAATGATCAGCAATAGGGTTCCCAACATCCAGGAGGGACTTGAGATTTCCTGGAATTACAACTGATCTTCAGACTACAGAGATTAGTTTCCCTGGAGGAAATGGCTGCTTTGGTGGATTCTTTGGCATTATGCCTTGCTGAGATCCTTCCCTTCCACAAATCTGTCCTCACCATGTTCCACCTCCAAACCTCTAGGAGTTTCCCAGCCTGGAACTGGCAACCCTAGGGTTTAGTCTGTTTTAATGCTTTTGTATGTGTGCATGTAAAATCAATACAAATAGCAGGACCTAGATTGATTCCTTTGGGTCCAATGGGCTGCAAATGTGTAAACCATACTTGAGATCACAACCATGGTGTTTTTGCAATAATGAGATGGAAGCAGGTCTAGAGCTCGTCATTATTCAGGGTAACTCTTCCTCTCTCTTTTTTCTTGCTTCAGCTTTTGATTAATCCGTAAATTGTGTAAACAGATCACTGACTGAAGTGAGTAAAAGGGAGTGTTGTTTCAGGATAATGAACCATGTAAATATGCGCTCTGGTGAAGGCCTACATTGAATCAAGGCATAGATTTTATCCGTTTTCTGCCATTTGTAGCCAACAGAAACAGCACAGCCCAATTAACACAGAGTCACCGATTTGCCTGCATACAAGATGATTAATCTACTAGAGCAAAACAGCATGGCTCGCATCAGTAATTTGTTTCTTTCTCAAATGATAAGATAGATTCGGGGGGATGGGATCTTCCTAGATCATTGGTCTTCAAGAACACCAAGGTTTTGTGGTTAGAAGCTTAGTAATGGGCCTGCTTGTCATTTGTAATTGTCTCATATATTGTGCAGCTTCAGAGGAGTGTTTGGCAAATTGTGGGGGTAGACTCTATTTATCTTGGCCAGTTTTAGTCCCAATAGACTATTGTATCAAGCAAATTGGTATAATTTAAGTTTCAAACTAGGTTTATTGTAGATGTTAAACAGGCATGACAGCTGCTGCATCACTCAGTAAGAGAGACTTAAGCCAAATCTGTTTCCTTCTGTTTCCTATTTCTTGTCCTACCAACCATAGTACATCTCCTAGCAGGCAGTGCTTCCAGTTGTTTATATCCACTGCTGTATCTAGGATCACTGTAGAGCCCTCTTCGGATCTTAGCAGCCTTCTGACCTACAAATTTCTTAAAATCTAGTTTTCCAACTGTGTCTAGGGAACTGTAGAGTTCCGTGTTAGGTAATCCAGGGTTCCTGAACAAGATCAGTAATAGTTGACAAATTGTCTCTAGAAGACAGTGGGCCTACCACTACCCATCATTCCTCAATACACAGATGGGCTTAATGTAGGTGTTATGAACTTTCTGTTCACTCAAGGTATCAGCTGAGTCAAACAGACCCAACCTGTGCCCCAAATGAACTCCAAGTGGGTCATGTTCTGGAGTGCAAGGTCCTCTGTGACATGCAGGAGTTCCATGGAAGATGCATTAAGGTTGTTCAACCAACACTTTGGTATCAAAGTCAACCCATGTGTCTTGTGCTCTGCAGGCCAGTCTGCTGAGGTCTCCTCAGAAGCAGTGCATTTAGGTCTAGAGAGCAACGCTTGGGAGCTGGAGGCCAGGAACAGGAACCAGAGAGTTGGAACTGGCACACAGGCTTGTGCCTAGTGGACCAACTGATCCAGCAAGGCAACTTTCCCAAGCCTCAGAAGAATAGGCTGGGAAGTAATCAGGGTCAGCAGCCCAGCTGGCAGGTATGAAGCTCCTGTGGCTGCACTGTGCTTTGGCCAGGATCCTGCAAAGAATTATTGCTCTCATTCTCTGGCTCTGATATGGGATTGTGTGCAGCCAGACAAGCCCTTCAGCTCCTTGGGGCCACCTTGGCTTGGACCTTCTGCCATCACTGTTCATGCAGAGTGAGAGCGTCCCCTAGGGGGGCTATGGTTCTGGGTCTGCGTCCTGCCCAGTGGAGTCCTGGTGACTATTTCAGGGGCTGGTGGTGAGGCCTCCATTGTAAGCTCAGGCAGGATGGCTTCCAGTTCTGCTGGACCATGGTCAGGGAAGTGCCTGGCCATGTCCGGCTCTCCCTGGTCCTGCTGATCCTTCTCAGCTGGTGGCACTGGCTCTTTGGCCTTCTCCTCTGAGCACTCTGAGTCTGAATCACTGAGTTGGTCAGAGGGGCTCATGAGATTTTAGTGGTTGAGTTAGAATATCCAAATGGTCTCATGGTGGGAGGTGTGTGTATATAAATATTTACATACAAATGACTGAAAATGATTGTGCTAGAGCAGGGGTGTCGAACTCATTTGTTATGAGGGCCAGATCTGACATAAATGAGACCTTGTTGGGCCGGGCCATGTGTGTCATAAAATGTAATGCCAGGTAGCGGAGATATAAACTTTATAAAGAACACAAACACAAAGGGTTTTTTAAACTTAAAAACATGCTTAAAACATTAGCACTCTTGCAATATTTTGTTTATTTAACAGTGTCTGATAACTGACACTTCTTGCTCTGAATTATTACATCAAAATGTCTGTGCTGTTGCAATCTTGAGTATGCTGTTCAGGTGTGCATCTGTAAGCTGCAAACCTACGATGACATAACAGCAGCAGAACTGGAAGAAGAAGCAGAAGACAGCCAGTTCCACTGCGGGCCTGAGAGAAGCCCTCTGGGGGCCTGATCTAGCCCTCGGACCACATGTTTGACACCCCTGTGCTACAGCATTCAAATAATCAACCTCTGTCGGTATATGAGCCTCTCTCACCCCCCCCAATTCTGTTACTGCCTCATCTCCTCTGTCACTGTGTATGCTCCTCATTCAAAGCCAGCCATAGGTACATGCTATCTCCCAGTATTTTCTGGTTTGCTGCCAAAGTGTTGCCAAGATCTAGTCCTAGGTTGCCAAGATCTAGTCCTAGGTACTGCATTGTGTAATGCATGAGGATGCATTTGAGGTTCAGAAATTTCTGCCCGTATGGATTAGGGTAGCCAACCTAATATTTCTACTATTTTCCTTCCCCCCCCTGAGCACAATTGAGAGTGCTGGTTTTGTCCAATAAAGTTCTTAACAGCCTGGGAACCCAGAATCTGTAGGGCCACCTTCCTCCGTATGATCCTACAATCAACGTTAGAGGTCGTTTTCTGTCCTTCTCCGTCTTTGAGACTTGGGTGGATGACGACTTGAAATAGGGCCTTTTCTGTGGCAGCGCTCCATTTGTGGGATATCCTTCCCAGAGAAAGCCGCTTGGCACTGTTTCTTTTGCCTTAGAGGTGTCATGCTAAAATCATTGTTGAGGCTTTTGATGTTTAAATATGGTTGGAAATGATTGTGCTATTTTAGTGTGGTTCGTTCTTACATAATATGCTAGTTTCTTGTCTTAAGGTTTTATTGGATTATTTTTATCCTTGTAAGCTTCCTTGGAGAGAAAAACGATACGATAGAAATATTTTGAATAAGTAGACCTACAGCTGGAAATGAATAAGAAATGTTGTTCATAAAGCTACCCCAAAAACTGGAAATTCAAAGTTGCAATTGTGACTCTTACCACTAGAGGTCGGACGAAAACAACTGCATGCAGAAGACTGAGCCAAGGATCATATAAGTACATTTCCATCTTTTCCACTTGTTGTCTCAGTGAGTTGAACAGCGTGCCTTAGTTTTTTCAGAACTAATTTCCTATCTCTGTTGCTTTGCTCTGCAATCAAGAACTACCTTTGAGATAATGCATGTGCCAAGATTTGCCAGGTATTTCTTGCTCATAAGAATGGAACTTGTAAAAAAAATCTGACAAGTATAGTAATTATGGCATTGTTAACATTTCCTTACATCTTATTCTTTGAGTTTGCATGTGTTTCAAACCAAGATATTAAAATTTATGTTTATTTATTATTTATTATTTTCCATTTATATCCCGCCTTGCCGAAAATCGGCTCAAGACAGCTAACAACATTCAATCAATTAAAAATGCGTTAAAATACACTAAAATATACCTTCTACCTAGCATCCTAAAACTAACAATGCTAGACAGCTGAACAAACTGATGGTGGCCTCAGTTTAACTTCCCCTCACCAGTGGCAATATCCACATGATATTCATCAGACCATAGCATGTTTCGATGGTAAATTTGATCAGTGGCGGCTTCTAATCGAAGGCTTGGTAGAAGAGCTCCATTTTACAGGCCCTGTGGAACTGCAAAAGGTCCCGCAGGGCCCTGATGTTCTCCGGGTGCTCATTCCACCAGTATGGAGCCACCACTGAAAAGGCCCTGGCTCTGGTAGCAGCCAACCTGGCCTCTCTTGGGCCAGGAAGAGCCAGGCGACTCTGGGTCCCTGACCTCAGTGCTCTCTGGGGCACATATGGGGAAAGCCACATAATAATATATACAGTATACTAAATAGACTTTCCCTGTAGTTGGTTGAAATATTATTAGCATCTTGAGAGGAACAGGAACATTGAACAGATCAGAGCTACCACCCTCAGCTTTGCAAAGCATTTGGCACAAGAAGCAAAAAACCCCATTTGTTTCCAGATTTCCATGTACCAGGGCTTCCTTTTCAATCTGTGCCCAAGCTGCTGACATTTCCTTATGTCTGGTTTTATGTGGGAAGGTGTTTCCTTTATTTAGCAGTAACATACTGAATGATTTATCGTCATGAATATCCAAGTAGTCTGTGCCAGAGATATATTTTATAGAGAGGTTATCTACCTTCTACTTTCCTCTCCTTCTGATCAACATTTAAAGGAATTAACTTGCCAGTCAGTGCCAGAGTCACAAAGTTGGGTATAAATTTCCCTCAGGAAAATCTGTGGCAGGGCAGGAGCTTTCCTGAGTCACTGCTCACTTCTTCAGAGAAGAGTGGGCAGTGACTCACAAAAGCTCATACCCCGCCACAAATTTTGTTAGTCTTTAAGGTGCTACTGGACTCTTGCTCTTCTCTACTGCTACAGGCAGACTAACATGGCTACCCATCTTGAATTTTCAGATTTCTTTTAAAAAGCAAACCATGGCTTGCCTCTTACCAGTCACCTAGGCAAAGCCTGAAGCCTTCTTCCAGCCTAAGGACCCTTCCTCTGATTTAAGGATCTTTTCCTCCAATGGAAGAGCTCCTTAAATCAGAGGAGGGCTGGTGAGTTAGGAGGAATTTCCTCCAGCCCGAGGTAGTCTAAGTCCATGGTAATATAATGTAGTTATAATGGCTTATGGCTTATGAATGCAAAAGCTATAGGATGATTGAAAGAACCTATTTAAATTTATTTTTAAAACTTTATTAGCATTTAATCAGTTAAATATTTAATGTTAGACTATTACCACAGGCATGCTGGCAATATTTCTACCTACATCTCCATTTAAGTATGAAGTCTGCTATACTGAATCAGGTGTCTTAGAAACTATACCTTAGCAACAGCTGTTTTTATGTTTGAAGCTTTACAAAAGTGTCAATGATCTATTAAAATAGGGTTGCCAGCTCCAGGTTAGGAAATAACTGGAGATTTTTGGGGGTGGAGGCTGAGGAAGGCAGACTTTAAAGAGGGGAGGGACTTCAGTGGGTTATAATGCCATAGAGTCCACCTCCCAAAGCAGCCATTTCCCCCAGGTGAACTGATCTCTGTCACTGGTGATCGGGTGTAATCCCAGGAAATCACCAGCCATCGCCTGGAGGCTGGCAGCCCTATTTAAAAACTGATTGCACATGAAAAAGTCCAGAGAGGTAGCCATGTTGCACTGCAGTCCTAAGCAGAGTCATACCCTTCAAGGTGCATTGACTTCAATCGACTTAGAAGGGTGTAGTTCTCCTTAGGATTGCATTGTCACTCTGCTTCTGCTAAAGTGGGAAGGTGGTTCAAGGTGTTTTGCCACCTCAAGCCGACAGGCCACCTGTTGCCTCCTTGCACAGAAGGCAAGCCAAGACTCAGCAGTGTTAGCAACACTACAGGTGTTCGCTCTGGTCCTCTCAGGAAGTGGGAGGTGACGGTGAGCACAAGCCATGCCCATTGTCTCCTCTGTGCTGTCAGCAGCAGGGAACAAGTTGAGCCCCAGTGGCATGTTGACACCCTCTGTTTATTGTTGGTGATCCAGGTGGGCATTTGGGCAGAGAACTGGCCTAGGGATCTGTCTCCTGGCAGCCCATGCCACAATAAATACGTCACAGCATCTTAATAGCTTTGTTGTTTTGATTTCATATGAAATGCCAAATGCAGGGAAGGGATATTCAAGCTTTGTCATAGCGAATTCATGCTCCATAAATCAAGAAGACAATATTTGGGGTTTCTCTAGTGCAATTCAAGTAAAATCAAGAAGAGAGTTCTGCACACCTCCCTAGAAAGTCCTCGATTGGTACTTTTAGGTGCAGATTCAGTATTGCAGTCTGATACTCCAAAATGACAACTATAGCTTCGATTAACACTCCAATCAATAATAAGCTGAGTCCCGAACAGCAGTTGTAGAGTATGTTAAGTTGTAACTAGCTCATGCCAAGAGAAATTTTCTAGGGTGGGCCCTAAAGATTTGCAGGGTTTCTAAGGCTTTTATGTAGGAGACATAGCAGCATCTCAACAAGAACCCTGAGTAGGATTCAGCAATGCCTGAGTGGAAAAGAACATGTACTTAACAGAGTTAATTTCAAATATCTTTAATCCCAGGAACATGAATTCTGTCACTGCTTCCATGACTTCCCCTTCTATTTGCCAAGGAGTGATGGGGCAGGGTGCCATGATCTTAGTTTTTTTGATGTTGAGTTCCAAGCCAACTTTTGTGCTCTCCTCTTTCACTTTTAGCAAGAGGCTCTTTAGGTCCTCTTCACTTTCTGCCACTATCGTCTGCATATCTGAGATTGTTGATATTTTTCCCAGCAATCTTAATTCCAGTTTGTGATTCATCCAGGCTGGCATTTTGCATGATGTACTCTGCATATAAATTAAATAAGCAGAGTGACAATATACATCCTTGTCATACACAGTTTCCTGTGCTAAACCAATCAGCAAACTCCGAAACATGATGGAAGACAGGAAGGCCTAGTGTGATGTGGTCCATGGGGTCGCGAAGAGTCAGACTCGACTGTGACTGAACAACAACAACTTGTGCAAGCATTAGCACAACAGCTACAGCAGGGCTCCCCATGGGTGTCGTGGCACCCGCCAACACCTCTCCTGGTGCCCAGTGAGTCTTTTTAGAAAGTAGGTGGGGCCAGTTGGGGTTTTGGCCCAGTAAAGTTTCTGATTGGCCACTGGAGATTTGATCAGCTGTGCAGATTTTTTTAAAAAACATTGCTTTGGCAGCAGCTGCCTCCACAGGAGAAGGAGCTACACTGTGTCTCTGAAGTTAAGCTATGGCAATTGTTCCGTGGCTGGCTGTGTTGGAAAAAATGGCAAAAAATACTTAGATATTCAGAGTTTGCAGTGGATCTTTGCTTTACTGGAGAAGAGGCATTTCTTTCTGTGTAAAAATCTTTATTTCTAAGGGAAGGGTCCACAGGGAAATCTACAAAACAACAAAGACCTAAGGCTATCTCTACAGCTACAGAACAGACCGACCACACGGTCTCACAACAACAACTGTAATAGAGATTCTTATTCTTCTTGACCCCTAGAAGGAGATCACCTGAATACATTAACCAATGATTGTGAGTAAACAAACTTTCTTCCCATTGGTTCTGAGCCAGGTTTCCGTTCCAGGTCAGTCTAAACAATAGCACACAAGGTAAACAGATTAACCCTATAATGACTGAATTAGACCCTGCAACACACATATTGCCAACAGGCTGTGCCACCAGCAACTATTCTGTGGCAGCCAGTTTGTGCCTGCACCCATCTATAATGTATCAGAGTTTGCCCACAGGCTCAAACAGTTTGGGGACCCCTGAGCTACAGCAATACGTAGTGATTTAATATAATATAATTTTTAACGAAATTGTAATCTGCATAGGGAGCTACGGAATGCAAAATGGATGGCCCAGAAAATTTAAAACCAAATTAAATGAAATCATACCAGACAACATGCCCTATGAAATGGCTTGCACACATTTGGAAAAGACAAATGGAGAATGATTTTAGCACTTCTGCTTGTGCAAGGACTGTTGCGCACATGAAAATCTTCCATGGAATCCAGCCTAGTGTTTTCTGAACACTCTGAAATCAATGCTTGGAAGGGAATGTATGAAATTTATTTCTGCTACAGTCCATCAGGAGATGTAAATCCCCCTCTGCCTGTACTTCAATATGTAACCTCAAAAACATTTGGCAGAGGGCAAGAGGAATTTCTGAAAACAACAGTGGTGGTGGGGTTTGCAACATGGTTTTGGCTGCTGAATGTACTCTACAGCCATTACTCATCACCACTGAATGAAGGTTTATCTGGCAGATACAATGGGCATGATGCATCACTGCAAATGCAAAGGGATTTAAAAAATAAACCATCTCCTCCAAATGGAAGCTGTGCTGAAGCAGCAGACACAGTTTTCATTTCAGTCTATCTGCTGCAGACCCACATGCCCCAAATTTAATTTTGCCAGCTTTCCACCATCCTGATTACCAAAATGTCAAAAAGCTCCGGAGAATAGCATATAAAGAGAGCTGGGTGGGGTGGGGAGCTCGGGTACGACATTCCCAGATGGCAGGCTGTGATTATTTACTGCTGAGGGAAATGTACTCTCAACATGTTTAGGGGCATGCTTTTGTTCTTTACTCAGGCACATGTACCCAGACCAGAAAGCTTGTATTGTTTTGTTTTGGGGCTGAGTTGGGAAGCAAACAAATGAATATTGTCTGGAGGTGGGAATACAATGGACTGAGTATTTGTATGGGCAAGATAGGTAGGTAGATAGACAAACAGACTGACTGACTGACTACTGTTTCCATTTATATTCTATTCTCACCACGGAACTCCAGGAAGCACATGTAGGGTTCCATTCCAAAATGACCAGACTCAAACGGCATGATGTGCCCTTAGGCCATACTCTGAACCCATATAAAGCTGGAACTGTCTCCCCCCTTACATACTACCTTATGTTGGTGGGCCTTCATGCAAATGCCCCCTTTACCTCCCCTTGACAGGGGTCCATGGAACCACTGTCACAGATCAACCTATAGTTCAACACTGCTGATCAACCTCTGATCAACCTATAGCTGGAAGCTATTGGTTCTGATTTCCGTGAGGTGTGGTGAAGATGACATCACTGCCTGAAAGGGCTTCATGAGAAGCAACACAAAAGGGGTGAAACAGAAATCTTTTCACTTTAAGATTATTCTGCCTATACCTTAATTCACCTGCATGGGGACGAAGACGGGTTACATTTTAGATGCAGGGAGGGAGATTGGAATGTATCGATCACTTTATTTCCCTTTGTTCAGTAGTAATTAAACAATTTTTTACTCAATTATCTACTTTTTATTTTTGTAGTCAAAGACTGCAAATGCAGGCAAGTTTTCTTTTTGTGAAATTAGAAATTTGGTGGTCTGTGTGTGTGCCCGGATAACTCGGCTCACACTTGCCACACTATCAAGTGAAGGTGAAAAACTCTTGCCTACATTTGAAATATTCTAACAAGTGAGATGAAATAATTATGGCACTCTGAAATCCATCACAGTTGTTTTACCAAACGACTGGCTGAGTCCAGGCTGAGGCTGCCTACATGGAGACGGAGGGGGAATAATTTAACATCAAACCAGAACTGACAAAGCAGACAGAGCAGGAGTTTCTCTGTGATGACATCTGCAGTTCAAGAACAGCCTCCCCTGGGAGAAACTCTATTGTATTCCTCATGGTGGAATAACATTTCTGGGTTCTGAAGCCTTTGAAAACCATCCTTACTTTGCTTGCTGTTTTTCATTGTTTTGTGACTTTAAAGTTTGCAGGGGAATTATATTCTCTGGTATTGGAGTGTATTGTCCTGAGCAGATAATGAAGAAGCAAATAGGACATTTTAAACAAATAAATCTCAGGTTCAAAGTTGGGAGGGTGCTCTTTGGGCTGTGGGGCCCCCCCCCCATAGACTGGACCTAGTAATTAACACTTCACTTTGACTATATGATTCTGAAATGTATATGCCCTGGGTATTCATTGGCTGGGTTTATAATGTTTTGTTAATTTTAATGACTTTATGCTTTTTATGATTTCATCTCGTTTAGTTTTGTGAGCCACCACAGCAGCTCTCTGAAGAGACGACATATGAGTTTTCTAAATTAATAAATGTGGGACTTAATAGTATTGGGCACGTAGATTTAATGTGCTTGAAAGCCATAACAATTATGTGCAGAAATATAGCACAAGAATAGCAACTACAGATTTTAGAGCTGCTAGGCTCTCACAGTACCCGAGAAAGGCATTTTTGGCATTAGTATGGGGCTAAAACCACTTAAAATATCCCTCTGTTTTTAAAGGAAGAAAAAAAAATGACTCACTAGATTGGAGCGGTTAATGTTCTTAATGCTGGCTTGGAGGAGGTCCATCTAGAATAGCTCTCTTTGTTGTCAACATGCTCTCCCTAGGAAGATAATAAACCTTGACATTCAAGTCAGTTTTGTCCCCCTCTGACACAAGGCTCTGATGCTGGCATATGAGAAGATGTAATATGGCTAAATGTCACTTCAGTATCGATGGGAACATTTTTATGGGGTGTAAATGCACCATTGGTATCAGCTGCCAGCTCAAATGAATGGGACCATTGGAATTTCACAAGCTGTTAGCAACACTCTTTCCTTTGGTTCCCACCCCACCTCACCCCTTCTCCGTGCTGCATGATTAATAATGGGCTTGTTAAAAAGGGAGCTTCGTCAAAGTTTAAATCTAAAGACTGACCACATCAAAATGATACCTAAGGACTAGCCTGCAGTTGGTGCTGTTACACTTGGTTCTTTGTAGGTAGTAAGTGGTGTTGTTATAACTACTTCTGCAGTGAAATTCCCTTCTCTTTTATGTTGGAAGTTAGAGTGAAGTCAGAGTTCCAGTTCAGAAGGACCAACAAATGATGATGTGTAACCCTAGTCATTTTCAGTCTCTGTGGTTCTCATAGCTATCTCAACATCTGAAAGATACAACAAGGCCATGCAGCATTACAGCTGTACTAAACCATAGTGAAAGGGCTGCATGAGTTTCACATTGACATCCGCAGGATCAATCCTATCTTGGTTTGTAGCAACCCACAGCAAAAATCAGTTTCCAAAGCAATAAAGCATAACCTCTCACCAAAGAACACACCAACACACACGACATTATCTTAAGAACCGTGACCATATTAGAAAAGCTGTGTCATATCTGTCTTCTGTTTTATTTGTTTACTAGGAAGAAGGCCCGTTGCAGGACTGAAGACAATGGGCGTGAGCTTGGTCGTCCGGGCACAGGCCGCCGTCTCCATCCCCGGCCCTCCTGGCAAAGCTCCCCAACCATCCGGCGTGGTTGAGACCCCGGCGGGCCAAGGCTCCTGGCCTCATCCTTCCCCCCACCACCCCACCCAATTGAGCAACCCAGGCTTGTTCCTCCCCCCACAATGGGCACCAGCCTGGCCGTCCATCCGCAGACTGCCGTCTCCTTCCCGCCCCCCTCCCCCAGTGAAGCTGGCTGGCCTCATCCCTGCCCCCCATGCAGTTGAGGCCTCGGCGGGCCAAGCCACCTGGCCTCGTCCCTCACCCTGCCACCCCCACCCAATCGAGGCTCAGGTGGGCAAAGGCAGCCAGGCTCGTCCCTCTCCATGCAATGGGTGCCAGATGGGTTGGCCAGGCACAGGCCCCCATCTCCTTCCCTACGGCCCACCTTGGTGAAGCTGCCCGGCCTCGTTCCTTCCCCCCCCACACGGTTGAGGCCCTGGTAGGCCAAGCCACCTGGGCTCGTCCGCCCCCACCACGGGCATCCTGGTGGGCCAAGGCCTGTGACCTTGTCCCCCTGCTTAGTGGAGGGGCAATGGGACAGGCTGGGCCTGGCTCCCCGCCTGGCCTCAGGGCCAGTTGCATGGCGCCATCTCCCCTCATCCCCAGACCACATGGGGGAGGCGTGAGGGAACGGGCTGCTGCCGCCTCCCCACTCAGCCACCTCCGGGGCCTTTCCAGGCAGCCGGGTGAAGCCAGCGCATGTCGGCCTGACCCTCCTCTTGGCCTGCAGTGGCTCCTGGCTGCCACAGCTTGGCAGCACCGCCGCCATGGCCCTGTCTGGGGCCTGCAGGCCAAGCAAGGGCCCCCGGCTGCTGGAGCATCTGGCCATCTGGTGGGTTGAAGGGAAGTGAGACCAAAATGCTGGTTGCGGCCTCTGTGGGTGGGACCATGCCGACGGAGGCTGCAACGCAGCCAATGGAAACAGATGCGCTGTGAATGGCACACCAGGGCGCCAACCAATTCTGGAGCGTGTGGAATGTTCTAGAGAAGTGCCACCACCATTCAGCTTTTATAATATAGGGAGATTTATATACCCATGAAGAAGAAGAAGAGATTGGATTTATAACATGCCCTTCACTATTCAAAGGAGTCTCAGAGCGGCTTACAATCTCCTTTTCCTTCCTCTCCCAACAACAGACACCCTGTGTGGTAGGCAGGGTTGAGAGAGCTTTGACAGAAACTGCCCCTTTTTCAGATCTTATGACTGACCCAAGGTCACACCAGCAGTTGCATGTGGAGGAGTGGGGAATCAAACCCACTTTTCCCAAATTAGAGTCCACACACTTAACCACTACACCAAACTACTACGTACACAAAGTTGCTTTATATTGAATCAGACCATTGGTCCATCAAGGTCAGTACTGCTTACACTAGGGGTCCATGATGTTTTTGAGCCTGTGGGCACTTCTAGAATTATGGCACAAGGTGCTGATTGCCACAACAGAAACTCTTCAATAGGAAGAAGTTCTGTTTAACAGGATGCCTTTATAATGAACACATTGTTTTACCATATTACCTCACATATAAACACTTAACTTTCAGTCACACAGTGAAGAACCTTGTGTTGTGGTGGCAGTTTTAAAAAATCTGTACAGCCACACAGAAGGTCTGCTGAGCAAAAGTCCCATCTGACCCTGCCCACTTTCTAAAAACACTTGGTGGGCACCAGGAAAGGTGTTGCTGTGACATAGCACCCATGGGCACCACATTGAGGACCCCTGACCTACTCAGACTGGCAGGGGGTCTCAGACAAAAGTCTTTCATGTCACCTGCTATCTGATCCTTTTAACTGGCGGGGCGGTGTGGCAGCTCTGGTGTTGTTGGATCTGTCGGCAGCATTCGACACGGTCGACCACCAGTTGCTGGCCCACCGCCTTGCCGACGTGGGGATTCAGGGGCTTGCCCTTCAATGGTTTGCCTCTTTTCTCCAAGGTCGGGGACAGAGGGTGGTGATAGGGGGACAGCGGTCCCGGAGACACCCCCTTGAGTGTGGGGTGCCTCAGGGGGCAGTGCTGTCCCCGATGTTGTTCAACATCTACATGCGCCCCCTTGCCCAGATTGCCCGGAGTTGTGGGCTTGGGTGTCATCAATATGCAGATGACACCCAGCTCTATCTGATGTTGGGGGGGCAGTCGGGCTCCACTCCGGATGATCTGCATCAGGCGTTACAGGCCGTGGCTGGGTGGCTCAGACTGAGCCGGCTGAAACTAAACCCGACAAAGACGGAGGTCCTGGGCCTGAGTCGGATCGGTTCGGGGCTGGGGCTCCCTCTCCCGGCCTTTGACGGGGTACCTTTGGTGCCGGCGTCGGAGGTTAGGAGTTTGGGAGTGCTCCTGGACTCCTCTCTAACGATGGAGGCCCAGGTAGCAGCCACTGCCAGGTCGGCCTTCTTCCATCTGAGGCAGGCACGGCAGTTGGCCCCCTTCCTTGGCCGCGATGACCTGGCCACGGTGATCCATGCGACGGTCACCTCAAGGTTAGTCTACTGTAACGCTCTCTACTTAGGGCTGCCTTTGTCGCAAATCCAGAAGCTGCAGCTAGTGCAGAATGCTGCAGCCAGGCTGCTGATGGGTCTCTCTAGGAGGGACCATATTCAGCCTGTGTTGAAAGCGCTGCACTGGCTGCCAATAGCGTACCGGATTCGCTTCAAAGTGCTGGTTATCATCTTTAAAGCCCTGTATGGCCAGGGTCCGGCTTACCTGAGGGACCGCCTTTCCCTACATGTTCCCCCAAGGACACTTCGGTCTGGGGGCCGTCATCTTTTGGAAATTCCTGGCCACAGAGATGCGAGGCTGGCTGCCACAAGAGCCAGGGCTTTTTCGGTGGCGGCTCCTACCTGGTGGAAGGAGCTCCCAGAGGAGATCCGGGCCCTGCGGGACCTTGTCCAGTTCCGCAGGGCCTGCAAGACGGAGCTCTTCCACCAAGCTTTTGAGTAGGAGCCGCCACTGCCGCTATTCCACCTCGATATTCCACCTCGATATTCCACCTTGAAAACCTGGGTTTAAATGTGCTTATGTTGTATTGTTTGTTTTTATAATTTTATCTGGTTGATATTGTTTTATATTGTTTATATTGTTTAAATTCTTTATATTGTTAGCTGCCCTGAGCCTTCGGGGAGGGTGGGATATAAATCAAAACAAATAAATAAATAAACTGGAGATGCTGTGGCTCAGTGGTAGAGCATCTGCTTGGATTGCAGAAGGTCCCAGATTCAATCCCCAGAATCTCCAGTTAAAGAATCTGGCAGCAGGTGATGTGAAAGACCTCTGCCTGAGATAGGGTTGCCAGGGCCAAACGACAAGCTGGTGGGGGACTTAATGGGACATGGGAGAGAAAAAGCACATCATGCCTACATCACCATGCCTCACAAAACCTCCTTCATATATATATGTGGCTCTCCTTGTCAAAAGTCTTGTCTTACTGGGAACACAAGGAGACTAGGGCCCTGGCTTCTTGGTCCTTACTGGGCTTCTTACAAAGCCCCTTCAGCTTCTGCCTCCAGCAGGGTGTAGCCTTAAACAGGACCCTCACCCATCAGAGGGTAAGGCCAGCAGCTATTCCAATTACACCCAGGCAATCCAATTACAGTCAAACAAATCGCCCTTTCTCAAACAGCCAGGATTCTGCAACCTTAAAACTCCCAAACACTGTCCTCCTACACAGTACCCTCAGCTAAATCTCCTCAGTTGAAAGCAAATAAAAAACACTCACCCCTCCAGCAACTCTGTCTCCTGCTGCTTCTCAGAGCTCAGCTGAGTCCAATTGACTATGGACAATTGACTACGGACTGAAGCCACCTTAGGATGTGCTGTCTGATTAAACCTTCCTGCTACAACTTAAACTGGTGCAATTAGAGGTGCACCCACACCGTGCCACACCTGTCATTGACCATAGCCATGGTCTAGCACTCTGACTTTAGGCAAGTGTGGAGGAGAGGAGAATGATGTTGTAAGCAGCAGTGGGGAGAAAAAACAATATACATAAATAATAAATATTAATAAATAAAGAATATTTACAGGTAAAAGCTCAGTGTATATTAATTCAGCATTCACTATCTGTGGTGCTGGGCATAGCTCAATGACTGCATCACACAAGATCCCAGCTTCAATCCCCAATTACCTCCCTTGGGGGGGGCGGGGAGAATCTCTCATAGCCAGGCTGGGAAGAAACTGAAGAGCTTCTGCCAGTCAGATTAGACCATATTAGTCTAGATGGACCAATGGCCTGATTTGCGATACGGCTGCTTCACATGTTCAAATCAATCATTCTCCAAATACTTCTGGCCACTGTGAGAAAACTGTGACCTGGCTGGCATGGAACATGGTTACGTAAGCCTAAACCAGACGGGGAGCCCTTCTTTTGTTTTGGACCGGGAGGGTGCAAATAGGACCTGAAACAACCTAGGGAGGAGTTAATTAAAGAGAAATGAGTTAGGGGGATTCCATCTTATTTGTTTGGCGAAGATATTAGCTCTTCGTTGTTGGAGCCTTCTGAGGCGTTCGCTGTGATGGGATCATAACCTGTCCTCCTTAATCATTTCCCTCATAGAACTAAATTACAGGTGTCAGGAGAACTCATTTGGTGGCATTAATCACAGTGGATTAGATTTAGCTCCATCAAGGGTCCCCAGCAAGTGTAACACCAAATAGACTTCCTTCAGGCCCCAGTTGGCTGCATCATCCACTTGGAAATTCTGTAGCCATCCAAACTTTGATTGGAGTGACATGTTTCGCTGCATTGTACCTAAAAGCATGCTGGAGTCTGCTCCTTCATGTACTTCTGTCTCCTCTGTTTATGGTATAATTGGGTTAAGTAATATAGTACATTCAAGCACGGGTAAATGGAAGAGTTCAGAACCTCAATTAAGATCCCAGGCAGCTTGTCTGCTTTGACGGTGTTTGTGATGATTGGTAATGGATTACCACAGAGCCAGTTCATGCTGCTCGGAACAAATCTACTCCCCCATATGAGACATTGGTATAATGCTTCTACAGCCACAAAGTTTTCTTGGCTTCTGCTCTGAACAGTATTTTCCTCCTTCCTCTCCTCAGGAGAGAAAAACAAAGGGGGATTAGATCTTTGAAACAGACGGGGTTACCCCTCCCCACCTCAAATCTGTTTCAAGTGATTATTAGCCATGTGTTCTGAGAATAAAATTAGAGGTTTAAGATTGGCATTATGGTAGGTGTTTGTGCTAGATTTTTTTTTAATGCCATAAATTGGTTTTGTACGTTAGGAGTAAAGATAACATAGTCAACCACATGTCTTATATTTTCCATGTTGTATTAAGGTACATTTAGTGGGTTGGATCCAACGATGCATGAGTGGAAAGAGAAATGTGCTTAGTGCAGTTCCGCTTGTGCAACCAGTAGCAATTGAATATAATTTTTAACAAAACAACAGTGTGCATATGGAGCATAGAATGTGCAACAGATGGTTCACATGACTTCATTTAATTTGGCTTGGAAATTATATCAGAAGGAATACCTTGTTCTATGTCTTGTGCACGTAGAAAAGATAGTGGGGATATAATCACACTTATTTAGTGTAAGCAGCCTGCAAGAAGATATATACACACACACACACACACACACACACACACACACATACATACAACCCTCCTTTTTCACTGAGATGCAGAGTAGATTACAAAATATTTTCAAAAAGTCCAGTCAGATGGCATAAGACATCCAGTGATCAGTATGATAGGACTAGACTTATGGAATCAGGCAAATGAACAAACTGTGGAAGACAAGACGTACTGTAAGCAATGCAGAAAGTGAATTTCAAAGGTAGAAGACATTTTAGCAGTTCTGCTTGTGCAATGACTGCTGCAGTCACGGAAGCCTTCTGAGTGATCCATCCTTGTGGTTTACAGAGCCAGTTTGGTGTAGTTGTTAAGAGAGCGGACTCTAATCTGGGAGAACCATATTTGATTCCCCACTCCTCCACTTGTAGGTGCTGGTGTAATCTTGGGTCAGTCACAAGTTCTCTCAGAGCTGTTCTCCCAGGGGCAGCTCTCTCTCTCGAGAGCTCTCTTAGCCCCACCTATCTCACAGGGTGTCTGTTGTGGGGAGGAGAAAGGAAAGGAGATTGTAAGCTACTCTGAGACTCCTTTGGGTAGTGAAGGAAGGGTTATAAATCCAATCTCCTCCTCCTCCTCCAACTGATTCACATAAGTGCTGTGAATATTACACAAATATCACAGATCAGACTCCTCCAGGTTTGGTAGCTGTGTGGTCCAATCTCATGACACTACTTGCCTCACAGCTCCAAATTCAGTTTGGGCAATTTGCTGATGAAGAATTAGGTCCTGTCCCCAGTAGAGTTATTTGCTACCTTTCCAGCAATGGAAAGCTGGATTTCACTGGCTCTCACACTTTCAGTTTTCACAAAGCCTGTGGCAGCTCCATGTTCACGGGGGGGGGGAGGCTGCGATGTGCTGAAAGCAAGTGGTGAGCATGAGATTCATGGGATTTGGACTTTCATTTTGCTTCTACCTGCACATCCATGATTTGCACACCCACACTTCCATAGTTCTTTGCAATTTAGGAAACAATAGCAAGATAATAGTTCTGTACTGACTGAATCACATGGGCCCCATTTTAATACTTTTTGTAGGTAAAGCCAACACAAAGACATAGAAGAAATCACAAATCCTGACTGTCAAGTTGCTTCCATGCAGAGACAATTACATGTTCTGCTGACATTGCCATTGCGAATGCAGAAGCATTTACAATGGCAATTTAGCATCCACATGGGGATATTTTCCATACTTTCCCCTTGTGTCTGCCATTCCTTTCACCCGCCACTGGCATGCTGTGGTTTTTTAACTAGTTGTAGGAGTACCACTATATAGCGATATATCTACTATTTATTAAAAGAAAATGGCAAAAAAAAGCCTGCAGGTGTTGCAGAATGGGAGGAATGAGGGAAATGGTGGCAGATGTGAGTGGGAGGTGTGGAAATCTGTACTTTCCTGTACAAGTTTTCTAGAGTAGACGGTACCGGCCTTAATAGACCAAGGCATCCTTATGTGTTTTATGTATCCTTTTCAAAGCCAAATCACACAGTAAGGAATCTTACCATATCTCTGTTGATCCGTCTTATTTTGCCCTGAGAAAACTCTTATTTGTTTTCTAGGCTATTTTGATTCTGGTGTGTAAGTTACCTGATAGTTACTTCAGTATTTCAGAAAAGGCACTTATATTGAAATTTAGGCAATATGTAAATTTACTTAAATGTAAATTGATTAATTGGGTAAAAGGATGATAGTTAATCAGCTAAAAATATTTTTAATTTGTGGGCACTGTGAACGTAATCTCTTCACATAAGGGTGCCAAGCAGTCAGTATTTTGCTAGTGCAAACAGTATCCTACAATCAATTAGGTAATCCACACTGAGATCGGAAAAGAGGGTAAATGCCACATTCTCTCTAGCTGTACCTTTAAAGCGGTGTAACTCTTTTTAGGACTGCACTGTTCATTAGTAGATAATCTCATTTTCATCCCCTAGTCCCCACACAACTCCCAATTTTTTTCCCTTCCATGAGTCAGTGACTTTAATTAGCTCACAATCAAGAAAACTATAGATGGGTATAACCTCTTCCCTTTTGACACTGGGGTCACTGGGTTGTTGAAAATGTGTTAAGCTCACCTCAACAAAGTTTACCGTTGCAGTGCCCCACTGGTGGACCGCCTGATGGCACCTGGTATTTTTGGCCACTGTGTGGCACAGAGTTTTTGACTGGATGGGCCATTGACCTGATCCAGCATTGGCTTCTCTTAAGTTCTTATGTTCTTATGCCATAAACTGATTTCATAAAACTCAAGGGGGACCATTCCTTTCTGACAAAGAAAGCAGCCATCATTAAGGTTAGGCCAACACTTAGTATCTGGCACAGACAGCCAATATGTCATGAATGGCCTGGCAAGTTTTCTCTCCCTCAGCTGAGCTCTGATTGTACTTTCTCCCACAGAAATCAATACAAACTACACTGACAAAGTGATTGGGTACCATGGCCGTATTCAATATGCATGGGAATTAATGTGAGTCCTTTGGTCTTTATTAGATAACATCTTCTACTGACTCTGAGGGAGCTCTCCAGCTAGCTATTCATGCATTTTCTAAATAATCTGTCATGATCACATAGAGGCACAATGGTCACACAATGATATTTATTGGCCGTGTTGACCTTTTGCCACTGTGACAAACAACACACATTAGGAGAGGAGAGTGAAAACAGACTGTTTTCCAGTCAGAAAAGCAATTTAGTTGACTGACTTTCCTCTCTGCATGAGGCCACAAACTGACTCCATCACACACAGACACACAGAAACACACTGAAAATTTCAGTTGATTTTTTAGATGTGAGTTTTAAACTTTAAAGCATACACCAAGTGAACTACTGGCTTTTGTGGCTGTGAAGAAATGTCAAAAATGTTACATATGATAAACCTTTTGGCTTCTTGGGAATAGAAAGTACAAAAAGCAAGCCTCAGCCTGTTTGTGTTAATATATATTGAATATCTATTGGAGCTAACTGCAGTATAGAGAACAAGTAGACCTGGCCCATGTCTGCAGGTATATAATTTAAATATTTATTACTAGCGGGGAAGCCCGTTGCGGGAAGAGGCAACGGGCGCTAGGGAGTGTTGTGGGTGGGGCAAAGTGCCTGAGGAGGTCTGGGGCGTTGCGGGTGAGGGGAGCGTTGTGGCACCATTTCTCCCCCGCGGAGAATCGCCCCCAGTGCCGGGCGTGCAGCGTATAGGGCGGAGGCTGCGGCGGGCTGCAGAAGCACGGCGCAGCCCACCGCCCCGTCCCTGAAACCAGGCAGGGGCAATGGAGCGCAATGTCAGGCTGGGGAAGCGCGGTGGTGGCTGTCGTGGCTGAGAGGCCCCCCCAGGCCGGTCGTGCAGGCTTGCACTCAGAGGGCTCGGCGGGGTTTGTATTCGCGGCGCAGCCCCCCCCGGAAGGTAGTTTGGGGCCGTGGAGTGCCGCGCTGTTTGAGGGAAGCGCGGTGGCGGCATTTACCCCTTGTGCAGCAAGAGTGAGGAAGGGACGCCTGGAAGAGGCACGGGTCCCGAAGAGCGGAGGATCCATGCCAATGGGTGGCTGGACGCAGACTGGAGGCGGGAGGCTGCATGCTGGCTGAGTGGGTGGGCGCACGCCCACGCAGGATGGCAAAGCAGCCAGTGGCGAGGGACCCCCTCTCTGAGTGGCAGGTCCCTCGGCCAACTGATTCCGGCGCGCATTTTGACCATATAAGGTATGACCAAAACTCAAAAATATATAAGGAAAGGATTATTTGTTATTAATCACACTGATATCCCATCATTCCTGCAAGATGCTCAGAGAAGCGTACTTGGAGGAATCCTGTTTTCTCCTTCCAACAATCTTTGTGAGGTAGGCTGGTGTAGACACGGTATCTGCCCTGAACTGTGGGGGGGGGAAAGGAATTTGGGCAACTGACTACAAGTAGATAGGGTGGGAAAAGACAGCTTGCTTCATCTCTTAGTATTAAACTCAGTCCTGGCCCCAGTTTTATAATCTAGTTTGGTCCTAAAGGAATTTCTAAAAGGAAATCAGAGATCTATCTATTAAGAAGTTGATTTTGCTTTAATTTTTTATATTAAACTATTTATTTTTGCTAATAAAATCTGCCTATACTTTTTTGTAACATAGAAGGTAATGTTTTCATCAAATATTTATTTATTTATTTATTTGCCACATATATATCCCACCTTTCTGCCCAAATGGGGCCACCCTATGAGCATTATGACTCCGTTTCACATGAACTTGAGGACTGATAATGGGAAGCTGTGGTGGAGTGAGGATTGGAAACTACAGAAACTACAGAAGTAATTTAAGGCTTCAAGTCTGTGAAATGGCTGCATAAGCTTTAGCATTCCCCCCAGGAAACTGAATTCCAGTTTTTAGTACGTGTTAGTTGTCTCGTGTGTACTACACATAATGCTATCAGAGCAGGAGATCCAAAATCAAGAGAAACCATTGCTCATCAAAGGTTCCTTGGTGGGCGGATTAAAACCTGGCTTCTTAAGCTAAATAACATGCTGTGATAACACACAAGTAATTTGAGCTCTAAATTTGAAAAGACAAACATCCTTCCTTACATCAACTATGTTTGTTAGCTTTGGAAGAATGGATTGGGCTGGAATCTGCATCAGTAGGTTTGTTCCCCCTAAAACTTCCCACAACATCCCAGAGTTAATTGCTATGGAAACTTGTCCCAGCCTTCTGAAGAATAGTGTGGGAACCTCTGGCAGGGGGTTAATACAAATGTGAAACTTTAGGAGAAGAGAATTTAGGAGGCCCACCCAATGTTTAGTTAATACTAATGTGAAACTTTAGGAGGCCCAGCCGATGTTTCAGCAACATGCCTACGTCACTTCCTATATTTGAAACTATATTCAGTTTATATTAGGCCTACACAATAGTCTGCAAAAGAAGATAGAAGGATATGGAATGATGTAACAGAAAGAATTGCATGCATTGTCATAATAGTATGCATGCATGTAGCGCCGCTACAAGAACTGTCCGTTAGCTGTGAGAGAATTCTTACATAGAACTGTTTTTTGTTTTATTTAGTATAAAACCTTACCTTGTTTATATGTATGAATGCAGACTCATGCATCCCAGTCTAGGGATGTATGTGCTCCTGCATGACTCCTGTCAGTTTTAGTGAAACTTGCTTTGGAAGACCTCACTGAACTATGTCTCCCCTTTACTTGGAGGAGTACTGATAGACTTGCAATAAACATTCAGACTCTTGAGTGCTCAGCCAAGAGCTTATGAACAATTTCATATTCCTTTTCTGCCCTCCAAAGCTTTTTTTCTTGCTTCATCCCATTAAAATTCTTGCCCTTGTCAGTCCTTGAGTGAACCTAAATGAGACCCTCTTCCTTTTTTTTTTGACAGACCCCTTTAGCAGGATTCCAAAAAGCCTGTCATAGTTCATTCTTCACTGCTCCATTAATCATCCTTCCTTAGTACCAGACATAACATAGCCCACCTACTATATCTTATCATGAAGAACTGAGCCTTGCTCCAAAGTGAACAGAGGTAGGCCAGGGAACCCTGTAAATTTATCTGATTCTTACAAGTTTTATAGTAAATTTATACATATAGGTTTTCTAATTTCCAGTAGGCTAGGGGGAAACTGATATATAAAACTAGCCTGATACCTGTGCTTTGCCACGGCATTTAAGTTCCATAAATCCAGTTATAATACTGATGATGTGAAGTTTGAGAGGTAACATTTGTTGTAGGAATTCTAATGGAGAAGATTGTAGTGTAAAGGATAAAGTGAGGCATATGTACTTTTTCCCCCCTCTACCAAAGGACCTCTCTGTAGGCCACAGTGGTGGTTCTGCCCTCAGGTGCTAGGATCACCACCAGGCTGCTTGGTGAGCTCACTCTGGAGCAGGCTCCTAGAAAGGTCCTTTACTATCTCTCCATGAACATTCATAAACTCAGTTGCCATGTTGACTGTTATGAGAAATGTCTATTTAGAAATCTTGAATCGCTGTCCTCAACTGTCTGCAGTCTCTTTTAACTGTGTCTTTACCTCAGAACATTGAGATCCACAGCTGAGCAATCAGAGGAAGGTGGGTGCAAGCAGGCAGGTTTTACTCCAGAATTTTGAACTACACAGTTGACCAATCGGGCGGGTTGGGGAGAGGCAGCAGCCTGGCAGGTACATGGAAAACATTTGGAGGAACACATTTCCCCCCCTTTTTTACCCCCTGGGCCAGCTCCCTGATAGCTTTAAGCACCCTGCAACTGCTGCTGCACCTGACAGACAACCACCTGTCAGGTGTAGGAGGTAGGGGGAGCGTGTTTGAAGCCATAGGAAGGCTGGGCCAGCAGCTTTGCTGCACCTCACAAGTGGTTGGCCACTCCTGATTTCCTCAACTGTCATTAGCTCTCTGCAGTCTCCTGTAACTGGGTTTTTTTTACCTCAGAACACTGAGCTCTGCAGCTGATCAATCAGAGAGTGGGGGGTGCAAGGAGGCAGCAGCCTGGCAGCCACATAGGAAGCAATGGGGGGAGCACATTTTACCCCTTTGAATTTCTAAAAATCCCTTCTTAGTGAGCATCTATGTCATGGTAGGAGTGCTCTCCCCAGATTTCATGTTTCTAGGTCCAGGGGTTTGGCTTGGGTGTTGATTTTACGGTGAGGGGACTTTCTTTTATATGTATAGATGACTCACAAGCTCCAATTGTCCCCCTTGTTTACCAAGCATATCCCCTAATTTATATTACCAGTCTCCTCTAATTTGTCCGTTTTGCCTTTTGTGGCAAATATTGAATATTAACATGTTCACACCAGTATGCACTAAAGGAGTTGTGCTATGACTACCCACTGGTATCAAGAAGTTACATATCTGAATGAGAGAGACCTTAAAGCAGATGTATGTCAATAAATTACTGTTTGATTCAATATGTTGTAAAACAGGTTACTCTAGAGTAAATTGATTCAGGGTACTGTAATGCTAAAGAGACTGCAATAGCATCTGATATCTGAGGGGAGGGGATTTCTTGGTTTGTGTTTTAGTAACGCTTCATAAACATCTCTGTTTCTGGTCTATGAAATGCTAGAGAGACTGCAGAAGTATGCTTGTTATGCCTAGCCATGGATTTTGTGGGTTTTGCTGGGTATTATATTTGTAACCGCCCTGACCTGGATGGCGGCATGCTAGCCTGATCCAGATCTCAGAAGCTAAGCAGGGTTGACCCTAGTTAGTATTTAGAGATGGGAGACCACCAAGGAAGTCTAGGGCCGCTATATGGAGGCAAGCAATGGTAAAACACCTCTGAACGCCTCTTGCCTTGAAAACCCTATAGGGTTGACATGTCAGCTAAGACTTGATGGCTATTTCCACCACCACCAGGTTTGTAATCATGTGGGGAAATGTTCATTCTAAATCTAGCAGGAATGTGTTAGTATTAGCCTTATTTTGTTTCTTTTTTAACCAACCATTTTAAGAGAGCCATAGAGCAGGTCTGTGAAAGCTGTGACTCGCCAAGCCAAATGTAGCCCAGAGCCACATATAAGGGTGTTAATTTTTTTGCCTGCCTGGAAATGCAAAAAAAAATAGTCTTCCTTTGGCACAGTGGGTTACTGGAATGGCTATAGATCTGAAAGTCCTTCCTCTATACCTACGGCCTCTGTGAAAAGTCTTTTGTCTGTGGTAGGGTTGCCAGACCCCTGGTGGAGGCAGGGGTTCCCCACCACCAGGCCACCAATCAGCTGGCTGGTGCGGGGAACTTATTTCAAAAAAGAGGGAGGCCCAGCCGATGTTTCAGCAACATGCCTACATGACTTCCAATGTGACCTGGAAGTGACATCATCATGTTGAGGATGTTGGGGAGTATGTGGGCAAAAGTTCTGGTATGTGGGCAAAAACTCTGTGGTAGAAGACAAAGTTTCCATAGAGTTTTTGCCCAAATACTAGAGAGTTACCCCATGTTGCTGTGTGATGACATCACTTCTGTGTCTCCTGGGAAGTGATGTAGGCATGTCGCTGAAATGTTGGCTGGATTTCCCAGTAAGCCCCCCTGCCCCCCCGCTGCTGCCCTGGTCTACCAGTTGCCAGGAGGGAACTGGCAACCTTAGTCCGGGTTATACAGACTTTGTTCTTAACAGTTTTGCACTGATCCAATTCTGTCCTACAACCTGGTGTTGTGTGTGCAGCTCTGGGCTTGGTTGTAATGTGCCTGCTTGGTTGTAATTTTCCAGCTTTATTGCTAGCATTGTTCTTGTACATTTAATAGCTGTATATTTGTTCCTATTCTCCAGGAATGATAAAGGGCTTTAAACTGATTTGTGTGGGAAAGAGAAGGATTTTTTTTTGCTTTTCCAAAAAGAATGATCATCGATAAACAATAAGCTGCACAGAGTACAGGTTTTCATTAATAAAGAGAGGTTTCCCCCCCAGTAGTCTTGAATGCATTACTGTGATGAAACCTCAAACAACTTGTTAAGGAAATTCAATGAAAACAGATTAATCAGATGCCATATACAAATTAACCCTTTTGCAATAGCTTCCTCCTCCCATTCCATTTAATTTATGCTAATCATATAGTGAAATCTGTCTACCTGTACAAATCCTTCTAAAATACATAGGACCTTTTCAACAGAATGGCTGAATAGTTTCTTGACAGCTGTTGTAACAATGGCCTGGTGCAGACATAGTATTGATTTAAACATGGTTAAGAGATTGGGAGCAAACCACCACGGGCTTATGATCTTTTTTCCCCTCCTTCTTCCCCTGTCTGGTGCAAATTCTTCTCCTCAATTCCTTTGCTAGCTTTAGCTATGCTTTAGGGTTAGACTTGCAGTGACATGAATCATGGTTAATGATAACCAGGTTCTCCCTCAACCAGGTTTTGAAATTCGGTTCAAGTCCAAGTTAAATGGAAACCTTGGTTATTTTATTTATTTTATTCATTTGTATTAAGCATGATCAAAACCAACCAAGAAAGGGAGGAGGGAATTTGTGCTGCAGAAGAGAGAAGGAAGGAGAAGTGAGAGTTTGCTAAGGGTTTCCTAACTGTGGTTAAGACACTGACTGCATTGTGTTTACACTGGGCCACTTAAGATAATTTGCTTCTGTGAAATTTTGGTTCACATTTGGCCCAGGACAAAAAGGTTATTATCCTTACCTGGATAGCCCAGGCTAGCCCAATCTCATAAGCTAAGCAGGGTCAGACCTGGCTAGTATTTGGATGGGAGACCACCAAGAAATACCAGAGTTGTGACATGGAGGCAGGCAGTGGCAGACCATCTCTGAACGTCTCTTGCCTCGAAAACCCTACGGGATCACCTTAAATCAACTGTGACTTGGCAGCACTTTCCACCACCCCCAAAAAAAGTTTTGCTGTAATGTACTTAGTTTCAGATTTACAGAGCCATCCATTGTGGGAGCAAAAGTACAGAACCCATGGGGTCTTTCCCATGGTTTGGTAACCGAACTGCAATGAATTTCCCCCCAAGCTTCCTCACAATATCATTGTACTGAGTGACACATGAAATTTTGAAGCTAGATTTGAGGGTAACATTGCTGAGTTTCATCCAGAAAACGTAATATCACTTAAGGATAAGTTATCTTTGCTTTGTGATTCTGCTGTGTATTTTATTGTTCGGTAGATAAACTTTTAAGAGAAACATCTCATCTTTTCATCGTGTTCTATGTTTGTATGATATGATCTGAAGGTAGAGCTTGGTTAGTAGTACTTTAAAGTGACAGCTTTTCGCCCCATATGTTGGTTCTTCAAGCCTACTGGTTGTAGCCTATCCCAGTATGCTCTGTACCAACTGGCAGCAGTTCTCCTGAGTCTCAGGGGGGATTCCCTCCCACCCAGGCCTGCTGCCTTGCAACCTGAGATGCCAGTGACTGAATCTGTTACATTCAAAGGATGTGCCCTATAGCTAAGTTATACACTGTGCTGAGTTCCACCACCACAAGTTTGATTCAGCACAAGATTTCCACTTGCATTAGAGCTCTTGTGCAAGTGGAAACACAAGAAAAAGACCTTAGTAGCCACTTGCACATTGTGTCCCCACTTGTATTAAGTGGGGACTTCCACAAGATATTGCACAACAAATATTGTGGTTTGAGAAGTCAACTTTAGCAGCTTCTTCCTTCTCAACATGGATCCCCAAAGTGCAATATGGGAGAGGAATGGGATTGTTGCACAAGATCTTGCACGTGTATAACATGTATATGAGAAAACCAGGGTGGGAGTGGGAGATTTTGCCCAAGATCCTGTTCTGTCCTTTCTTTAAGCAAAAGTACGGTAAGGAGATTTCTTCTTCCGCTTGCTCACTGCTGGATCCAACCCTCTGTCTGTCTGAAAGAAAAACAAGCTCACTTTATTGATGTAATCATGGACAAAGTTGTACAAAACTACTGCTAGACAGAACTATACAGTTACATCAACTGAAGCAGCAGATCTCATTTTCTCCATTGGCTGACTCATTTTCATGTCCAAGGCCTTAGCTTAGTTAGAACTAATGTTCTAATAAAGTTAGTTGGCCCTGCAAATTTAAACCTCATTGTGCTCACGTGTGAAAAGAAAACCATGAAAGTTTGGGTAAGGGTTGTATTTGATTATACCTTAGTGGATTGGGTTTGTTAATATATTTGGAATGAGAATGATGTCAGTTTCTCCCCTCATCCACTTAGCTATACTTAACTCTTAAGGTCAAGTTCACACATGCATGTTTATTTGTTGTTGGATACAACATAAGATACTGACTTTCCAGCACATGATAATAAACAACTGACAATTCACTGCCTTTTGGTGGAGTCACCAAATATATTGCCTGAAAGTGTGTGTATTTCATTCTGCCTAATGGTAGGGCTAGCTCTGGAGAAAACTGTTTATTCCTTTGCATGACAGGAAGAGGATATGTTGGCATGAATAAGGCTGCAATCCTATGCACACTTACTTGGGAGAAAGTCCGTCTAAAGTAATTGGGACTTAATTCTAGATAAATATGTATCAATTTGGGCAGAAGGCGCATTAGGGCTTGGGGAAGTGATAACAATGGCTGTAGACATTTCTTTCTTGGAATCTTGAAAGGACAACCCCACAAGGTACTTTTCAGCAGATGTCTCCCTTCCAATAACTTGGGGCATGCATAGGGAGAAGCTGCAGGGATTAAATTCTCACATGGGTTTGGCCTTTTATTTCCATCTACAGTTCCTTCATAGACGGAAACAGTAATGCCTAGTTACTTGCAATTGTTATCACTGTCACTGGCTGTTCAGTCTGTTCAGAAGAGAACAAATTCAGACTTTTGTAAAGGACCATGTGCTTCTAAACCAGGACATTTATAAAACTGGCATTGGTTATATAACCAATCATAGTGCTTCATTAAATGTGGATTAAGTGTTGTAGGCTCTTTTCCAATGAGAAAAGTGAAAAATCTTACAGTCTGGTTTACAGTGAAAGGAATATAATTGACTTTTCCATATTTTAATAGAGAGAAAATACATTTCCATTTTGGACACTGTGTTATGTTTGAACTTGCCACTTTTCAAAGGATTTTGAACAGTCTATCTGAGGGCTTGTTCATTTTGAATTCTGAATTTAAATCTCAGTTGTTTTCTTGGTGTGTTTTCAAATTATCTTCTTCCACCAAAACTGGAATCTTTGACTAACAAGTCTGTTTACACATCTGTGCATAGCCAGCTGCTTTTTATACAGCTTTTGTAGCACTGTGAATCTGGCAAATATATTATCTGAATTGTTTGACACAAATGAAGCTGATTGCAGATTCTCTAGCTGAGTATTATTACTTTGGAACCCAGTGTGCTAGAGCAGATAGAATCTTGGATTTAGGCCACAGTGGCTCAGTGGTTAAGATGCTCAGCTGCAGACCAGAAGGACAGTAGTTCGGCCGTTTCAGACCCGAGTGCTGCATGACGGAGTGAGCTCCTGTCTCTGGTCTCAGCTCCTTCCAACCTAGCAGTTTGAAAGCAAGAAATTGCAAGTAGACAGGTATCACTTTGGTGGGAAGGTAACAGCGTTCCATGTGCCTTGGCGTTTAGTCATGTCAGCTGCATGACCACAGAAATGTCTTTGAACAGCGCTGGCTCTTTGGCTTGGAAACAGAGATGAGCGCTGCCCCCTAGAGTCGGATTTGACTGGCTTTTACCATTCTTCCAAGCTGCTCAGGGTGGTGTACATGAATCATATACCCCCCTCTCCAATACAAATGCCGAAACCTAGTATTTAGTATTTATATATACAGCAGCCTATATTTTTCAAAACTGTAATACTGAGAATAAAAGGAAGAGAATAGACACTGACCCTCACTGGAGATCTGCCTTAGACTATAGTTTAGCAAATTATCAGCATTTAATTTCTTGTCGGTCCATGTGTGAGCTGATCCCACCAATTGTGCCTGAGGTAACATTCTGTCACTGTAGAGCAAAGTTTGAGTCCAGTGGCACCTTTAAGATTAATTTTATTCAAGTTATAAGATTTTGTGCTTGCCCATGAAAGCTTATACCCTGAATAAAAATTTGTTGGTGTTAAAGGTGCCACTGGACTCAAACTTTGTTCTGCTGCTTCAGACCAACATGGCTACGCCACCAGATTCTGTCACAGTGTTTAGGCATGCAGGCCAACAAGCAATGCTGCATTTGCAAAGTGATGAACATACTTCTGTGTATGTGACGCCCTCCCTGGCGGCGGGGGGCGCCCTCTACTGCTGACGGCAAGGGGGTATCTCCAGGAGCCAGCGTGACTGTCCTGCCACGCCCCGGTGCTCCAGAGGGGCCAGAAGGGCAGATACTGGAGTCCTGCAGGAGGTCAGGGTAACGGCCTCAGAGACCGGGCAACACAAGAGGGTTCCTTCACCCTCCATTTGCCCGCTCAGGGTCTGGCCTCTAGAGCAATGTGCTCTCTGGGACTTGATACCCCTCTCTCTCTTGGCTACGTTCCGTCTCCTCCGTCCCAGCCAGCCCAGCGTTCCTCCTCCCCGGCCGTATCCCCTTCTCCTCCTTTTATTACCCCCGCCTCCCCCTCTGGCTCCTCTCCTGCTGGGGCCCCGCCTTCCTTCAAGAGCCAGGACGCCGTCCCCGCCTCCGCCCTTCCGGTTCCCGAGCCCTCTCTCCGCAGGCAGACCGTGCAGCTGCCGCCTCCTCCCTCTACCCGCCCCCTTGGAGCAGCTAGAAGCCCCAATCTTTGTTCCCGCCGCAGACCGGGCCTGGCTTGCCCCGCCCGCGGCTTGCTGTCCTGCCTGCTAGTCATCGGCTCCTTCATCGGGGCCCGCCGTCTCCCGCCGCTGCCACTCGGTCCCTCGCCGCCTCTGGTAAGTGTCTCCGCGAGCCTGGGGTCTGCCGCTGCCGGGTCCGTCCCCGGCTCGCCGCCGTCGCTGCGCTCGCTGCTCCCCCAGCCGGGGATTCCAGCGGGCTCCTCGGGCTCGGGGCTGCGCCAGCCGGCGCCGTCCTGGCCGCTGCCGGGACACACCCCCTTCCTCAAACCCTGGGCCGGGTCATCTTCATGCAGCCGGGACAAATACTCAGCCACACAATGCTGGCGCCCCGCCCGGTGACGAATTGTAAACTGGAAAGGAAGAAGGGACAAGTACCAACGTAAGATGCGCGGGTTATGGTCTTTGGGTCGGCCCCACCTGAGGGCCCCTCCTCGGCGTCCCTGGAATCAGGCTCCTCCCGCGAGGGACCAGGATCTTCCTCTGTTAACATCACAGCCTCCTCCCTGTCCCTTCCTGGGAGTCCTGGAGCCAGTGGTCAGGCGTGGAAGGCATCAATCGCTTCCCGAATCCCTGGAGCGTCCCGGCCCAGAAGGAGCCGGCAGGGCAATTTCTCCATGCGGGCCAAGGGCACCTCCACCTCTTGTCCCAGATACTGTAGCGGGACTACGACGACCGGGCAGCGTTCAGCGTGTCCATGGAAGCAGACGATCGTAGCCCAGCGGTGTACGGGCAACCCTGGGGGCAACAGTCGTGACAGAATCATGGAGATTGAGCTGCCACTGTCCAAGAGGGCATCTAGTCTCCGTCCTCCGAGTACGACCGGGAGCGTCCAGGCCGGTGGTCTCTCACAGGTCTCTGCTGCCTGCATTGAATAGTCGTCCCCCAGGTCGCACTCCATTACTGGGCAGTCCCGCTTAAGGTGTCCCCATTGCCCACAGGTGTAACAGGGGCCGACCCCGGAGGGCCCCGTCAGGCCAGCGGGGCGTGGTTCAGGTCCCGGCCGCCCCGGAGGGCCCATGGCGGGGCCCGAGCCGGTGCCGACCACAGGCCCCCCCCCGAGGCATGTACACTGGGGGCCCCGCTCGCGCTACTGCCGGTCAGGCCCGCCCGCCCCGGTTTGTTGGGTCCCCTAGTCAGGAGCTCCCAGTGGCGGGGAGACCCCGCCCGCCCTGCAAGGCGGGCTTCCCCGCCTTTGGGGTGTCGGCCTTCAGTGGGACATCTCGTCCTTCAGCTGCTTGGTAGTTCTCCCACAGGTCTTGGGCTTCTGACAGGCGAGTTGGTTTCCAGCAGGCCACCCAGTGCCGTGTCCGGGCGGGAGGATGTGGAGGAGCTGCTCTATGACCACCATCTCCACAACACGCCTCCCGTCAGCGGTGGTCGGGACGAGCCAGCGGGTGGCAGCATCGTGGAGGGCTGCGATGGTCGCCTGCGGGCGGCCCCCGGGGAAAGAGACAGGGACCGGAACCGCTGGCGATAGGCCTCAGGGGTGATCTCGTACCGGTCGAGGATAGCAGCCTTCAAACTCTTATAATCGGTAGCCTCCGCCTTAGGGAGGGCTTTCATCGCTGCCTGGGCTTCTCCCGTCAGATAAGGGCCCAGGATGCAGGCCCATCGGTCTTCTGGCCACCGGGCCGCCCGTTCAAAGGCCTCCAAAAACGCTTCGATGTCGTCTTCCGGCCCAAGTTTTGTAAGGGGGGCCCAAGGGCCCTTGGGGGCCGCCAGCCCCATTCCCACACCAGCCACCACTTGACCGACCACCTGAAGGGCCTGCTGAAGGTCCTGCACGAGCGTAGCCTGGACTTGCTGCTGCTGTTGGGTAATGTCCCGCAGGAGCTTGGCCTGGTGTTCGGCCATCCATTGCCCGAACTGTGCCAAATCCATGGGTGCGAGGGGGGGGCGGCACCACCAGCGGGCTGCAGCCTGGCAGTGTCCTGGCTGTCGTCGGAGTCTGTCGAGCTGGAGGATGCCGAGTCCAGGGCGCCTCTTGCGGTCCCGGAGGTTGCTGGAGCGCGGTCCGCCGGAGGCCGTCAACCCTGGGGGGTTGGGAGACTGGGGCGGGGCCTTCTTAGCGGGTCACCTCTGCCCGCATTCTCCACCACGTTGTGACGCCCTCCCTGGCGGCGGGGGGGCGCCCTCTACTGCTGGCGGCAAGGGGGTATCTCCAGGAGCCGGCGTGACTGTCCTGCCACGCCCCGGTGCTCCAGAGGGGCCAGAAGGGCAGATACTGGAGTCCTGCAGGAGGTCAGGGTAACGGCCTCAGAGACCGGGCGACACAAGAGGGTTCCTTCACCCTCCATTTGCCCGCTCAGGGTCCGTCTCCTCCGTCCCAGCCAGCCCAGCGTTCCTCCTCCCCGGCCGTATCCCCTTCTCCTCCTTTTATTACCCCCGCCTCCCCTCTGGCTCCTCTCCTGCTGGGGCCCCGCCTTCCTTCAAGAGCCAGGACGCCGTCCCCCGCCTCCGCCCTTCCGGTTCCCGAGCCCTCTCTCCGCAGGCAGACCATGCAGCCGCCGCCTCCTCCCTCTACCCGCCCCCTTGGAGCAGCTAGAGGCCCCAATCTTTGTTCCCACCGCGGACCGGGCCTGGCTCGCCCCGCCCGCGGCTTGCTGTTCTGTCCGCTAGTCATCGGCTCCTTCGTCGGGGCCCGCCGTCTCCCGCCGCTGCCACTCGGTCCCTCGCCGCCTCTGGTAAGTGTCTCCGCGAGCCTGGGGTCTGCTGCTGCCGGGTCCGTCCCCGGCTCGCCACCGTCGCTGCGCTCGCTGCTCCCCCAGCCGGGACAGTGTACTAGGGCCTTTTGACTTAAAGGGGATGCTGGCTGCGTGTTAACTCACAGTGGTGACCCAAGATGCCATATAACATCACAATTGGCAGGGTTCACTGATGAGGTTCAAGTGACATCATAATTGCACATCTACTCGATAAGATCATTTATTCCAAGTCCCATAGGGAGAGGAAGGAAGAAGTACTTGGGAGCTGGGAACAAGGGAAATATTAGAATGACGAGATGGAGGAAGACAGACCAAAGAGAGAGAGAGAAATTATATAGCTTGAGGTGTAACAACTGATGGATTTTTCCCAGGTATGACAGATTATTTTATTATCTTCATTAAAAAGGGAGTGGTGCATTTACTAGAATGCTTTTTCGTGATCAAAACACCTGGAGGCATAAATTCTCTTTTCATGTGCACTTAAAAACAAAGCTGAAGTTGACACACCTCATTTAAAGGCTGAGCTGTCTTTTGCACCAACCGAGATGAAGTGGTTTCACTGTGTTTTATCAGTCCTTCTTTCTTAAGTGTGAACTTCAGCAAACCTGCAGACTCATTACTTCAGCAAAACCCTTGAAATTCTTACTTTGTGGGCCAGATTCAATACGGTTGTGCATGGATGAGTTTTGTGACCTTTTGAGTTACATAAATAGCCTTTAGCATACATGTAAGTTATTTTGTCTTTTATTACATTATTTAAAAAACTGGCATGGAAATAAGTGTCCGTTCACTGCAAATGGTAAACAGTTCTAAAGAATTAATCAGAGAGATGAGGCTGTTGTTGCAGAGGGATTGGTGTGTGGCATGTAAAGTTATTGATGGCAGTGACTAAAGTGGGGGTATAGATAAGTTTCTCCATGACAGGAGTACTACTCTCTTACTGTGAGGATGTCAAGTGAAAAAAGAATTGTGGAGGTCTGGAAGAAAGTCAGCATTCAAAGTACAAAGTGGGAAATCTGTCATTTGTGGGAGGAAAGGGGTCACTAGCTTGCCCCACCTCACTAAACTGGCATATTAATTCCTCTGTTCCCATGTTTGATCTTTTCTTTCTTCTCCTGTGTCTGTTTTAACTCCAAGACTCTTTGCGGTGGAAACACTCCATATTTTCTATTCAAGATGTTCAGTATCAATAGTATTTTACTTAAACAAGTGTTGTGTCTTTAGGGAGGGAAAGGATCAGTGCTGGAGGCAGTAGTGGTCATAAGAACTGTGTTTACTGGAACACTACAGACAGCTAACCGAACTAGGCCTCAGTAACTCCTCTCGTTATGAGATCTGAGCCTCTCCTTTCTAGAGAGCCTCTGGGAGCTATTCTTAATCTTGGATTAAGAGGGAATCTCAAAAAGATTCCTTCTGAGGATGGCTGCTGTTGCTTCAGCAGATGACCGAGGAAGCCAAAGGCATATTCCTAGGTGTTGTTCAGTCGCACAGTCGAGTCCGACTCTTCGCGACCCCATGGACCAAATCACGCTAGGCCCTCCTGTCTTCTGCTGTCCTCTGAAGTTTGCTCAGTTTCATGTTCGTTGCATCAATGACACTGTAGGGATATTTAAAATACCAGTAAACTCTTTGGAATGAGTTATGGGAAGCAGTGATCTTTTTACTGTGATGCAGTTCAAGTGTGGTGGGAGTGTTGCTCCCCTGAGATGGAAGATCATCAGATATTTTTCTGAGGTGAGGGATCATGGGAGAGCTGTGACTCCTTTTAAGAGAAGTGGGCATGGCACAGAACATGAAAAACCATGAAAAGTTTCTCAAACTTCAGGCACATATGAGCAAAGAGCAAAGAATTGGCCATTAAAACTCTCACTTCTGATTTGTGATGTTTCCTTTCCTAGAACCTTCTAGTCGGGGGAGGGGTCTGTTTATTGAAGCATGCTAGTGAATGGAGCTAAGCCCCTTTGCTTCTTCCCATAATATACTTTACATTTCTTTCAACATTTGACTGGCTAGCTTCTAATATCAGAGCCAAGAGAAATTGTTCTTCAAACAGCAGAGCTTCGCATAGTAACACGTGGGAGGAGTAGGATTAGCTCCTCATAGCTGTTGGCTTTGCTTTGCATGTAACAATCTGGCCTTGTGCATATTGGTTCCTATGGGGCTGCTTTTAAATACAATAAAGACATCTCAGAGAGCTCAGATCCTGAATGGTTCTCTCTCACTTTTTAAAAAAAGTTTTTTATTGCACAAATAATCACAAATGTTCTCTCTCACTTAAAGATCACCAGACCCTTCACCATCCCTGATATCTCTTGCATTTCCTTTGTGTGTGTGTGTTTATTCATTTGTTACTGAGTGTGGAAGAAAGCTTAAGCCTATGCCTCTATTTCTTCCCCAGTCAGGCTGCTGATTATGGGGGACTGTTGGGCAGAAGCTGCCCTGCCTGCCTGCCACTGTGTGCAAGCAAAATATCTTCTGTAGCATTACAAACTTCCAGATGGGGCCTGGAATCAGGGCTGGCCTGAGGTTTTTTTGCGCCCTAGGCAGGGCTACCTTCTGGCGCCCCCCCGGTTGCCAACCTCCCGCCTCTCCACCGCCGGCGCTCCCCAAGGCGAGGGAGGGCTCCCCTCCTCCTCTTCCTTCCCCCTCTTGCCTGCTGCCGGGGCACACCAGCAAGCCAGGGAAGGAGTGGGGGTTTAAACCCCTGTCCCTTCCGTCTGAGCGCCAGCTTGCCAGTGCACCCCACAGCTGCAGGGCCTGCTCGCAAGCCAGGGAAGGGGCGGGGGGGAGGTTGGCAGGGCTTTTGGTGGGGGCGGGGGGCTTTTGGCATCCCTAAGGGCCAGCGCATTCTAGGCGAATGCCTAGTTCAACTAGTGAGTGAGCCGGCCCTGCCTGGAGTTCTCCTAGAATTACAACTGATCTTCAGAGTACAGGAATATAGTTTCCTGGAGGAAATCACAGCTTTGGAGGGCAAACTCTATGGCATTGCATCCCAGCTAAGCTCTCTCCCCTTCCCAAACTCCACCATTCCCCAGTACTGCACCCAGACCTCCAGGAACTTTCCAAACCAGAGTTGGCAGCTGTCACTTGTCCTTGCATAGCAGGCACATTTCATTTCCACAGAACACCAAATTTGATCCAACACACACAAACACACCTCCTTTAGGACCAAACTAGATGATTTAGGCTTACCAAGCTTCTGCTAGTGGCAAGGGATCCTCCATCGCCAGGAGGCACTTCGCTGCTGCTGCTCAGCTGGGTGATGGGAGAGGAATGGGAAACCAAGGGAATGTCAGCAGCAGGGCTCTTTTTGTAGCAAGAACTCCTTTGCATATTAGGCGACACACCCCTAATGTAGCCAATCCTCCAAAAGCTTACAGGAGCCCTTGTAAGAATTGCTCTGTAAGCTCTTGGAGGATTGGCTACATTAGGGGTGTGTCACCTAATATGCAAAGGAGTTCCTGTCCCGATGTTTTGACATCACTCTGTGCCCAAATGTGATGTCAGCTTGATGCTGGGGATGTTCTGCCACTTAAGCAAAACTCTATGGTTAAACTATAGAAATGTCAAAGTGTCACCAGTGATGCACTGACATCACTTCCGAGCACATGGGAAGTGTTAAGTATGAGACTTAACGCAGGAGGTAAGTTCAAAAAGTGATTCAGCTTTATTAGCTCCAAGGTTTAGACCAGCTAAGGACTAGACCAGCTAGACAACAAGACAGTCAAAAACAGCGATTTATATACAGTTTAGGCTGTAGTAGCCACGCCCACAATAACAACAATTACCAATAATAATCTGTACATAATAGCCAATCACAACTCAAAGGTAAAGACCAATCATATTTCATTACATAACCAATCAGAGATGTTCCCTCCATAAACCCTTTGATTGGGCAATACTGTACAGCATTTCCGATCCGCATAATGAGCACCTACTCGACTTATGCTTGCACTTATGTCTCTGAAGACATAACAGGAAGTGACATCAGCACATTGCCAGTGATATCAGTGGGTCACTGGAGATGTCATCAAGTCACCAGTGATGGCCCCGCCCAGCAAAATAAGTCTCCCACTGGTTGTCTGGCAACATGGGGGGGATCTGATTTTAATACTAAAAGATGAAGCATGCAGTTCTTTTTCAGTTCTAACTTGCTGTCCAATTCCTGTTCTGACATACAGTCTGACGTACACGCAGGACCTGGAGATCTCCCAGAATTGCAACTGATCTCCAGACTGCAGAGATCAGTTCCCCTGGAGAAAATGGCTGCTTTGGAGGGTGGACTTTATGGCATTATACGCCTCTCCAAACCTCACCCTCCCCAGGCTCCATGCCTAAATCTTCAGAACTTTCCCAACATGGAACTGACAAATCTATTTGTTATGCATGTTCAGGTTCCACAATAAACCTTGTTTTGTACTTAAATTGTACTCTATAGAACTATACAATCACATTTTTAAAAAATAGCCAGTTGAAAACCAGATACCTCTGTTTATCTATGACATTCTTCTTTCTCACTGGATATAGCAATGGAGACAGTGTGACAGAAATGGTTGTCTTGACTATCAGAACTGTGAAGCAGTTAAATACTTGGTTATTAACAGTAGAATTTATAAAGATTTTTTTAAATAATACCACCAAAATATGATATGGAGTTCAATGAAATCAGAAGGTGAAACTTCACAACAATGATTATGGGAAATGACTGAAACAAAATGTCCTAGCTTTACTAGCCACTGTATTTTACTTGACCTGTACACTAAATGTTTCCCGTCACGTAAGCATCAAGAGATATTAGTAAAAAAAGCCTGAGGCTTCGACATTGCAAAAGGCTGCCTTTGAGAAGATAAAATTGTTGTAATGAACCCAGCCGTGTAAGAAATGGCCTTCAAAATAATGGAGATTAGAACAAAGTGTATTAAATGTGGGGTATTTTAGGAAACATTTTGTCAACTAGAAAAGTTTAGAAAAATCAGAAGCAGTAGAGAAAATGTAATATAATTATGGACTAAACAGAGTTTCATCAGTCCTTTTGGCTGACATTTATAGAGAAGATCACTGTTATAGGGATAAGCTTTGACGAGCTGCTTTCCCTGTCAGAAAAAGATGCTTTTGCTTTACTTAAACAAAGACTCTTGGATATTGAGTTGCAAGAATTATGTAGTCGTGCCTCTGGTAGATGTTCTCCCCTGAGTTTAGCAACATATTTTTTCTCCCTCAATGATCCATGTATTTGTAGAGCTTATATGTTAGCTTGTTTTAATGTATTGCCCTCCGCAGTACTTCAGGGGAGATTTTCAAAGCCTCACGGGCAGAGGCTATGTGATTGCGGAAGAAAGGAAGTAGAATGTATTGACCATGTCCTTTTGTATTGTGATTATTATGCTGACATTCGTGTTAAGTATTTAGATCGGTTGTTAATTGATTTAATAGGCCAATCTGATCATTATAAGTCCTTTTTTCTTCTTTCCTCAAATAATGCTGTAGCTATTGAAATAGTGGCAACTTTCTATATCTGGCTTCTAAAAAGCGAGTTATGTGTTAACTGTATTGAGTACTCCTTATGTGTCCTGGCACCCGGGAAGCGTGGAAATAGCCCAGAGGCGTGGCCAGAGACCCCTGTCCTGTCAGGTAGTCCTGCCATGATGGATGGAGTAGGGTGGGAGGATGGGCTTTGTGTCGCCTTGTGGCGTGTAGGGCGGGAGGTTGGGATCGTGGGATGTTGATTTATGCACCTGGAGTGTTCGGATGGAATGCGGAGGGCAAGCTCTGCAGGCTCTATCTCTGGTAGACTTAACACCCTGACCTTGGTGGAGACAGGCTGTGAGCTTCCTATCGCTTTCAAAGCTGCAGCTTGGCTGGTCACAATGGGGGCGGTGAGAACTTCATTAGTATAGTTATTTTCAGTTCTCATTCGCATATTAGGCACTCATTGGTGGAAGGGGGGTCCCCATTCACCCCCTTGCTGGTATAACTGCTTGCTTTGTGTAACCACGTTATTCTGAACAATGTATCTGCTCCAGTAACCTAATATTGCAGCTCTATAATAAAATGCTATTCTTGCTTCAATGAACAAGACCTGGCGTTTGGCTGACTAAGTTAGGGTCTCTGACAGTTTGTTCAGAATCCTTCAATTTTTGGGACTGGTCGGAAACCCGTGGCTCCAACATGAGTGGCGGTGAAGAAGACACTCTCCCGATCGAAGAAGAAAAGAAGGAGGACAAGAAACCTCCTGTACCCACGGAAGCCCCTGGCACATATGTACTGGTAACACGGGGCCAGGAGTACGACTTTGGAGGGCCCTACGGAGATCCATATGGGGCGGCCTACGGAGGGGTAACCACCCGAGTCAAGCAGCGACGAGATTGGGTGAAGCCCCTGGCGGAAACCCATGAGACGTGGTTTGCGACTCCGAGAGCTTCGGTGCGAGTGAGCCACATCGAGAGGTCGGTCCGCAGACTGACCACGGCTGAGGGGCTGGAAGACACCTGCCGAGACTCCGAGGGCCTGGAAAGCGCCGTGGTGAGATGGAGGTGGAGTGGTGAGCCGAGCCAAGATCGCCTGGTTCGCCTCCTAGATGAATCCCTCGCCTGCATTCCCCAGATGATCGCGGAGGGCATCAGAGAGGAGCGGGAGCGGCAACGGCGGGAGGAACCACCCGCCCAACCCCCTCAAGACCAGCGACAGGCGCCGGTTCCGGACCAACAGAATGTGCCGGCTCAACCCCCCGCTCAACCTGCGGGGCCGGGCCCACAAGGGCCGCCGGGGCAGCCACCCCCCCGACCATGGGGGTTCCTGCCACCGAAACCGGCGGAACTCCTGGATGCGGATTTTGATGGAGATCCAGAGAAGTTTCCTTTCTTCCTGGTGAGGGCCGAAAGATTTATCGAGACGTGGGGCCACCTGTTCCAACGCGAAGACCGAATGGTGGATGTCATAGCCTCGCACCTGAAAGATGCCGCGGCTGACTGGTATGTGGGGCTCCACCAGGCTGACGGGCGGGAGCTGAGGGAAATCGATACCTTCATGTGGGCCATGAAGGAACAATTCGAGGACGTGAACGCCAATAAGACAGCTAAAGCGGCCATCCGTGCCCTCAAGCAAGGCGGCAAGTCGGTGAGAGATTACACGGCTGACTTCCGCAGGTGTGCGGCCAAAACTCGAGGGTTGAGCGACGGGACTCTAGCGGACTACTACAAATTAGGACTCAACGCGGAGATTCGTCGTTCAGTCACCAAGACCCAAGATCCAGACACATTAACAGGCTGGATACAAGCGGCCATCACCATGGAAAACCGCTTAAAAACCATCAAACTGGATGATGCAGCAGTGATGAATAAAGGGGGCCAGTTGGGCCCTACGCCGGCTACGCGAGGGAAGAATCCACCGCCGAACCCGAGACCCAAGGACGGCACGAGAGAGCTCAGGATGAAGCAAGGTCTCTGCCTGAAATGCGGGGAAGGGGGCCACTTTGCGGCGAGCTGCCCAGGCTCCCCCGCATCGACCGGGACCGCCAAAGGAGTCAAGAAGAAGTTTGACACTTCCACCCCAAAACCGGTGGCGAAACCGAGAGGGGCGAAAACCTTACAAGCCAAGCCGCTCAGTGAGGCATCGGATTCGTCGGATGGCGAGACCGTGCAGCCGGGAAACAAGACGGACCTGCTGTAAATAGCGCTGAACAGCAGGTCCCGGACTCCCAAGCGCAGATCCCGGTGAGCAGACCTCCCTCTCTCTTCTTCCTCACAGTGACTTTGATGGACCCGGGTCTACTGACCCATGTGAGGGTGCGAGCTCTCATTGACTCTGGGTGTGGGAGAGATCTCATCAACCCCACACTAGTAACGGGACTGGGGGCAAAGGTAGTTAAGTTGACCGATCCCCTGATTTTCACGCAAATGGATGGCTCTACAATGAAAGAGCCTTGCAAATATGAGACTGTCCCCTTGCGTGTGGGAATTGGGCACCACTGGGAGGAGAGGCCTTTCGTCGTTACCCCTTCTGTCCGGTTTCCCCTAGTACTCGGAAGCGCGTGGTTCTTCGATCATGATCCACATGTATTATGGGGAGAGGGGAAAGTGAATTTCATTGCCAAGAAATGCCAGTCCCACCTGTGGAAACAGGAGTGGGGTGCCCCGATGGGGGGAGTCCTTGGTGACGGCGGGGGTGGCAGAAGCAGAACTAGAAATGATTCCATCAGAGTACCGCAATTTGGCTTCCGTCTTTGGGGAAGAGGAAGCCGATGAACTACCCCCCCATAGGAACTCTGACTGTACTATTGAAATTTTGCCGAATCAAAAGTTACCTAAAGGGAAGTTATATTCTATGAGCCCTTCGGAAAAGGTAGAATTGAGGAAATTTATCGACAAGAACTTAAGCAGGGGGTTTATAAGACCTGCCTCCTCCCCGTTCGCAGCTCCCGTTCTTTTTCGGAAAAAGAAGGACGGGGGGTTGCGGTTGTGCACTGACTATCGAGGCTTGAATGCAGTCTCCAACACGAACGCTTATCCCATGCCCCTGATCAAAGACTTGTTGGCTGCGGTGGCTGGGGGGAAGGTATTCTCGAAGCTAGATCTCAGAGATGCCTACTTCAGGGTGCGAATAAGGGAGGGGGATGAATTCAAAACGGCGTTTAATACACCCCTGGGTCAATTTGAATACTTAGTCATGCCCTTCGGTCTTCAGGGAGCGCCGGGAGTCTTCATGAACTTAATTAATGAGGTGCTCCACAAGTATTTATTCAAGGGGGTCCTTGTTTACCTTGATGACATACTTCTGTATTCCCCTGACCTAAAATCCCATGTGAAACTGGTGCGAGAAGTGTTACAAACGTTGCACAAGCATAAGCTCTTTGCTAAGCTGTCTAAATGTGAATTTCACAAGTCAGAGATCCCTTTCCTGGGCTACCACATATCGCAGAGGGGGATTGAGATGGACCCTGACAAAATAAAAGATGTGGTGGGGTGGGAGCCACCAAAGACTCGGAGGCAACTCCAAGGGTTCCTCGGATTCGCGAACTTTTACAGATCATTTCTCTCGAATTTTGCTCAAGTGGCTCTCCCCTTAACTGATCTGCTTAAAATGAAAGGGAAGTCCCCAGACTGCACTCGACCCGGAGCCAAGTTAGACTGGTCTCCGGACTGCCAACGTGCGTTTGACCAGTTAAAAGCTCTTTTTACGTCGGAGCCTGTGTTGGCTCATCCAAATGAACTTAAAAAATTCATTGTGCAAGTAGACGCTTCGGACGTTGCTATGGGAGGGGCGATCCTCCAAGAGGGGGATGATGGTAAACTGCACCCCCTTGCCTATGTTTCCAGAAAGTTTAATGATACTGAACGGAATTGGTCGGTGTGGGAGAAAGAAGTGGGATCGATCCGCTTAGCGTTGGCGACCTGGCGCCATTGGCTTGAGGGAGCGCGGGTTCCCTTCGAGGTGTGGACTGATCATAAAAACCTCGAGCTTCTCCACTCCCCTCGTTCCTTGAACGCCAAACAGCTGCGTTGGGCTGATTTCTTCTCCAAGTTCAATTTCACTCTACACCACTTCCCTGGGAAATCTAACTCGCTCGCTGACGCACTGTCACGCCTCCCACAGCATGACAGCAAGAGGGAGGAGATTCGGGACTCTGTTTTTACGCCTTCCCAGTTGGGAGGAGCTGTAACCACTCGGAAACAAGCCAAACGTTCCCCTTCGTCCCCGACCCCTCCCTCTAATGACTGGGTAGCGAAATTCTCTACAGCTATGTCTGACGCTGATAGGGAGGAGGTAAGGGGGGAGGAAGGTGTCACTCAAGATGTACATGGCTGCTGGATGAAGAATGGTAAAATGTTTGTTCCCAGCTCCCTTCAGGGGGAGGTGATGGGCTGGGCGCACGGCTCGAAACTGGCGGGGCACACGGGGTTTGTGAAATCCCTCCAGCTCTTACAGAGACAATTCTGGTGGCCTGGACTACGAAAGGACTTTTCGTTATTCACTTCTGCTTGCCAAATGTGCTTGATGAGCAAGCCCAGACCCGGTAAACCACCAGGAGCTCTACAACCCCTCCCCACGCCGGCTCGTCCATGGGAAGTGATCTCTATGGACTTTATTACTGACTTGCCCCCCAGTGGGGGGAATACTGTCATATGGGTAATAGTGGATCTGTTTACTAAGCAAGCCCATTTCGTTCCATTTGCCTCACTCCCCTCAGCCAAGAAGCTAGCCTCGGCGTTCTTGCAACACATAGTGAGACTCCACACTTTACCTGCTAAAGTAATCTCGGATAGGGGGGTGCAATTTGTTTCTCATTTCTGGGGTGAACTGATGTCACTGCTTGGGGTGGAGCGGGCGGTTAGCAGTGCGTACCACCCAGAAACTGATGGGCAGACTGAACGTGTGAACCAAACCCTTGAGCAGTACTTAAGGTGTTTTACAAACTTTCAGCAGGACAATTGGCACTCCCTTTTGCCTTTGGCTGAGTTCTGTTACAATAATACTCAGCACTCTTCTACTGGTATGTCTCCCTTTAAGGCGGTCCATGGATATGACGCCCCGCCTTTGCCATTTTTGGATTCTCCCAACCTCCCGGCGGGAGATGCTGGTGACTGGTGCAAACAACTGCAATCGGCGTGGTCGTCTTTAGCCAAGACCCTGGAGGATGCAAAGAATGCCTATAAGGCCCAGGCTGACAAGAAATGTAACTTGTCCTGGGTTCCTAAATGTGGGGAGTTTGCTTATTTGTCCACGCAGAATTTACGTGGTATTCAACCGAGCCGCAAACTCGGATGGAAATTTGTTGGACCTTTTGAGATTGTGAGAGTAATTAACAATGTGACTGTGGAACTTGCCTTGCCTAAATCTCTAAAGTCTGTTCATCCTGTCTTTCATGTAAGGCTTCTACGCCGGGCGCCTGAGGAGAACAAATGGAGACCGCGTCAACCCGCCCCGCCTCCGCTGATGGTGGGGGGGGAACCTCACTATGAAGTTTCACAGATACTGGACTCTAAAATTTCTCGCAATCGCTTGTTTTATCTGGTTGAATGGATTGATTTCGGGCCTGAACAAAGGGAATGGGTGCGGGCGGAAAATGTTCTGGCCCCTAGGCTGGTCCGGGCTTTTCACAAGCTGTACCCCCACAAGCCAAAGGGGTAGATTTATTTTCGAGAGGGCTGCATGTCAGGTAGTCCTGCCATGATGGATGGAGTAGGGTGGGAGGATGGGCTTTGTGTCGCCTTGTGGCGTGTAGGGCGGGAGGTTGGGATCGTGGGATGTTGATTTATGCACCTGGAGTGTTCGGATGGAATGCGGAGGGCGAGCTCTGCAGGCTCTATCTCTGGTAGACTTAACACCCTGACCTTGGTGGAGACAGGCTGTGAGCTTCCTATCGCTTTCAAAGCTGCAGCTTGGCTGGGAACAATGGGGGCGGTGAGAACTTCATTAGTATAGTTATTTTCAGTTCTCATTCGCATATTAGGCACTCATTGGTGGAAGGGGGGGTCCCCATTCACCCCCTTGCTGGTATAACTGCTTGCTTTGTGTAACCACGTTATTCTGAACAATGTATCTGCTCCAGTAACCTAATATTGCAGCTCTATAATAAAATGCTATTCTTGCTTCAATGAACAAGACCTGGCGTTTGGCTGACTAAGTTAGGGTCTCTGAGGGAACAGCACTCTGGGGACAGCCCTGGCGATGCCCCCTCCACTTCGGAGCAGCACTCACTGGGTGCAGTGATGGCCCGCCGCCAGGAAGCGGTGGCACGGGATCCGGGACCCCGGTGGCAAAGGAGGCTGGGGTGGAGGGAGCAGAAGCGGCGCAAGCGGGGCGAGCGAGGCCCGGCCCGCAGTGGGCGCAGCGGCCCGCTCAAGCAGCCGCACCCCATGGGAAGGGTGCGGCGGACAGCGTATGTCCAGCTCCCACCCTAGTGAGAACCTCAGGAGCCGGAAGGGCGGACATGGGCCTGGTGTCCTTCCCTTTGAAGGGAGGCGGGGCCTCGGGGCGGGAGGTGCCAAAGGGGGCGGCAGGTGTAATAAAAGAAGGAGGCAGGGATGCAGCCAGGGAGGAAGACTGGGCTGGCTGGGGCTAACCTGAAGAGCAGAGAGAGAGAGGGAAAAGACGCCCCAATGGCAAGAGTTCCCCTGTGCCAGAAGCCATACCCAGGGCGGGCAAGAGAGGTGATGGAACCCCTCTGGCAGTCCCACAGTCTGAGGCCGCCAGCCCTGCCTTCGGTAGAGCCCCCGCTACCGACCCCTTTTGGCTCCTCCGTCTGCCCAGGAGGGGCTATGGATCCACACCCCTGTGTGGTGTCCCGGCAACTGCCACTAGCGGGCGCCCTCCTACCGGGCGTGGAGGGTGTCACATTATGTCTTGTATTCTTCTTAGTGCATAATGTCAATAAAGGTGTTGTATATAATGATGGACTTATAGGATTATGCTGTTCAATGTATTTGTGTTACATGCTGTCAAGGTGCTTCTGACTTATGGCAACCCTATGAATTAATTACCTCCAAAACCTCCTGTTGTTAACAACCTTGCTCAGGTCTTGCAAACTGAGGGCCGAGGCTTCCTTTGGGTCAATTTATCTCATGTTGGGTCTTCCTCTTTTCCTGTTCCTTTTCCAGGGATTCCTGTCTTCTCATAATGTGACCAAAGTACAATAGCCTCGGTTTAGTCATTTTAGTTTCTAGGGAGAGTTCAAAGAGCTCTTGTTCAGTATTTACTGTGCTACAAATGTACATTGGTTTTATATTCCTAAAAGCGGTGGGTGGGTGGTGGTTGTTTTTTGAAAAAGAGGTGCCAGAACTCTCAAGAGGAAAATGAAGTTTTCAGTGTGTATACTGAAAACTCATGAACCTTTAAACATTTTTAAAAGAATTTTGTCGAAGAGGTTCTGGAACTCCATTATGGTGCGTTCCCCCAGAAAAAAAGCCCTGCCTAAAAGTGTCTTGATTTCTTCTGAGGAACCCTGGTAATTATCATTTGGATGGTCTTCAAAATTCCTTGTTAGAGTTTCCTACTCCTTGAAGTTTAAGTTGCTTCCACACTAGAACTCTTTAGCCCTGTTGAGACTTTGCTTTTTTACAGTTGGCGAGAAGCAGCAATAAAGTGGTGATTTCATACAGCGATGTCAGTATGATCCTAAGCAGTTACACCCTTCTAAGCCCACTGAAGTCTGCTCAGGATGGCACTGTTAATGTATAAGAGTAGGTATAGAACAGACAAAGGAGATATTTGTTTATTTATTTACTCAATGAGTAATTAAATTGTGGGTTTCATTGCCAATGGATGGCCATGAGCACAGATGGCTTTAAAAAGGGCTTAGACAGATTCATGGATTATGGGTCCATCATTAGGTACTAGCCTTGGTGAGTAAAGAGAGCTTCCATACTCAGAGGCCATAAACATCTGGAACCAGGGCTCTTTTTGTAACAGGAACTTCTTTGCATATCAGGGAACATACCCCTAATCTAGCCAATCCTCCAAGAGCTTACAGAGCTCTTCTTACAGGGGCTACTGTAAGCTCTAGGAGGAATGGCTACATTAGGGGTCTGTCGCCTAATATGCAAAGGAGTTCCTGCTACAAAAAGAGCCCTGTCTGGAACCCAGTGCTAGGAGTAAGGCCTTGGCCTCTGTGTCCTCTCTGTTGGCTCTCCAAGGTTGGCCCGTGTGAAAAAACTTCTGGACTAGATGGACCACAGATCTGATCAAGCACCGCTCTTATGTTCTTTATGTAGTATTGTAAACACCATAACAATCTGGTGATGCTCATGGAAAAGATTCTCCCATATGTTTATTCAGCAGCAAGCCATGTTCACCAGAGGTCTTTACTTTCTCCTGCAACAGTCCCTTCAAAAGTAAAGGGCAAGAAGAAAACTGTATGTGGCTGTCCTCAGGCTGCCCCATGAAGCCTAGGTGGTATTGAGACATTCTGAATGGCCTGGCCAGGTAAAAAGACAGCTGGGTTGAGAGGGATGACAGGACACCATTGGGAGGGCAGGGCCTGTTCCAATGGAACGGGGGATTCAGCCTAAAGGAGGCCACAAGGGAGGAAGTAGGACATCCATCTCAGAGGAAGGGAGGTTCTTGAGGAGATGGAAGGTGAGAAGGAGGAAGAGGATGGAGGGGCCATGGCCTGGAGAGGTGTGGAGATGGGTGCAGCAGCTGGGAAGGAAGCAATGGTGCCAATAAGAACAAGGAAGTAGCCACTGGAACAGCCCCTACCAGCAATCTCTGTGAAGTGACAGGCAGGTAGAATTATCAGGTGACAGGAGTCAAAGAGGGAATGGAACGCTGGCCAAAGTACATGGAGGTGTGAGAAGGGCACCATGGAAAAGGCTGCTAAGAGAGTGGTGCATCAGAAGGAAGGCCTAGGAGGATCCCCAGGGGCTGTCCCTAGTAAAACAGCAATTGATAATTAATTTTTCTTTTATTGCAATTGCAATCTGAAAAAAATGAGCAATTGCCCTGGCTGCAAAGAAGAAACCCTACTCTTCAAGAGAACAGGAACAGGAAAGAGGTTTCAGGAATGCCATGGCCGAACAGGAAGCAAAGAGTCAAAGTGACAGAAAGTGAAATCTGAAATTCGTTGACAAGGACAAGGAACAAAATCAAAGGGAAACTTCAGGCATACTTTGCTAGTACTCACTAGAATTGCAGTTGTATTAAGGACAAAAAACCCCAATACACATCAGGTCTCAGAAAAGATGAGAAAACAGTACAACCACTAGAATACAACGGGTATCAATCATTTTGTCTGGATTATCTGTGAAAGCACGATGTCCATACTAGATTACACACTTGTGGAAACAAGCCTAAGATTTCCAAGGACCATGGCTTAGTGGCAGAGCACCTTCTTTGCATGCAGAAAACCCCAGGTTCAGTCCCTTGCATCTTCAGCTATAGAAATTCAAGAGTCTTCCCCAAGTAGCTGTAGCTCTCCGAGGTCTCAGATAAAGGGCTTTCCTGGCCAGTGAACCAGTTTAAGAACAAAGATGGACTTTGCTAATCCAAAGTGATTCATAGAAATAACAAACATTGGGGTTTGCATTGAACATGCCATCAGCTGCCAAGAAAAAAAATCTATTAAACATTTGTCTTTTGTAGTACAGAAAGAGAACAACAGAAACATGTGAGAGTGCTTAAAAATTGACAATATAGCATTTTATGAGCATTGTCCTATATTTTGTTTATTTCATGCAGTGGATATAAAAATATTCAGCGTCTGAGTATACACTGCAATGTACAATACATTAGAAGCAGGACCCTGGAAAACCACAGGACACAAACACAAACACATTTAAGACTGAAGAATACATGAGCTTTGCAACTGCAACAGATTAAAAATGAAGTTTTATCACTTTTTTCCTAGTTCTCCCAGTCAATCTTACTCCGCTTTTTGAGCAAGAATTAACTGAAGCTGAGGTGTTTTAAATATGCCATAAGGCCCAGAGGCAGCTCCATCTTGCTTCTCTTTGTGAGTGGGGGAAAACCTGTAATCATAGGCAGAAATGTTCAGGGAGATCCAGGAAGCTAAACCACCTTCCTTTATGTTTCTTGGGGTAGAAGGATATTGCCCTTTCTTATCGAACCAGTGATTCCATCTTCTTGAAGCAGAAAGTTAAGTCACTGGCTCTTAATCACAGGAACATAAAAATGCCACAGTTCAGGCCAGGAGATTGCTAACTTACAGCTTCCAGATGAATGCTCCCTCCCACAGATGAGCAATTCCTGTGACTTGGGCACACATGGAAATGTGATTCATGAATGGTATCTGTTTTACTCCAGGGGCCTCATGAACTGCAACCAGAATTCTGAAGGATGTCCATTCACAAGAATGTAGGGGAGCAGATTATGTGCATGAGCCATTCACACCCTCTATCTCATGTTGCACAAAATCATCCTTATGCTTTTAACGACAATAAAAGAATATCATAAACAGAAGGTGTAATTAACACCTGATAGGAAGAAAAAATGAAAAGAGAGAAAGAAAATGTACACGTGGATTAATCTGTACTTGCCGTTAGCCACCTTGGAGCACAAGATATAAGTAAACAAATGCTACACCCCACCAGAGTGAATCCACAACAGCGACACTCAAATCAGTACAACTAAATGATAACCAAAGGGAATTAGCTGTAGGAATGTGTTTTTCATCATGCTTGCCTGAATTTAAATTGTGAATTTCTCAGGATTGGGGCTTATTGGTCTCTTCAATTAACTGAAGGGTTGTCACCTGGGAGATGGCAAAGTCTTGTTCTGTGCTGCTCCAACACTGGCTTGGAGGAGGGTAAATTCTGATTGAACTTCCTACCAACAGGAGTGGTTTGATGGTAGAACCAGTCAGTGGTGGGGAGGTCTTCAAGGTGGAAGTCTTCAAGCAGAAGCTGGACAGCTATCTGTTGGAAAGATTCTTGCTTATGATTTTCTGCACTGAGCAGGGGGTTGAACTGGATGGCCCACAAGGCTTCAGCCGACTCTAGAACTCTCTGACTACATAGCTGCAAAACAAATGTAAGTTGCCAGTCTGCAGTGTTGCTTTCAAGATGGGCAGGGTGATGCCTCTCCAAGGAATGCAGTCACAAGGGTTAAGCACATGGACAGGACAAAAGTGATGCCAATCTGCAGGAAAATTGGGTTGATGTGTAGGAAGAACAATCAGAGCCAAGCCAAAGCAAAGTGAGCGTTTCAGACTGTTGGGGAGACCTGGGTGTGGGGCTGCCTGCCAACTTCCAGGTACTGTTGCCTGCTACCACCCTAAACGGCAGCAGGCAATTTTTTAAAGAATAGCACATGGACTTCTTACTGGAAATGACATGGGGTAGATCTAGGAACTTCCAGGAACTCTATGGTTTTACCTTTGTAACTTCCATTTTTTTTAAGCCACAAGTGATGTAGTGCTGCATGCAACACGGCACCCCCATGGCTCTGCCCACAACCCTCCTTTCAGGTGCCAGGCATTGCCTGGCAGCCTTACTTGACTGTTAGGAGCTGAGGAAACAGGCCTGAAAGTAGGCAGAGGCCACCCAGAGCTTTTCTTCTGGGGGGGATGCACCAGAACTGAGTTCTGGAACCTCTTCAACAAAATTCTGTTAAAAATGTTTAAAAGTTCATGAGTTTTCATTATAAACTTCATTTCTTTCTTGAGAGTTCTGGCACCTCCTTTTTTTTAAAAAAAAAGGCCTTGAGGCCACCTATAGCTGAAGCAATTATAATATGTTGCCCAGACAACAGCCAGAATCTGAGCTGGAAGTTTATTTTTAGTCAGGGACAGGAAAGAACAAGGGGTAAGTTTGAAGAAGGAATTACAAGATGGCCAGACCATGTTTATAACACACCTGTCTACAAGCTTGTATTATACATATGATCCCATGAGTCATGAAAGAATAATTTCTATTTTGCTTCTGAAATTACATCAATAATCAATGCCATGGTTAGGGTTACCAACATCCCTTCTGGAAATTTGGGGGTGGTGCCTGGGGAGGGTGCAGTTTGGGAAGGGGAGGGAGGTCAGCAGAGATGTGATGGCACAGAGGTTGCCTTACAGAGCACCATTTCTTCCAGGAGAACTGATCTTTGGAGTCTGGAGATAAGATGTAATTCCAAGAGAATTCCAGATCCCACCTTAGGGTCGTCAGTTGATGTCCGGCAGCTCCCAGGAAGACCAAGGAGGGCGGGACTTAGCCAAATGGTGGCCATCAATGCCTCACCATTACTTCTGGCTGCATAACCAGAAGTGACATTACCATGTTATGGGACACTCTATGATTCACTCAAAACCCTATGGTAAAACTGATAGCTTTTCAGGTGAATCCTAGAGCATACAGTGGCATGGTGATATTACATACAGATAAGCATTCAGCAGTGACGTGGAACTGTCAATGGATGTCATTTCGCTCTCCCAATTTTTTTCCTGCCACCTATTGCATGGCCTGCCCATCCCACCTTGAGGTTGTTCACCCTAATCATGGTAATGGTTCTGCAACCCTGACAACTCCCCAGTAGCTTCTGGGCTCTGAAAATGTGTGCTCATTTCTTCTCCCCTTCCCCCCAGTGCTTAATCCTTGTTAGCAGCAGGCATCTGGTTCAGGGGTTTGAACCAGCATCTGAAACATACTGGGATTCTGGAAGACTAAATATGTGGGACTTTTCACTGTGCATCTTTCGTAGTCTTCTTATGAGGTCATGTACTAGTTACAACCTTGCAACTGCATGTTTAATCTTCTTTCACTTTCTTAAACTTTGTCTGTGAACCCAGGCTCCACATTTTTTGCAGAAAAAGCCATCAAGGAGCATGCAATCAGTTTGGGAAACCGTTTCTGTGCAATTATGTTCCTCTCTGAAATTATTATGCTTTGCTTGAGTGGCATATCTCTGCCCACGTAACTTCTCAGCAAGGTCGGTATCATGCACACAAGCTGTCAATGCAGTATTACATCCCGCCCACCCGTACCCTCTGCTGCTGCTGGAATGGCTTTCTAGCAGATCAGACTTAAATGCTCAGCACGCACACAGCTAGCATGAGTTGTTGACAGGCACAGGGAGGGCAAGATTTTAACATTGTTGGCTGGTTCCTGTGGCTGTGTCAAGCAGAGTTGAGTTGACACGAGGCATCCCATCTACTGTAATCAGGACCAGATGAAGAGCTGTCACCTCCGCAGAGGGATCCATATGTCTGAAACTGAAATGGAACATTGCAGTCCCCAGACTAGCTTTGTTCAAGAGGATGTGTGCTGTGAAGAACGGTTGCTGAGTAATCAGGTGCTTAAAGTGAGCAAGCTGTTAAAATAGAAGCTAGAGCACAAAGAGGTAATGTTGTCATCCCTGCTTCTTCCCCCTGCATTTGCCACTTAGAAAGAAATAATATCAGACAGTGGAAAGCCATACTTTAAGGCTGAATATGAAGCCTCAAAGATAACTGATACCTTAAGGCCTTGGAATATTACACACCGGTGACATTTACACAAGCTCGGGTGCTACACCACTCACCATTGCTGTGATGATTGTGGAAGATATTTTTTTAAAAACATGACTGCTAAGCATTACTGCTACTTTGTAACACCCCTATTCCGTGGTGAGTGTCTCTCTGGTTTTCCTTGTTGTGAGGTGAGTGGGAAGGAGGACCCAGTGTGGTGTGCAGCTTAGGCCTGGGATTGACAGTCTCCACGGAGGGTTTTTTCACATGGAGATTTTCCTACAGTTTGGGTGCTGAACTGCAGCATTTTTTCCCCCTCAGCTTCCTTACTTCCTTGTTGAGCCAGTTTGGTGCAGTGGTTAAGTGGGCGGACTCTAATCTGGGAGAACCGGATTTGATTCCCCACTCCTCCACTTTCACTTGGCTGGATGACCTTGGGCAAGCCATAGTTCTGGCACAGCCGTTCTTGAAAAAAGAGCAGTTTCTGTCAAGAGCTCTCTCAGCCCCACCTATCTCACAGGGTGTCTGTTGTGGGAAGGGAGAGGAGTTTGTAAGCCGCTCTGAGATACCTTTGGGTAGTGAAGGGCGGGGCATAAATCCAATCTCTTCTTCTTCTTTTGTTGCCTTCTGAAATATACTGGGTTCAGACGCGTTCAAGTGATCAGCTCATATTTTATTAGTGATTCAGCAAGAGAAAGAAAACTGGAAATCCCTGGCTGAAGCCGGGTATTTATGCCTGAAAAAGGTTACACCCAAAACACACCCCACTCCCAACGATAGGCTATTTGCACTCTATTGTTTCCTACCTGGTTTACTCCAGGATCCCTGTCTCCCTACTGGCCCATTCTAGGATCCTAGCAATCTATTGTCATGCATCCCAAGCTAAGTCCTTTTTGCCAGTACAGTTCAGGCTCAATACATAACACCTTCCCCATGGGTTTCCTTGTCATTTCTCCATGCCTTCTTAAAGTGGATCAAAGGTAGTTTGAAAATGCACAGTGAAATGACGAGGAAGCCACAGAAAGACAACAAACAGAAAACGGGGGGCACGAGGAAGCTTGGAGAAAACTGCTGCTGTGGGTGCTTGAGTGATCTCAGATGTTCTTGGGTGGACAGGCAGGTTGTTAGGAGGACAAAATAAAGGAAATGAATGCTTCTCTGAGCTCCTTGAAAAGAGGGTAGGAGAAAGGAACAACAAAGAGTGACTACCAATGGCATGCACAGAGTACTCTGTGATTGACTAACTGGAATGGTGACTTCTAGAGAGGATGGTTCTCCCTGAGAACACTTTGTCTCCAGCTGACAACCACATTATCTAAGAAGTATTTGCAAAATATGGAATGTGAATTATGTAAACGGCTTCTGTTCCTTGAATGTGACGGCTGTTCCAAGATGTTTACTGTGAGTACTTGAGGCAGTGACTTGGAGCACTGCTGAAAGAGCCTGCAGAAATAAAGCCCCTGCAAGATGCAAGCAGCAGTAGTCTCTAATGTTTCTAATGAAGTAGGTTCTTGGCTCTGAACGCTCACACTGCAACATATTAAGGTGCTGGCAGGTTCTTTGTTTGAAGCAGCTGCATGAAAATGTAATGCAACACTAATAAATGCCTAACAGTTTTATGGCCAGTTCTTCTTATAGTCCCGTTGTTAAGTCGCTTACAATGGAATTCATTGTAAGGGCAGTAGTTTGGCTTGCTAACTAGGGTTCTCACTCTAGGTGGGGCCTGGAATTCTCTCAGAATCACACATGTGATCTTTAGCCTAAAGAGGTCAATTCCTCTGGAAGAAACAGCTGTTTCAGGCCATGGATGCTGTGACTTCCTCCCCAGGCATTGCCTCCAAAATCTCCAGGACTTTCCCAAGCCAAAGGTAGCAACCCTAGGGGAGCTTGTATACTAGAACCAACCAGTCAGATATAAATATATTTATTAATATTCCACCTTTCTTTTCAAAAAGAACACTTATGGTTACATCCTAATAAAATATGAATATCCAACAGTTAATGTGTTCATAGACTCCAGTTGTGTACAGAGAAGTGTTTGGAAACTTCATTTGGCAAAGGCCAGGTTGTTGACAGTAGTTGATCTTTGAGACTATATCCATCCAGTCTTGTTCCACCTTCACTGGCTCCCAGTTTGCTTTTGGGCTGAACTCAAGGTGCTTCTTACCTTTAAAGCCCTACTATGTTTTGAGGCTAGAATGCCTTCTTCCCATATGAACCTACCCATCCATTCTGGACATCTTTGTAGGTTCTGCTGCTTCAGGTACCCTGCTCGTGAGGCCAGTTGGGTGGGAGGGCCTTTCAGTTGTTGTGATGCCAGAAGTTTCATTCCCCACTTTGCAAAATCAAACCTGTGATTCTTTAGTTCTGTGCCACTTTGTTTTCATGTCACCAATTTTTTTGGTATATGTAAAATGTATGCATTTTCCAATCAAATTCATGTATTGATAAAACAGCATTATACTTATAAATTACTAACAAATGACATGCATGCCCTATATAGGCAGTGCTACTTCAGTTGCATATAAAAGCCACTTATCAGGCATACACAGCAGAAACAACTTAATAAAACCAATGGTGAAAACCAGAGTATCAAAAATTATAGCGCGTAACTGTAAATGAATAGAAAATAGAATAGGGGACATTCGCTCATCTGCAGCCTGGACCTAATCAAAAGGATGCTGTCCAAGCACGCCCAAGAAGACATATAAAGGCTAGCAGGGGCCTCTATTCCCCCCATTAGCAAAATATGCTGTCTATAACGGCCATTAGAGACAGAGTAATAACTATATCTAGAGGAGGGAATGGAGTATGTTTGTTAGACGTCTACCCTGTTGAAAAGCCAGGGGTATGATTTTGGGGAAGGAACAGACAGTGATGGCCCTAACACAGAGACTAGGGAACAAAATTCAAGTCCAGTGGCACCTTAAAGACCAGCAAAGTTTTATTCAAGGTATAAGCTTTTGTGTATACACACCCTTCTTCAGATATAGTGAAATGAATGCCCTTGTAACATCTAGGTGAGAGACTAAAGGTGAGGACTCCTGTAGTTTTGGCCTAGCGGGAGCATTACTTTACGGGCTGGTAGGCCTCTGTGGCAGAGGTCCAGAAAAAGCCTTTGACTGAATAATGAAGGATGGCTGGTGGTTGTTTTTACGAATCAGGCTGGTGTAGCGCGGGATGTGGAATGGCAGGGTATAGCCCAGTCTCATCAGATCTCAGAAGTTAAGCAGGGTTGGTACTTGGGAGACCGCCATGGAAGACTCTGCAGAGGAAGGCGATGACAAACCACCTCTGCTTCTCACTTGCCTTGAAAGCCCCTTGCCAGGGTCACCATAAGTCAGTTCCAATTTAATGGCATAGCACATATGTATATGTTGTACTGGTTAGAGTGTTAGATGGGGTCAGAAAGAACTGGGCTTGAATCCCCCACTCTGCCATGTAAAAGCTGTCTGGGTGACCTTGCGCCAGTCATACACTCTCAGCCTAACCTACTTCTCAAGGTTGTTGTGAGGATGGAAGGGAGGAGAGGAGAATGATGTAAGCTGTTTGAGGTCTGCACTCGGGAGAAAGGGAGGGCATAAATGCAGTACAGAAACAATTCACTTTTTGAGCTTCCCAGAGCTGGTCTTGAGAAAGTTAGCATATACATTTTCTAAAGAAACGAAATAAACAAAGGCAGGTTTTGTAATATAACTCTAATTTGTAATTATGATATTACCCTACTTGCTGGTCTTGAGACTTACATGGATACCAAGACTCCACAGGGGTGGGGAATTGATTATCTGCTCCCCCTAACCACATTGATCTGACTTTCTTTCAGATTTTCCTGCTGATATGGTCTGCACTTCTTTCAATGCCCTGGGTGACCCCTGCAATGATTGGGGCAAGTGACAGGATTGCTCCTAGGCACCCTCTCTCTGATCTAAGAGCCTGGGCAGCTCTTGCTGAGGGGCTGGGGATGATAAAAAGACAAGGGAGGTGTCTAAACAGATTAGGGTTGCCAAGTCCCCCCAGCACATGGGGGATCCCCTGGTTTCTGGCACCCCCCCCCCGGCAGTGGAGAATTACGCCCCCCAAACAGGCAAGAAGCAGAAAACAAACACAACTTGCTTACTTCCTCTAGAAGAGACATGGGCATGTTGGTTACATGGGGGGGAAGCAACACTTTGATTTGGGGGCAAAACAGTATGGTAGAATTAGCTTCAAACTAGAGAGTTTTGCCTGAAAACCAGAGTGTTCCCCCCCCCGATGTCATCAATGCGCTTACATCCCTTCTGGGTAACATAAGCACATCGTGTTGTTCCAGCTCCCAGTAACTTCCCCCCCATCCCCTGCCTGCTAGTCCTAGGTACCTGGCAACTCTAAGACAGAGAGTGATGAACCCGACAAGGCACAGGCTAGAGCTTATTTTAAAGCCTACCGCATGGCACCCCTGGCAGCAAAGAACAATATGCCACATTGCATCCACACAGTGTAGACCTGCAGAACTCTTCCAGGTGGTCAGGGGCCTATTGAGTTCTGGCCTACAGGTGGAGGTGGACTGCTCTGCAGCCCTCTGCTCTCATTTTTCTAAACGCTTTGTGGATGAAATCTCTCACATCTGCTCCAACTTGGGCTCTGTATTAGCCGTGACAGGATTGGATGGGCCCAGGATGCCAGTTCGTTCAGTTGTGTGGGATACCTTTCAGCTTGTTCAGTCTGAAGATGTGGACAGGATACTTGGAAGTTTGGGATCTACCACCTGCTTGTATGATTCTTGCCCCTCTTGGCTACTTAAATCTGCCAGGGGGGATTGCTGGTGGACTGGATAGGGGATATTGTAAATGTTTCCCTGAGTGGGTGGTCACCCCTGCCTTGAAGCAGCCAGTGATGTGTCTACTCCTAAAGAAACCTACTCTGGACTCAGGAGAGTTGAATCGAATGTACTATTCTTGAGCAAGGTGATTGAATAAGTGGTGGCGCCTGAAAGAAGCAGATTGTTTGGATCCATTCCAATCTGACTGAAATGGCCTTGGTTACCCTGGTGGATGACCTGATGCAGGAGATGGACAGGGAGAGTGCACCTTGGTTAATTCTCCCGGTCACCTCAGCGGTTTTTGATACCAGTGATCATGGTATCCTTCTGAACTTGACTGCCTTTTGAAGTTGGGAGTGTTCTGGCCCAGGAAGTGGGATATCTCCTGTTCTAGATGGGGCTGCAGTCCTCTTAAAGGAGCAAGTTTGTAGTTTGGGACTGATGCTGAATCCAGGCCTCCTGTTGGATAAACAGGTGACAGCAGTGGCCAGGGGTGCCTTTCACCAGCTTTGGCTGGTGAGTCAACTGTGGCCCTTGCTGGGTGGGAAAGGTCTTGCCACCGTGGTGCATGCCCTGGTAACATCTAGGTTAGATTACTGTGAGGCTAAAATGGAGAAAAAAAACATTGTAAGATGCTTTGGATCCACACTGGAGAGAAAGGCAGGATACAAGTAAAGTGAATTTTAAAATACATATTCTGGGAAACCCTGTTATTTATGTCACACCAGATGGATATTTTGTGTATATGTGCTTGCATGCCTGGAAATCATGGTGACTTCTGGTGACTCCTAGTGGGGTTTGGATATTTCAGAGAGGTGGCTTGATAGCCTGCCTCTGCATCCTGAGCCCTGGTATTCCTTGGCGGTCTCTCTTTCAACTACTTGCCAGGGTTGGCCCTGCTTAGCTTCTGAGATCTGATGAGATCGGGCTTGTCCGAGGTAGCCAGGTCAGGGCACACAAGATGGATTCTTACATCTCTGCAAGAAGGAAGGTTTTCATTGTTTCAGTAATATAAATACTGAATTTATTTTCCACCTAATTCAAACAGTAGGACTCATTAGGATTAATTCTGTTTTAAAACAAGACACGGAGTGTTGTTATTTTTAAAAATAAATTGAAATCTGATCATGTAATAGGGCCACAACAAGATATGCCTGGGAAACCATGCAACCCCTGAACGGCAGTTTTGTTGAGGCTGTTTTAACCAGTTGGAAGACTACTGGAGTAGAGAAGAAATTAAAACCTACCAGCAAAAAAATGAAATGCAAACTGGTCTTACTGCTTCTTAGGCCAACTGGGCAAGAGGCCTGGAGCATTAATATTCCAGAGGAAAGAAAAAGGATTTTCTCTTTTTTGAAAAGAGTCCAGATAACCTTAACGTAGTCTTTGGGGGGATGCTTAGAATGATGTTTGGATAGCCTCCGCATTATCACTCCTTTGAACAATAAACTCGATGGTCCTCTGCCTGTCAGCAGGGTAGTGAAGCAGAGCCAACTACAGACAAGGAAGGGTTTTCTGCATACCCAAGGGAATCCCCAGACATGCAGAAAGATATTGGTTTTTGAATTAAAAAAAGAACAACTAACCCACTCATCCCCTCAAAATGACCTGCTGAGAACAATATGCTTATTGTTTTTAGTTCTGTTTTTAGACTTCTGGCTGGTTCTACGGCCCTATTGCATTGTTGATTGAATGTCTCATCTGTTGATATGACTCATTCTGTGTAATCCGCCTTGAGTCCAAGTGAAAAATGCAGACTATAAATAATGTAAATAAAATAAATACTATTATTGGTACCCAAGGGCATTGAATGTTAAAGAGGGGAAGAAAAAGGACCATGAAGGGACAGAGGAGAAACTGGCCTACCCAAGCCCCTAACCATTTAGAATATTCCAGTGAATGTAAAGCACACACATACAGATTCCCATACAGAACAAATTTAGAGCCCCGTGGCATTTTTAAGACCAACAAGCGTTAATTCAAGTATTTCACAAAGTGTGCCTTGCTCACAAAAGCTCATATCTTGAATAAACCATTGTTGGTCTTAAAGGTGCTCCCGGACGCTAAACTTGTTCTGCTGCTTCAGACCAACACGGCTGACCACCTGGATCGACATTCCCACACACTAAGCTTTTATTAAAGGGATGTAACATTCCCCCCCCCGCCCCGGTCTGTTGGCAACCCTACAAGTTATGCCTCTTAGTCATCATAACGATGGGCACATTGCTGCTTTAAGAAGGAAAATGCAAAACTTGGTCGACTATTTTGTACACCAAAGAACAACATATATAAGACCAAATCTTCCTGAAGTCAGCTCCTGGCTGTTACTTAATTATTAACATAGCTGCATTTACAGCAAGGGGGGTTGGGGAAGCAATTTTTCACCACGCTTCAGACTTTGCCCTGTGTGCCTGAAACAAGCCAAAGTCAATATATGTCCGGCTGTTCGGAAAGTGTCACCAGGATTTGTTTGATGACTACTATCTGTGCTGCTAATTTATTTTTGCAGGCTTTTCTCAAGTCTATCACAGTGGGAGCTTGGGAACGCTATTTTATTGCCCTTGCAGGTGGCCAGCCTGGCTACAAATAGGATGAGGAACTTTTCAGGCTCCTTCTGCAACATAATTTAGGCTGTATTCCTTTGCACACTTACTTTGGGAGTACGATCCATTAAGTGCAGTGAGGCTTAGCTTCCAAATAAGTATATAAACAACCTGACCTGGGTGGCCTAGGTTATCACAATCCCATCAGATTTTGGAAGCTAAGCAAAGGTCGCCCCTGGTTCGTACTTGGAAGGGAGACCAAAAAGCAAGTCCAGGCCAGGGCTGTGACTCAGAGACAGGCAATGGCAACACCACCTCTGAACACCCTGTGCCTTGAAAACCCTACGGGATCCCATCAGTTGGCTGCCACTCTGATGTTTCTACCCACAAGTTTCTACCCACAAGTATACAATTGTGCTCAAAATTCTCATTTTGCCTTCAGCTACTTCAGTGAGTTTACCGTATGGCAGTAAGCTAGGGATCCATTTGCCCTGAAGAGCAGCTTCAACTGGTATTTGTTCACTGCTTCTGCACTGTTTTGCCAAGGGTACAATCCATCAGAAGGTTCTTCTGCAGTAGTCCCATTAAAATGAATTAGTTGTGCACATGGATAACAGAGTGTGGGCTTAGTCCAGTGATCTCGAACATGGCGTGCATGGGCATAGGTTCCTGGTGCCCAGCTGCAGCTTCCCCAAGACACCTCTACCTGCAAAGTAGAACCAATCTTTGCTTTACTCCACCTCACTGAAGCAGGAGCTATTTCAGAAGACCCTAAGAAGCACCATCTTTAGGTCCAGAGAGGAGCACTCATTTCGAAACAGCTGCCTTCATTAGAGGAGGATGCTTGGCTTGGCTTTAGCATTGCCAACTGGTTTGGGAAATTCCTGGAGATTTGTGGGTAGAATCTTAGGAGGGTTAGGGCTTGGGGAGGGGAGGAAATTCAGCAGGGTGTAATGCCATGGAGTCTGCCTTTCAAAGCTGCTGCTTTCTCCAGAGAAACTGATTTCTGTCATCCGGAGCTCAGCTGTAATTCCAAGAGACCTCCAGGCCCCATCTGAAGGTTGGCAAGCCTGTTTGGCTTGGAACTTCCTAACATTTTGTGGAGGCTCCCAATGTTTTATAATTGGACCTAGTTGCCATGGCAGCCATTCTGTGATGGTGCCCACTAACAGGTTTTAAAATTCCCAAAGTGCCCGCAGGTTCAACAAAGCTGGAGCCTCTTGCCCGTGGTCTTTTAAGCTGCAGTGTAAGTGCTGGACTGAGTGCTCTTTTACAGACTCTGAATATCTGTAGGACAGCATTGTCAACGAAAAGATTTACCACCTTGGTTAAGCCCAGTGTCACAGAAGAGTGGCGTTTGGACATGCTTTGTGATTCATAGGGTTGCGAATTCTGGGTTGGGAAATTCCTGGGGATTTGGGGGGTGCAGCCTAGGGAGGGTGGGGTTTGGGGAGAGGAGGGACTTCAGGAGGGTGTAATGGCCAGAGAGTCCGCTGTCCAAAGCAGGCTTTTTCTCCAGGGGAATTAAACTCTGTAGTCTGGAGACAAGTTGTAATTCCAGGAGATCTCCAGGCCCTACCTGGGGATTGGCCACCCTACAAGTTGTGGACATGGCCCAGGAATGAGATGAAAAGAAGGCAGCTGTCATGCTGGTGCTTTCTTTTTTATATTGTACTCAGTGCATCTCATGAAGTGGGCTGAAGTCCAGGGGAGCTTCTGCTACAGTAATAGCACCACCCTAAGTAGAGCTCAATGGACTTAGAAGGGCATAACTTTGCTTAGGAATATTCTGCAACTGTCTTTAAGGTGCTGCTGGACTCATCTTTTGTTCTTGCTGCAACAAACTAACATGGCTAGTCCATAGGGAATTTTTCACCTTCGATGAACTCCTTCTCTTCTGCCTCAGGTATTCTCTGCTGTCATTTAATTTAACAATGTTGTCACTTTATTTCTGGCCCTCATAAAAGAGGAGGTTTTTTTGCATTTAAGCAATTTAAGATTCCCCAGGCGGCCGGCCGTATAACTGATTTTTTCCCCCAGACCCTGATGCAATTGTGCTTAAGTGAGGCTATACGAGGAAGTCAGGGAAGAACAGGTTTGACTCCTTTGTTGCCCAGAAAATGCAAAGAGCAAACTTCCTTGGCAGGTGATTATCAGATTACAAGTATGACATCATTCGAATACATTCCCATTTGCCAAAGTGTGGCCTGAAGCCATTTGACAATTGGTTGCTGAATAGCACAAGGCGATAGCCTCTTAGGAATTAACTCTTTTAGGGGATACAATCTTTGTACACCTTCTCATAAGGACAAAGATAGCTATGGGACACTTCAGAGACTCCTTTCTTCTGGAGTGCACTTTTGGAGACAACAAACTGCTTCCTTGGACGTGTTAACAATGGAAAGTTGATAAGAAATAAGGTAAAACAACAAAGGACCTTGTGGCACCTTTAAGGACTAACAAATGTACTGTGGCATAGTCTTTCATAAGCTGAGGCCTACTTCATCAGATGCAAGGGAAGAAAGAGAACAGAAAGGGGAGTGGTTACTCAGAGAAGCCAGAGGGCCCAGCATTCCACAATGCAGGTGTGTTACACAGATGAAAGCGAGAACCAGTCAAAAAAGTGAACCCATCAGCATGGGTGTGGACTTATTCCCAACTGTTAAACTGAATTTGCAAAATAAGCTGAATAGTGTATATAGACCTGTAAAGTTCAGCTGTTTAAGTGTCAGGGAAAATAAATCTGAAACTAAAATTGAATGAGCTTGTCAATGTCCTGATGAAGTAGGCACCCCTGATTGGCAAGTGATGCTTAGCAAGGGAGTCATAGCTGGACTACAGTATGGCTTGAAGACCCAGAAACACTGGTTCTGCCAGCACAATTAGACTAGGATCTGGGGAGACCCAAGTTCGGATCCCCATTCTTGCCAAGAAGCTTGCTGGGTGAGCTTGAGCCAGTCACACACTCTCAACCTAACCTACCTCACAGGGTTGTTATGATGATAAAGTGGAAGAGAGAATGGGTTAAACCACTTTGGGTCAGTCCCAGTTGTACAGAAAGGTGAGGTATAAAAGAAGTAAATAAATAAACCGCAAGCTGCCAGCCTGCAATGTTGTACAAGCTCGACATGTCACTTAAATTGTGCTGCAATCCATAAAAAGCACCTACAGGCCACACTGGGCAGGACTGGAAGGGTGAACGGGCAGAGGGATGACAGAAGACTGTTGCAAAGTCTCTTGAACCTAATTTGAATGAGAGGAAGCTCTATGATTTCAAGAGGGAGGGGGCTTGATGCTCTGTACTGTTCCCCCCCCCTCTCCAGAATCAGCCCCTCCCCTCACTCTTCTTAACAGTTATTCATGGAGTCAACTGTCATCTTTTCTTCCTCCCCCTTTCTGTCTGTTATACTGAGGCAAAGTTAATGAAGCCTCCTAAACCAAAGCCTGGATGTTGTTTAAATGGCTTTGTAAATAGTTATTAAACATGGCTTTCTTGAATAGGTGTGCTCCACAGAAATTTCTCCAGACTGGATTAATTTGGACTCTGCTGTTTATCTCTAAGGAGGTGGAATACCCCGCACCGGGTGAGCGCTGGGATATTACAAAGACTTGGGCGTGCAGGCGAGGGAGGGAGGGGCAGGCAGGCAGGCAGGCAAGAAGAACACATATTCAAGGAACACCACACGGATCAGGCCACACCCGGAATACTGTGTGCAGTTCTGAAGGCCTCACTTCAGAAAGGATGTGGACAGAATGGAGGGGGTGCAGGAGAGAGCCATAGGATGGTCGGGGGCCTGGAGACCAAGCCCTATGAGGAAAAGCTGAGGGATGTTTAGTCTGGAGAAGAGGAGTTTGAGGGACACACACAATTGCTCTCTTTTGAGTGTTTGAAAGGCTGTCACTTAGACAAGGGTAGAGAAGCTGTTCCAGTTGGCAGCAGAGGATAGGACTCGCAATGATGGGTTTAAATTACTGGCAGAAAGGTACCAGATAGATTTTAGGAATTTTTTTTTTACAGTAAGAGTAGTTCAGCAGTGGAACCAGCTGCCTAGGGAGGCGGCAAGCTCCCCCTCACTGGCAGTCTTCAAGCAGTAGCTGGGTGAACACTTGCCGGGGATGCTTTAGGCTGACCCCGCATTGAGCAGGGGGCTGGACTAGATGGCCTGTGTGGCCTCTCCCAACTCTTCTAACAGAGGGAAAGAAGAGCAGGTGGCATGAAGGAAGAGCAGGTGAGTGGAGGGAGGGTGGGAAGACCAGACTGGTGGGGCGGGGAGCTGGCAAGGGGGGAAACCAGGCAGATGAAAGGAGAGAAGACCAGAGGATGGAGGAAGAAAGTGGAACCAGAGCAAGAGAAGGGACAACCAAAGGCTGGCTGGGGGGCGGGAATAGGATTTTCTCTCCCCCCCATGAATCCTTGCAGGTCTCCCTCCATCTGGCTCATAATACTATTGGGGATGGGGAATGTTGTGTTAAGACTTTCAAAGAAACATAATTGCTTCAGTTCCAAGGTGCATATTCTGCAATGCTCATACAAAATAACCAAACAGTTGTTAAGTGCAATATTTTGGTTGAAACCTGCTTTAGATAAGCAAAGCTAACACCGAGCACAACCCCCTTGTGTATTTTTCTCTAGGAATGGTATGTTAAGCAGACTCCCAGTAGCATCGTATAAAATACTTACGATGTGCAGGGGCTGTCCATGTTGGCTCAAAGAAACCCTATTAACTTGGTAAACAAGATAAGCATCAGCTTTATTAAGATCTTAGTATAAATGGGCATGATTCAGCCAAAGTAAATAACATTGATGAACGTGATTTTAAAAAGCCATCTAAATGGGAAAGCAACATTTAAATCTTTCACAGTGAAATGTATTTATGTATTTACTTTATTTCTATACCGCCTTTCTCCCCAGTGGGGACTCAAAGCAGCGGGCATCAGTCTCCTCTCCTCCATTATCCTTACAATGACCCTGTGAGGTAGGTTAGGCTGAGAGAGTGTGATTGGCCCAGGGTCACCCAGCAAGCTTGCATGGCAGAGTGGGGATTTGAACCTGGGTCTCTCAGATCCTTGTCTGACACTGTAACCACTGCACCACACTGACTGTCATGGAAATACATCAAGCTCTTATCCAGTGATAGTAGACTGACAAAAGGAAGATTTATGGAGTTGTAATAATAAAACTCAGAGTCTGTAGGATATTTTAAAGTGTTTAGAGCGCCAGCATGGTGTAGTGATTAGAGACCCAGTCTAGGATTTGGGAGACACAGGTTTGAATGCCTACTGTGCCATGGAAGTTGTCTTGGGCCAATCACTGTCTCTCAACCTAACTTAACTCACAGGGTTTCTGTTGTGAGAATAAAGGGGAGGAGGTGAAAACTATATTGTTATCAGCTTTGGTTCCTCATTGGAGTAAAAAGCAGAGTATAAATATCTAAATAGAAATAGGAGTGTTTCATACATGAAACTTTATCTCAGTAATTTTTCAACCAAGCTGTAAAGTAGGCCTGTATTATTATAGTTCTGATGGTCAAAGAAATTGCAAAATAAAAGTCCAGTGGCACCTTAAAAACTATCATAATTTATTTCAATATTAGCTTTTGTGAGTCAGAGCTCGCTTTTCATGAAGTGTGAAGAGAAAATATTTTTTCGAGCTCTTATAAGGGAATAGGGTTGCCAGGTCTGATTAATCTGCTGGCGGGTGGTGGGAAGGAGCTGTCCGGGGGGCACAGGGGGGCGTCATTTCCGTGTGATGTCATCACATTGGCAACATCGACGTGCGACGTTGCTGTTTAGGGTGGGGCTTCCCCGGTGGGCTGGAGCCCCAGAAATCGGGGAAAACCCTGCCCAGACTGGGAGTCTGGTAACCCCATAAGGAAAACTACAGAAACAGGTGAGACGATAGAGAGAGGTCTGGTGTAAATCCCACCCCAAACCTTTCATAAGCATTTGCATGGATGTTTATGGAGATCAGACGTTCTAGCCTCTCTTAGGGTACGAATAACGTAGTAAAGTAGGATAAATACAACTAATCAGGAAGAAGCTTTCTGAAGTTTAAGAAGAGCAATGATTTTCAGATCTGCAGCAGTATGCCCAGGGAGTATAAAATGTTCTCTCACAGGTTTCTGAACTCTGTACTTGGTTATGTCAGATTCACCCGGAGACCAACCTATTTGTCCAATGTATATAGCAGAAGGGCGTTGTTGGCACATGAGGGCAGATATTAAATTGGTCTATGAGTCCCGAATGTGTTTAGGAAGAGATTGCAGCTAGCTTAACTCTGCATAGGAAGGGAACTTCATTAGCCATCACACCATACCAGCTTTAAATACTTGCAGCAATTGCTTCTGCCTGCAATGACCACCACCATTTTTTGACTTCCCCTCCCCTCTCCATGGCATTCATAGTCAACTGAAAGCACTTAACACCTTTTACAAAGGGTAATGACTTTAATCTGACTCTGAAAGTGATCTGGATGCTGATGAACAGTCTCAGCACTTCTCTCATCTTTGCAGCTATTCACATATCTGTGTAACAGACGGATACTTTTGAGCAGGGCTTGGATATTTCTTTCATGATAATTAGATTTAATAGATGGCTGAATTAAGTGTGGGGCAAAAAGGGAAATGATTATTGCTGTGCTTTGGAAAGTGGACAGAATGTTCTGCCCTGCTGGGATTTTTAAATGCACAAACAAAAGCAATACGGAATGAACTATGGAGATTTAATATTTGTTTAGGAGATTTTTATGCAGCCTCTCCAGAGTCCTGCTCCTCCAAGTGGTACTTATTTAGAAGATTTAAAACTACTTGTGCATTGGCCCACAATGATTCCCTAAAAGAATATTCCCTAAATATTTCTCTGCCACCATGGCATCTGCACAATGTAGACCTACGGGTGGTCAGGGGTGAGGGGGCTACTGGATTCTGGCCAGCAGGAGGTCGACTGCTCTGCAGCCTGCTGTGATTGTTTTGCTCAGAACCTTGAGGGTCAAATCTCGCACATCCGACTTGGACTCTGCATTAGCAGAGACAGGACCTGGGGGTCCCAGTGGGCTGACTTGTCTTGGTGTGTGTGATACTTTCGTCTTGTCCAGTTTGAGGATGTGGACAGGATTCTTGGAAGTTTCAGACCTACTACCTGCTTGTACGACTCTTGTCCTTCCGGATGAATAAATCTGCCAGGGAGGGGGGCTGGTGGACTGGGTCCAAGACATAGTAAATGTCTTCCTGAGAGAGATGGGGCGGGTGGGCTACTCTTTTACCTGTTAACTAACCTGGCATTTAAAAACAGCCTATAGTTGGTATAAAATGTTGCTGGTTACAGTTTTTATGATGATCTCCTGCTGTCTGGGTAAATGACAGAGAGGGCATGGTTAAATTTCCAGACTAGGTCCTGAGATGACTAGGTTCGAATCTCTGTTCGGCTATGGAAGCTCGCCAGTTGACCGTGGGCCCATCACAAGCTCTCAGCATAACCAACCCTCACAAGGCTGTTGTTAGATGAATGCGGGTAGCTGTGTGAGTCTGCCTGTAGCAGTAGAAAAGAGGAAGAATTCAGTAGCACTGTAAAGACTAACAAGATGCGTGGCAGGGGAGGAGCTTTTGTGAGTCACTGTTCACTTCTTTGGATACAGCCAGAATGTTGTGAGGATTAAGTTGAGGAGGGGAGATTGATGTGAAAAGCTGCTTTGGTCCTGATCAGGGAGAAAAGTGGGGTATGATTTTTTTTTTTTAAATAACCCACCTTCTCCTATGAGCTGCCTACAAGGAAGAGATGGGGAAATGTACCTTTCATCTTCATTGTGAGTACAGGCATGCTTCATAGGATATTAAGGCATAACTGCTGTTCCTTAAGTGACCTTTAGTACTGTTTTGTGGGGGGGGGGAATCAGGTGGCACACTTGACTTCTTAGGGTTCCCAGGTCCCTCCTGGCCACCAGCAGGGGACGGGGAGGTAAGTTTGCCAGATCCAGGTTAGGAAACTCCTGGAGATTTGGGGGTGGACCCTTGGGAAGACAGGGACCTCGGTGGGGTACAAGGCCACAGAGTCCACCCTCTGAAGCATCCATTTGCTCCAGGGGAGCTGATCTCTCTGGTATGGAGATGAGCTGTAATTCCTGGGGGTTCCCGGGTCCCCCCCTGGAGGCTGGCACCCCTACTTCATGTTCAGGCTCTATCTTGAATCTTGTATTTGAAATGTATTTCCTCCTAATCTGATAGGCGGTTTTCTTGGTCTGTGTTTGTTTCTTTCCATTTATAGCGCCCCCTACCAATTTGCTAAACAGGGTACCTGTATTCAGACACCCAGAAGCCTACATGGGAGGCAGAACAGAGTTGGGAGCAGGATAGAATTAACCTTGCCTGTTCCCAACTCCAGTTATCTCCTTTATTCCTTTTGCTTTCCCACTGTTGACAACCCTAAACACATCCCTCCCTCCCCTGCTGCTACAACCTAAGTAAATCTTTTGCATAGTGGCTCCTTTCATATAGAAGCACCTGGAAGGAGGGGGGCAAAAGAGTTAGGTGTGGTTACTGTGTCAACAGAAACTTACAGGCTCTAATATACGTTGTGGAGGAGGAAGAGAAGCCCAGCTGTCTCCAGATAGACTGAGGGCAAAATTTATTTAAGGTGTTTATGCCGTGTTTTAGCACTTGGTTCCAATTCAGCCTTTGACAGGGAAGTGAGGCGAAGGGGGGGGGCAAGAGGGAGAAAAGGTTTGCCTTGGAGCTGCTGATTGGAGCCAGAGAAAGGCTGCTGGTGAAAACGCTGGCGAGATGGACTGGAGCTCTCAGAGTCCATTTGAGAAGCCGGAGGTCCGGAGACTGTACTTCGCCCAGCCTTCGGAAGGGTAAATATTAGTCACCGTGCCTGAAAACTGTGGTGCAATCAGCTTGCTGGCAAAAGGAAAGGCTGAACCGCTGTTTTTCAGGCTACTGGGAGGAATACACCTCAGGATCCCTTCTGCGAAGGATTTGCAAATGCCTGGGGCATTCACAGGCAGGTAAGACTGTTCACTTGCTGCGTTTCTTTCCTGTAGGCTCCTTTGATTCTTAGGAAAGTGATGATAACTATGCAACAAAAAAAAGTGAGTGACAGTCCCATGCAAACTTTCTGTGCCACGGGTTATGGATTGTATGTCCTGTTATAATATGATTGTGATGATCAGAAACCGGCAGTAGATGCATTCTTTCCCATGCACTACGATCACCCTAGTTTGTTATATTAAAATCCTGATGCTGTGAAGTATGCAGTGGAGTGAAAGGCTGAAATCCTACCTATACTTATTGAGAAGGACATGTCATTGAATTTAGCAGAAAGAAACTGATGGAACCTCCTCTGATTTTATTGTGTTCAAGTCCATCTGCTTAATTCTGATAATTAAGAATGGATAGTTTCACTCTTTGAAGGCTTCCAGAATGATGACTGTATAAACCAGGATGCAGGGAACAGGAATATGTAATTTGCTTTGGAATTACAATCCTCTGGCTACTTGCTTGGGAGTAAATTACTGAGGCTTTTTCTAAGTATCTACTTGTTTGTTCCCTTTGTATGTCCCTCTTCTTACCAGTGTTAGCAGATCTAAGGAATTAAATGTGTTCAGGGTTGAGGTGCAACAACTTCTGCAGCAAACATTTTACCTGAACGGCATGATCAAAAACTGTTTACTCAGGGTTACCTTGACATTAGGGCTATTAGCCGGGAAGGTGGGAGGTGCTTTGTGAAATCTGCAGAACTGTCATGGATGTGAGTGACACAGTCTTTGGGTAATATGTACGTGTGTGTATGTTGTACATGTTGCATGTGCTTTCGTGAATATATATATTAGAGAAGCACTAGAGAAGAGAATATATTAGAGAATCAGTATTATGTCTCCAGTACTTTTTCTTTTTCTTTGACTATATTTATATTTTATTCTGGTTTTCAGTTAATTAAGCAAGAGAACAGATTGGTAGAAATTAAGAGTTAAGAGAACATAAGAGCAGAGTTTTTAAATGCTACTTAATTTTAGAATGCCAAGTCATCCAGAGTTTTCCTTGTGGCCCTTTCAAATCCTGCCACCCACCCCACTCTCTGTTTCTCTTTGAATTGGCTATGCAATTGTGATCTCTCAGATGTGGCCCAGAACGTACTGAAGAGTTTTCCCTAAACACATACTAGATATTGTGGCAGAACATTTTTTCTGCAACAGATAATATTCTCTTTGCTCACTAGTAGCTGTCAAGTTATAGCTTGATGGATTTATTTAGGATGCTCGTACCCTGCATTCCTGCCAAAATTTATCACTCAAGGTAGCTAACGAAAAATTCTGTCAGTAAAACAACATTAAAACTACCAAGCAGCAGCATCAAAAAATCCATAACAGCAAAAGAGTACTAAAATGATCAATTAATCATAGCAGTTATATGACAGTAGACACAAGCAATGCCCCCTCTAAGCTGTGGAGTCTTGTGAGCAAAAATTCTACTTTGTGAGCTACTGGCATTAAAGTTGTGAGCAACTGATTTGGCTGCTGCATAAATAAGTTTGCTCTGGGCTCCTGGCGCCCAGTAGCAGCAGCAGGCAGCTCCTGCTCTGGCTGCCTTGGGCCCTGGACCAAGGGTAGAAGCAGTAGAAGCAGCTTCATGTGTCCAGAAGGGCAGGTTTCTGGGTTAAGAGCTCGTGGATGGCTTGGTTGCTCTTCTGGGACACGCTGCGCTTCAGAACTAGGAATTGCCAACTGGCCTGGAGGAAGATTTATTTATTTATTTATTCAATTTATATCCCGCCCTGATCTCTTCTGGGAGCTCATTCCACCAGGTGGGGGCCGCCACCGAAAAGGCCCTGACCCTAGTCGCAGCATATTTCACTGTCTTGGGGGCTGGGATGACCAAAAAATGTTGCCCCCCTGACCGTAGTGCCCTTGGGGGAACATATTCTGCTGTTCTGCTGCCCTTTTAATAGAGACTTAATGGGTACGAAGCTGGAGATAACATAGCATGCCGTTACGGCTTTCTTAAACGGACAAGGGATTTCTTCTCCAGGCAAGTAGCAACCCTAAGAGCACAACCTCTATAAATGAATAAATCATTGCTCCTCTCTGTATTGCAAACGAGAGCGAAACATTAACCAGCCGCCTTCACGAGCTCTTCTCCTGCTCTGCAAATCCAGAGCGATGCAATGTGCTCAAAGCAGGGCGACGAAAGGAAAAGAATCTGGCTTTTAGATTCCCGAGGAAGAGTCTGCACACTACAACTGAGAGCGGGAAGTGAAAGGTGCTGAGAGGGTTCACGTTTTGTAAGTCTCTTTGGGCCAAGCAGGGCCTGCTTGGAGAAAGCGGAGTCTGGAGCTGCCACCAAGCTGCGGGGCCCCCAAGCAAGCCAGGGAAGAGGCGGGGGTTACCCCCGCCTCTTCCCTCGGAGTGCCAGTTTTCCTGGGCGCTCCACAACTGCAGGGCACCCAGGCAAGCCAGGGAAGAGGTGGGGGTTCTAACCCCTGCCCCTTCCTTTGAAGCACCAGCTTTCCTGGGTGCTCCGCACCTGCGGGGCGCCCAGGAAAGCCAGGGAAGTTGCAGGGGTTCTAACCCCTGCCCCTTCCTTCCCAATGCCGGCTTTCCTGGGTGCTCTGCAGCTGCGGGGTGCCCAGGAAAGCCAGGGAAGAGGCGGGGTTTAAACCCCCACCTCTTCCCTTTGAGCCGAGCGCCCCAGCAAGCCAGGCTCTGCTGCCGCCTCTTGAGCCCCGCTGGGGCGCTCTTTGCTGGTGGTGGAGGCGGGGAGGCGGCGGTGGCAGTGGCGGGGGTCTTCTAGCAGGGGGGCAGGGGGCAGTTTGGCACCCCTGCAGGCCCAGTGCCCTAGTGGGCGAGCTGGCCCTGCTCTGGAGCCATCCTTCCTGAGCTAAGACAAAAACACTAACAGTTTAGAGGGAACACTGTATACAAGCAAGCTGATTAAAACTCATTTTCCCCTTTCTGAAATGAAAATGGCTTACCCAGACTTCTGAAGGTAGACAGTGAGCATTTCTCTGCATACTCTCTCTCCTTGTTTTTATTTATAAAGGCACAGGAAACAGAGCCTCAGCTGGGGTTTATCTACTTTAGGGTAGAATCTGGAGTTCTCCTGGAATTACAGCTGATCTCCAGAGATCAATCCTGCTAGAAGAAGTAACAGTTTGGTACATGATAGGTATGGTATTCCATAGAGTTTAGGAGACAAGGAACCCCTAGAGTGACATTACACCACCACTGAGCTCCCTTCTTTCTCCAGACACTAACTTCTTCAGGTACTGCTCCCCCCCCATCTCCAGAAATTTCCCAAACTGGAGATGGCAAACCAGTGGAAGATCTAAGGGCACGGGTAGGAATTTATGAGTAGAGATGGTTGCCATTCAGATACCCTGGTCCTAAACCATTTTGGGCTTCAATTTTTTTCAGCAGTACTGTCTTTGAACTGGGTTGAGTTTGGAAACAAACTGGCCCTCACACAATACTGGAATTAAATGTTCCCTTTGGAGGGTCCTCATTAGGAGTGTCCATTACCACACTGTGAACCAATTGTGGGTTTTCAGAAGCAGAGATAAAAGCTCATTACATAGTGGTCCAGTATGGATGTAACTACACCATGCTGGCTCTCATGTAGATGTTAAATAGCGTAGGTTGCCAATTCTGGTTTGGGAAATTCCTGGAGATTTGGGGGCTGTGTTTGGGGAAGATGGAGTTTGGGAAGAGGAGGAAGCTCATGGGGATGTGATGCTATAAAGTCTACCCTTCAAAGCAGCCATTTCCCCCAGGGGAATGGATCCCTGCTGTCTGGAGATCAGTTCTGGGGGAAGTGCAGGCCCCAGTGGGAGGTACAAGGTACAATTCCTAGGTACAAGACGGAACCCAGTGGGACCTTATACACCAAGAAGACAACCACTAGTTCTGCAGCAGCACCTTCTGCCCACCAGGGAAGACTAGACCCCAAGATAAAACAATTCCTTCTTGTTGCAACCTGGCCAAATAGTCCAAAAGGATACTACATTCAATGGAACTGAAAGTACTTAAAAAGCACAGAAGAATCAACAAGAATGCAGTTCTCCTGCTCCTAGCTCAGCAGTGGAAGCTTGGGCTCACTGAAGGGCAAGGGAGCACCAGACAGCATGGAGTTGTGGGCCCCCAAACCCTGGAGCCCTGGATATATTTTGAGGCTCTTAAACCAAAGCGTGACTTTGCTCTAAGTACCCTGGAAAAATGGTTCAAGAACAAGTGAAAATGTGACTTCAGCAAATTTGTAGAGTGGTACAGTCCTAACTGAAGTGGCAGGTGAGAAGCCAGCAATAGCAGTGGCCAAATCTGGAGCTAGGTTGGGCTCCGATGATTGCACTGGCAGGGGAGGGAGTGGGGCTTTCTGGGAGTGGGGGCGGAGCGCCGAGATGTGCCGATGCCGCACAGAAGTGATGTCATCATGTCAGCAACGTTGTGTGACGACACTCTGGTTTGGGGGCATAGACCATAGAGTTTTGTCCCAAAACCAGAGTGTCACCGTGTGATGTGCTGATGTGATGATGTCACTTCCATGTGACAGCAGCACATCATGTTTGGGGGTGGGATTTCCCCACACCAACCAGCTGGTCAGCGGTGGGCAGGAGCCCGAAAAACTGAGGAATCCCCTGCCCCCAACTGGGGAATGACATCCCTAACCCAGGCTCTGGTGTGTCACTTGCTTGCAGCAACTCATACCAGAGTTAAAGCTATTTATCTGAAAGTGAATAAAATATGTAAATAGTGTCTTTGTGTGACTACTTTAAAAAAAGTTTTAGAACAAAAAAAAAAGTCAGGAAAATCTGGAGAGCACCTTGCAGCATCTACCGTTGAAGGGAATTCACCTCGACTAGCTGCTTATCAGAGAGCCAGTGTGGTACAGTGGATATGGTGTTGCACAAGGATCTGGGAGTCCTGGGTTTGAATCCTCACTGTGCCTTGAAAGCTCACTCAGTAGCCTTGGGCCAGTTACGCTGTCAGCCTAACCTACCTCATAGGGTTGTTGTGAATATAAAATGGAGGAGAGGAGAACAAGTTAAGCCATTTTGGGTCTGTCCACATTGGAGAGAAAGGTGGGGTATACATGAACTAAATAAATTATTGGCTGTATGTCCTAGGAGGGCGAGAGCAGGGGAATGGCACTCCATTGGTGCTGAGCAGCAACCAACTGAACCCTATGGCACTGGGGGGCGGGGTTGGTGGGGCTTCGCATCTCTTGGCACAATTTTGAGAGGAAGCAAACAAAACAAGGTACTAAAAAGGAGGGGGAGGGGAAGCAACAGTCGGAAGGAACAGTCAATCTGCGTGTCCTTTACAAGTATGAATTCCTGGATTCTCTTTCCCATTCTCTAAAGGACTCACAGCAGTGGTTTATCCTCACAGCCGTTCAGTGAAGTGAATTAGGGGTATGACAGTGCTTTATCCAAAGCCATCCAGGCAATTTCATTGCTAAGCAGGAATCTGAACAGAGTGGGAAGGGGAACTTCAGCGAATCTGCCCAGGTCAGTGAGACCTCAGGTGATCTCTCTTGTTCAGTTTTTGGCAAGCTGAACAAAGTTAGGCTGTTTGGATCTGCATTAGTTCATGCACCCAATTTATTCAGGATTTCAGAAATCCCATGAGCAATGTAGCTTTCTGGCTTAGCCCAGTTTATTTTCCCTGAATGTATCTGTCCACTTCAGAAGCAGGGGATATTTGTTGCATCTGTTGAAAACATTCATTTAATCAGTTTTCTACAACAGAGTACTCAGAGGGGGGAATCTCCATATTTATTTTGTTTATTTGTCAGACTTTTGTTTATAAACCTAAACCATTTGGCTTGCCCCAGTGAAATCACTCTTTGCCTCATTTTGTACAGAAAAAGAGCCTACTAAGACTATTGGCCTAGAAACAGATTTCTAAGGGTAGGAAGAACAGCCAAGGCAAAGAACTACTCAGATGGACTTCCCAGGATTACCTCTTCTCATATCTCAGGGCCCTCTTCAGCCCAAGCAAATCCCCATTATTAGGGTCTTTGAAAAGCAGGCCAAGAAAAGGCTGTGGATTGGCCAAATCAAAAACTCAGGAGGACTTCTGGCTTGTGTGTCTGCAAGCTGGGCACCCATGGAAAATCTATGTATTGTCCCATTCACACAAAATGGCAACTGCACATATCAGGTTTATCATGGGGACTGCACACTTCCAATGTGCATGGTTGGCTTCCAGTTGCCATGTCTGAACAGAGCTAAAGTAATTGGGCTTGCATACGCCCTCCCTTCTCCCCTATGCCTCCCCTGATGTACAGTTTTTCCAAATCATTCTGGTTTGCCACTGTGACAGCTGAAAATGATCACCTTAACAAATTGCTCTTTGCATGTTACTTACAAACCAGGGTCCCGGTTCCAGTGAATCCTAGAGCATCACATCAACATGATGTCATCATTTCCAGGTTCACCCCAGAAGTGATGTCATGCTGTTGAACCAAAGGCAAATTTTGCTATATTTCTTCCCCTTCTGCTGCTGGGAGGTCTTTCACTAGCACTATGCAGAAAAATATTACTCTCTCTTCTATGAGGCCTTGAAACTACTCATAATAAAGAATGGAGGGGGGCATTGTTCCCCTTGCAGGATGACCCTGTCAGAGGAGTCAAGGCTATCCACTGTTTTGACCCCACTACAAGATTATGCCTAATTTCAATCACTTAAAAAAAAAAAGTGAAACAAGATATGACATTTATCAAACGCCAACAAATTAACAATTGTCTAACTTTAAGGTCCCCTTTGAGACTGAGGCCCAGGCCAGACCTTCTCTAATCTGTGTAGCCCTGTCTCAGGTTGTTTATTAGTCTCTCTTGAGAATCCCTGAATTTTGGAAGAGGAGGACAGAATGTCGGAAAGTTACATAAGAACATAAGAACATAAGAACATAAGAGAAGCCAATGCTGAATCAGGCCAATGGCCCATCTAGTCCAACACTCTGTCACACAGCGGCCAAAATATACCAGGTGCCATCAGGAGGTCCAGCAGTGGGGCCAGGGCACCAGAAGCCCTCCCACTGCTGCCCCCTCCAGCACCAAGAATAGAGTGCATCACCTGCCCCAGACTGAGAGTTCCCATCTATACCCTGTGGCTACTAGCCACTGATGGACTTCTGCTCCATATGTTTATCTAATTTCCTCTTGAAACTGTCCATGCTTGCAGCTGCCACGACCTCCTGTGGCAGTGAATTCCATATGTTAATCACTCTTTGGGTGAAGAAGTATTTCCTTTTATCCGTTCTAACCCGACTGCTCAGCAATTTCATAGAGTGCCCACGAGTTCTTGTATTGTGAGAAAGGGAGAAAAGTACTTCTTTCTCAACCTGCTCAATCCCATTCATAATCTTATAAACCTCGATCATGTCACCTCTCAGCCATCGTTTCTCCAAGCTAAAGAGCCCCAAGCATTTTAACCTTTCTTCATAGGGAAGGTGTTCCAACCCTTTTATCATTCTAGTTGCCCTTCTCTGCACTTTTTCCAATGCTATAATATCCTTTAAATGGAAAAAGTGAATGATCACCAACATCCTCTTGCCAGCTTTTCTCATGGGATGCCCCCTAGAAAATACCCACAGATCCAAAGGCCATTGACCCCTTTCCTTTTATCCCACCAATGGCACGTGTTTGTGCCAAGATATTTTTTTACTGCTCTTTCCACTGCAGAAGTAGATATTCCCTGTAAAAAGTGCACAGCTCCTTTCACTCTTTTCCTGGCTGCCCAATATCGTTAAGCGATATCATCCATGTGCACAAGCAGAAGCATGCCAAGTCCATCTGGGGAGTGGGCGGCCTCCTGCGTTGGAGAATACATGAGTATTCTATGCAGCCATCCCAGTCTTAGCTCATTGGGGTTAGACTAGAGTAACTCTGCACAGGGTTGCACTATTGGACAGATAGATTTAGATTAATATATTTTCAAACTTTAAAAAAACTCTACCTCTGTGATCTTGAAGACATTCATATTAGTTCAAATTGGTGATTAATTTGGAGTCAGCTCAGCCATGAGGGACTGGAAGTCTTGGGAACGTACTGCACTTGTATCCGACATCCAACGCAGGAGGCCGCCCACTCCCCAGATGGACTTGGCATGCTTCTGCTTGTGCACATGGATGATATCGCTTAACTATATTGGGCAGCCAGGAAAAGAGTGAAAGGAGCTGTGCACTTTTTACAGGGAATATCTACTTCTGCAGTGGAAAGAGCAGTAAAAAAATATCTTGGCACAAACACGTGCCATTGGTGGGATAAAAGGAAAGGGGTCAATGGCCTTTGGATCTGTGGGTATTTTCTAGGGGGGCATCCCATGAGAAAAGCTGGCAAGAGGATGTTGGTGATCATTCACTTTTTCCATTTAATTGGTGCCAGTCCCATAGGACAAAAAGGAGTCTAGCTGCAGTCCTCTCTTCTTACTGTAGATAAACTCAAAGTGCATATTTTGCACTGAGCTTAAACAAATAATTAGAAGCAACGGCACAGACATCAGCTCTTAGTTTTATGAAGTGAAACGTTTCAAAGGTGAACTGAGACCTTGTAAATCATTACAAGGTCAGAACCAAAAAGCCAAAAATGCATGACTTGAGCCATTAAAATGTTATTAAAAGGCAACAGGGTCCAATTTAGTTTTCAGCAAAATACCTGACACAGCTGGGCAGTGGCTGTTTCAGTGGAGTCAAGCAGAAAGGTGTGGGAAAATGCTCGGATATTATTGCATTAGCTGCTGATTCAGATGTTGCCTGTAGGTGTGACAGGTTAATTGCTCTAGTAAAAGGGGGAGGGCGGACTTTTGTCATCCTGAGTGGCATACTCAAAGGATCAGAATATATTTTGGTGTGCAGAAAATAAGGAACAACTTTTCTCTCCAGAGAATCCGCTTGGTGCTGAGAAGAATTCGGTCTCATTAGGAAGCTTTCCATGGCATTTAAGGCTGTGCTTGCTTTGAATTTCCTTTTGCTTGTCTTAGTGGGGTAGCTGGGTTAGTCTGTTGTAACAAAACAGGAGTCCAGGGGCAACTTAGAAATACGAGCTGGATGGAATAAACGTTGTTAGTTGTTAAGTTGCCTCTAAACTAGGGTTGCCAACCTCCAGGTGGTGAATGGAGATCTCCTGCTATTACAACTGATCTTCGGGTGGTAGAGATCAGTTCACCTGGAGAAAATGGTGGCTGTGAAAGGTGGACTCTGTGGCATTATACCCCACTGAGCTCCCTTCCCTCCCCGAACTCCGCCCTCCTCAGGCTCCAACCCCAAATTCTCTAGGTATTTCCCAACCCGGACCTGGCAACCATACTCTGCTCTTCTGACAGAACAGCTGCCAGCTCTGGGTTGGGAAATTCATGGAGATTCAGGGGGCAGAGCCTGAGGAGGGCGGGGTTTGTGGAGGGGAGGGACCTCAGTGGGGTATACTGTCACAGGGTCCACCCTCCAAAGCAGCCGCTTCCTCCAGGGGGACTGATTGCTGTGGACTGGAGATCCGATTATAATTCCTGCAGATCTCCAGGCCCCACCTGGAGGTGGGGAACCCAAAGTTCTTTTTGTTTTCCTAAAAGAGATTAGCCCCAGAATAGAAAGTAGGGTTGCCAGATATTTTTTAAAAAACACCAGACACACTGAGTCTTCGCCCCTTTTCCCAGGGCAAACAGCGTGAAGCATGCTATTTGCCCCGGCAGGAACACCCAGCCGCAGCATGAAGCAGCAGCACCTCCTGCTTCTTTGCGCTTGGGCCGCTGCTCTCTCTGCCCCCTCTAAACCCAAACAGCGTGTTTCACTCTTTGGGCTTGGTAAGGTTGCCAGTTGACCTGGGCAGTCCAGTATTTTCACTGACTGGTAGGAAAAATGCTGAAAAAATACAGAACATTTAAATGTCCTATACTTTTTCACTTATTTTCCTGGACCGTCAGTGAAAATACTGGACTGTCCAGGCCAACCTAGCATACTGGAATCCACCTAGCAACCTTACTAGAGAGATCATACTGGAATCAATGTTGTTTAAGGTGCCATTGAACTTCTGTTTTCTTTGTCCTTTGTGCCTACTTAGGATCCCTGTCCACCAGTCCCCTTGGGTGCATTTCTTGACATTTTGTCCCAGGACTTATCCATCCCCAGGGATGGTCTCCTTTGCATGGTATCTTTCTCTATGCAAATCACCTCTGACTGCTAGTTACATTCGGATATGTTATTTAAAACGCACACAGACAGGCACGTGCGCACACCTTTGTTGGGCGGTATGCAAAATTAGCTACTAAAGATAAACCAGAGATTGGGAGCAGAAACCTGGGTATGTGCCTTTGGGAAAGTGAGCCTCTTGGGAGAGACACAAACTGCGAGACATAAGCCATCAAGAGCTTATCAGGAATTTATGATTCTTAAAGCTAAGGGCAATGGCTGGCCGGGATGATATCAGAAAGATGTGCAAGATACTTGTTTAATGAGGTGATAACTGTATGGACAGAAACCCCTGAAGCATTAACTTGGGACACAGGAGATGTGGACTGCACTAATGGCTGACCATATATTCAACCACAAACCATGTGAAAAAAACAACTGGTTCAGACAGGCTCTACTGTGTCAGGTGCCCAGGGCTCCACTGAGAAATAGTGGGCTCTGTACTGGCTGAGAAAACTTCAGGGTAGCGCATATGTGATTTGTTATTTACTGCACACCAACCTCTACCATACTTTTTCTGTTGTTTGCTAGTCTGCAGTGTGATGGCTTTTTGATCTGTTCTGTCACATCTGGTACAAATGACTGTTGGCAAAGGAGTACCTTCAGGGATGGAACCATGGCCTGGTGGTAGAATGCATGCTTCACATCTGTAAGGTCCCCGTTTCCAATCTGGGCATCTCCAATTAAAAGGTGCTTGTCACATGAAGCTGTCTTATATTGAATCAGACCCTTGGTCCATCAAAGTCAATACTATCTACTGGCAATGGCTCTGTGTTTTACGGCCTATTCTATTGTGAATAAACTGAACTAGTGGAGGGAGAGCCTGCTGTGTCATTTCAACACTGCTTTAGATGTTAAATAAGAAATGTCAGCATAATTTTCACAAAATGGTTATATTATTGTAAATTCATTGCTGCAAGATTGTTCTCACCAGTGTCAAGAGACTGCAAGTACAAATAAGGGCTTTAGATATGAATGCCTTTTTAATTGGGGTTACAAGCATTAATTGGTCAAAAAGGCAGATAATTAATCTACAAGAATTCTTTAATGGGTTGACAGCCCAACATTTAATAGTATAAAGATATAGGCTTACATTAGCTGTCATGGCTTAGCGCATGAAAAATGCTACTCATTCCTAAATGCACTTATTGAAAGGTGTTTGTACTAGCCAGAGCTCTGTTAATGAGTTCTTTTGTGGTGCAAAAGATGGCCTATCACTCCATGATATGCCAGTTACAAGTGGGCATGAGTGCTAATGAAATGCAGATTGGAACAGATGGTCTGTGGAATACATAAAGTGTCACCATATCTGCATGAAGCTATTCCTGCTGGCAAGCGACACCAACCTAGGAAGGAAAAACATGTATCTCTACAAAGAATTACATGCCTGACTTGCTGAAGGCACAGAACCACCAAAAAAGTTTTTTTGACTAAGGGGGAAAAAATATCTTCAGCAAACCATCCAAAATGGCTACCTTAAGGTAAGTGTCACTTTACTTTCCTAGAATTGCATGCATGCATACACTTTTTAAAAAAACATATTGCATGAGAAGAATTTTGCATGATACGTTAGTCCAGTATAAATTGGGGGTTACTGAATTTTTTCAGTTGTTAATTTAGCCCCCTTCCTATCCAAGGTTCCAGATTGTATGGCTTTGGAGGTGGGCTTGATAATATACAGTGTCCATCAGGACTGACAGGTTTCAAAACATGAAGCTTTTGTTCTCTTCTAAAGGGGGTATCTGACTTAATCCTCTGTCAATTGACAGCTCAAATGCTGGCAAATATACAATGCTCAGACACTTTCAACCCTTTCACATAGTAACTACAAATGAGCTAAGTAAATAACACAACATGAGACATCCCTCAGTCCCAGCATGCAACTCTTCTAGTCATAAGAACATAAGAGAAGCCAACGTTGGATCAGGCCAATGGCCCATCTAGTCCAACACTCTGTCACACAGTGGCCAAAATATACCAGGTGCCATCAGGAGGTCCAGCAGTGAGGCCAGGACACTAGAAGCCCTCCCACTGCTGCCCCCCCCAGCACCAAGAATAGAGTGCATCACCTGCCCCAGACTGAGAGTTCCTATCTATACCTTGTGGCTACTGATCGACTTCTGCTCCATATGTTTATATAATTCCCTCTTGAAACAGTCTATGCTTGTAGCTGCCACCACCTCCTGTGGCAGTAAATTCCATGTGTTAATCACTCTTTGGGTGAAGAAGTACTTCCTTTTATCTGTTCTAACCCAACTGCTCAGCAATTTCATGGAGTGCCCACAAGTTCTTGTATTGTGAGAAATAGAGAAAAGCACTTCTTTCTCAACCTGTTCAATCCCATGCATAATCTTATAAATCTCGATCATGTCACCCCTCAGCCGTCGTTTCTCCAAGCTAAAGAACCCCAAGTGTTTCAACTTTTCTTCATAGGGAAAGTGTTCCAACCCTTTTATCATTCTAGTTGCCCTTCTCTGCACTTTTTCCAATGCTATAATATCCTTTTTGAGGTGTGACGACCAGAACAGTACACAGTATTCCAAATGAGATCGCACCAATGATTTATACAGGGGCATTATGATACTGGCTGACTTGTTTTCAATTCCCTTCCTAATAATCCCCAGCATAGTGTTGGCTTTCTTTATTGCAGCTACACACTGTCTAGACATTTTCATTGAGTTATCTACTATGACTCCAAGATCTCTCTCTTGGTCAGTCTCTGCCAGTTCAGACCCCATCAATGTGCATATATATTTAGGATTTTTGGCTCCAATGTGCATCACTTTGCACTTGGCCACATTGAACCCCATTTGCCACGTTGATGCCCCCTCACCCATCCTCGACAGATCCCTTTGGAGTGCCTCACAATCCTCCCTGGTTTTCACCACCCTGAACAACTTCGTGTCATCTGCAAATTTAGCCACTTCACTGCTTACTCCCAATTCCAAATCGTTAATAAACAAGTTAAAAAGCATCAGACAGAGTACTGATCCCTGTGGTGCCCCACTGCTTACCACCGTCCACTGAGAAAGTTTCCCATTTATATTCACTCTCTGTTTCCTATTTATAAGCCAGTTTTTGATCCTCAAGAGGACTTGTCTTTTCATCCCATGACTATTGAACTTACTTAGGATCCTTTGATGAGGAACTTTATCAAAAACTTTCTGGAAGTTGAGGTAAACAGCATTTATTGGGTCCCCCTTGTCCACATGTTTGTTCACTCCCTCAAAAAAACACTAACAGGTTAGTGAGACAAGATCTTCCTTTACAGAACCCATGCTGAGTCTGCCTCAATAGTTTTTGTTCATCAATGTGCCTCAGTTCTTAAGTCCTCAGTTCTTAAGAGAGAGAGGTCCCTTTCTTCATGTGGCAGACACAGTTCATTCCTAAACAGAGTCACACCCTTTTAAATCCATTGAAGTCTCTTTAGGATTGCACAGTTAGTAGAAGATCATCAATGTATCTAATTCTCAGCATGGTCCTATCCATGAATACTTAAATCCAGAGACTGAAGCCATGACAAGACATTAATCTACAAACCTGAGAAAAGCCCCAGGTTTTCAGAAAAATGTGCAATCTTTAAAAACAACAACTGGGGGCCGAAAGCCCCCCAAGTCATAGGAGAAGCGCCCGTACCTAAATAAATGCCTTTGCCTATTCTGGGCTTGCTTAGCAACCACTACAATATTGCCAGACCTTGGTTTCTGTAAGTAAAAGGGAGAGGCAAGGGAGCACTGCTCTTTCTAGGACTATTTTGACCTCCTGGTCCACTTCTGCTCTCCTCCCTCCTGCCCAGCAGCAATCACTGGGCAACTTGCTACTAGACAATATGTGAAGATGTGGCAGTGGCCACGATTTCATGTCACATGACTAACCTGGGCCCAGTGACAACCTCCGCAACAACTGGCACGATTTGGACAAGCCCAACAGTGGCCACCACACAACTCAGCTGAGCGACTTGCTACTTTGTGACTTTTGCAATTTGGTCAGAGTTTTCTGGGGGCGGGGGGAGGCTGCCAGGGGAGGAAACAAGGGAAAGCCGACAGCCAATGTGATGTAATGGTTTGAGCGTTGGACTAGGATCTCGCAGGTCCAGGTTCATGTCCCCACTCTGCCATGGAAGCTTGCCGGTTGACTTTGGACCACAAATTTGCTGTAAGGATAAAATCAAGCGGCAGGGGAGAATGTTATGAGCTACTTTGGGTCCCTGTTGGGTAGAAAGGCAGGCTATAAATGAAGTAAATAAATAATGAAGGTCACGACTGGAGGGACAGATTTTAAGAAAGGTTGGCGATGGAGCTTGGAGAGGAAAGGAAGAAGGAAGCAGGGAAAGGTGAGAGGATATGGGAGCTGCCAGGAGGAGAGGAAGAGGAGATAGTGTAGGAAAGAGGATAGAGAGGGGAACTAAGCAACCCCCTGCAAATCCTTGTAGGTTCTCTACTTGTAGAGAACTAAGGGAAGTAAGCAACCCCCTGCAAATCCTTGTAGGTTCTCTACTTGTACCTTTATATAGGACATTATAAAGTATTGGTCAAGCATTTTAAGGATTACTATTGGAACTGTAATGACAAAGAGAGGACAACCCACACGTTTTTAGGGGGTAAACCTTTTTGGAAGCTTTAGAGCCCAGTTTCTGCTAGAAACTAAGGATCATCATGCCAAATCACCCAAAGGCCACTCTTTCTTCTAATAGCAAATGCAAAAGCGGTAACCCTGATTTCTGGGAACTTCTTACCTGCGTATGGTCGCCACATTTTTTCCCTAGAAATATTCTGCTATCAAAATTGGACTGTGTCTGACCATGTGCAGAGTTTCGATTCAAACTTTTTTTTAAAAAAAGACAAAAAGATAAAGTGGTCCTGAGCATGTGCCCTTCCTTGGAGATGAAAATGCTTCTTCACCTGCCTACAGACTGTGGAATCTGGTGTACTGCACCTCACCCACAGCCTGCCCACCTACAATGGTAATACCAAGCTAGTTGAGATGTGGCCTTGGGTAAGACGGCAGGTGATTATTAAACAGAGAGAGAAGGACATTGATTATACTTTGAGCTGGTGGGAGTGGTAGTCCCGTAGGCTGCTGGTTGGCCCCTGTAGGAACACAGGATGTTGAATTAGATGGACTTTTGACCTGATCTAACAGGCTTTTTATGTTCTTGCAATAGGCCATCAGTGTTGGGACCAGTGCAGTCTAGCTTCTTCATGATGCAGACTTGGGTGTGACCAGAAAGGTAGCCAAGTTTTCAAGTGGCACTGTTTACAGACACTTGTCTCTCTTCTGTACTAGGTGACATTCACAGCAGACAGCTCTGTGTGCCTTTGCCTTCAGAGACTGGAAAGCCAGACAAAGCAAAAATCGCCTAGGCATATGTCTGTCCTCTGTCTTCCACCTCAGTGTAACTGAGCTTTTCAGACTGTGTAAGCTGCCTTACATTGTACTGGAGAGAACTACTTTCTTTCCCAGCACAGAGAGGAAAAGAGCAAATGTCTTAAGTCCATGTTTTTTATACACCTTGACACAACGCAGTTAATGCTTTCTAATATTTACTGAGTAAATAATTATTAGGCTATTAGTTAAATTAGCCCCAGAGGGCAAAAGGTTACCAACAAGAAGCCAAATAATAGAGAAGCCTTGGTTGTTTCCTTAGCCACTCATTCACATCCATACTGTGGCATTAATTGAAGAGGGAACCCTTCTTGGGATATTAAAAGTGGTAAGACGGGCCTAATCTCGTGTTTGACTTTTATCTCCCTGCAAAGCAAACCACTTTCTGATTTTAAACTCTTGCTTTTACTGTTGCTGCTTTGCAAGAAGACTCCATCTCATGTAATATTTGCACAAAGCACACGAAAGGACTCATTATCCAGAAGCACGTACGCCCAAGTGATTGCAATATAAGCTGAACTTTGTGACAGGTACTCTAAACAGCTTGTGATGAAAGTTAAGGCTAAGCTGTGAAATGTCCCTCTGTATTCTTGGAATAACGTTTGGTGCTCCAAATGTTGGCTCAGCAATGTGCTGTAAGGATTGGGGACTGAATGGAGAAATATGGTTTCATGCAATTTTTGTGGTTCTCTTGCATTGAAAGCTTGGTTTGGAGGCACGTCAACCCTTGGCAATTGGTACCTCGTTGACTCTGGCCCCAGTTAGTGTTGCAAGGACCTCCTAGCCCCCAGTGGGACTGGGGGGGGGGGGAAGGGTTGCCAGATCCACCTTGGGAAGCTTCTGGAGATTTGGCGATGGAGCTTGGAGAGGACAGGGACTTCATTGGGGTACAATGTCACAGAATCCACCTTCCACAGCATCCATTTTCTCTAGGGGAACTGATCTCTGTAGTCTGAAGATGAGCTGTAATTCCAGGGGGATCCCCAGCTCCTACTTGGAGGCTGGCATCCCTAGCCCAGTAGATAAAATACAAGGAAACCATAGTACACTCTAAGCTGGGCTAGGGGGTGCTGGTTCACAAAACTGTAACTGCCAGCACAGAGAGTACTGCTTTCAGCCCACAAGGCATTTTCCCCTCCTTTGGAAACAATGGAGGATGGGGGCACTGCATTCTGGGTTCCATAGAATTGGCCCCTTGGTCCAATCTTTTTGAAACTTGGAGGGGAGGTTAATGAGAGGCACCAGCGGCTGTGCTGCAAATTTGGTGCCTCTGCCTCAAAAAACAACCCCTCGAGCCCCAGATACCCCCAGATTGATTCTCCATTATAACCTATGGGGCCCATTAACTATAAGGGTCCCCAGAGGCTACAATGGAGCTGGAAAAAATTTTTTTGCACACCCTATTATACTTTCAATATGATTTGCAAGCTGCCTTGAGTCACAGGGAAAAGTGGGATATAAATATTTGAATAAAAATAAGTAGTTTGAGCGGGTTGATAACATTTAAGCAACTTCCTTTTTGTTAGGTTAGGCAGGGTTCTGACAGTGATTGTTCCTCCTGTTATATTTGACCTGTAATGCTGGTTGTTGTATTTCAGTAAAAGACACAAAGTAGACTGCAAGAGTTTTTTCTCCCCTAAGTGCTGGTATGTTTTCTATGCCTCAATATAATGTTCTAAGGCGGGTAGACATGTTCTCCGAAGGCCAGGTCTACCAGTACAGTGGAAAGGGGTGGGTAGACCTGTTCTCTGGAGGACAGGTCTACCAATATAGTGGGAAAGGGTGGGTGAAATTTGACTTTTCTGTTTTCTCTTATAATGTTTACATTTTTAAAAAAACATTTTAAAATATAATTTAAAACCATTTATTCTGAGATTTTTACAAGGTTATGGAAGTAATCTTCTAAAAACTAATTTACATGATAGTCAAATGTAAACTTGCTCACAACTTTAATGCTACTAGCTTTTTTCACTCATGGCGTAGATTTTCTGTTCACAGCACTTGTGGAGCTTAAAGGGAACATTGACAGGAACTATAATGATTTGCTTCAGTGCTGAGGAGTACTTCTTTCACCCCATGACTCTGATTGTATGTGATGTATACAAACTATGTGGCTGGGAACTGTGTATAAGCATATATTTCTCTGCTGGTAGTGTTCATAATAGAGTAGGACCAGAGCCTGTAGGCATATAGAATCATTGAGCTGGAAGGGATCTCCAAGGTCATCTAGTCCAACCTCCTGCACAATGCAATAAATTCACGAATACCTCCCCGTCTACACACAGTGACCCATTCCATGCCCAGAAGATGACAAAAAACCCTCCAGGATCCCTGGCCAAACTGGCCTGGAGAAAAATTGCTTCCTGACCCCAAAGTGGCAATCAGCATTTCCCTGGGCATGTAAGAAAGGGCCACAAGAACTAAGCACTGAGCCAATCCTTCTTGCCCTCCCTCTCATGCTCTGCCTATGGGTGGTGCATGTCTGCAGTACAGTGCAGTGGGGCAAAGGCCCTGTATATTGTGCTGCCTTCAGTTTTCAAGTACTAGTCATGCATCAGTTTTGTGCTAAAGTGGGAGCAGGACTGGCAACCCTGAACAGAATATATAACATCTAGGATTATTCTAAAATAGAAATAGTGACAATTCTGCATCAAAGCAACTTTACAACTTTCCCCTTCATTATCCCATGTTCCAGCAGTTTTTAAAAATGAAACAAACTATTTTTGTTCCAAATAAGTTCAGGAAACTTTTGGCCGTGCTGCAGCAAGGGCCAGATCCAAAAGAAGATTCTCTCTATCACATGTACAAGTACTGAGAAGAAAGATTCCCTTTTTTGTGGTCGGATATCGGACACTACCTTGTGCACTGATAGCCTCAAAACAGCCTTCCACTGGCATGTCAGAGATAGGCACCCTTTTGTTAAAACCAGACTTCACAATATTGGGCCAACTTTTGCCCCTCCCTCCCTCCGTCCCTGTCTTGTGAGCACTGTGACCAAATACAGCCAGTTTCTGCTATTTCTAAAATGGAAGACATTCAACAGCTGCTTTGTGTTATACATAACACAACAAGCTTTATTATTACAAGTTGTTTTCTTAATTAAAAAAATTCCCCACTACATTTGAGGAGTAGAAATTCTTAATAGTTTAACTATTCTAATTACAGCGCTAGCACTCTGCTGTACTGCTCAAATATTTCTGCAGCATCTCCCAAGTGTTTATCTTTCATCTGCCTCCACACTTAAGTCCCTTTGTTGCTAAGATGAGAAGAGAAAAGAGATTATTAAAAAGGGATCCTAGTAAAAAACAACCAGAAATTGGAAGAACTTATGCAGAAACTTCCAGGGAACATCAGCGCGTGGACTTTTTGTACACTGTTTTAGACAAGACAGCTGTAGCAGATTTTGCTGTTGACTATGGGAAGTCAGGAGATGTCAAATCCTGAGTGTTTCTTTGTCCTTGAACAAAAATTATTTGAATTCACCTTACTGAAATCCAAAATGATATATAAATTATTGTTCCTGATCAGTGTATCTGATTATCCAAATGGCCCCACTTAAATCCAGAGACTGGAGCTGTGAACTGACAAAGACAAATCTTTCGATGAGCTTGAGGAAAGCCCCAGACTTGCCAGAAAAAGGTGAAATCTAAAAAATAAACATTGTGGGGTTAAACATCCCCAAAATAATACAAGTAGCACCTGTACCTTTAAGAAAGGAGATTTCAGTGGCCATTGTTTGGGTCTTCGTCAGCTAAAGGCAGGAGGGGAAGGGCTCTTGCCAGGCCTAGCAGCAACCACCAGGCAACATGCTACCATGCAAATTGTGCAATTCCCCAGCTGAAGCGGTGGCTATTGGACAACTTGATACCACACACACTTGTGCAACTTAGTCTGGCCCAGCAGTGCCTACCACACAACTCACCTGAGCAACTTGCTATTGCATGGCTTTTAGAACTTGCACCAGATTTTCCCCAGGAGAGGCTGCCAGGGAAAGGGAAAGCGGGAAAGCTGAGAACTAGTGTTTTATGGTGGTTAGAGTGTTAGACTAAGATCTGGGCGACTCGGATTTGAATCCCTCTTCTGATGTGGAAACTTGGTAGCTCACTCTCAGCCTAATATACCTCACAGGGTTACTGTCAGGATAAAATGGAGGAAAGGAGAATGATATAAGCTGCCTTGGGTCTCGATTGGAAGACAGTGTATAAATGAAGTAAATAAATTAAATAGGAATAAATAAGGAAGCAGAAAAAGGATAGAGGTTATGTTGGGCTGCCAGTGAAGGGGAAGAGGATATAGTGGGATATAAATGAGATGGCCCCTGAAAGTCCTTGTGGGTCCCCCACTTGTGAAAATAGATTTGTAAAAACATGTCAGGCATTTGTGTTCAACACAACAGATGCTCCATTCAGTACCAATTTGAGGTTGACCTCTGTTTTGGCTTTGGCCAAGCTCCTCAACCTATAGGAGAATGCAAGGATGAAATTCTCTTCATATTAACTGGTAAGCAAGGGCTTTATCTCTGTCTTCCCTTGGTAGCTGGGGAAAAAGAAGAAAACTTGCCAATTCCTTCTTCCTCCCGAGCAGCAGACCAAAGTCATGAATGGTTCTGGGAGCACAGCTCCACCCTTCAACATGTTAATTGTAAAAATAAAATAAGGTTCTTGCAGCACCTGGAAAACTGATGGTCTTATTATAGGATGTATGGAGAATGTATTGCAGCTTAGAGTGTTATGGGCTTGAGTCCACTGTGTCAGAACATAGATAACAAGTATCCTCAGTCAGCAAGATTTTTTTATACACAAGAAAAATATGAATGAAAGGTTAAAAGGCGAGTTCATGACATTTCAGTGCAAAACTAAAAGCACAGTGATCATCCACAACAGCTGTAACATAGAGAGCTTACTTTTGTTAAGTAATCTAAGACTGAGCAAACTGTCAGACCTATTGACCTTCTGGCTAATATGCTCAAACCAACTGATTCAGCACTTTCCTATTGGAGTCTCCTTTTATATAAGCCCTGTTGGATCAGACCAGTGGTCTGTCTAGCCCAGCATCCTGTTTCACACAGCAGCCAGTCATTTACTTGTGGGGGTGGACAACAAAGAGGCACAGAGGTCAAGGCCTTCCCCTGATGTTGCCTCCTGGCTCTGGGTTTCAGAGATTGACTGCCTCTGAATGAGGAGGTTCACTTTACTCACCATGGCCAGTAGCCATTGATGGACCTACCCTCCATGAATCTGCCTAAGCCCCTTTTTAAAGGCATCTGTGTTCATGGCCATCACTGCCTTTGCTGGCAATGAATCCCACAATTTAATTACTTGATGCATAAATAAGTATTTCATTTTTTCCTGTCCTGTACATATTGCCCATCAACTTCATTGGGTGCCCTTGGGTTCTAGTATTTTGGGAGAGCTGTAACTGCTGTTGAGTTGCAGCCAGGCTCTTTCCTGGGGGCTCTCGGCCTATCAACAGGCAGCCCCTGCCTCTGAGTGGCACCTGCTGGTAGGGAAGTTCTCCTCCACAAGTCCCCACTGAATTGCACTCTTTTGTAACTGCCATTCACTTCAGTAAGAGGACTTTGCAGTGGATGCTGCCCAAGGGCCATTGCATCAATAAGGATCTGTCTACACTCTTGCAAAAGCAAAGAAGCCCAAGTATGCAACTCATCATTACTGAAACAACAGTGTGTATCCATCTATTATATTTAATGAACAGTCAATGAAGATGATTGATAAAATTAGTAAAAATGTGTTTCCTGAATCATCCAAGTACCTGGAAAGAATATTTGCTTATACCTTTACTTTGTTTTGTGGCATTCCATTATTTTAATGATGCCCAAACAAAGATTATCCAGAAATAAAGCACATGATTCCTTGCTTCAGCCAACAGGTAAGTTCATGGCAGGGATCTGATCCTCTTGAAGAAATATATTACATCGGTTCACCTCATTAATCTGAACATGATAACAAGCTATAAGCCCTTTGTGGAGAACCAACAGCTTCATTGGTTATCAATGACGTCGCAGTCGACCTTTGGCATTCTGGCTGCTTGCTCTGTTAATGGTATACTTCATGCTTTGTTCCTATTATGGATAGAACCATAAAAGACCCAGTCAAAACAAAAGCTCTCTAGTGGTCTCAGGCTAAAATATCATCTCCTGTTAGATGACTCACTAAGGTGATTAGTCACACAAACACGAGACCACATTAATGTGCAACAATTCTTTGTTATATTTGAAGCTCAGAGACCATGATTACTATTCCATTTATACTAGCATCTCTCTGCATGTATGTGTGTGTGTTTGCAATTATGAAACAATTACTATTGGGTAGAATTTTTTTATCATCATATCTTTTATTGGCATAATCAAACATAGTACAAAAATAGGGACAAGAAAAGAGTACGGTTCAAGATTAAGAACAATAGGCATATATAGATAGATAGATATAATTCATAGTGAAGCATGCCCCGCATAAATTTTAATAGACTTCTCCAAGAATTTACTAACAGCCCTTGTGAATTCTAATTCTGAACCTGCCCCCCAGTGTGTGGGTCAAAACACACACACACATTGGGGCCAGGTATGGAGAGATGTTTCTGCAAATGAGGGGCGGGGGGAATCTAGAAAAAAACATATCTTTTCAGAAACATCTTAAAATTAACAAAAAAAGGAAGGAGATAACACACATAAAACACACAGGATATAGCGAGATTACCTGATGAGAACCCAGTAGCCATTTTGTATTGCCTAGGCAATCACCAAAAAGTCAACAACAATGGCTGCCGCCAGGTGTGACTGAGTCATGCAAGTTGCATGGCAATGAGTTGCCTGGTGGCACTATCAAGTCTGGCCAGATTGTGTAGTAACAAGTCACCCAGTGGTTGTTGCCAGCTGTGGCTCTGCCAAGTCCTCCCTCCATCAGGACATGACAGGGGAGGGCACAGGGCCCCTTCCAGGGCTGTTTGTAGTGATCATGTACTCCACAGTGAAACTGAAAGATAGTCACTGGGAGGAGAGGAGTGGGCAGGCATGAAGATTGTGTGTGTGTGTAAAGAATGTTTGTGAGAGAAACTAGTGCCTGTAGGAAAAGAAAATAAAGCTAAAGTCTGTTGTACATATTCATTAAACCAGGGGGCTCCCTACTTTTTTGAGCCTGTGGGAACCTTTGGAATGTTGAAAAGTGGTGCTGAACACCACCCCAAAATGGCTTCTGTAGGAGAGCCAAACAAAAGATGGTTTCCACAGGATGCATAGCCAAGACCAAAATAGCTGCCTTGGGAGGAGGAACCAAACACAATGCCTGCCTCCTCGCTTTGCAAAAGAGCTGCAGAAGGGAGATAAAAAGAAATTGAACCCCAGGGGTGCGGGGAGAAGGGAGAAAGTGAAGAAGGAATAAAAAGAAGAAAAGCCTGAAGGGGAGTGGAGCCACAAGCCTGGCCCTGGAAACTTACCAGTCATAGAATCATAGAGTTGAAAGGGAACTCCAGGGTCATCTAGTCCACCCCCTGCACAAGACAGGAAATTCACAAATACCTCCCCCTCCACACCTGCAGTGACTGCTGTTCCACGCTTCCTGACTCCAAAGTGGCAATCAGCATTTCCTGGGCGTGTAAGAAAGGGCCACAAGAACTAAGCACTGAGGCAACCCTTCCTGCCCTCCCTCCCATGCTCTGCCTAAGTTCACAGAATCCACATTGCTGTCAGATGGCCATCTAGCCTCTGTTTAAAAACCTCCAATGAAGGAGAGCCCACTACCTCCCAAGGAAGCCTGTTCCACTGAGGAACAGGTCAAGCTGTCAGGAAGTTCTTCCTAATGTTTAGCCAAAAGCTCTTCTGATTTAATTTCAACCTGTTGGTTCTGGTTCAACCTTCCGGGGCAACAGAAAACAACTTGACACCATCCTCTTTATGACAGCCCTTCAAATACTTGAAGATGGTGACCATATCACCTCTCAGTCATCTCCTCTCCAGGCTAAACATGCCCAGCTCCTTCAACCTTTCCTCATAGGACTTGGTTTCCAGACCCCTCACCACCAGGAGGATTGGTCCTCCTGATCCTCCAGTGACCGCAGCTGCTGTTGCAGCCATGGAAAACCCTTGTGTTTGAATGAGGTCAGCCAGCCAATAACAAACTCTGCCTTACAATGGCCCTGCCCACTTTTTGAAAAGTTTAGTGGGTGCCAGGGGAGGTACTGATGGGTGCCATGGTGCCCATGAGTGCCACGTTGGAGAACCTTGCATTAAACTTTTGCCTGTAGGGTTGCCAACCTCCAGGTGGTGGCTGAAGATCCCCTGCTATTACAATGGATCTCCAGTGAATAAAGATCAGTCTTCCTGGAGAAAATGGCTGCTTTGGGGGCTGGACTGTATGACGTTTTATCCTGCTGAGGTCCCTTCCCTCCCCAGGCTCCACCTCCAAAGTCTCCAGGTATTCCCCAAACCAGAGCTGGCAACCCTAGTTGCCCAGTGCCCCAATATGTGCTGAAATGGTTTACGTGAACAAGTCAGCATGCTGGCCGGCCCATGCACATGATTGGGGAGCACTGCCTGTTGATTTACCATATGTTCAAACAGGGTAGCGCCTTATTTGCACTGTCCTTTTAGCATGTGCTGGCCACTATCTTGAGCAGCCTAATCAAGTCACAATATTTACCAAGTGTTAATGCATCGTCATTAGAATGAGTCCAGCAAAGACTAAACATGAAGTCACCAAACCAGTGTATTAGAGCTTTATAATGACAAACCTTTCTGGCAACACCATTTCCCCCCTTACTGAGAAGCAAGGAGCAAAGTTAAGAATCTCTGTGCATGTGCGTGTGTGAATACCAGCAAATTGCAGCCGACTTACAGGACCTCCTTATGGGGTTTTCAAGGCAAGAGATGAACAGAGGTGGTTTGCCATTGCCTGCCTCTGCATAGTGACCCTGCACTTCTGTGGTGGCCCCCCATCCAAGAACTATCTGAAGCTGACCCTGCTTAGCTTCCAAGATACCACAGGTTCAGGCTATCCTGGGCCATCTTCATAACAGGCCTTTTATCATACTACTGTTTTGGTATGTGCTGGATTTTTTTTCTCTGGATGCTGGAACATACCAGGCAACTGGTTTCTGTTTGGCTAAGATATGCAACTTTGTCAATGTATTTAAAAGGTTTTCAAAAGGTTATTGTTTTTGACTAGATTCAGGTGGGGTAGCCGTGTTGGGCTGAAGCAGCAGAACAAAGTTTGAGTCCAGTGGCGCCTTTAAGACCAACAGAGTTTTATCTGAGATAGTGTGCTTGCACATGAAAGCTTATACCATGAATAAAACTTTGTTGGTCTTAAAGATGCCACTAGACTCAAACTTTGTTCTGTTTTTGACTAGTGTGACATTCATAGTAGACGTGTTGTGGTAGGGTCCATTGGAAAACGTTGCTGTGAACCCCTGGCATTGCTAGAGCGTGGGCTTGTTTGCTGGATTACTTTTGAACCAGAGTAGGGGGCGGGTAGACAGAAGAACCATGCAAGCAGGAAAAGAAAGCCAAGCATCTAAGCAAAGCAGTAAGAGGTAGAGCATGGATGTGCTGAGAGATTCACCTGAGATGCTGAGGACAGGCAGAGATAGTTCACACAGTCTCAGCACTACTTGGCAAGAGGAAGAGAAGAAGAAGAGGAGGAAGGGGCCCTCTCTATGGAGAGTAAATTTATGGGCCATTGATTTAAACAGTGTAATAGTCACAGCTTGGGGAGTGTTTTTGCATAAAAAAGTTGATCCAAAGAGCTAGGTCTTATTTTCTTATGTTTTTTAAAAAATGAGCTAATTTGCTGCAAGAACTGTTAGAGTCCTGTAGCAATGACAACCTGCTTACCTTTGGCTTGATTTTCTTTGCACAAACAGTAGAAGTATAGTTTCAGTGCTGGAGGGTATGAGTATCAGACAAGAAGAAGGTAGGGAAAGCACAGGTTTGCCAAATGGGTTTTTATGTGTGTATCTGAAACTGATTCCCCCCCCTCCTTTTGTGTTTTGGAGGAAATACCACATGTTGCTCTTCTTCCTCATACCAAGGATCTGTCTGGGAATTCACCTTTTACATATGTTCTGTATTAGCGTCTTGTTTAGTATCAAACCATTTATTAAAGATATATATATATATATATATATATATTAGCGTCTTGTTTAGTATCAAACCATTTATTATATATATATATATATATATATATATACACACACACACACACACACACACACACACATACATACATACATACACACATGCAGTGGAGTTCTGGAACCTCTTCAACAGAATTCTTTTAAAAATGTTTAAAAGTTCATGAATTTTCAGTATACAAATTGAAAACTTCATTTCCCTCTTGAAGGTTCCAGCACCTCTTTTTAAAAAAAACAACACAAACCATTTATATATGTGTGTGTATGTGTATAAAAATAGGTAAGCTAATAATCTAAAAATGGAAATATTCAGAAAAATATCCATTATACCATATCTTAAAAGCCCCTACGAAAAGGAGGCATTATTCAGGCCATCCAGACTGTAGCTTGCGAAAGTGCCTTCTGGAATTCCTCCAACAATCCATTCCAAAGGACTGCTGCTGCCTCTGAGGGTACACATGATGTTACAGATAAACTATGCCCCGGTGAAAAGAGGTATATTGGGATTTCTGTTTAATTATGCTACATACAACGAGTACTGTTGCGCACTATTCTTTTAGTTAATTAATTGATTTTTTCCAAACAGTTAGTCTTCACCAGACATAAGTAGGGTTGCCATGACTGGCAACCGGTACGAAGTTTGGGGGCAGGGACATGGTGGGGCATGATGTCATGTGTGCTGTTATGTCGATTCCAGTGAAAATCTGGAAGTTACATGGGGTAGCTCTAGGACTATGGTTTTACCATAGTTTCTGGTGATTTTTAGAGCTATCCTCCATCACTTCCAGGTTTTCACCTGAAGTGACATAACAGCACACAGAACACCACTGTTTTTGGGGTGGGAAACCTGGGAGCAGGGGATACCCCACCCCAGCTGGGAAACTGGCAAGCTTAGAAATAAGAGATACCCCATCTCTTTCCCCGGGCCTGTATGAGTTGGGGAGACTCATAGAATGTTGTGGGTTGTGATCCTTTTAATGGCCAGCCTGCTCAGCCCAAATGGAATGCACGGCAAACTATATCCCTACGAAGTCTGGTATCAAACAACAAAATAAAAGAGCAGAGAATTCCCGGGGCAAAACAGTAACCCATTACAGCAGCCAGCACTTCCTTTGCTCTTTCTTTTCCGAGCAGTCTCCCTTTGGCACTCTTCTCTGTTCCAAACAAACATTCTTTTCAGCTTATGGAGTTTGAGACAAATGAAGGTTGCCTGTGAGCCCATGTGCATTCCAGCTCTTCAAAGATATGCACACGGACACAAAATGTCACACTCTGGAGCATGTTGGGGCTGAGAATCCCCCCCCCTCCGCTCATCCCCATAGCAGCAGACCATGGTTAGCCATTACATCTGAACTATGCCAATGCTACAGCACTATCTCAACCCTCATACCAATTACTTCTTTACTATAAACACAGTCTCCCTGTTACAATCTGTTTCTTCTCCGACATGGTCAAATTCAATGTCTGAGCTGCTCACAACTTGCACAATATTTAACTAGGGGATCTGTTATTAACGGAGGCAAAATACCTCTATAATAGGTGAAGAGTTGTCATTCCTTGGAGTCCTTTAACATCTACTCCCTGAGTCTGTCAACTTATATTTGGGTAACAGTAATAATTTATGGGCATGTTTCATATCATGCAATCTATTATGCTGAGTTTGCTTTCCTTCCTTTCTCTTGTTTTCGGGGGAGGGGTGTTGTCCTGATTCCTAAGCATGTTTCCCTGAGAGATCTGATGTACTCATTTGCAAGTATGTGTTATCTATTAACTCAGGACTCAAGTCTGTGTTGAGTTTAGCACAGCTGCTAGAAATTGTAGGCTTTCCATTGCTATACCCCTCAACACCTAAGCAACAGTGGATGTCTAATTATCAGAAGCCTAACAGAATTTCCATGCTTCTAATGGAGCAAAGTTCATTCTGTAGCTATGTGATTGTGTTCATCTGGTGAGGAAATCTCCTTTAAAGAAGCAACCAAGTCCTTTACCTCAAAACTTGTCTGCTAGGTTACCAAAAAGCCAAAAGCCAAAAAGAAGACATATTCCTGACTACTTCAAACAAGTGATCAGTATGACAAATCTCATTTTAAATACCCCTGCTATTTAAGCTGTTGTAATTGCTACTAACTAGGAATATCCCTAACCTTCCAACCCCCCAAAGAGGACATTTTCGGGTGCGTTCAGACGGGCAGCTAATCCCGCCATTATGCCAGCTCGAATTTGATCCCGATCTTTTTAATCCATTGTCGCATGACCAGACATCCCACGGGGGAATTGCCTTACTGCGCGCAGTCTCCATTGTGGATTGTCTAGACGGCGTCCACTGAAGGAGGCGTGTGCAGTGGTTTTTTTTAAAAAAAACTTTGCACATGTGCATAGGTATCACAGTGCGTTCTTGTTGATCCGCGCATGTGTAGAGATTTTTTAAAATAGCGCCTGTTCGGGATGGTCTGATGCCAGATCACCCCAACGGAAGGATTGCGCGCTGGTGGAACGATCAGATGGAAGAAAGTCCGCAGTTGTCCCGCAGGTAACCGAAAACCCCAGATTTAAAGTGGTATCTTTTAAGTACAGCTCTGAAGCACAGCAAAACAGGATGCTCACAGAAGAGGGACTTTTCCCAGATGTTTGTGTCTGGACATTACCTTTAGATCCATGAGGCAAATCGTGCCTCGTGCGGATCTAAAGAGCCATCTGATCAGACTCTCTAACAGTTTTTTAAAAAGATCCCAAAAGGGGATGGACACAAAAAGGATATGTCCTCTAAAAAGAGGACGTCTGGTAACCCTACTACAGTTTTTTTAATATAGGCTATATAAAGCAGCACTTCTGTTACTGCCAGCCATTAAGTGCTTAATTGTTCTCAATTGCCCTTATAAAGAAATTGTACACAAAGAGTGTAATTCTCAGACATTTCTAGTAATCAGTGTTGTTTTTGGGGGTGGGGTGGGATGATAAGACGTCTTGTAGCACCTTAAAGGTGAACAGATTTATTGAACAGTAACCCTTTGTGTGCTAGGGCCAGCTTCTTCAGCTGCCTGAAGTGGATTTCCAGTCAGAACCATATGATTAGGAGAAAAGGGAAATATTGTGAACAGTGGGCTAACAGGCCACGAAATGTAAGAATATAGTCCAGGATAGGTCTATGTATCTATATTTTATATCTGTATGATTGTACTGTTCTATTATATAAGCCAATTTGTTCCTCACTGTGTTTGACCTCTGAAGAAGGCCTATGCGGGCCAAAATGCATCAGGTCAAGTCCATTAGCCCTTGTGTGTTATATTCTGGTATTTTTACATGAGGTGTGATTGGGCCCTTATATATTTTAATTTTTTTGTTAATAAATACATGTATCTTTTTATACACTATAGATATATTAAGCTTTTATTGTTGGCCCTCTTTTCTATTTGACTAACCTTTCCAGGTTCTGGATCCTAGGTTTCTAGGTTCAGTTTCCCCTCCTGTTTTGTCCCAGAGGGTTAACAGGCCACAAAATGCAAGAATATAGTCCAGGATAATTCTATGCAAAAATCAAAAGTATAACAAGAATGGCAGAGTGACCATTTACAGCAACTTTAATTGCTGATATGAAGTTCACCTAGCTATATTAAGAAATTTTATGCCTTAGTGCATGAGGAAGGCGGCAGGTTATTTCAGAAAGCTGTGCTAAAATTCAGCTCTCTGGGTGGCTTGGGAGTGACAGGTATGTGGGGGCACAGTTTTTGGTCACGTTTCTAGGGGGAGATGTACCTAGGTCCCCCATTCAGATTTTTCTGCTAGTCATGGGATATCATCTGTGTCTAATTTCAGCTTTCTGGGTGTTCTAAAAGTACCTTAAACTATTTGTGGCTGTATCAATTCATATAGGTGAGTCTTTTCTCAGTATGGACATGCAATGATGGGGAGGGGGGAGTTGCAGCTAAATTTCCCCTGGTCATGCAGCTCCTAAAGGGTATTTGAATCCTGCAAGAACAAAAGTTAGCAACCATTGTGTTTTAATATTGCAAAAAATACACACAGTCTGTCTATTCCTTTTGTTAGAACATAAGTAGAGCTGGCTGGATCAGATCAGTGGTCTATTTAGTCCAGCAACCAACCAGTTGCCCTGAAGGGGCAGACAAACAAGGGATAGAGCCTAAGGCCTTCCCCTAATGTTGCCTCCACATCAGGCCTGTAGCTACAGGCGGACATTTAGGGACAATGCCCCCCCACAGATGAGCACCGCCCCTGGACAAAAAAATATCATTTTAAAAAAAAATGGGGGTTCCAAAATGACCTCAGGCACTAGGGTTGCCTGGTCTGGGTTGGAAAATACCTAGAGACTTTGGGGGTGGATCCAGGAGAGGGCGGAGTTTGGGGAGGGGAGGGGCCTCAGCATGGTACAATGCCATAGAGTCCACCCTTCAAAGCAGCCATTTTCTCCAGGGGAGCTGATTTCTATCAGCTGGAGACCAGTTGTAAAAGCAGGAGATCCCCAGGTCCCCCACAGAAGCTGGCAACCCTACCAGGCACAGTCAGGAAAGTTTCAGTCTCATTTTCTTTTTTCCAGGCTGAAAAATAAATAGGTTTTTAAAACTGCAAATACAATAAAATAAAACTGCAAAAAATAAAATAAAATTGCAAAATGCAAAAGAGAGAGAGTTGGAGATTCCTCCCCCTCCCTGGCTTACACAGAAAAGTAGCCCAGAATTGAGTCTCTCCAGTCAGAAGGACTAGAGGTCGCAGCAGAGCCGGAGCTGCGTCCTGCTTCTGCGAGAGGAGCAGCAGGTGCGGCTGGGGCACCCCCACCCTCAGATTTCCGCGTGCCCCACCAACCAAAATTTTCTGGCTACACCCCTGCTCAGTATATTAGTGATCAGAGCTAGTGGCCATTGTTGGACCTCTTCTTCATGAATCTATATAAGCCCTCATAATGCGAATGCCGATCACTAAGTCTACTGGCAGTGAGTTCTACAAATACTTATTGAGTAAAGAACTGTCCTGAATTAAGGTCAAAATTAACCTGTGTATGCATACCACTGGATGCACTTACTAGCACTAAACGGGAGCTTTTAAAATTTTCATGTGAAGTGCCTTCTGTTCTTGTAATCACTGCCCCCCATACTTTATGATATGGCAATCGGATTTACTGCAGGAAGACCAAAGATATACTGGTATTCCTGCTGCAATCATGTAAAGTGTCCGTAGCTGATGCATGTCCTTATGTACTAAGTCGAATGTTCCCAGAAACTCTGATTGGGCTCTGCCCTCCCTTGCATGCACACAGATGTTCAAGGCGATCACTGCTATATATCCTATCCTGTCTATTTGCTGCGGGAAACCTACGACAAGCAAAACTGCCTCATAAAATGTGCGACTCTTCTTAGATGTGTGCCCAAGGACAGTCAAAGGGACTTCAGTAGGATTCGTCCCTTTTGTCCCACATTTGAAAGTTAAAAGAATTGTATTTTTAAAAGGTCAGCATTACAAAACAGTTCTTCAAAGAGATGAGCTCTTTTAACTTTGTAGGGAAACAAAAGCAAGCAAATACAAAGGCAGCTGGATGTTATTGCAAAGTTCCCACTGGTCCTCTCTCTCTCTCTCTCTTTTTTAAAGCAATGGTCTCTTTCAACGATGTTGACTGGAACCAAGGGTCTGCAAAAACTACCACATGTCATTTAAATCCTTGCCTTTCCTGGCTGATGAAATCATACAGGTGCCACAGCCATTACTGAGAGTTGTTCTTACTTCCTTTGCAGAGGGAGAATTTTCCAAAGGTGTTGAAGCAGGTTGGATTCACCTCCTGTTCAAAAATGCCTTCTCTTGATAAAAAGGTTGTGACTAGCATTAAACATATTCTTTTGATGGGAGCAGGGGGTATAATTGAAAGAATGGGAAAAAAAGATCCAGGGTTTCCTGGATGACACATCGCTCTTGACCTTTTTTAAACTGGCTTCCTGTCTGGAACAGTGATGACCTTGGTTGCTCTGGTGGACAATCTCCATTTAAGATTAATAGAGAAATGCCTATTATTAATAGAGCTGGATTTGTTGGCTGCCTTCGTCAACACAAGTTGGTCATGTAATGCTGTTGCAGCACTTAGAATATGGTATAGTAAGTAAGATGAATGTACCTCAATCTTTTCTTCTCAGTTATGGTCAGAAGACTGTAATCAGGGATTTAGGTCTTCCACAAAATTCAATGTTATCTCCCACACTCTTTAATAGCTATTTAAGATAATTTAATGTGTTTTAGTGGCAAGGGATGTTAGAGTAGGTTTTGAGAGAGCTGCTTTCAAATCCCTTTTCTGCTATAAAGCCTGTTGGGTGACCTTAGGTTACACTCTCGCAGCCTCACCTACCCTTCAGGATAAATGAGAACCCTTTTATAAATATGTCAAACAAAGAAATGGGTATATCGTCCTGAGCCTCTTGAAGGATGGGTGAGATAAAAATGCAGTTGATAGATCATCATAAACTTCATAGTGGGGAATCACCAATATGCTGAAGACTCCAAACTATAATATGTCTTTTTAACTAAGCCTCCAGGGGCAGTCATCTCTGCTTTAGGCCATCATCTGCCTGATGTGTTTGGACTGAGTGCAGAAAATACAGAGGTGGTAATGAATGGTAAGGCCTATGGTCCACGTGATAATGTACTTCCCACACTGGACAGGTCTGTCCCCGTCTAAGTACGAACTCAACAAGATCTGAACACACTGGAAAAATGGGCGGATGTGAAGAAGATGCAATTTAACAAGGATAAGTGCCGAGTTCTACATCTGGGTGACAAAAATGAGGAACACTTATACTGGATGGGGGATGTGAGGGTAAAATAGGATAATCTTATGTAGGGATGTGCACCTGGGGAGGGTGGATTTCAGGAATAGCATAAATACCATTATTTGATGGTATTGGGGGTCCCCTGGAACTGCTTAGGGAGTTGGGGTCAGATTATTCCTGGCCAAAAGAGGAACAAAAGTCTTCTGAGGGAAAATCAGCATGGCTTCTGCAAAGGGAAGTCCTGCCTTACCAACCTTTTGTAGTTCTTCAGGAGAGTGAACAAGCATGCAGACAACAGTGACCCGGTAGAAATTATATATGTGGACTTTCAAAAGGCTTTTGACAAGGTGCCTCACCAAAGACTCCCGAGTAGTCATGGGATAAGAAGATGGGTTCTGTTATGGATTAAAATGACAGGAAACAAAGAGTAGGAATCAATGGACGGTTCTCACAATGGAGGGAAATAAGCAGTGGGGTCTCACAAGAATTGGTACTGGCGCCGGTACTATTTAATGTATTCATCAGTGATCTGGAACTAGGGCTGAGTAGTGTAGTGGCCAAGTTTGCAGATGAACGTGGGAGCATCCAATGAAATTAATGGGCAGTAGGTTCAGGATGGACAAAAGGAACTACTACTTTAGACAGAGAGAGATTAAAATGTTGAATTCGCTGCCAGAGGAGGTAGTGATTGCTACAGGAATAAGCAGCTTTAGAAGGAAGTTAGATAGATTTATGGAGGATAAGTCTATCAGTGGCTACTAGCCAGGGCACCTCCCAGAGCCAACAGGCAACATCAGAGGAAGGTCTCAACCTCTATGCCTTATTGTTGGCCCTCCAGAAGAACTGGTTGGCCACTGTGTGAGACAGGATGCTGGACTAGATAGACCACTGGTCTCATCCAGTAGGGTTCTTCTTATGTTCATATGGCCCCTTACCCATAAAGGAAGGGGGGAGGGAGAAAAAGCCAGCCAAACTGCAGCTCTCTCATGTCCTGTGCCTGGGGTCCTTACATGCCAGCCCCAGATATTCCCAAATATTTCAGGAAATACACAGGACCCAGATACTGGTATTCCCGAGACTCCTGAATACCACTCCTGATGCCTGAGTCTTGTAAAAAAATACTGATAAAGTATATTTCTGGTATATATTCAGAATGGATAAAGCTGAGTGCGCATCTCGAATCCTACATAAGTAAAAGGTAAAGGTTTCCCTTGCTCAAAAGCCAGTTGAATCCGACTCTAGGGGGCGGTGCTCATCTCTGTTTCCAAGCCAAAGAGTCAGCACTGTCCGAAGACATTTCCATGATCATGTGGCCAGCATGACTAGATGCCAAGGTGCATGGAATGCTGTTACCTTCCGCTGAAGTGGTACCTATTTATCTACTTGCAATTTCTTGCTTTTGAACTGTTAGGTTAGCAGGACCTAGGGCCAGAGACGGGAGCTCACTCCATCACGCAGCACTAGGGTCTCAAACTGCCAAACTATAGACCTTTTGGTCTGCAGCTAAGCATCTTAACCACTGAGCCACCACGGCCCCCAATCCTACATAACCTCCCTAATTCCATTGAATTGGTGGAAACAAATGGATAAAATGAATCAGGGACTCTTCATGTGATGAATGTAAAATTATGTGTTTTGATATTTGCAGGCTCGATGTCTCACCATGACGTGGAAACACAATGTAGAACAAGGGTAGTGTTCAGGACTGTAGGGTATTCTTTCTCCTGAGTCATCAAAATCCAAAAAAAATACTGGAGACAAAGAAGTGGAATAGGAAATGAGAGCAAATTAAGGGCGGGTAAAACTGGCTAACCTATCAGCAAGAACTTTACATCTGTAGGAAGTTTGATTTACTGGGCTGCTGCTTTAAAGAAACCAGGGATGTAGGCGGAAGTTTGTATAAACAGAGGAGGCCCTTATTAACAAAGAAATGCTTATCAGACACTTTTGCTGTAACATTAGAGCAAACATTAGTTTCCATTTTAGAGGACATGGAACACACAGTTTTCCAGGTAGCCTACACCCTTTTAGAGAAGGCAGTTGTTAAATCAGTTTATTACCAAGTGATAATTTTTTTTGGGGGGGGTGGTTTGGTGAGTGTGTGCGTGCATGCCTGGAAGTCATGGTTGACTTCTGCCAATCCCTAGTGGGGCTTGGATGTTTCAGAGAGGTGGCTTGCTATTGCCTGCCTCTGTGTCCTGGCCCTGGTATTCCTCTGAGGTCTCCCATCCAAGTACTTGCCACGGGTCGGCCCTCCTTAGCTTCAGAAATATGACGAGATCAGGCTTGCCTGGGCTATCCAGGTCAGGGCAATTTTGTTATTGATGTTGCCTTCTGCTAATACAACTACGCTTGCACGGTTTAGGATCCAAGTCTATGCATATAAGCTGCTGGAGCAAGCATTCATTTTTTCAGCATCTGAATAGTTAATTGCTTTACTGGAATCTTCAATACTGCCAACTCCTTTTTCTTCATTTCCTTGTCTCCCACTTGGCACATATTGCTCACTCTATTATCCCCACGATTTTAACCTACCGCTACCTATCTTCTCTTTCTTACACCTCCCCTCCATTTCCCTGTCTCCAGTAAGGTTGTTGTCAGCTTTTTAAAAAGTTCTGTCCTTTTAACAGAAGTTTAAAATGGGCACTTGAAGCTTTTCATGGCATGAAGTTAAACCTGGCAGTTGATTGCAGATCAAACTGATATTAAAGGGGCAGCTACAGGGACCAGTTCAAAAAGTTGACAACCCCAGTCTTCGGATGCCCCTCTTTCTTCTTCCCTATCACTTCCTGTTGTATATTGAGATGGCCATGCAAGCGCTGGCATGGCCAAGTGCTCACGCAGACCTTCAGGTCTAAAGACAATAGCCAATAGTCGGATCCTAGCGAGGACCAATGGGCTTGCGCGGATCCCAGTATGGACCTATGGGCCACAGGTAGTGTAAATAGAACCTATCACTGGGTGTGGGCGTGTGTTATGAGATGTGTGTTACACAGATATAAGCTGGTCATGGACCAGCTAGTTTGCCTTCAGTTTTGAGCTACCTAATAAAGTATGAGCTGATTTCACTATGCCACGCATCCGAACTCAGCACTTTACACTTCCTATATTACTTCTTTGCTCTCTTTTCTCACAAATGCAGGGATGATTTTCGTTATTGACTTCAGAGCCCACTTTGAGTCCTGAGATACTCAGGAGAAAGGTAGGGATATAAATGTTTTAAAGAAATCCCTTATTTTATTTTTTTTAAAAAGAGGTTTGAAACTAAATAATTAAAAATATGGAGTTTAGGGTTGCCGAATTTTTTCCTGAGTTGTTTGTATGAACATAAATTCACCAGTTGACATTTTTCCTGCACGGGTACTCACTGACGGAAAAAGCATTCTCTTGCTGAATTCTTCCCGTTCATGCAGTTAGGGTTGCCAACCTCCAGGTGGCACTGGTGGGATTATGACTGATCTCCAGAGGACCAAGATCAGTTCCCCTGGAGAACATAACTGCTTTGGAGGGTGGACTCTGTGGCATTGTGCCCTGCTGAGGTCCCTCCCCTCCCCAAACCCTCCCCTTCCCAGGATCCACCCCCCAAATCTCCAGGTATTTCCCAACACAGAGCTGGCAACCCTACATACAGTTGTTAAATTGTTAAATGGCACTCCTGTTTTAGAATTGTAGGAAATGTAAAAAAAAAAAAAAGTCACCGAATGCTCCCTTATGGAGGACCTTGAGCTATGATCGCTATTTATCCCTTGTATAGAAGAAGCCCAGTATCCAGGTTGCACACAAGAGAGCTGCTTCTTAGGATTGCGAGTTCCCAAACCAAGACCACCTGTGTGATCCAAAGATTCTGCAACTGCCTTTTCTTCTGCTGGAATTATAGAGTTATATCCACGTTCTCCAGGTTTTATTTAGTTATTTACTTCATTTATACTCCATCTTTCTCCCCAGCGGAGACTCAAAGTGGCTGTAACATTCTCCCCTCCTCCATTTAATCCTCAGAAAAACCATGTGAGGTAAGTTAGGCTGAGGGTGTATGACTGGCCCAAGGACATACAGAAAACGTGTGGCTGCCAGACCCCCCTGTGGAGGCAGGGGTCTCCTGCTGCCAGGCCCGGCCCCCCAGACCACCCATCAGCTGGCCAGCAGGAGGACAGGAAGTGATGCCATCACACCAGTGACATCCGAGTGACACTCTGGTATTTGGGGGGGAAACTCTATGTTAGAAGCTGCCTTTACCATAGAGATTTCCCCCAAATACCAGAGCATCGCCTAGATGTTGCTGGTACAATGACATCACTTCTCATGCGACACCAGCAACAAGGCCTGGGCCTTTCTCTTTCTCCAGCTAAGCCCCCCCATCCCCCACTGGTTGCCAGCAAACTTCTGTGGGTGGGGATTTGAACCTGGGCCTCCCAGATCCTAGTCTTGTACTCTAATCACTACCCCATACTGTGTTGTGTGTGGCAGACCTAAAATAAGAGCTTGAATCCACCGAGGGATGTCTATCAGTGGAGCACAAGTTCCTTGTCCCCGCCCCCCTCCACTGCCGCCCGAAACATCTCCTGACATGCTGCTTCTGGGAGGTTAGGGGACACCCAGGAGCACCATGAGGAGGGAGTCAGAAACCTGCAGCAAGAGCAAGAAAGAATCAGTGAAAATTGACACCCCTTTCCCACGTGTGGAAATTCTCCACTGGATACGAGCCAAGCTGTCCTTTGCCAGCTGTTGAAGGGGATGCAGATCCTTCCCTTGTAATGTTGATTTCTATACCTAGGCTCAATGGGCCTTCAGAAAACATATGCTGCTATCAAAAGTGTGATTACTTTGATTTACTAGGACTTTATAAAAATAGTGTTCCTTAGTAAGTATTCAAGAGAAACAGAGAGCATTGTGAAGAGAGTGCTATGGCAACCATTTAACATACTTGTTAATCTGCAAACTTGAAGTGTTGATTTGACAACTCAGAGAGTGGCTGCCAAATGGAAATATTTAATCCGCTGAATTCCAGAAGGGCTTTTGAATAAATTAAGCATATTTCCCTTGGTTTGGTGTAGCTGTTGGGTTAATGTCCAAGTCACCTGGGACTACTTATGACAATGGTCTACTTTTTACTCTCCATTTTGCTGTAGGTTTCTTCTTTTCATGGTAAAAAACTCCCAGCAATGCTTTTAGCATACTCTATGAAAAAAAATCTTTAAAATTTCACCAACAGTTTATAATGAAAGGCTTTTACATGTGCTTCATCTGTGCTATGAAAAGTTACTGACCCCTGACAACAAGCACATTCTGAGAAGCATTGCTTCCAAACAGCTCATGGTGGTTTTATGTGGAGTGTACCTGGGCTCACTGTTTCTCTTACGCTATATCTCAGGGGCTTCTACCGGAGGGCAGAGCTGAAAAGATTGATGTATGTGCTTGTCGGTTCAGAATAAGAGAATCAGTTTTCCTTATTTGACTTTGAAAGCAGGTTTTACTGGTATTACTACTAAGGTCCAACAGGGCTGTTCTTATGTTTTTATGTCAAGATGCAGAAAAGCATATTCATTTGATATTTGTGTGTTTGTGTGCGTATGCTTATGAGCGCATGCACGGGCCACAACAGAGCAATTCCACGCACTAATCCAAACTGAGATGTGGGTGGAACAAAAATAACTGTCAATTCAATTCAATTCGATAATAACAAGGAATAGCAACATCTTTTAAACCAGGTTTTTTCCCCATGAAATCCTGATCAGCAAACAGTTCTACATCAAAGAGTTTTCTGAACATGGCCACTGACCAATGTCCAATGTATATATTCTATCTTTCCCAAACCTGATCTCCTGAGAGTTCAGAGCCAGGGATGGAACCTAGGACTTTATTTCTGTAAAACATATTTAACGTCCTTTCTCTCTCAAAGCAGCCCAGAACCCCTGTTGTTCTGCTCTCCTACCAGTTTTTATGGGACTCAGTCAATGCTAGGCTATGTGCCTGAGAGCTCCAGGGTGAAGTAAGGACCTGGGAGGGAAAATGCATTGTAGGCAAGAGCCCTGGAAGTTTATGATGGTCCCATTCTGTGCCACTTTCCTGTCTGTCCCTGGGGTTGTGTGGATCATTCATTCATTTAGAAAGTGTGCATGCTGCCTCTGCAGAGAGGTGCTCAAGGTGGCTCACAGTGAAACCAAGGAGGCCAAGTCAGGGAATAAAAACCGGCATAAAACAAACACTGGGCAACCTAGAATTCTAGTCATAAAACAGGCCAGAAAGACCTTAAAATAGCTTTTAAAAGATGGAAACCCACAAATGAAAACCTGGTCAAAAAGAAACGTTTAGACTTGGCAGCTATAGAGAAGTAATTTATCTGTTTTCTTAAAACATTTATATTGCACCTTTGCTTGCAGTTCAAGGCAGAAGTGCATAAGTAAGGCTGGGACCAGGTGAGCCTCCAGAGGGAGGGCATTGCCAAGGCCAGGTGCCTCCACTTTCTGGAGGGGGGAGGCTTTGGCTTGCGTCCTGCTGCCTCTCCCCTTTTTCTCATTAAAATTATTGTTGTCATCAAGCCTCCTTCATATTTCCACAGAAGGGAACAGAAACCAACACTTCCTCTTTTCCACTACATGGCTCTTTTCTACTGAGCGACTGTTTTTTTTTTGTGAGCTTGGGGCTGTTTTTTGCATGTGCCCAAGCATCTCCCTTCCATCTCCCTGCTAAATGCTTGTTCCTTCACTCTAAACTCGAGCACACTCCTACTGGAGGAGCAAGCTGGTAATTCTGACCAAAATGACACACTCGTTCCTTTTCTTTTGAGCCCTGACTTTTGTCAAGTGTTATCTGCAGACCACATTGGAGTTGCCAGGGAATGAGAATCCCTGCCAAGGGGAGGCCTGGAGCGTGTGACCAGGAGGGCTAGGTGCTGTTGTTGTAACTACTCAATAGAAAGAGGCCCTGCCCCATGCCTCTGTACAATTGCCAAGTTGTTTGCACAGTCCAAACATGCAGAGGAAGGGCCTATGCATAGGGCCCCTTCCTGTGATTAGTGATTGTGCTTTCCAAGCATTGATCATGGGAAGGGGGCATGCATGCAGGCACTTCCTTTGTGAGTTCACACCATGCAGACAACTTGGTGATCACGCAGAAGTGAGGGAAAGGCATCTGCTCACTTGTGCCCACCTTTACCAGTATGGTGAGTCAGTGGGCTGTTATGGAGTAGAAGTCGGTATTTTTTGATGCTACTGATACAGTTTGCTTTTTTACTTTGCTGTTGGGAAGGGCAAAGCTGGCAGTGTAGTGGGACAACAGGATAGGTAGCCTGCAAGAAATGACCTTTGCAAAGTCAAAGAGGGTAGGCAGAACAGCCTCAAAATAAGCAAACAATAGAAACAAGTGTGGGATATATCTCAAAATGAGGAACACTTGAGAAATATGTTTCAAATTAGTCATTAGGAGTTAAAAGGGAGCTTTAATGGAATTTATTCTGAAATAACTTCAGAGCATTGTACAAGAATCATCCGTCTCTTTAAAATGTTACTGGCGGAACTAGAATAAAGCAGTGGTATTTCTTCTGGGGTTCTTCTAAAGCCTATGGGAGATTCCTCAAGTAAGAAGCATACCTGAAAGAAGTTTTGCCCATCCGTACTGATCCTTTCTCGCAGTACACAGCCATGGAGGAGCACTGGAAGCACTCTGCAGGTTTGCAAGCAGCAGGCCAAATGAGCTTGGCCAGTGAACACTCTAGAACATTTCCCAGAATATCCTACAACACTCAAGGATTCTGGAGTGGACATGTAGGGGGCTGTCATTCTTGTTCCTTTTGCACTGTTGTGAAGCCTGAAGTTGCAGAGAGGGATGAATGCCTAGCTTTGGGCGTGGACCATGCATGCAACTGTCCCACCCCATAACCCTTTCCGCTTCACCTTTCTGCACATGTGAAATTGCCCCATCCACTGGAAGCTCAGATCAGGGAAACAGGTACAACCCAAATCATGTTAGCAGGATTTAATGTGCACCTTTGCCGTGTCTTTCTGTACACATCTACTATTTATAATTGTCTGGAGCCTTCAAGCATGACAACCACAGAGGCAGCTAAGGTAACCAAGCATCTTACCAAATTCATTTGGGTATTTTTCTTGCATCAGTCAAGATCAGTTATGCTGTTGTGAAATACTTCTGTTCCTGCAAGGTTAGAAGAAACAAGGGGAATCTTCCAGAGCTTTTTACAAAGTTAATATTATAATGTGTGAGTTAAACATGTGCCCTTCTCTATTGACTGAAAGATTAATAAATAAAGTTTGGTGTGGCAGTTTAAAGTGTTGAGCTAGTGTCTGTGCCTTGAAGTCTGCTTTGTGACCTTGGGCCAGTTACTCTCTCTTAGCCTACCCTACCTCTCACAGGCTTGTTCTTGTGAGGGTAAAACCAAGAAGACTGAAGTATGCCACCCAGAGCTCCTTGGAGAAAGGGTGGGAGAAAAATGCCCTAAATAAATGTCCTAATTAAATGTCTAAAATAAAAAGTGAACATATGTCCAACAGATAATTCTATAAGAAAAGCATGCTATCAATACAGTTATCGTACAAAATTCTGAGGCAAGCAGAATATGAATAATTAACTTAATCACTGTCTTCAAGCATTTCATGAAAACCTGAAATTAGTTGTCCACCCAATTTGTCTCCATAATCAGTAAAATTTTAATAAAATGTGATTTGCTAGACAGAGAACTTGTCTAGCCTTCTTTGAAATGTAGGGGTTCTACAGGGGATTTTATACACGCATTTAACAGTGAAACATTTAACAGTATAGGAGTCTGCAGATTATGTGGGTTCAGAAAAGAAACTGGGTTGTACCCAAAGGTTATTTTCCACCAATAGAATGAGGTGCTGCTTTCAACAGAAGTATTTTTTCTGCTTTCAACAGAAGTATTTTAGCTCACCCAGGTGTCATTCCAAGAGTGAAAGGTTCTTCTATGACTGGAAGAGGATATTTGGATTCATCCCATATTTTCTATATCTTGCAGTACTGTTATGAACCTGGGGATTACACGATAGGAGAGTTCTTTTAAAAAATACATCTTTCTGGATCAGGCCAAAAGTCCATAAAATGCAGGACTTGTTTCGTACTAATGGTCTCTAAGCTGATGTTTCTGGGAAGTTCATTACCATAGCAATAAAGTAATGTCTGTTTCTTGTTTATATTCAGTAACTGGTAACCAGAGAGATACAACCTCCTGTGCACAGATATTGTAATTTAACTATCACAGCTAATAGGGAAGATACTTAAGTTTCTTTCATCCTTTTGAAAGCAGATTCATGTAGTAGCATGGCAGCTGAAGCATGGGAGCAGCTACTCGCATGGGCTTATTTGCAGTGCCACTCTGATAATGTGTGGATTCTCAAACCACCTGGGTACTCTGTTGCTCCTTTCCTTTATGTTGCATGCAATGCCCCCTCTAAGCTATGGAGTCTTGTGATCAAAAATTCTACTTTGTGAGCTACTGGCATTAAAGCTGTGAGTGAGCAGTTTGGCTGCTGCATAAATTAGTCTGCTCTGGAGCTAAGACAAAAATGTGTGAGCTAGAGGCTAAAAACTGTGAGCTAGCTCACAGTAACTCAGCTTAGAGGGAACACTGGTTGCCTGTATCTTTTCTCCAAGCCTGACCTGGATTGCCCAGGCTAGCTCAATCTCATCAGGTCTCAGAAGTTAAGCAGGTCAGCCCTGGCTAGTATTTCAATGGGAGACCTCCAAGAAATACCAGGGTTGTGACGTGGAGGCAGGCAATGGCAAACCACCTCTGAACGTCTCTTGTCTTGAAAACCTGGCAGGGATGCCGTAAGTCAGCTGTGACTTGAAAGCACTTTCCACCACCACATCTTTCTCCCAGGAAGCAGCTCACATGCCACTTCAGTAATCGAACTGGCCTTAAGATAGCGCATTATGACACTAACACTAAAACAGCCATAAATAAAATGTTGCATGTAAAGGGACAGATTCCTATTGCTGTATATAACTACCCTGTCTTCAGCTGATCTATGACTCTCCACATTCTGAGCGGCAAAATACATGAGACATTGCCCCTTTTGTCTCCAACCCACTCCAAATGCACAACGAGTCTTGTTGAACAGGGAGTTCTGAACTCTGAACTTAACTCCCAGGTATTTGGAGGGGTGATCTGGACTGAACCACCATGGCTTGCAGGGAGAGGAGGTTCAAGTTTTCCTTTCCATGCCATTTTTCCCAAGCTGAAATGGTCCCAAAGAGCTGCTTTTTGCCCCACTGAGGACATTTATGTGAACAGATGAGCTACTTGGGGGGAGGGGGAAACAACAAAGAAAATGTCAGTGCTGTCCTAAGTAGAGTTGCCCTCTTCTAAGTCCTTAGTACTTAGGAATGCACTGTGAGTTGTGCAGTTGGGCCTCACATACTCTTTTCATTTAAGAAGAAACATATACTCACCGTAACTTTTAAAACCAAAAACTGGTTATAGAAAGTCAATTACAGAAAATAAAATTTGAAAAACATCAACCCATCCACCTCTTGTCTTTTTCTTTTCTTTTTTTAAACATTCATGGTTTCTCTCCCATGTTTTTAAATGGTGAATCAAAAAGAGGGGGAGTGTGGGGAAGGTAGAGCTGCAGTCTTCTTAATTGGGAACAGGAAGTTTTCTTTATGTTTGGGGACAATGATCTTTTTATTAGAAACGGCTCTTCTATATTATGAAGCATCTCTTTACCAGTCTTGCTGCCTGAATAATGCCTCTTGAGGATGGCAACACAATAATAGCATCGAGGCAGCCTCAATGAGGATATAAATAACTTTGTACCAGACTGAAAGGCCCAGTCCATCATTAAGTTGCATGCAGCTGCAATGGTGTAGGTGGGTGGGTATAAAACAGCCCCAGTAGAATATAATGGTAACTTGGTACGCAGAGGTCCTGTTTCTTAGATTACGTCATTCTACTGAGCTATTGTTCCTTAACTGAAATTACATCTCAGTGCCGAGTGGAGTGAAGTGAATTCCATGGGCTCTCAGCAAACTTGAAGAAGTGTGTGTGACTGATAACATTGAAATCTGCATTGCTATTTGTAATAGTGAAATCTGCATTCCTCTTTTCTTTTTCTTTTTTTGGCTTTTATATGTTAGCCTTAGTATTAGGGACAAATTTTTTTCTGTTGATTTTTTCAGCTAAGCAAATTCTTTTCTGTTAAACTGGATCTTGTCAATTGAAAAGATATCTGGGAATCAGAGATTCTACCAAAGAGTTGTCAAGTATGAACTGCAGCTAGGCAATTTTATACAGCTACATTAATAACCCATTCATCACAATGAATGAACCTGGTACAGATGACCCGTATACCAGGAGCATGTGGTCCTTCCCGTTTAACATCATTTTGGTTCTCAGACCAAATTAATAAAAGAATAACCAATGAAAAAGCTAGGAATTTGCTTGGTATAGGGATAAAGTCAACGATATATAATGCTGGTTTTCAAAAGCCTGAGTTTTGCAAAGCTTTTTTTTTAATGTCCTTAAGAGTGTCAGGACACTCTTCTAAGGGTATCAGTGCATGACTGTTTTGGCAGTAGCTGAAAGCTGTTGGTTTTAATTATGCTAAGAGATCTTATGTTGGCATGATTTAAAACAAAATACTCTTCCTTCACAAAGCCAAGGTAAAATGCACTTCAGAAAGATTTCATGCAGCACATGACATAGAACCATATCTGCCAAAATTATTACTTTCCTAGTAAACCACAGACTGAACTCACAGATCAAATCTTTACCTGGGTGAGTGAATGTGACTTAGAACCAAGATCAGATCAATGACATTTTTCTGAACTCCTTTCATGTCAGCCCTGCAGTTCACTGGGAAAGCAGAAGAGTTGGCACATACGCCTAGAACTGTTGGATAGGTAAGGAGAAAAGTTCAGCCCCAGGAACTTGACTGTGTTTAAATCCACAGTGTAGAATGTACTGATGGCTGTTCCCATCTTCTCTCTCACTTCATGTTCTTTTAGTCTTGCCCTCTAATTGCCTCCCAGTTCTTCCTCCTTTCCCCATTCCCCAGTTTTATCTGTTCTCTCAAACCCAGCCTCCTCTTTTTGTCTCTCTCATACCCCATCTTAAAGCTGTTTCCTTCTTTTGCTTTCCCCACTTCACGCTGTTTCCTCCTGTCTCTTTCCCAGTCTGCCTTTGCTACCTCCTAGGATCACCCCCACTTCCACCTGTGTCATCCGTCACTCTGCCTACATTGCATTTTCCACCTCAGTTTTGCAGATTATCACCTCCTAACCTCCTCTTCCCATCCCAAGCACCTCTAGCTACTTCTGAGTCTTAACCCTCCCCCCTCCCAATTATCTCACCTTGTGGGAAAATGCTGTATACTATTTATCTTCACAGTAGGCTAGGTAGCTTTCTTGATAGTAGAGACAGCCAGCCAGAACTGATTGGAAACAAGAGAATGTAGCCCCATTGCCTGTTTCATAGAAACATTAAAATCTCCAGAAATTTTGGAACCATATGGGGGAAAAATTCCCCCACTTTTTTCAGAAATGGGAGGGATAATTAAACATATACAGTACTAACCCTACACTTATTTGAGTGCATTAAGCAATATAAAATGAATCATTCATAACTTAGCATAGAAAATTGCACTAATTAGCATATTTTTAGAAATTAAAATTGCAAAAGTACTATGTCAGTTATAAATGATGGTGGTGATTCATGCAAATTGTCAATATCCAGTAAACCCATTGCTATTTCATTTCTTAATGTGTCTTCATTTTTAGGCATAAAACTTTCCCACATATTCCTTTCTCCCCCATCACATTAGTATAAAAACTTCAGTTGGTAATCCTCTTCATTCCTTGTCACATGCACATTAAACAGCTTTGAATCAGAGATTTAAAATTCTAAGACATGCTTTTCATTTTGTTGCTATAAATACTGGAACCGCCATAACCAAACAGTTACTAATAGTTCTGTCTTTTGGTCAATCTGGAATTTGTTCTGCAAGCCTTTTGTTTGTTTGTTTGTTTGTTTGTTTCTAAATATCTACACTTGAGTTTTTCACATTGTATACTGTCAGCAGAGGGCCAGAGGCATGGACTAAATTACATCTTTTATTTTCAACTAGGGACAAATTAATAGCTTGCAAATAACTATATAGTGTAGCTTTTAAAAACTACCTAGAAAAGCATGATTTTTGGGGTGAGGGGGATATTTTTATCTCCTAGGCCCTGTGCAGACATAACTCTTGACATTACTTAACTATGGTCAAGTATCTGAACTCATTTCAAATCATGCTTAAGTGTTAGCCTTAAGATCACATCATTAAATGCTACTGCTGATGTAACGCTTGACCATGGTTAAGGTGGACCACAGGAATTCATGTTACAGAAGCCAAAGGGATTGTGCAGGCCTGCACCCAAATGCCAAATCATGTTTTGGCTACTTAGGAGTGCCCATTGTGTGTGCACAATCTTCCCCTCTTTTCTTCTGGATAGCTATGGCTTATTTTCTTAAGTCTCTGAGTTAGTGGTAATTATGATGAAACATAACATCTGCACTGGCATAACCTTAGGTACCATTAGCCATAGGCTTTTAAAACAAAGTTCCATGATCTAGTTTAAAAAGTAATTATAGTTAGCAGTAACCAAGGTTAGGCCAGTGCAAATGTTAATACACTAGTACAAGATGCCTGCATCTAAGTGGGGAAGGGGAGGGAGGAAGGAACAGAGGACTGCAAGAGTGTGCTCCCAATCCCCCAAATCATGTTTTGGCAATCAGGTAGTGCAACATCTGAAATAATGTGTCTGCAGCGTTCCTTTTGTGGTGTCTCTTATGACAGTATTATGACCCTCATAAAGAAAAAAAAGACCATTTCATAAGAACATAAGAACATAAGAGAAGCCAATGTTGAATCAGGCCAATGGCCCATCTAGTCCAACACTCTGTCACACAGCGGCCAAAATATACCAGGTGCCATCAGGAGGTCCAGCAGTGGGGCCAGGGCACCAGAAGCCCTCCCACTGCTGCCCCCTCCAGCACCAAGAATAGAGTGCATCACCTGCCCCAGAATGAGAGTTCCCATCTATACCCTGTGGCTAATAGCCACTGGTGGACTTCTGCTCCATATGTTTATCTAATTTCCTTTTGAAACTGTCCATGCTTGCAGCTGCCACGACCTCCTGTGGCAGTGAATTCCATATGTTAATCACTCTTTGGGTGAAGAAGTATTTCCTTTTATCTGTTCTAACCCGACTGCTCAGCAATTTCATAGAGTGCCCACGAGTTCTTGTATTGTGAGAAAGGGAGAAAAGTACTTCTTTCTCAACCTGCTCAATCCCATTCATAATCTTATAAACCTCGATCATGTCACCTCTCAGCCGTCGTTTCTCCAAGCTAAAGAGCCCCAAGCATTTTAACCTTTCTTCATAGGGAAGGTGTTCCAACCCTTTTATCATTCTAGTTGCCCTTCTCTGCACTTTTTCCAATGCTATAATATCCTTTTTGAGATGTGGTGACCAGAACTGTACACAGTATTCCAAATGAGGTCGCACCAATGATTTATACAGGGGCATGATGATCCTGGCTGATTTGTTATCAATTCCCTTCCTAATAATCCCCAGCATAGCGTTGGCCTTCTTTATTGCAGCTACACATTGTGTAGACATTTTCAGCGAGTTATCCACTACGACTCCAAGATCTCTCTCTTGGTCTGTCTCTGCCAGATCAGACCCCATCAATGTGTATTTATATTTAGGATTTTTGGCTCCAATGTGCATCACTTTGCACTTGGCCACATTGAACCCCATTTGCCACGTTGACACCCACTCACCCATCCTCAACAGATCCCTTTGGAGAGTGCCTCACAATCCTCCCTGGTTTTCACCACCCTGAACAACTTTGTGTCATCTGCAAATTTAGCCACATCACTGCTTACTCCCAATTCCAAATTGTTAATAAACAAGTTAAAAAGCATCGGACCGAGTACTGATCCCTGTGGTACCCCACTGCTTACCACCCTCCACTGAGAAAGTTTCCCATTTATACTCACTCTCTGTTTCCTATTTATAAGCCAGTTTTTGATCCACAAGAGGACTTGTCCTTTTATCCCATGACTATTGAGCTTACTTAGGAGCCTTTGATGAGGAACTGTATCAAAAGCTTTCCGGAAGTCAAGGTAAATAATATCTATTGGGTCCCCCTTGTCCACATGTTTGTTCACTCCCTCAAAAAACACTAACAGGTTAGTGAGACAAGATCTTCCCTTACAGAACCCATGCTGAGTCTGCCTCAATAGTTTTTGTTCATCAATGTGCCTACTAATTCTTTCCTTAATAACAGTTTCCACCAACTTACCCGGTATCGATGTCAGACTAACTGGCCTGTAATTTCCTGGATCTCCCCTGGAGCCCTTTTTAAAGATGGGGAGTGACATTAGCTACCTTCCAGTCCTCAGGAGTGGAGGCAGATTTTAAAGAAAGATTACATATTTTTGTCAGGAGATCCACAAGTTCACATTTGAGTTCTTTCAGAACTCTCGGATGAATGCCATCCGGGCCTGGTGATTTATTAGTTTTTAAATTGTCCATCAGTCGGAGGACTTCCTCTCTTGTTACCGCAATCTGATTCAGGTCTTTCAAACCCCCTCCCGAAATCGGTGCTTCTGGAGTGGGCAAACACTTCTCCTCTTCCACAGTGAAGACAGAGGCAAAAAATGCATTCAGCTTCTCAGCCATTTCCCTATCATCCTTCACTACTCCTTTTACCCCTTGGTCATCCAAGGGCCCCACTGCCTCCCTGGCTGGCTTCCTACTTCTAATGTATTTGAAGAAAGTTTTATTGTTGGTCTTTATGTTTTTTGCGATATGCTCCTCATATTCCCTTTTTGCTTGCCTGATCACAGACTTGCATTTTATTTGCCATAGTCTGTGTTCCCTTTATCAACCTCACTAAGACTAGCTTTCCACCGCTTAAAGGAATCCTTCTTACCTTTTACAGCTTCCATTACTTTATTTGTTAACCATGCAGGCTTTTTTCTATACCTATTTGTACCTTTCCTAACCTGTGGTATATATTTTTTCTGAGCTTCTATGATTGTCTTTTTAAATAGTCTCCAAGCTTCCCCAATGGTTTTGACCTTCTCCACTCTTCCTTTCAATTTCTTCCTCACATGTCCCCTCATACCAGAGAAGTTACCCCTTTTAAAGTTAAAAGTGGTCGCATCAGTCTTTTTGGGCAACTCCCTATCTGTACAAATGTTAAACTCAATGACATTATGGTCACTGTTCCCAAGCGGTGCAATCACTTTTACATCTCTCACCAGGTCTTGGGTGTTACTTAGGACCAAATCCAGGATCGCCTCTCCCCTGGTAGGATCTGTGACCATCTGTTCCACAGCACAGTCATTGAGAGTGTCTAAGAACGCAATCTCTTTTTCCCGACTAGAACTCATATTGACCCAATCAATGTGTGGGTAGTTAAAGTCGCCTATTACAACACAGTTATTTCGTCTAGCCGTTATCTTTAATTCATTCATCACTTTATAATCCTCCTCTATCTTTTGATCTGGTGGGCGATAACAAACTCCCACTGTTAAGCCTCCTTTTGGACCCACTATTTCAACCCATAGCATTTCCAGAAGTGAATCCAATTCTCTTACCCTCTCAATCTTACTGGACGGTATACCCTCTCTGACATACAGAGCCACCCCACCTCCAACCCTTTCCCCCTATCCTTCCGATATAATTTATAACCAGGAATCACCGTATCCCACTGATTTTCCTCATCCCACCAAGTTTCTGAAATACCCACAATGTCTATTTCCCCCCCAACACCAAGCATTCCAACTCCCCGATTTTACCTCGGAGACTTCTAGCATTTGTGTATAAACACTTATAGTTTCCCATGTTTGTTAAGCCCACAGCCTTCCTCTTGCTGCCTCGAGACCTTGCCAGGCAGTTCCTATCATTAGCCACAGTCTCAGTGGACAATTGTAATCCATTTCCTTGTACAAAAGTAATAGCTACCCCTTCATCTCTTTGAGATGAGCCATCCCGAACCAGAGACTTTTCATCTCCTGTCGGCTTTCCCCCATTATTCAGTTTAAAAACTGCTCTGCCACCTTTTTGCTTTTGAGCGCCAGCAGCCTGGTTCCTTCTCGGGACAAGTGGAGACCGTCCCTTTTGTACAGCTCCCTCTTGTCCCAAAAAGCATCCCAGTGCCTAACAAACTTGAACCCTTCCCCCTACACCACCGTCTCATCCACGCGTTGAGACTCCTGATCTGTGCCTGTCTCTCCGGCCCTGCGCGTGGAACAGGTAGCACTTCCGAGAAGGCTACCTTGGAGGTCCTGGCCTTGAGTTTCCTGCCCAGCAGCCTAAATTTCTCCTCCAGGACCTCACGACTGCATTTCCCCACATCGTTGGTGCCGACGTGCACCACGACCACTGGCTCCTCCCCAGCACTATCTACCAGCCTATCTAAAACACGCGTAATGTCCGCTACCTTCGCACCAGGCAGGCAAGTCACCATACGGTCAGTACGCGGGTTCGCCACCCAGCTGTCTACCTGCCTAAGGATCGAATCACCAACTACCAAGAGCCCCCTCCCACCCTTCCCAGGGACGGTTCCTTGGTATGAAAGGATACCCGTTCACCACCTGAAGAAGAGGTCCCTTCTGAGGGCACATTCCCCTTATCCTCAGCATGGTGCCCCTTTTCCCCTTGACCCTCATGCTCCCTGGCAGTAGCCGGGCTGCCAGATTCAGAGTGGGACATATCTAACAAGTCCCCGAGAGTCTTCCCCGTGCACCTAACTGACTGTCCCTGCTTCTCCAGGTCAGCCACCTTGGCCTCAAGGGAGCAAACTCGCTCCCTGAGAACGAGGAGCTCCTTGCACCGAGCACACACCCAAGACTTCTGACCAGTGGGCAGATAGTCATACATGTGACACTCCCTGCAAAACACTGGATAGCCCCCAACCCCCTGCTGGCATTCTGGCTTCATAATTGTTTTTAAACAAATACTTTTCTATAACCCCCCTTTAAAAACCCTTTGTATTTATATGGCTCCTGTTGTAGGAGTCTACTTACCTTACCAAGGAGTCAAGGTCCTGGCTTTCTGGCTCTTCCTGGGCTTCTTACAGAGCCCCTAGGCCAAGAGCCACAGGCAAAGAGCCTCGCCCTTTTGCTCTCGCTCGTGCCTCTTGCAAACTTCCTGCCTTAAATGGAATTGTCTCCCAGGAGAGGGCGTGGCCAGCAGCTACTCAAAATCACCCAAGGCACTTAATGACGGTCAAACAAAGCCCCTTTCACACCCCAACTCCAGCACCCAGGAGTCTGCTATTCAATTTCACCCAAGCACTTAATTACAGGCAAACAATGACCCTTTCACACCCTAACTCCAGCAGTCAGGAGTCTGTTACAACTCACCCACACACTCCCAGATACTGTCCCTGACACAGTACCTTCTCAGCTAAAGCACCTCAGCTGAAAGTAAATAAATAAAAATACCACTCACCCCTCTGGCAGCTCAAACACCTTGCTCCTTCTCAGAGCTCAGCTGGGTCAGCCTAATCTGTATTTCTGCTTTGAAATATTTTCCAGGGAGTACATACTTACGATTTTATCCCAGAACCACATTGGCATAACTTCTACTTCTGTATTGCCAACAATACAGATTCTCTTGCAGATGCATTCAAAATCTATCTTATATCAAAATTATGAATTGTGAAATAGTTTTATCCCTGGTATAAGTCAATATCATGCAGTTCAATTTACCTCACTCCCTAATATTTTTTTTTGTCAATCATTCTTCTCAGCTCAATCCTAGGCAGAGTTAGATACACATAAACCCAGTGAATTCAACACTGCATAGGATCAGGCCGTCTTTATTTGGAAATTGATATAGGGCTAGTTCAAATTCTACCGCAAATGGAAAGTCAGTTACTTGAATCCCATGGAGGATTTTTGTGGGCTGGGAGAAGGTGATTTTCACTGATTTCCCCCTCCTGCTGACCTCCGGCAGGGTCCCCTCTCGCATTTGGGGATGCATGCCAGGAGGGAGGTGACAAAATTATGCTGTGTGGATGGAAATTCCTTCTGTCTGTGGAAATTTCTGTTAGATCAAAGCCACTATAGTATAGTGGTTAGAGTGCTGGATTATGAAGGATGGGGGGCCTTGGCTTCAAATCAGCATAGATGCTCACTGAGTAAATTTGAGCCCCAGTCACTCTCTCTATTCAGCTTAACCTAGCATACTATGCTATTTATTAGTTCATTTGAAACATCAATGTACTGCATCTCTATGTCTACACTCACAATACAATACATAAAATTTTCTAATTAAAATACCAGTTAAACAGTAGCAATATAGTAAACATTTAAACAGCAATGAATACAGATGGCAAAAGCAACAGTAAAAATTAGAATTATGCAACAATTAAAGTGGCAATAAAAGTAGCTAAACATTCATTAGCACAGCAGCCAAACCTTGAAAATGGGGCAATGCTACCTCTAAGCTGTGGAGTCTTGTGAACAAAAATTCTACTTTGTGAGCTACTGGCATTAAAGTTGTGAGTGTACAATTTGGCTACTGCATAAATTAGTTTGCTCTTCCTGAACTAAGACAAAAATGTGTGAGCTGGAGGCTAAAAAACTGTGAGCTAGCTCACACTAACTCAGTTTAGAGGGAACACTGAATGGGCACCAATATGGCAGTACAAATGGGAAGTGGAGCTTTCCAGCAACATTGCCACCAGGACTGTGGTTGTCCCATCAATTACACAGTCAACTTGTAGAATTCTCTGTCAGGGGATATAGCAATGGATTCTAGTTTCACGGCTTTAAAAGGGGATTAGGCAAATTCATAGTGCATAGCTATTTGCCACTATGACTCAATATAAAACCAAAATCCATGTAATACCTTTCATTAGGACCAATCAAAATAATGCAACACCTTGTGCAAGCTTTTGAGTTCTCCAGAATTCTTCATCAAGCTGGATGCTAAAACCAAAAAGATGGGTGGAGCTGAAAAATACATCTTTGAAGTCACTGTGTTAAGGCTGCTTGGTCTGCATAGGATGCTTAGCACAATGGTTCTTAGCCAGTGGTACATGTATATACCACCCTCTAAGCAGTTTAGGCAGGATGCAGGGTTTTCATAACTATTACCAATAATTTGCCCAGCAAGGTGGGATATAAATTGAAAGTAATAAATAAATAAATAAATAAATAAATAAATTCACTCTCTCTTAGTCCTCATGTCCACCTGTAACTGTGATGTGCCATCTCTACCACATCTATGACAATTTAGCACACTAGTCAAAATAACAGAATGTGTATAAGCATATATATGTCCTTCTTGGGGAAAGTGGGTTTTTTCTTCCTATCATGGTGGAATCCAAGTTATTATATATCCTAGCTTAACCAATTAGACCAAACCATTAGTTTCATATGTTTAATTTCCTTTCTCTCTAACTGCTAGGTGATATTACCGAATTGCCTTCCATTTATTCATTACCTAAAAGGTTACCAATAGATCCAGCCCTTAAACTTTTTGTCAGCAAAGTAATCTCGCATGTACTATATGGTATAGAACTTTGGGGTTTGAAAGAACAAATGCTTTCTAGCTTAGAGGTAATCCAAAATCTTTTTTTAAGGTGTATCTTGGTACTTCCAAAAGTGACATCAGCAGCCCTATTAACGGCTGAACTTGGCCTCCCCTCAATTAGGGCTCGCGTTCATCTAGCTGTACTAAAATCATAGAAGAAATACCAATTGATGCAAACTGAATCTCTTTGGTAAACTTAGCTATTGTTTGTCACTAAGTAAAGATAAAATTTGCTCTGATTTTGTTCATAACATCAGTTCCTGTTATACAATTCCAGATCATTTACTGCGATCTTTAGGGAACAACCACGATCTGAGGCAATGGGTGTTTAATGGAGATGCCATAATAGATTATTCTTTAATCATTCAGCCAAAATTTGCTCCCTGGTACAAAGACCTAAAGAAAGATCATTTAAGAGCTGCATACCTGGTAAATATTACCACATACAAGCTTAGAACAGTATTTACAGCATTGCATTTCCAGATTATGCCAACAGAACTACTCCTGAGACGATACGTAAAAATACCCCAGGAACAACGTATTTGTATCTGTAAAACTTCTGTGGAGGATCTTTTTCATTATGTCGTGGTCTGCCCATTGTACTGGGAACCGAGATGTAAATTCTTGACTGCAATAATAGATCAATTGCAAAAAATTCTGACACTGATAAATTAATATTTCTGCTGTCAGACGCAGACCCTACAGTATCCTATAGGGAAGCACTCTTCACCTTGTTGTTGTTGAGCCACACAGTCAAATCCAACTCTTCGCAACCCCATGGACCACATTAGCCTTAGCGGCTAGTAAAATCAGGGCCAAGCACATAGGAAAATGAAATTGAACTGTAAAACAGCAATGTTTGAGGCTGTGTATGTGTTTCTGGAAATGGATATCTATATTTAAGATTTTAATTAATTTAAATACTGAATGTGCAGATTTTTAGAGGTTATTATATTTTAAATCTAATTCAAATTCCAGTGCTGTAAGTTGTCTAATTTGTATATTGTTTAAATTTAAATTTTAAATTGTAATGGTCAATGGCTACACAATAAATTTTATTACTACTACTACTACTAACAGGTTACCTAAAATTAATCTCATGTCATTATTATATTTTTCTTCTGTTCTCTGTCAGTCTGGTGTAGTTAGAGTGTTAGACTAGAATCAGGAAGATCTAGGTCCCCCCACTCTGCTGCAGAAGCTTGCTAGATGGCCTTGGGTCAATCACTCTCAGACTAACCTACCTCACAGGGTTGTATGAGGATAAAAATGGAGAGAATGGTGTAATCTGTAATTTTTTGGGGGGACCCCATTGGGGAGAAAGGCTGGGTATGAATTAGGTAAACACAATAAATAGCAAGGGATACTTGGAAAGATCATTCCTAAAGGCATGTTTTGTTTGCTTGCTTGTACTAGTATCAGTGCATCTTGAAATCTATTTTGTGTCCAGCATTGCCTTAACCCAACAAAGTCTGCAACACAGCCTATATTTCCCTTGGGGGGGGGTGCGTTATTGACACGGATTTCTGCATAACACTGGCAAAAAATTTGGCTGTCCTGGCTTCAACTGGAGGGTGGGATTAGTGTGATCTATGTTGTCCAGGTCCGTCGGGTCATGAGATTATTAGAAATAAAGAATTTCTAAATAAATATCCCTGAAGATGACGGTCTTCCTCATCATGCCCTGAAACAGCCCCCCCAACACCACCTGTTTGTACTTCCCATCTAGCCTGAAGAGTCCCAGCCAGGGGACTCAAAAAGTTTCCTCACTACTTTGTGATTTTTCCTTAAAGAGACCCGGGGGGGCTAACCAAGGGCTGTTAGTTCGGGGCATTTTCCCATGGGCCGACAAGACTACCTGCGATCGTTCCATACAAAACCATGCCGGGTCACTTCTCTCTATCCGCTCCTCTCCTCCTCAGCTCTTCAATTCGAGCGCCACCTCTCAGAGCCTCCCCTTTGACCCAGCCTGCAAATCAGGAGGCGGGAAAGCGACGCCGCCAAGCGTTTGCCGGCTTTGGAAATGTAAATTGCCTGCGCTCCACCAAGGAGGCATCATCCTTCGGTCTCTCCCGGGCTGCGTCCTTGAGTCAAACTTCTGTTGTCTCGTGCAGATAAAGAGAGGGGGGGGATCCAGCCTCTCGGGGTGAAGAAGAGGCCAGAGAGGGGGCCTCGGGTGGGGACCGGTCCCCCCCTCCTCTGAGGAAAAAACGAGTCGGGTTTCTCTTGTGAGGAAGGGAGAAGTTAGCAAAGCGACGGGAGCCCTTTGAACGCCGCCTCTTCCCGTTCTCTCCCCTTCCCCAGGACAGCGGGTCCCCCACCCCTCCTCACAAGCCACGCCGCATCAGAGGCTGAGGCGCTTCGCCTTTCTCGCCAGCAACTCTCCTCTTTCCCCTCCCGCTCAGGCGCTCCTGCTGCTGCTGCTGCTCTTGTTTGCGCCTATAGGCTCTCCCCTCCCCTCTGTTCCGGTGGCTACCATAGTGATGTGTGGAAGCGGATTAGTGTGTACACCCAGGGGAACTGCAGCCGCCGCCGCCGCCACCACCACAGGAGGAGTTGTGTGAGTTTCTATTCCTCCTCTTCCTCCCGTGTCGGGGTGAGAGACCGAGGAGGCCGCGGGCTGCCGCTCCTTCCGATTCTGCTGTGGGAGACCTTGCCGGCCGAAAAAAGCCGGCGTGCGGAAGTTTCTGTCAGCTTTCCAGGTAAAGGGCTGCCGGGGTTTGGGGGAGGGCGAGCGCCTGGCTGCGAGGAGGAGCGCCTCAGGTCGGTCCGTTTGGGTTTTTTTTTTTGCCTTTTGTGAGATGAGGAAAGGGGGCGCCTCGGAGCTCAGCAGGTGCCCTTTTGCCACACGGGAAGTTTATAGCCCACCGAACTTTGGAGCCCAAAGAGATGAGGGGATCCTTTGCTGGCCAGGGAGACAATGATTGCTGGAAAGCAGTTTTTAAAAAAACCGGTAAGAGCCTTATACAGCAGCAGCGATCTTGCACCTTCGTTGCGTGTTTGTTTGTGCGCTGCATTTTAGAGAGGTGGCTGTTAAGCCGCTATAATGCAGGGTCCGTGGCGATCTTTTGTTTTCTTTCTCTTTCACAACTTTCACCCCCACCACTACCCTCTTTTACATTTTGCCCTTTAGAGGTGTGTGATTTTCTTTTTGGATGTAATGTTTACTGTGAAAACCATCGTCTTGACCCAACCCCTCTCTTTATTTTAAAATCTAATCAGAGTTGGAGGAATGTAGGCTTGGGGGGAATAGTGGAATCTGAAGCCTCTTCCAGTTATTTGAAGACTGAAGGGTTGTGCTGGGTCCCTTTTAAAGCAGCTGCCGCCTTGTAAATATTTAGGTTGAAGTATGCATTAGTGTGAACAAATTAGTCCTCTTGCAGCAGGGTGGGTTAATCTGTGAATAAATGAATATGGTAGCATGGCAGGAGGGGGGATTACTGGTGAGATGTGTCTCTCCAGCAAAACCAGGTTCTTTCCACTGCAACAGAACTGTGCTTTTTTTTTTAAAAAAAGAAAAGAAAAATAGAATCAAATCCATATATAAATTCAAGAATTAATGTTCTGAGTCTGGGCTAAATTATGAAATTATAAATTCCAGGTGGTTGTATCGTGCCCACATTACATATTGTTTATGCAACACATTTCTCTTCAGGGAATGAAAACAAGATTGGAAAGCTTAATAACTGCTTAAATTTTCAGACCTCTGTGTAGATTGTTAATGTGTAGCTTGTTTGTGTCCACCGGTGGATGTTTTTTTTAGTCTCTTTCGTATACTTTCTACTATTCATTAAACTATGGACTGTGATAGAAATGTGCTGTTTAAAGCCTGTGAACTTCTTGTCTTATTTTTTGCACTACCTCTACACAGCTGCTATTGGGGGGGAGGTGGGCGCTTCCTTTTACAAATTAGTTTAGACAGTTCACATGATCAAAAGGCTGCTCTCCAATGAGAAACTTTGATCCGGCAAGAGTGATTTATGTGCAAAACACTTTGCTGGATGCTCCCCATGCATGTTTGATGTGGAATAAAGCCCCTTGCATCCACCATAGACTGTGCATTCTGTAGTCCTTGGTGGATCGAGTCCGCATACATATTACCTGACAGATGGTCATTGTAATTGGGTGTGAATCTTGGATCCCTTCCTCCTTTGTTCCCCAGTAGGTGGTAGGTGCTGTCAGAATTAAGAGCACCAAATACCCATTGACACAAAAAGAGATGCTTGTGGCAAAGTGGCATGTATGTTGCCTAAACTTCTGTGGACCAAAGATAGTAGACTTAGTTAGGTCTTTTGCAGTACAGTTCCTAAGTAACTTTTCTAAATTGATGGACATCCCTGGGCTTAGAAGGATACAATTTTGCTTTGGATCTCATGGTTAGAAAGGTGAAAGTTCAGGCACAGTGACAGCAAATGGTGAAGTAAATTTATCAGTAGCCTCAACTGAAGGAAAAATTCTGTTGACATTTATCCTCGTGGTCTTTGGATTCTGCTTAGTAGCAGTAACCAAGCCAGCAAAGCAAATACATATTTACGATATAATTCCATTATCTAATAGCAGTACTAATATTGGTATCATTCTCAAAGCCTTTCTCAGCTCCATAAGAAGGCTTTGTTTTAGGAATGTCTTGTATTTTATACAAAGAATCCCTCTTTGCTGGGGAGAAAGATGCTAAATGCTGGCTTTGTTTTCTTGATGCAGGCTGTACAGACTTCTAGAGAGTTAAATACACCCCACAGATGTGACAACAGCAACTCCAAAAGATGCCCAGCTGAAGAAGAACCTGGGTTTGGAGAGGATGAAGACCACCAAGTATTGGATGTGAGCTATAAAGCCCTCTGTCCTGATGCTTACGATACAGAAAACATGACAGCGTGTCAGGATGGCTGTGGAAATGGCAGCTCTGTCACCTGTATAGTCATGGGTAACAAAGAATCACAGAACAACACTACCTCATTATTGCATAATGGGGGATGCAACACTAGTAGCAGCTATGAAGATGAAGGCCAGGACAACAAAGTCAGCCCTTCCAAAATCATGCGGGTTTTTTCCACTCCTCGGAAAAGGTCTGGCTCCAATGTAGAAAGGCCACGTTCCCTGATAGTTATGGGGAACCCCTCGACATGGAATGCTTTGTCTTCTATCAGAAAAATGGGATCTTTCAAGAAGTTAAAATCTTCTGTTCTTCAAGGAATCCAAGCCAAGGAAGACTCTGACAACTTAAATGACAGCACATTGGATAACGATATCAGAAAGCGTGTCCCAAATGGTGCGGTGATGAGAGTTCAGACAAACAGGTATTCCTACTCAGGACCCCTTCATGAATTGCACAGCACAGCAGATGGTAGTTTGGCTTCTGATAACTCTGACGGAGAGGAAAGTGATGACTCCTTCCTGAGGAACACTCGCCGATCACGCAGCATCAGGCGTGCCTATGGCATTGGCCGCATAAATTTGCTAGACGCTGATAAAATTCAAGATCATCAGAACGGCAGCAGAATAGTATCCCCCATCATCCAGGAGTCGCAGATTTGTGAAATTGTGGTGAAAGATTCTGAAAGCAACGAAGTCGTCTACAGGCGGAGCAAGAGCACAGACAACCTGAACTTTCTGAAAAAGAGCTCATTCAAACGGAAGTCCACCTCAAACCTCACTGACCTCAAAGTTGCAAGTGAAAAGCAAACTCCACAGAGAACGAGTACTTCTTCAGCCGACTCTGATAAAACCAACAGGAACTCTGAGCGGAGATCAAAACGCTGGAAGAGCCCAATTAGAGCAAAGGATTTTGACAGAGTTCTGAAACTTGTCAGCAATGTTGCTGATATTGCCTTGAAGAAAGACAGTCCTAAGAACGAAACGCCATCATCCGGCGAACAGAACCAGAGGACAAGATCAAACAGCAGGCTGCATGACGATTACTCACGTCGGGTGTCTAGCAGCAATGAAAACGACAGGCGGAGGTGTCACCCTCCCAAATGTAGCCCAGATTCTAGCAATTCTGGAGCTGGTCTTCAAAGATACTCTGAGGATGATCGTGTTGGGACTGACACATTGACCTGCAGTACCAGTAGTCCCGGGGTATCATCCTCTGACACCCCAGATTCAGTATGTTCATCACCTCCCTTCAAGGACATTGGCCCAATTCCTAATGAAGTGTTTTACGAAGACTCGGATGAACCAAAAAGTTCCAGCCAGTTTACATGCAGCACTGAGCGCCCCAACGCTCCTGCCAGACCTGCAGCCCCTAAGCCTCAGAGCCCCAGTGCTGAAAAGGTTAAGTGCAATATTAATTTCCATTGTCCCGATCAGTGCAGCACCTTGTCGCTCAGCTCAATGGAAAGTGAGGAAAGAGGGGAGGGGCCTTCTGCCAAGCTGGGGAAGAACCCTGTTTGTTTCCAGGACTTGGTGCATGCTGCCTATTACGACGAAGCAAATGAAGACAGTGGCATCAGCAGCCACTCTCAGCTGAGCCTCAATTTAGCTCTGAGTGCTGATGAAAAGAAGGAAGAGGTAAGAAGAATGCAACCCATTTCTTTAGGGCAAGCAATAGATATGTATGGGCTACTACTTAGATATACTGGCAAGTGGCTTATATAATCTGTCATTTCTTCCTGTCTTAAAAGAAGTATGTTTTGAAGGTAATATCAACTTGTTTTGCTTCCTGTGAACATGAATAAAGAAAGCATTAGAAAGAGGCTGGCCTGTGTACCTTTTCAAGGGCAGTTTTATTACAGTTTTGCAACCTTACCTGCCTTGTGACAGGAGCAAAACAGAGCAGGATCCCACTAGGAGAGTTCTTGGCTGGGGCCCTGGTAAGGATCACTTAGTGCAAGCCCCAGAGAGGTTAGTGTTGGCAAGCTGGTGAGTGACCTTGGAGTCAGTCCCAAACATGCTGAGATTTATTCATAAGGCTGCATGGTGGGAGATGCCGTGTATACAAACCTTAATATGCCATTGCAGTTTTATTGTACTCTGAATGGCAGGGCTGTTTGGTATCTAAATACATTTAGTTAGACTGTCAGTGTCTTGTTATAACGTGATAACTGGTGACATAATATGGTGCCAATAACTATCAAGTTGTCTTAGAATGGTTTTATTTTTCATTCATGTTAACCATTTCAGGCATTTTCCAGATTTTCACTTGCTCCTTCAACATCACTAATTCTACATTGTCCTCGATAGCCTCACATCGATTAGTTCATTTCTTACATACTGTGGTAATAGGGAAAGTATTGTGGCTATTTTTATTTTAGCACTTCATCAGGCTTTCATAGTTGCATGTATAATTTTGGGGTTCTCAGTTTTTAAGTTAAAGCTTCTAGTTCTCATGGTTGCAGATATCAGTTTAGAAGAGGATCCAGCGAAAGTTCAAGTGCTAGGAGATACAAAAGTTCAAGTGCTAGGAGATATGATGGCTCAGTGACAGAGTGTATTCTTTGCATGCATAAAGTCCTGTGTTCAATTCCTGCCACTTGGAATTAAAGCCTGTCAGGCAAAAGGTTTTGGAAAAGACCTTTATTTGTCTGATAACTGTGATGAGGCACTGCCAGTTAGAATGGCCGGTCTGAGCTGTATGGGCTACTTGCCTGACTGAGGTAGCCACATATATATTTACAGTATATCCCATCCTTCTACCAAAGAACATGCATCTCCCCCCTCCCATTCTTCCTTTCTCTTTGACACCATCCCTGGAAATCTGCAAATACTTTGAGTCAACTGAACTTAGGGAGCTGAACAAGAGCCACCAAGGGACCCCCAGGTGGGCGTGCATGCACGCACACACACACACATATCCAAATACCATGGGTGCCATCGGGGACTGCTGAATTTTGTTCTTAGCCCCCTCTCCTGAACAGAATGACATAGATATGCTTAATTCTTATAGTTTAATTCAGTTTTTTGCCTTCAGTACAGAGCATTTATGGAAGAGACGCAAAATGAATGTGTGTTATCTGACTCTAGTTTTCAGCTTAACTAAGGACTGACTTTTTAAAAAATTGCTTCCTGTTTCCTGACTTGCAAAACATGCCAACAGTTATATCATTGCATTATGCAGAAAGACTGAGAGATAACCCCCCACAGCTTCCTGTATACATATACATTGAAGGTTGTCCCCCCCCAGACCTACCAGTGTGACTATTATGCAGCAGTCTTATAGGGGACTTGCCTGCTGCATCACTGGTGCTTTCTTCAAAGTACAGCTTTGGCTGAAGCTTTGTATAAATGGAACTGTGTACAAATAAGAATGAAACAGGACAGCTTTCTTACTGTACGGAAGTGCCAACTTATAAAACCGAGGAAAGAATAAGGTGATTCTTATGCAACTTCCACTTCCTGGTTGTATTATGCAAACTATCACAAAATAGTATACCTTCAGGAATTACAAATAATATATTTGTTATAGAGTTCAGTGTTTTGCCATGCCCCTGGTGTCATTAAGGTATAGGTTTTTTTGTAATACTCAACTGTAACTAGGCAAGCATCTTTATTCAGTTGGACAGTATGTTTAAAGATAGTTGATACTGACAGTGTGCAAGGATGAGGGAAAAGTCCACCATCAGCAGTGCAAATGAATCATGGTAACGTGAAGAAGAGGGGGATTCTTCATTCATAATCTACTTTCATAGGGCAAAGGATGAATGAATGTCAGGGCTGCAAAATAAATTCAGGCTAGACAGTATTGGACTAGATGGTCACTGATAGGCTGACTCTGTCTAAGGCAGCTTCATAGGTTCATATTTTGAAAACTGTTTTACTGTACTCAGAACCAGATTTTCTGGTTTGTAGTTTCTGTTCTCGCTGATATTCTTTGTTATGTGTTTTGGTGGAGAAGGGCAAAGGAGCCATAAATATAAATCAGTTAGCTCTTTTTCATCCACATGATCAAGAAACTTTTTAAAATGAAAATTGAGCAGACTAGCATTCTTGTATCTGGAGCATAGTACAGATAACGATCTCTGTGGTGGCACATGTACACACAGAATAATTGCTCTGCTCACCTTGAGGCTGCAAGAGAACAATGCAGTTTTCATAACTGGTGAACATGTGAATTCTTTCATTGAAGCTGGTTAAAAAAAAGTGATGAGAAACTAAACCAGCTCTTGATTTATTCTGTCAAGAGCATCTTTTGGAAAGATGCTGCAGCAAGGCAGTAATGTGATGGAAAAACCTGTTTTGTGTTCTCAACCTGCCATCTAGTGGTGAGATAACATAACACCAGAGATGCCATGTTTGCCAGCTTTTTAAGTTTTGACTTGGAACTGGAGGTTAGCCATGCCTTGACGCTTGAACATACCATCATTGAGAAGCCCTTGGATACATCTGTAGGCTTCCTTGCACTTCCTGGAATTTCTGACTTCTTTTTGTTTTCCTACTCTGAGCATTAGGCCTCTCCCTTATATTTCTAGAGCAGAATCTGAGATAGATGTTCAACGGGGGTGGGGAGTTCTAAATCCCCAGTGTAGACGCCAGGTTAGTTGGGCACTTCTCAGTTGCAGAACTATGTTGTAAAGGTTGAAGTTTGATTTGCAAAAACCTTTTCTTTGTTTTTCTCTTTCCTTAGCAAAATTTATATTGTACGTTCCATGGGGCAATGCTGTTTCTTTGTGTGTTTGTTCTTCATTAGATCACTATGTACATTATTGTTCAATAAATAGTAATACACCTATTGACCCTCCTACTTGCAGCTAAGTAACTCTACTTAGAATGTAGAATCCTGGTGGAGAAAATCCTGTAGTAGTAGTAGTCATTGGGCCAATCTGCATTTAGCATTTTTACCAAACCCACACTGGAACAGTGCAGTTCAAAACCACATTCAACTACCCCAGGCCAACACCATACTGACTGCAGAGTCACCCCTGAATGGCCATAAAACAGCCATAAATCTATGCAGACCACCACAATAAAACCAGAGATCAAACAAAGTGAAAGCAGCATGCAGTCTGGACACTGCCATAAAATGTGACACTCAATTAAAGTGAAAGTGCATGCAATGTAGATGGGGATTTCTGTTCCAGTGTGGGTTTAGTAAGACAGCGGAGCAAATGCTAGATGCAGATTGGGCCATTGTTTACAAGCTAGACCAAGTTTAGCACTCTTACTATGTCCAGAACTTTAACTGCAATGTATTATTTGCAGCACAGACTTGAGTGGAGATTTTTGCAGCACAGGTAGGGTTTCAATAAAATAACATAAGTGATTTAGAAGTATGAAGCATATACTAGCAATGTGTGGCTTCTATAGATGTGTAGTCAAATATTTTCCAGTTTTCAAATGGCAATAGTGATAATTCTGGAATGATGGATGTTGAAGGGTGACAAGAAAAGGAGACTAAGGACACACTCTTAATTCTAGAGTGATAAAGTCTCAGCAACCAATTCCCATTTCTACATAGATATTTAGGGTCCCCATTCAGAATGTTGCATAGGGAGACACTATGAGAAGAACCACTGATAGAGGGGAGAGCCTGGAAGTAAGAACCGCATCATGTGACCCGAGGTGTGTGCATTATCACTCTACCACACAAAACAAAGAGGCAGTTGGACAGATCAGGAGGGCATACATATATTGGGGTGAGCCATAGTTCAGTGGTTGAGTATTTGTTTTGTATGCAGAAAGACTCAGGTTCAGTGCCCAGCACCTCTAGTTAAAGGATCAGGCTGCAGAGGAATAATTTAAATAATTCTTCCTGAAACCTCAGAGAGGCACTGCCAGTCAAAGTACACCACACTGACCTTGACAGGCCAGTGGTCTGACTCAGTCTAAAGCACCTTCATGTGTTCATGTTAGGTCCCAAGGGAAGGTGGCAAGCAGTCCAACAATGAAAGAGATAAGTAGCATAATCCAGAGCAGGCAAGGGTCAAGTTTGAGCAGCAGCAGCAGGTCTGAAGGGCCAAAAATGGGTAATGTAGACCAAAACAGGAGGACGTTGAGTTCTAAAAGGAATTCATGTCAGAGACTGGAAAACAAGTTCCAACTTTATAGGAAAATACACAAAAGGCCAAGTCAATAAGATGCAGAGCAACTAAATGGAAGGTTCCAATATCCTGATTGATGGTTCAGGAGTTAGACATGCTGCATCACATGCTGATGCTTCATCATGGAAACAGAAGACTGGAGAGAAAGAAAGTGAGATGCAAGGAGCCTGGCTGATGTGAGCCCTGGTCAAAAGTACATGCCCTCTCTCTCTGGTAGCACCTGATACACACCGGGTGTGTGGTGCATGGTGGTCTTGCATGTATATATACAGTAACCCTCCATGTACCTCTGCCTGAAGTTTCTGATCTGTGGTATTGACAATGACAGTACCAAAACACTTTCTACAATCACAATCCAGATATAATCATCTCAGGTTTGTTACCGCCCTCTACACAAATAGGGAATGCCAGGATTTCCCCCCCATTTTGGCTCTTACATTGTGGTAGAGATTCAAACACTATTTGTTTTTATAATTTTACCTGGTTGATATTGTTTTATATTGTTTATATTGTTTAAATTGTTTATATTGTTAGCCGCCCTGAGCCTTCGGGGAGGGTGGGATACAAATCGAAACAAATAAATAAATAAATAAACTATTATTTCATAACATTTTAAACCTTTTCTATAACCGAGTTTTCACTTGTGGTGACAGCCGACATTTACCCTGCTATTATCTATTACAAACGTTTGTGAATCACTGTTTCCACTCAAGCAAGAGGATGTCCAATGAATTTTTTAGAAATGCATTCAAAGCAAAATTATTTGATGTCCGTGGCATGAATTAAAAATCTGACAGCATAAATGATTGTGATAAAAGCAGTGCCTGCAAAAGTAAATGTCTGCAAAGTCCTTGAAAAATAGAAACATTTTTAACTGCTGGAGAAAACTAGTGTTAAAGAAACCAACCAGATCTTTTTAGATAGGTCAGGGAGACATCCTCACTCATCTATGAAACTTATTAGATGAATACTGCTTGGGCTAATTTACTTCACTGAATTGTTCAGTAGATGAAATGGGGATCAGGGAATCATGAACGTTGGCTTGAGCTCTGGGACCTCTTTTTCCATGCATACCACGTCATAATTTGAATTGGGCATCATACACATGAGAACTGAGGAGAGCCCTGCAACTTAGTTGTGATTGTTATGCAGCATATAGATTCTGGACCCAGCTGGACTTCTCCATAGTGTGTGAACCAATATTTACACAATGTCTGTTTTGTTTTAATTTTAAACTATAGAAATGAACGGTTGGCTCAGTAGATGTCACTGTAACTCTTCACTTAGCCTTATTAGAAAGAGGTTTGGTCAAATGTGTATTTAAACCTGTTGCTGTTTGTAAGGTGAACACACATGAAATACCCATTCACACAAACCCTTACCAACAGAGGCCACCTGCTTTTGTCTCAAGGGTAGCTTCTCATTTCAATTTATCAACCTGGAGCAAGGGAGCAATGCTCCCTATAAGCTGTAGAGTCTTGTGAGCAAAAATTCTACTTTGTGAGCCACTGGCATTAAAATTGTGAGTGAGTGATTTGGCTACTGCATAAATTAGTTTGCTCTGGAGCCATTCTTCCTGAGCTAAGACAAAAATGTGTGATCTGGAGGCTAAAAAACTGTGAACTAGCTCATACTAACTCAGCTTAGAGGGAACACCAGCAGGGAGACAGCAAGTAAAGTTTAGCATTATAACTTGGGAATATGAAGTTACATTGTCTGGACTCTTGTCCTATGAAGGGTTGGTGATGTTTACATTCCAGATCTAATATGTAATATGTAGTATTGCCATCCAAAGAGCTCCAAAACAGGGAACTCACAGTACAATCCCAAGCAGAGTTACATCAGAAGAATGTAAACTCTCTTTAGGATTGCACCATGAGTTCCTTATTTTGGACTTAATTGCTAAGCCAGGGGACTTAAGAAGGGAGTAACTCTGTTTAGGATTGCACCGTTGGTGTTATGATGTCTTAAGTATGTCAGAACATTACCAGAATGCTATTAGAATACAGCAACCTTGCAGTGTATTAAATGAGTTGCTTTTGAAGTTACTGGCTTGGACTTCAGTGGATTGGGGGGGTGAATTTCACCCCCCAGCTGCTCCTGGAAGCCTCTTGCCTTCCAGGAGTGGCATTTCAGGTGGCAGCATGCAGGGGAAGGTGAGGAAATCGTGCTCTGTGGATGGAAATCTGTTTGAAAAAATCACCAGTGGATCCAAGCCTGGTGCATCTCTTCTTTTCCTTGAGCATTTTGGAAATAAACAGGGCAGCATTCCTTAAAATAGTGGAACAGAACAAAGCTACCATAGCAATAAGGTATGTTGATGTCTTTGGGTGCAATTCTGAGTGAAACAGAGTGTAGTAGTCAGTCATCCCGCCCACCCCCCATTGAGGTGGTTCTGTTCTCAATGCTGAGTGAACATTGTTGCCTGTCCCTTACATTGGAGACAACTCCATTCCCTTCACCCTAAGGCATCTATTCCTGCTCAGGCACTCGTCTCCCCCCCCCGGAAGCTGGAGTACAGCTGCACATAGGAGCAGGATCAGACCTTCAGATGAGGCCCAGAGAGCCCTCCACGTTGAGGATCAGCCTACCAGGATATAGTGTGGGATAGGCTCCAACTGTGGAGGCCAACCAAAAAAGGGAGAGGCTACACTGGTTTCTCATGGCTTCTCTGCTCCCTGGTCTACTTGCACAAGTTTCAGGACTGCAATCCAAGACATTCAGCATCCAGGTATTGGCTACATATTATACTTGGAACATAAAACGTGCCTTTGACCACCATACCCATCTCTGTTTTATCACGCTTCAGAATGTTTCTATAAAAAGCCAAGTCAGAATTATATATTCAAAAAGTCACACATTTTATTTACCTTTTTAATATGCTACTATTTAAATGTGTATATAACTAATAGGATAGGGCTTGTCCATGCTATTCTGCTTGTTTCATGAGTGGGGGATGTACACTGGCTTCTTGGTTTTATCTTTTAGTTTCTTAACCATTAGAATGTACTGCATTCCGTGTCTTTCTAGGGGACAGGAGTTTTCCTCAGAAAAGTGGATTTTGTTTTCATAAACTCTAAACTCTTGAAACTGTGACCCATCATATAATATCAGAAAAGTGGCCATCAGCTTTCCTTTGTGCAATTGTTATGATTCACAAAATTGGAACGGTATATCATTGGTAATATTATATGTGTGTACGAGTCTTGATCTTAAACACATCTGTATAGACTAAAACACATCTGTCATCCCATTGATTTCCATGTTTCCATGCAAATATTCTTAGGATTGCTGCCTCTGGTTATGCTGGTAGGAAAAGCAAGTTTGACAATGGTAACAAAGTGTCAGTGCAATCCCTGCGCAGTTATATTCTTCTAAACCCTCTGAAGTCAATGCAACTCTTTTTAGGACCACACTGTTGAAATGGCTAGCCTCAAGTTATTTGCCTGTTATCTTGGAAATATTTTGTTTTAGGAACGGATAATGAATAGCGGTTCTCACCATAGCTGTTTTAAGCCATTTTAAGTGTGGGAGGCAAGGCCGTTGCCGCAGCTTTCAGTTATGAGTCTTTCTATCAGCGCTTTGTTTCTCATCAAACAGAAATGAAACATTAAAGCCATTAATTTAATAATGGTGTTCCTGTCTCAGAAGATTAGAGAAGTGACCAGAGCGAAAGAGAAATCTTTTGGTCCGTTAATGATAGCATTGTTCTTTTTCTTGCAATTCTGCCTTAGCAGCTTTGGATGTTAAGAAGGTTGCATTCCTTGGCACAGTCATCAACCAAAAAGGACAATGAAAAGTGCATGGGAATCTGAAAGAGAAAGCAGCAGAGAAAAAGGGCTAACTCAGATAGTGCCAACAAAGGGAAAACAGGCAATGCTTCAAACTCAGGGGATGCTGAAATGGAAACTCTTGAAGAGCCCACAGATGTTGAATGTTAGGAATTCAGTACTCTAATGGGACTTAGTTTGGGAATATTCTTGTCTATCAGATGCCATCCCTGAATGCAGAGATACATCAGTATGCTGTGCCATGAAAAATGCTAATGGATATGTTTATGTTCTCATGAGCTTAACAACGGGAACATCTGAAAGACTGTGATGCAACAAGTAAGATCTCTGAAGAACACCTAGCTGCAGACACTTGGAAAAGAAGATAATTATTATCTCCTAGGAGGAACAATGAATTTGACCTGAAGCTCTCATATTACCTAAACCAGCAATTAGAAGAACTTCATTTTAATAGTTTGGAGATAAAAACACTTACTTAAACTGGAGATGAATGGGTTTGGCTACAAGAACTAGATTATTTCATCAAGGTAATGGATGCAAGAAGTCAATTAACACCTCTCCCTAATAAGGCTAAGTTATAGTTTGCAGTACCACAGAGCCCAGAGTTGATCTTGCTTAAGTGGAGGATGATGGAATTCTTTTGTTTGTTACAGAAATAATAATTTTGGTGTAATGTTAAGCTATCGGTTCATGCCAGAGCAGCCATAATGTAGAAAGTTGTGCTACCATAACCAACTACAGACAAAGGTGTATTGGCTTAGATCCACTGGTGCTTTTCTGCAGATGAAGGTTTCTACCTGCAGAGCCTGACTTTCTTGTCTCTCATTGCAGCCCCAAATGACCCCTGAAATGCTGCTCTTGCCTGCAGCATTGGGGAGGGGGGAGCATTTTTGGTTGAAGTGGAAAGAGGGAGGCTTTATGGACACATTCTACAAACGAAAATCCTTCTGCCTGTAGAATGTGTCAGTGGATCCAAACCACTGACACTGGGATTCTGTTCAGCATAACGTATTTGTAGCAACAGAAATGTTCATTAATTTTGTAATCCTTTGTAGTTCATTAGTTGGGCTGAATTTTTGTGTTTCGAGGTGTGCTGGGCCAACCTCATGATCCAGTAAGCAGTTGGTTAAGGCAACAAATTCCAGATTGGTCACAGTTTTCTTCTACCAATCTCTCTGCTTTTTCATTTCCAGTATTAGCTCAGAGTAAGGTGTATGTGTGTGTGTTGCAAATGCACACAAACACTTTGAATTTTTCATTTCAAATGTGAAAATGTTTAATTTTGACACTGAGAAGGTGGGTGAGTCAGGTGTCAGTATGATTGGATCATAGGCTGCAATTCTATGCATTTTATTTTAAGGTTACACATAATTGTACACACATTTAGGCTTAATCTTTATCTTTTCCACCTACCTCATCACCTCTTGCTGTTCTTTTTCTCTAGTTTTAGAAGTTTTCAGCAGGAATTTCCTTTATTCATATAAAAGCTCTGAGTACAGTCTTGATGCTTTGTACGCAAAGGAGCAAGTATATACAAAATGTTAAACCCTCAAGCATCGAAGGAACTATTTAATTTCTCAATTAACTTTTGTACACATATGAATGGCAGGCATTAGAACTCTGCATGTAGGCATGATGATCCCCCTCCCTCTCTTTTATGTTTGGAAGTCAAAGGGGAAATAGCATTCAGAGTTCCTAGCACAATTTTAGTTGATGGCATGACAGGAATTCAAGGAGTTATCAAACCAGATGTGGGCCAGCTTCACAAAGGGCTGGTTCATACAAACATGCACCTAATGTATGCACATCTCTCAGAGCTCATTGACACATGTTCATTCATCACTTTATAGCTGCTATATCTGGTAATGACCTGCCACATATCATATCATGCAGGAGGTTCCAGATTCAGCTGACAGCATCAACACTGAAAGCCGTTATGGGTAGCAGGTCTGAGAAACAGTATTGGGAGAGATGGATCAATAGTCTGATTCAGTGTAGGGCAGCTTTGGATCTTGGAGCAATGGAGCCTCATCAAGATCAGTGCAGCATGAGTCGATCCAGCTGGAAAACATGGAGGGAAAACATGGAGGGGAGGGGCTTTAAAAGGACTTAATTTTGTGGTGGGAAAAGAGGGACATTCTGGGATTGACCAGCCCTAGTATTAAAAATATATTCCTGTGGGAAATGTAGCTAAACCTGGAGCAAATCAAACTGTGGTGAACTTATTTGCAGGGAATGGACATTCAGGAGTTTTTGCGGGGGGAACACTTGTGAGGAATTACTGGAAAGGGGCTGGGTGGCAGGGAACCAAGAATGGATTTTTGTGGAATTTTCTTGAAGCATAAATGATGTATTCTGATATAGTAATATTAGGATACAGTAGTACTAGGATGCCTTGATCCTAAAAAAACCTGCTGGGTTTTAGAACAAATGAAACACCTAGGAGGGCCCTGATTTGGGACCATTGTTGTTTGTTTACAAAAAATGTATGTGTGCATAGAAGTCCCTTTTCTTCTGAGAAGTTGGGATCTGGGTGGAATACGTGGCTTAAAAAGAAGAGGCATAGGCAATAATCAGGTAGTCATTCAGAAAGCAGGACATAAGGAAAATACCCAGCACCACTCAGGTACCTGAAGAGTAATGTGTCAGTTATCAGTGGTTTAGGTGGGGCTTCCAAGGGAAATTTTGGATACTGTATGTTAGGGAAAAGAAAAGCAGCCAGGAGACTGGAATTGGTTGAAATTTATCAGTAAAAACTTTGTCAACAAATTTATAACATGCCCCCCATAACTATCCTATCCCATACATGCAGCATTACAAGTCATACAAGAAATGGTTCTATGATTTCTGAAATGATGTATCTTGTTAATGGGAGCTTGTTGTTAATGGGAGCTTGTAGGCTGGCTCCTTCCCCAGTGCTTATCCCTGAACATATGTGACAGAAGTTTTCTCACTGAAAGCATGACCATTCATTTCTCAATGTTGTAAGACACTGAGCGTGTGATAATTCTACAGTTCTGTTTGCCATTGAATCCCATTTGGTTAAAGTTTGCATATTCAGCTTCCCCAGAGCCGTGCAACCTAACTTGCATATTATGCAATTCTTTTGGCTCATTATGCAAACCAAGAACATTGTGGTATCTGACAGCTGCTTTGTGTCTCCTCTTAACAAAAAAGGTGAGGAAAGATCATAGAAAACCTGTCTTTACCTAACCCTTTACTCATGCAAGGATTTGCTCAGGATCTCTTCTGAGATAATAGTAAAGCTCAGCTACCCTGAGCACATTTTCTTGGGATAGGGTGGGGTATAAATCTTATATATATCATGGTTGACTTCTGGCTTGGATTTTTTCACAGAAGTGGCTTGATTAATTTGCCTCTGTGTCCTGTCTCTGGTATTCCTTGGAGGTCGCCTTTCCAGAGTCAGCCCTGCTTAGCTTCTGAGATTTGACAAGATTGGGCTTGCCTGGGCTCTCTAGGTCAGGGCACTATGGCTCTGCTGTTAATGTGCAAGTAGAAGTTCTCATGTAGGAGGTTCATGCTTGTTTTTGTTAAGCATGCACACTCATACAGCCCTGAGCTTATAGTACTTAGATCTAATAGAAACGAGTCCTCATATTCATCTGAACCAAGATTTGGGCAGCTGTTCTATAGGCATCTATTGATTCTAAGGGTGTTTCACTGCTTTCTATTAAACTTGCGGCCGGTGAAGTGTGAAGAGGACTGCAGCCTTAAAGTTTAATCCTAAACTACTCAGTATCCTCTTAATTTAAATGGAACTAATTTCCAAATAACTATTTATAGTGTATTGCAACATTAAACACCTTTAATATCCCAGCAATGTTGAGAATAAGAGTTTCTCTGCACAAATAAGAAATTGGCCTTAATGCTGCCAACTCCAGGTGGTAGTTGGACATCTTCTGGGATTAACAGATGAGCTCCAGACAATAGATTTCAGTTCATCTGGAGAAAATGGCTGCTTTGGAATGTGGACTCTGTGGCATTATACTCCATTGAAGTCCCTCTCCTCCCCAAACCACATCCTCCTGAGGCTCCACCCCCAAAATCTCCTGGTATTTCCCAACCTGGAGCTGGCAACTTTAACTGGCCTATATCCAACCATATATTCTGAAGATTTAAGTGCACTTAAGTTTTCTTGAGGGGGCAGTAATTTCTGTTGATTCCCTCCTCCCATTGCAGGACCCACTTTTTGCCCCCTGTGTCCACTGAGAAAACCCCAACCCCAGAATAAAATTTTGACAGCTCAGTGGACCACAGCAGGAGAGAAACTGCAGCTTCCTCTTAAGAAAACGTAAGTGTCTTTAAGTCATTGGGAACTGCATGGTTGGGAACAAGCCAAGTCACTGACTATTCTGGTCCATTGCCTCCATTAGTTCAATGAACCCTAAGAAGAGCTGTCACAGGTTCCTTGCCAACAGCAAGCTATACTGCTGCTCCATTCAGAACCTGAATATGTCCTTTAGCTACTAGGTTATGCCCCCAGTTTGGCTCCTTTGAACTTGCTAATGCTTCATCTAATATTATTTTCCAGGTTTGAAAAGTGAGTGATCACTTTATTTTTCTGCAGTGCTCAGCCATACAAACAGAGCTGGGGAAAGGACTAATACACAGTGTTCTTTTATATTTTTAGAGAGAGAGAGAGATTGTGTTTCCCTACATTTCCATTGATTTTTTGAATAATTTGAGAATTCACAAGACAGGATGGGATGATTTTCCTTAAACATACTTGCTTTCTTTTAGAAGCCAGTTAAAGTCTAAGAAGCAGAAAACACAGGTGGAGCTGTCAACACTGTAGGTGCTCAACTAAGGCTTATCAGGAAAAGCAGTTGAGGTTGAGGACAATAAGCAAGCCATTGTATTAGTTCTCTCATCTGTCAGTCACAGCCATGACTTCCCTCATTGGCTAGACCCAAGGGAATGTGTAACAAACTCCTTCCACATAAATTACGCAGAAAAGTGTCTTCATATTTTGCCTTCTGTCTCCAGGTCTAGAAGGACTACAGAGCTTTCCTAAGTATGGTTACATCCTCCTTAGTCTATTGTTGTCAGTGGGCTTACAAGGATTGACCTGCCTAGAATTGCATTGATAGAGACTTGCATTTTTTAAAATGTTGGGAATCCAGGACAGCTAATGGGCCAAATGGACATTTGGTAGCATGCCCAGATTCTGGGTAAAGCCTGGCCAGCCAGGTGATGTAGCAACTTTGTTTCTAGGTTAAGCAATGTACAAATAGTTTAACCAAATCATAGAATTCAAAGAGACTTGCATATATCAAGTCAGAACTGACCATTCTCTGGTTCTGCTACTGTCATTTGGACGTAATGCTGTAGGCTGTAATCACTTTGATTGCTCGTCAGGTTTTATTGCTTAAGATAGGGCAATGAGCAGCATGCCAGGAGAGGACATGTGACATGTTCTTTCCTTTAGTTTAAAGGTACAAGGTCACGGAAATGAACACTTTGTCCAGTTAGCTACGTTAAGAGTCCTGCTTGTTCTTGTGGCTCTTTTGTGAAATCGGGTAAAAACTGCATCAGAATGACTGTAGTCTACTCTTTGATGTTTCAATGTGTGTGCAGGGCTCCTGTGTCCCTGTCCGATGACAAGGTAGGTCCCTGCAAAAATTGATTGTTTAGTATTTGATTTTTTTCTGAGATACATCATTTAAAGGCCAGTCACTAGCTGGTGTGAAGCAATGTAGCTCTCTTGTTAATTTCACCAGAGTTATTCTGATTTCTGCCAGATGACAAGCTGGATCTGTATGAAGAAAATAGTGAGTGATGCAAACTGTGTGGCTCCTTCATACAATGAAATGAAAATAGCACATGAATGACAACTGCAGAATAGTTGTCCTAAAAGTCTTGCAAAATGACTGAACAAAATTGTCAACAGTGTGCTATATTGATTTGCTTTCTTGCGGCTTCCATGGAGATATGTTTTGAATAGGCATGGAGTAAGAACTAGTGAATAATATTCCGTTTCTTCCTTTTTAGGTGTAGCCAGTTTGGTGTAGTGGTTAAGTGCGCGGACTCTTATCTGGGAGAACCGGGTTTGATTCCCCACTCCTCCACTTGCACCTGCTGATGTGACCTTGGGTCAGTCACAAGCTCTGGCACAGCTGTTCTCTCAAGGACAGTTTGTGTTAGAGTTCTCTCAGCCCCACCTACCTCACAGGGTGTCTGTTGTGGGGAGGGGAAGGGAAAGGAATTTGTAAGCCGCTCTGAGACACCTTTGGGCAGTGAAGGGCGGGGTATAAATCCAAACTCCTCCTCCTCCTCCTCTTCTTCTTCCTCTTCTTCTTCTTGTAATCCTTAATTACAAACAGGGATTCTTGTTTTTACAGAAATAGGAAAATATAACATGCTAATAGTATAAGATAAGGGTGCATTGCCTAGCAGTAATTGAGAGGTGTATCTCTGCTTTTAAATTTGATAGGGTGTGTGTGTGTATATACACATACACACATACATGTGGGTTTATGTACTATGTGGACACAATGTGTGTACGGATGTTAGTTGTACTCCCTTGTACGATTGTGCCATGCCTCCATTGTCAGAAAGCAGGTTTTGTCTTCACCACAGTCCTGTTCCAATTTCTGGACTTCATTTCCCTAGAAGTAAGTCTGACCATTCACTTTTATGTGGGTTAAAGCAAAGGGCTGCACTTGGGAATGCCACTGGGATGGGGCTAACCTGTGTCCTACTTGTGATCCCAACCATGGAGAACCAAATCTGACCATATCCTCCATCCTAAGCTCTCTTTCTAGGTAATGTTGGAGTCTGGTGCAATATTGGGTGAACGGGATGAAATGTGTTAAGAGATTTGTAGCTCATTTGTGAAAAACTTCATCAGGCACCATTTGATTTCTTATGATTCAGTTACTCTGCTGGTCTGAGCATAGAGACTGCCTCCTTGGAAACTTCTTTGTCTCTGATGTGATATGTGGGTTCTACGTGAAGAGCTTAATCTCTGATGGCTCCTGCTTATGTGCAAGTCATCACTTAGTTGTCAAGCCACCAACAAGTGCATGCATTTTGGAACAAGCCTTTTCTCTTTTCCTCTTAAATCTTACTCCTCCCCAACTGTTTTCAAATGGTTTAAATTAGTCCACCTACTGTGCAAGTTACTGTACAGTGGCATTTCTTATTGCTGAACATTGCAGTTTATAAATTTTTTGTGGTTTGTTTTCTTACATTTATAGGATGGCTTAGATTAGAAAGAGTTTCTTATTGCATTTAAAATTGTGTGGTAGAGGTTATGCTTTTGCAGGTTTGTGATGTGTTTGGTTATGAGCATAGCTTTTCCTGACACCTCATTTTTAGTACATTTCAGTGTTAAAAAAAGAACCCTAGGCAATGGGAGATTAATTTAAAACCCAAGGGCTCTGATGTGGATAAGGCAGATATGATAAATTCATCAGAGTTGGGTTCGTGAACTGATAGAACCCAAATTAAGGTTTCAAGGAAATGCCTGCAGAACACTGCAAGGAGTGGCTGTTCTTCTACAGTGTTACAAGTGTCAGTGTGAAACGGTAATTGAGAAATGGTAATTGAAAAGCAGTTGGACCCAGGAATTGCCCTGCCTTCATACTATTACCAGAACGCCATTCTTCAAAATTATTGGTAGTGTGCCCAGAGTGTGGGTTGCATATGAATTTCTTGCCTGTGCCATGAACTGGAGCAGGCTTAATGCCAGAAAGACAGCTACATTTAACTTCCAGAGGAATTTTATATGTACATTTGACTCACTTTCATTGTTAACACACACAATGGAAACCACATCCCCAATCCCTCTGATGTTAACGAAACTATCTGCAGCCTGTTAAGGTTTAACCCTGTGCTAAGCTTTGCAGTAGAATACTGACTACATTCAGGATCAGTATGTAGTATAGTAGTCCCTAGTTCTCCATTCACATTGTGAGCTATATTTTTCCATGCTGCCCAATGCAAGTAATTATAGACTCTGAAATGACTGGGAGGATTCGGGCAACTCCTTTTTGCATGATGCAGTGACATTTGTAGCCACTGCTCTCTGGCTATCATGTAAAAATTATGTTTTCTGAAGAGATGTCTAACAGGTGATGGACTTCATTGTGGTTTTTTTCCTGTCAACTTTCACTGCTTGATCTAAGCCCTTGAGTAGACCTTACTTCTTAGTGGAAACATTAAAATTATTTGAATAGCTGTTATTTATCTTTACTTTTAATAAAAAGGTTAACGGACAGGTAGAAAATGTGTTCTAAGCCTTTTATCTATCATACAGTCTTGACTGTACATGGATGTGTGAATATACTAGTGATTCTCACTTGTTTTTATAATTGTGTCAAAGTTCAGGAATAAATGTATTTTTTACTAAAATGTTTCCACCATAGTAACCTTTCTTATCCAGCAGTATTTATACATTTTGCCTGTAAAAAAAACGTAAATTAAAAATGAAGTAAATTAACAAAGAGGCTTGATTTCTTAAACATGATTACTTATACCCCAGAGTACAAAAAGTCCCTTGTATGCCTTATAGTGTAATTCTGTGGAATTATTCCAGTCTAAATCAATTGATATCAATATGCTTAGACTGGAATAAACCTGCATAGGATTGCACTGTTAGAATGCCACAGTGACTTTCTTTTAAAAGCTAGGCTATTGAAGTGTAGCTGCAAGTTCATTATGGTCGCAATCCTAAGAACATTTTCTTTGGAATAAATCCCATTGAATGAACACAATTTCTCCGTTCTGTTCTGACTCAACAACCACGAGTCCATGTTGGCTCATTGGTCTACTGTCACTGCTTGTTTTGCTATCAAATAACAGGATAGCAAATTAGCTATTTCTATTCAGTTTCTGAATGAAAATCCCTTTGTGGGGGAAATCACACTGTTAACTTCAGTTAGCAAGAAAAGACACATCTGTTTTGGCCTTATGGTTTCCTTTAGTTATAACAGTATATTACTGTCCAAAACATTTGGACTCAAGTAGTTTTAATTTGCTACTTACTCAAAAGTTCTTGGTTTTAATATGTTGTGGCGTTAATGGGCTTTTAACACTCCTGTAGAAAAATTAAGGCCCTTAAGGAATTTGATGGATGAACTTTAATGTTTTAAGTGATGTGGCTTATTTGACTTATTCACATTTAAAAAGGTTGTTACTGATGAACACTGGAAGAGGTCTTCTTCCCAAGATGAAGAGAAGACAGATGCTCAAAAGGTTACAACCAGGAGGTGGGGCTCTGGAAAAAGATCTCGACCTCGGCCCCTCTCAGATTATGGCCAATTGGCCATTAGGAGTTTCTCGATACCAGAAGATTCTATTGCTATTGAGTCTCAGATGGTGGAATGTGCAGATGACAACAATGAGCCTGGATTGCCTTCTGTTGAAACTGGAACCAGTACAGTAGCCAACCAAAGAGAGCGCAAAAGAAGACCCATCTCTGTCATTGGTGGGGTCAGTTTCTATGGAAACAACCAAACAGAAGAAATAGCAGATCTTCTTACACAAGTAAGACATAAAATGCATCCTCTGCAAACCTCAAAAGACCATTCTTCTTCCTTCCTTATAACCTTCAAGTTAGAAAATAGTGGACACATCTTTTCCTTCCTTCTTCTTCTTCCAGACCATAATCAATATATATATATGTTCCAATTAACTGAAATAACTACATGGATGATTCTTGCTTGCAGTTTGTACTAACATTTTCTTTCTTCGGGTGCTGATACTTCCATTTTAGGTTTTCAAAAAGTCTTGATGTATCAGAATACATTGAAGTATGGCTTGTATAAGAAATAATAGTTGCAGAATAAGAATACTAATATGACAGAGCATTTGCTAGTCTTTTTTAAGTATGCAAGTATTTATGTGCACTAATTTAGCATTTGCACAGGTTTTTAGAAACATGGTAAGAGACTCTGATGTGAATGGTAATACAAGACAAAGTCTGGACCAGACTTGGTTAACAAGAGAACAACAAGGAGTCTTGTGGCACCTTAAAGACTAACAAATTTATTGTGACATACACTTTCATGGGCCAGAGTTTATTTCTACAGATACTATTTATTTGTTCGTTTAAATATTTCTACCCTACCATTTTTAGAGTCAGCTTACATAACACCAGGTTGCTACAACAAGAAAATTAAAACAGAACTCTTCAAATTGTAAAATTCAAGCATCTGCTATTGCCCACAATTCCCTACCAACAAAACTCATTTGTCAGTAGCCTCCCATGAATGCTTTCTGAAAAAAAACAGTCTTGCGCACCCTACAAAAAGTGGCCAATGGAGGGCCTTGATAGCAAGCCAGACCTCGACAGTGGGCCTTTCAAAAAACAGTAGACCTGTTTATTTATTTAATACCCGACCTTTCTCCTCAGTGGGGAAACCAAGGTGGCTTACATCATTCTCCTGTCCTCCATTTTATCCTCACAACAACCAAATGAAGTAGGTTAGGTTGAGAGTGTGTGACCGGCCTAAGGACACCAAGCAAGGATTTATTTATTTATTTATTTATTTATTAGACTTTTTTTTATCCTGGCCGAGGCCAGCTCGGCGGCTTACATAAAAATAGAGTAAAATTCCAACAGTATAATATAAAAGTATCACCTCTGTTAATACAATAACAATTCTTAAAAACCATAAATATAGTAATATAGTAAAGTGCTAGTACTTAGTTTCCACATCTTACAGTCAGCTCGTTGATCTTCTTCAGTTGTCCTGGGCCTTTGGCTCTGGCAGTCATTGAAAGACCCAGGGGATCAGGGCTTTCCCATCATAGGCTGTCAGTTGTCAATAGTGGTGATGGCTGCAAAGGCCTGGTGGAAGATCTCCACCTTACAGGCCGTGTGGAACTGCAAAAGGTCCCACAGGGCCCTGGTCTCCTCTGGGAGCTGCCACCAAGAAAGCCTTGGCCCTGGTTATCACTAGCCTGGCCTCCTTGATGCTTGGGGGGGCAGCCAATTCTTGGTCCCTGATCGCAGTGCTCTCTGGGGTACGTATGGGGGAAGGTATGTAGGTCCCTGGCAGGGGTGGGAATTCGAAGCTGTTTCTCCAAGATCCTAGCCCAACATTCTAACCAGTACACCTCTTTGGTTCTGTATTACTGGATCTATTACTGGAAATCCTGTTGTCTGAGCTAACACAGGTAGCCTGAGAGAGTGTATATTTAAGGGGGCAATTGTTCAAGCAGCTAATTTGGCACATGGGAGTACAGTGCCACATAATGATGCATTAAGTGGCCATGTAGATGGGTAAGTATATGCAACCTATTAAGAGAAGAAAAATACTTACATTTCATACATATGTGTCCAAGTGTGGCTTTCATGGGCCAGACTCAGAGCCCACATAATCAGATACATGGCCTAATTCACCTGAATAGGTCATGTATCTGATGATGTGAGCTTTGGCCCATGAAAGCCACATTTGGACACCCAGCTCCCTTTCATATGGGGCAGCCTGGCCAATTAACTTATTGGAAAAGTTCCCTTCCCACACCACCACCGGAAATAACGGGTAAACTGATGCCCACTGTCTGCACTGCTGACTGGGTCTGAGCTGAGTGGCCCCTGCAATGCTGGCTCACAGTATCACAGGTAGATCAAGATGGGTAGCCGGGTTAGTCTGTCTGTAGCAGTAGAAAAGAGAAAGAGTCCAGTAGCACTTTAAAGACCAACAACATTTGTGGTGGGGTATGAGCTTTCATGAGTCACTGCTCACTGTATCTGAAGAAGTGAGCAGTGACTCATGGCAGCTCATACCCTGCCACAAATTCTGTTAGTCTTTAAGGTGCTACTGGACTCCCTCTCTTTTCGACTAGTATCACAGGTGTCACTCAGCCTGTGCCATTTAAACTGCCCAGTCTGAATATGATATATTAGAAAGAGATGCAACTGAGCCTAGCTAACCATTGAATAAATTTCCCTGTTGAAGACACTGGAAGCATGTTAGGAATTGTGTATTAAATGATGAGCTGGCCTTATTGGCCATGCCACTTGCATCCTTCCATGAACACTTATGTCAAAATAAATAAATTTATTAGTCTTTTAAAGTGCTGCAAGTTCCTTCTTCATCTTCTTTTTTGGTTTTGCTACAGCAAACCTATATAGTTACCCACACTAGCTGATAGCTTGGAGAAAGGGGCAGTGTGGAAGCTGTCCCATGCTGACTTCTGAGTGTGGTGTGCACATGCTGCCATGGACTTTATTCAGTCCTCATTTGAACTGAGTACACACTATAAATGAACAAAGGTAAAACAGAATTAACTTCTGTTTTACTTCTAAAACTTTCTGGTGTACTTTCATGCTTTTTGACTGATGGACATGTTTTTATCTGGATATTTATTTAGATCTGGCATGGAAATAAAAGTGATCCAGTTTTACATGCCATTCAACAAAACATGAAATAAATGGATGTTTTGGCTTTAAAGGGATGCTGCATAGAATCTTGATTTTTTTCCTCCTTGTTCATTAATTCTTCTGTTGTAGTGGATCCTTGGCTTATATTTCACAATATCTCTATGATCACTTTATAACTAAAAGACAGCCTTAAGCTGAGCTCTGTAACACTGTTACTGTGTTTTCACATTGTTTAATGGGGTTTTAAAGCATTAAAGCAAAGTGGGAGGTTTTCTTTCCTCCTTGTTGCAGTGTACAACTTATTTAAAGAAAAAAACCTTCCACACCTGTGATTGCACTGTGTATGTTCTGTCCTCGTAGCTACAGTTCTAAATTTCCCTTCTTGCTGCATGTAAATTTATGGTTTGCTGGCATTGTAAGGACAGGTTCAAAAACATGCGACTGTTTCAAAGGTAGGTACATTCTTGTTACTACTAATAAAAAAGAGTTGTGGAATTTGCTCCAGTTGAGGTTCATCAGAAATGTATTGATTGCTTTGAAAGGGAGGAGACGCAGGCTTGTTACTGTGAAGCTGACATCTGAAATACAAATATTAAAAATAGTCATTTTTTCTCATTTGTCAGTTTGTATTTGTTTCTAAACAGTGCTATTTACTTGCTCTTGCTGAAAATGCAGACTTGCTTTCAATTAGATGTTTACAGAATTGAATTGTTTGGTTTGATGGGGAAGTTGAAATATGGGAGTAATTGGTTTGTGATGAGTCATTTATGGAGTACAAATGAGGCAATTCAGTTTCTTTAAGATTCCTATTCCAAAGAAGGCAGGTGAATCAGTAGCCCACATACAGAAGATGCCTAAGGTGTATTTTTATAAATACCTTTAAAGATAGTTCTTGTCCATTGAAAGCTCTAAAGACCCAATACATGCCTGGGGAGAGCCTTGTTAAAACCCCTTTTGTTTTGCATGAAAATTAAATTCAGTGCGGAAACTCTGTAGCAATATAAAACGTGTGTTTCATACTGAAGTCATCCAGTGCTTCCTGATGGGGGAAGAGGTATTTCAGTTTTAATAAACTGTAAAGCCCTGTGAGGGAAGAAACCTATATTTGGAAAAGAAAAGATGACACTGAAGCTTTAGAGGTGAGCATGAAGGTTATGGATATAAAGTTTTATTAACAGCAAACAATTCAGTAGGTTTTAAAAAGCCAAAGAACTGTAGATAATGTTGGGTGACTTCTACATGGCAACAATTCTGATAAGTTTTCTTGTTGCTGATGCTGATTCAGCACAGTAGCAGCAGGGCTTACATGGTGGGGGGGGTTGACATTTTCCCTGCTCAGACAACCATTCCTTCTCCCACTAACTTTATCAAATATAGTCTTTAAAAACTGCTTTGGAGATTCTCAACCTGATAATAAAAAGAGCAGTATTAGTGGTAGTAATAAAAACAATAAGGAAGGGAAACAAGAGCTGAATTGTTTCTGTTTTAACATGTTTGGGTTGTTTTGACTTTGACAGTGAAATAATGATCCCTCTGTAGGGAATGCCTTTATAGAGGCTAGGTTTTAGTTATCATTTTTTTCTCTTCTGTGTTTCAGTGTGTGTGTGTGTGTGTGTCACCATCCATCCATCCACATATACATGCACACTATTATGCATTAGATTGCAATTGTTTAGAAATTAAAAGGACAATGGAGAGAAAATGAAGCTTTTCAAAGCCCCCATGATTTCAAATGAAGCGAGAAAAAGACTATTGTGCTCAGCTTGGGTTGCACTGAGCCAGTTTGGTGCAGTGGTTAAAAGCAACAGACTCTAATCTGGGAGAACTGGGTTTGATTCCCTACTTCTCCACATGCAGTCAGCTGGGTGACCTTGGGCCAGTCACAGCTCTCAGAGTTCTATCAGAGCTCTCTTAGCCACACCTACCTCCCCACTGTTGTAGGGAGAGGAAGGGAAGGAGATTGTAAGCTGCTCTGAAACTCTGAGTGAAGGGCGGGGTATAAATCCAACTCTTCTTCTATTCTGTGAAAAGTTTAAGCTCGAATAATAGCTTGAGCGCAGTGGCTAGAATTAGACATAATGTGAAATGATGGTTTCTTTTAACTACAGTAAATTTGTGAAACCAAATTTCAGCTAGCAGGAATTAATTTAGATCTTGATCTGCCTCAACAAATGCTGGTGTAGTGTCCTCCTGGCCTACTACTTGCCCCTCCATCTCGACCATTCCTACCACTAGAGGACCACTAGGCTTTGGGGAGGGGATTGCATTACCAGGATCTACCTCTGCTCGCCAGCGTTCTGAGCAGGCTCAGTTAAACCACTCCCAGCCTGTTTCTGGGCCCTCTTTAAATACCCAGTGTGAAGCCATTCTCTTGGCCATTCCCACCCCAGCCATGTGACATGGAAGCACTGGGGATTGGTGCAAAGCTCTCACTGGTCTTGGAAGGATCCTCCTGCCCCCATCCACCTGCTGTTATGCCAGATGCTTTCCCCACTATCTGTCTGCAGGGCTACCTCTTGTTTCTGAAGCCAGAATTGCCTGCTGCTTACAGCCCTGCCCCTACCAGATATATGCTAGGTTGCATCTTTCTTCAGGAGCCATCCCTTGTGAGTCCACCCTGGATGCACTGTGGCTCAGGTGGTGGCACCAGGCCAGCCTTACTCCTGACCAAGCAAGGATAGGCTGGTACTATTCTAACAGTGCATCCAGGGTGGTTCAAGAGGGTTATCCTGGATGTCTGCTGTCATCATGGAGGAGAAAAGAGGGCTTGCATTGCTGCAGGGTCCTGCCACCCAACAGCTAGCAATTTATGCCTCTCTGGCCAGGCTTCTCCATAGCTCAGGAAGTGTAAGAAGGTGCTGGGGAACAAGTCAGAATTAAGCCAGGATGTCTGTGTTTGTATATCATGTGAATACTGGGGGAGGGAGTAAATAAACAAATTTCATACCTGTTGGCAGAGTAATTAACACAGCAACGATAAACAACCTGATTAAAGAGTAGATAAAGGTTTATTTAGGAATTAATATACTTGATAGGAAAGAGGAAAGATGGAGATAGGTTCCTAACTACATCTCTAGCTGAGAGAGAGTGTAAGACTGAGTGTGGCACTTCTGAGAAGAAGGGGGAAATTGTAGCGATCTAGAGACAGAGAAGGAATGACATTTAACGGGAGAGAAGGTGCTGACCTCACTATCCTATCTAATTGTCTTCTTGCTGCCCCCTGCAGGGTATGGTTGCCAGGTCCTTATTTTGTGCCGGTGGGGGGTGGGAGGGAGCTTTCCAGGAGTGGAGGGGGTGACATCACTGCACGTGAAATCCCCAATGTGATGATGTCACATGGAAGTGATGTCATCACACTGGGGAAATCGCACGGTAATGCTCTAGTTTTGGGGCAAACTCTATGGTAAATTGGATTCAAACCAGAGTTTTGCCCCAAAACCAGAACATAGCTGTGCGACATCCCTGACGTGGTGACATCACTTCTGTGTGACATCATCATGGGTAACAGATGTTGGGGGTGAGGCTTCCCCATCCGGCCAGCTGGCCAATGGCAGGCAAGAGCCTGCAAAATTGGGGGATTCCCCACTCCCACTTGGGGACTGGCACCCTACAGCAGGGTCTTCTTCTCTGTACACCAGACACTGCCTTTTCCAACATTACCAGGGTTTCAGATGCTGAGTTGACACACCATTAACTATTCAGAGTCGAGTGGCCCACTTTGAGATGATAGTAACAACCATAGCTTGTTCAAGTAAACCGTGGTGTGCATGACATGTGAACTGAACCTGTGGAACCTTTAAGGCTGCATATATCCCTGGTATCAATTTACCATAATACAGTCCAGAAAATACTTTTTTACCTACTTCTAAATAAGTGTTGTTTCTTAACTTGCCTTCAAACAGGCTTTTTTTGATAACAGGCCTTTCTGTTTTTCTTTTTAGCCAGTTGCACGGCCTCCAGTACCAGCCCATCAGGTTCCTCCTTACAAAGCCGTCTCAGCCAGGTTCCGTCCCTTCACCTTTTCTCAAAGCACACCCATTGGTCTGGACAGAGTTGGATGCAGGCGGCAAATGAGAGCATCCAATGGTGAGTCTCTCAGGGAGCTAATGCAACCCCCCTCCCCAATCAACACTTGAAAGTATTATTGTAATTGGTGAGAGTTACATGAAGTAACTTGTGCCCTAGGCTATAATGTATTATGATGTGTACCTGTAAATTTTCTCTTGCCAAAAACAGCTCCGGGGATAGGGGGACTTTTAATGGGACAATGGCACAAAATCCACCTTCAGTCTCATTGAGAAATGTAGCCTACAAATGAAGCAAATAAATAAATTTCTTCTTTTTAAAAATTGAACAATGGCAACTGTTTATTAATTCAGGTGGGTAGCCATCTTGGTCTGAAGCAGTAGAACAGCGTTTGAGTCCAGTGCCCGTGTGACGAAGTGTGCGTGCACATGAAAGCTTATACCCAGAATTAAAATGTTGTTGGTCTTAAAGGTGCTTTAAGTTTGTTAAACTGTTTATTAAATTATTGGAATCACGCTAATGTATCAATCATTGTTCAACACAAGGTTTTATAATGTGTTTAGTAGATTATGAGGACATAAAAAAATGACAGAGGAATTTCCTGACACCTTGGGGAGTCCTGGCCTTGACAAGTAATTTAAAATCTATGAAAGACCCAAAAAAAGGGATTAGGAATCGGGAGATTTCAAGAGAGAGGACGAGGTAGTATTTAGTAAGTGAGTGAAATTCAAATGTTTTTATGTGTGTCACCTTGAGGGCCCTGATCAGATGGAAAGGCGGCATAAAAATATTTTAAATAAAACCCGAGCATGAGATTACTGGGAAACACATCCATGATGAGTTTTGAATTGTGTCTGTTTTCTTAAAAGTCAACATGGCTATTAAATACAAAGGAATCAAATTATCTGCTTGTTTCATTATTTTGATTTTCACTCACTACCACACCATTGCCTACAAAATATGCTTTCCAGTATTGTCATGCAATATCATTATGCTTGGGGCTGTTTGATAGAGCTCTTCTGCATTTTTTCTCCTTCTTTACATTGCAGCATTAATGATTACTTTCAATTAAAGGATTGTTGGGGCAATTAATCAAAGAATGACACGCCGTGTAGTTCCATGTAGACTGAGGTCTAGGAATCCTGCGTTTGTTACTCAGCCATCAACTTGATCTTAGGAGCATCTCTCAGCTTCTCTTTTCTACCTGTGAAATCAGAATAGCATTCTATCTTTATAAAGTTATGAAGATAAACAAGGAAAGAAGAGATGAAGAAACTTGGTTTATTTAAAGTGCTGTGTGTTGACTGTACACAGTAACAGAAGAAACATAGTTCCTAAACCTTGAAATGAAGTAGCCTTTCTTGGTAGTTGCCTTTCCTGCTATTGTTATATTACATTCATTTTGCATGCTTGTGACATAGAAAATTAGTGCATTTTAGTCTGATTTTCCCTACCATCTTCTGTCCTGCCATTAAATCATACCACTAAGCAAAACACTACCAACTTCGGGGAGACTAACACTGCAGTCCTAAGCAGAGTTACCCAGTTCTCAACATGGCCCCATCTGTGGATACCTAAACCCGGAGAGTGGGGGAATGGACAGACCAGACTGCTCTTTCTATAAACCTAGGGTAAAAAACAGGGGGGAAACTCTGAAATTTAAAAAAAAAAAACCATTCGGTGATAAAAACCCTACAAAATGATAGATGCAGCACTGGTATCTTTAAGAAATGAATGGCCTCCTGCTTAGGGTGGCACTGTCAGAAATGTTATTTAGTCTTTAATGTATTAGTGTTCTCATGCATATCATTTTCCCACTCCCCCAGTTGTATCTTAGCACTTGCTTACCACGTTATCTTCAGGACTTACTTATGAATCATTTAGCAGAAGATGTTCTCTGGTTAAATGCCATCCGTTTTCTCAGATACTTGAGAGCATCCTCTCAGCAGCTACTCATTTTTCATTAATATTGGCCTGGAAACCAAAATGTGCTCTTTGCTTTAGGAATCTTGACTTCATTCAGAACATTCTCACTGTTATTCACTGGAAAACAGTCCTGCTTTGATTTGCATATATAAAGCTGGAAGAATATCAAGTACTTACACACAGTGTGCTGGTTCCTGACAGATAAGTTTTAGTTCCCAGGAATCTGATATATATATTTCAATCCAGGATATCTCCCTTCGTCCATCCCAAATGTGGGCTCAGACCTCATGCTATTTTAGATTGACACTAAACGGGGTTTAGGGGTTGGGAGCAAACCACAAGATTGGGGGGAGGATGTCCCAGTTCAGACCAATGCCAAGAGGTGGGATTTTTAGAGTAAAAACACCCCCAAAGACACTTTGGGAGATAAGGTCCTAGTAGGGGAGGGGCTATGGCTCAGTGGTGGTGCATCTGCTTGGCATGCAGAAGGTCCCTGGCTCAGTCCTTGGCATTTCCAGTGCAAAAGATTAGGTAGTAAGTGATATGAAAGACCTCTGCCTGGGACCCTGGAGAGCTGCTGCTAGTCTGAGTAGACAATACTGATGCTGATAGACCGATGGTATGATTCAGTATAAGGCAGCTTAATGTGTTTGTGTGTGTGGTGATTACAGAGATACAGGGTCACATGAATGTACATGAAGCTGAATACTGAATCAGACCATGGGTCCATTAAGGTCAGTATTGTCTACTCAGACGGGCAGCAGCTCTCCAGGGTTTCAGGTTGAGGTGTTTTCACATCAGCTACTCCCTGATGCCTTTAACTACAGATGCCAGTTATTGAACCTTGGGACCTTCTGCATGCCAGGCAGATTCTTTTATTTGCTGGCACAGAAGGGTAGATGGTATTTTCTTCACAATTGCACAACTGCCCTCAGAGGATGAAGAAGAAGAGATTTCGGAAAACTGAGAAGTATAGAGATTGCCTTGTAAGATTGTCTGGCTTCTCATTTTCCATTTGAGCCAGCAGCACTCAGGAAGCCATGTGGTTTTTGTGAGGGCTTCGATACCGTTCACAAGTTTCTGCAATAGCAGCAGCACCCTGGAGGCAAATCAGTAATGGAAAGGGGAAAATGCCCCTGCTATAGAAACAACATAACTAAACAGTATTGTTTCCTTTCTGAAAAGAATCAGCTCCAAGTTTTGCAGACCATAGAAACAGGGAGCAGTGGTACCAAACATACTTTCAGTTTGAATTAACTGAATGGGTGGGTGTGGGGGACACCAAATGTGGACTGTACCTCCAGATCTAGGCAGTGCATGAAACATGTATATGTACAAGCCACATGTGGATCTGAACAAGCATCCCAGAAAGGAAACTCTGGTCTTGTGTTTGTGCCTTATAGAATTTGTGCAGTTACTCCTGGGAAAGAAAATGCCTTACACTGCGGAACAGCTCCTTGCAGAAACATTTCAAATTCTAGTATGATGAGATCTGGTAGAGTCACTGCTCTATGGGAAAGCTGGGCTGTGGGAAGGCTGTGGGAAAGCTATTGGATGTTTATATCTTCCTAACCCATAGTTGCTTTTAATCCCCCCTTTGCATTTTACACAAAGGTCATGCCATGTATTTTGCCCTTCAGAACACAGCATGACAGCAAAAGGTGTGGGGTAAACAGGATACAGAAACTGTTTCAGAGCTTTCGGTTGTGTGCAAATGTAACGTTTTCGAGTGTTTTTTTTAAAGAGCTGTTGTCCCCACAATAAACACATAATATTCTCTCTCCCCTCCCCCATCCTGCTGCAATCTTTGTACAAACTGACTCTTGATGTGCTTCAAGTTGCACCTGCAGAAAGAGAATTCTTCTTCTCAGGAAGCTGTTAGAGGCTGATTTTGCTGCTGTGTTGTTCAGGTGCTGTGGGTGCCAACTGGAGTCAAGTATTCCAGCTGCCCGAAGTAATCAGTGAATAATAGGCTTCAGCAAATGATTTTGAAGCACAGTATCCACTCTTCCATTCTAACACACTATCGTTTTGAGATAGTGATTGTATCGTTGTTTATGTATTATTTATTAAAATATTTATATTCCACCTTTCCTCAGGTGATATCCATTATTCACTTTTTCCATATCCAGCACTGGAGGCAGTATCTCTGGTTTTAAAACTGTTTTTGAAAAGGACCAAACAGACTTTCCCTGGCCCTGAATCAAGGTTACTCCCATCATGCCCTCCGATCTCAGAAGCCTTTTGTCCCAACCAGGATTGGGGATAGAGCCACTCTAAAATTAAGGGAGTAATAGCCTCTGCCACCCTGTGCTCTGTACCCAGACCAAGTGGGTATTTCCATTTAGTAGTGAGATGTCGTTCTTTCACATTTTGAACACTGATAGTCTGAAGTAATGCTTGTGCTAGGTGGCAAGTTATTGCATACAAGGTGAAGGATCCAGCTATCCTGACAGAGCCTTTTCCTGTGATCTGAAACAAAAAGGGAGACTTCTCTGAGCACCCAGCAGGTCTTAATTCACACTGTGCTTCTTTGGACTGAAATCAAATCTATGCTGTAAGCACTTAAGGCATGATTCTTTGTAGAATGTTTGCTCTAAGTGCAGCAAGGCTGTGCATGCATTATGCAGCTGAGCACTGTGTGCATGCTTGTGTGTGTGTGTTTCCTTCTCTGCAGCTTCCTCCCTAAGGGTACCCCATGATGTCACTGAAGGCACTAAACTCACAGCTTCACTGATCCAGCGAGTGAGCTGTCAGTTTCGAAGTAGACTCTGGCCTGAAATGCACAAACCAGACGCTCAAAGCGATGAATAAGCTGTTTTCTGCATTGCCAGTAGCTTGCAGCATCTCTGGGTCTCGATATTTTCTCTTTTCCTGAAGGACTAAGCCTTACCTGTAAAAAACCCCCAAGCTCTGCTGTTTGTACGGGCCTTTTTGGATGGCAGGATGGTAGCGAGAAGGGAAATGGCCCGGTTTTGGAGCCTGGAGAGCCTTCAGATAGGTATGTGAGTAGGAGATAAGCTCCATTTATTCTGTGTGGCATTTATGTTTTAAAGCTCTGTTACAATCGCAGGGATTGACTCGGGTATAAAATAATATTTGTGCTAGCAAGGTGAGCAGTTAGACCAGTCCGTGAAACAAGCTCAAATACCGTTGTCCCTTCTAGTTTTAACATTCCATTAGAGAGATAAGAATTGCCCATTCATGCCTGCCTATTTTCTCTAGGCAGTAAACAATAGAGAAATGGCTACAGACAGCAAAAGACAGCAAACTGGCAATGCAGAATCTAAGCTGATGCTCTGCAAAACAGGACTGAACCCCAAATTTGTTATTGCAAATAGGTACTTGTTTTAGTATATTTCTGTATCAGAAAACAGTGCTGTAAAAATGAGCCACAACATGTAAATATTTCCAGTGTACTTTTAGGCTGGGAGCTATTTACAGATCTTCATGAAAGTGGTTTTCCAGTATGAATGCTTTGTATAAAAGCATGAATTTTTATCAGTTTGTCAGATTAAAATTGTGTTTATGATTGCTGCATTTTTGGGGAATATTTCAGCTTTTGTAAGACTATGACTAGAAACAAGATTGTACCATTTTGAACAAAAATTGAAATTAAAGATTGTTAGTTATAAGTGATTGCAAATAAAGAGAGATTTACACTTTTAAAGAGCAAATCCACAAGGTATCTAATCAACTTTAAAAAAAATAGGCCTGGTTTTAGAAGGAAAGGCTTGGAAAAGTTAGATCTCCTACATCAGCCTTTATATAACTTAGGTGTTTGGGGCACAGTGTATCATGTTATATCATCAAGAGAAGCAAGCACTCAGTCCTTTAACAAGTACAAAGAATGAGATAGCGCCACTCTGATCTGTACAACAGGCTTATACTAAGCCCTCCCCCCCATGCTTTGATATGGCCTCACCTCTAATCTACTGAGTTGAGGAACCCAGTCAGTCACTGTGCAGTCGTGGAGAAGCAGCTGTGCAGCCCAAGCATAGGGCAAACTATGATTGCTATTAACTGTGATCCAAAAAGCACAAGGTTTGCATTCTCCCAGTTCCTGGTGAACAGTCAGAGCATGCAATTTTGAAGCCACTAAAACTCTTTTCTTCATATGAAGTATGTAATCTGTATCAGTGGCAGCAAAAGAGTTTACTTAATGGGATTTAACAGCAGGATTTTGAGTTTATCTGGACCCATGAGGTAGTAACTTCTCCTTTCTGCCCCAGAGTTGGTTGTGACTCGTCATTTTTTTGATGCATGTACCCTTTTTGATACATGTACCTAACACTCAAAAAGGTCTTACAACTTGTTATTGGGACCAACCCATCTTATTTGAGGGAATCATTTTACAAGGATTAGTTTGCTTGGCTGATTAGAAGATGTCCATCTTTTTCTTTCTGTTCACTGTTAACTATGAATATTATTTAATCTACTTTTCTGAGTAGAAATTTAAATTGTTTCAGTTTATCTCTTTCTCTTGCAATTTGGTATGTCCATGATTTTATACCCTTTCTATTAGGAATGTTACTCCACGACTTTCAAGGCTCGAATCAACACTGCTTGTCCTACAAAGGCAAGTTTTCACACACCTCTGTGGCAGCTGCCTGTTTGGAAGTGTGCTGTCTTCTCTGCCCCCCAAATGAATCAGTTCCTCTTCTAGATTTGTTCTCTAAAATAACAAACATACATAGTTGCCTATTTTCTACCAATCAGTCTTCCTGGTCTACATTCTCCTCAGCTTCTAGACTGTTTGTCCCAAAATCTATAATTTGGATTACAGGTAGAGTTGCCAGGTCTGTGACACCAGCTGGCGGGGGATGGGAGTGAACTTACCGGGAGCAGGGAGAGAAGAAGCCAGAAATAAAAGTGATGTGCCGATATCACCCAGAAGTTACGTGGGCACATTAGGGGTGAAGCTCTGGTTTTGCCCAAAAACCAGAGTGCCCCCCAGGGTCACCAGGTGATGTAGGCATGTTGTGTTTATTTCTGGCTTCTTGCCTGTTTGGGGGGTAATTGGAGGGGGGTGGAGAGGAGCACCCGAAACCAGGGGACCCCTGCCCCCTGCCAAGGGAGTGGTCTGGCATCCTTAAGTACAGGTCAAGTTGTGCTCAGTATTTAAGTGATTGGCTACATGCAGATGATTGACATCCTGCAGTGCAATGCTAAATGGAGTTGCAACCTTCTAAGCCTATTGACTTCAGTGGATTTAGAAGGATGTAACTGTTTAGGATTTAGAAGCATAATGAGGGAATGCCTTTGCCATTTCATTCCTCCTCAACTCAGGGCCCTACTTTTTGTTTGGTTCTGCCTTTTTACCCAGATGATATTGATGAGGGTGAAGATCTGGGCTTTTTCTGCCTTAGCAAAAGGGAGATAGCTTAGCTCTCCTCTCCAGATTAATTTCTGCTGCAAATGATTACATTCCTGTATTGGAAGGTATTCTTTACTCTTTGAGTTTTGCATAGTCTAAGTGGAGACTTTTAACTAATTGAGAACTAGCACATTTGAAGTTTCATTGCAGCTATCTGTGCATATAACAATATGGCTAATTTTATTTGTAAATCATATTTCAGGTTTATTTTTATTTTTTCCTGTGTTGAACATCTTGTGATATTTAAATTGCAGTTATTTTATACACATGCTCATCACTTTTGTATATCGTAAACTTTGTACTCGTGGGATAGAAAAGAAGCTCACAAAAGCTGACAATAAAAAAGCTAATAGTCTGAACTGTAGATGATTGTGTAAGATGGTGCAGAGGCTCAAGTTCTGTGCAGCAAAAAGAAGAGACTTTCCTTTTACAGGTCAGCATGCATGATGGAAAGAGGGTGGGCTTGCCAGCACTCTGAAGAGTAAAATAATTCTTGGTCTAATCAGAAAGCTGATCTATTCGTATTATACTGTTAAACAATATCCAGCTAAATGTATATACTTTTGTTTTATCTTTGAATGGAGTTTGTAAGCTGCTTTGAGAGCCACTTATCGTGCAAAGACATTCTTTAAAAAAAACTTAAAATGAATAAATTATACAAACAGAGGTTGTAGACAAAGGATGTGGAATTCTGGACTCCACCAAATCAAAGATTGCGGGGGGGGGGGGCACATATTTTAACACCTCCATGTAAGGCGTTTCCGCTTATTTGTTCAAACTATTTATCTCTTGCCTTTTCGATGATGACCTCAGCTAGTACCTATGTGGAAAAGGACTCAAAATATTACAGAATATCAACAAAACAAGACTAGAAGCAAATGATGAAAGGAAATCAGTGCTGAAGAAAAATCACAGCAGCTGAGTCTTTAATCAACTGTATGTCTGGTCATTATTCATTTTCCATTTCTTCTCTTAAACAGTCACATTTTCACTTTATGAGAAGAAGCAGTGATTGAACCAAGCGGGCCTCTCTTGGGAAGTCATTCCAAGGCCTTGGTGCCACTGTTTAAAAGGCCCTAATAACTGTACATAGAAAACTAGTGTGTGAGAAAGAGAATTGCAGTCCATTGACTCTGCTTAGGATTGCGCTGTCCCTTTTTACTACATGCAAGGAACTTTTCTGTGTGGAGGAGCATTCAAAAATATTGTGTGTCCCCCTCCATTCAGTGTGAAGTAGTACTGTCCAGAATCCTCCCAGCTCATTCTGCATAAAGCACGCATCAGCTTTTATTCTAGGTTCAAATCTCTCATGACCATAGACACTGAGAATCAGGACTCCATGCATTTTGTGTTTGTTTGTTTGTTTTAAGTATGTAATTCTGATTGTTTTTCAGATAACAAGTATTACGACTAAATGTTTGTTACTGATAAGCAGGCAGGCTTTGACTATATTCAATTCCTCCATATTTCACTTTTGTGCCAGGCACTGCAGATGGTGGTACTGAATCTTGTGCCTTAGCGGATGACAATGGTAGCGAGGAAGATTACAGCTATGAGGAGCTCTGCCGAGCCAGCCCCAGATACTTGCAGCCTGGAGGGGAACAGCTAGCCATTAATGAGGTAACACGAAGATAGCTTTTGCACGAACCTTACCAGCTAAAGGGACAATCCTCTATTTAAGTTTTATAGAAGACGGATCAGAGCCATGGTTCCACAGTCCACCCTTTCGTCATTGTTGAGAATGTACAATTATTTAATTCATTTATTACTGTGCACAAGCAGAATATTTCCTTGAGTGGCATCGAGAAGCAAGGAAAGTGGCTCTGTATTTCTGTTGCTGCATCTACATTACATCTGCACATGAGCCACTTCACACATCAGTGTCTGGCAGTTCCTGCAGAGCCTTTGCCCTTCACCAAATGTTTTCATTTCAGCTGATCAGTGATGGGAGCATGGTCTATGCAGAGGCACTCTGGGATCACGTGACCATGGACGATCAGGAGCTAGCCTTCAAAGCTGGAGATGTCATCCAAGTCCTTGAGGCTTCCAACAAGGATTGGTGGTGGGGAAGAAGTGAAGACAAAGAAGCCTGGTTTCCAGCAAGCTTTGTCAGGGTGAGTCAGGCCAGATCTCCATGCCTTTTACGCAATAATGTGGCCTTGGGTGGCTGGTACATTGCTCAGAGCTGAGCAGTACTTTATTTCACTTCCACTGGGATATCAGGGTTGCAGTGATACATTTATAACTCCTTGATTTTCCATTTTTAACTAAAACCGATTAAGCCTGTTGGAATTATCACTGTCCGGAATGTCCTGCTTCTCCATTCCTTGCTCAATGGTAGCTCTCTCTATGCAAAGTGCAAAGAAGGATCTAAGCTTCTATTATAGCTGGCCCTTTTCCTTCCTTCTTCTTTATGATTTCCAGTTTGGTGTAGTGGTTAAGTGTGCAGGCTCTAATCTGGGAGAACTGGGTTTGATTCCCCACTCCTGCACTTGCATCTGCTAGATGACCTTGGGCAAGCCATAGTTCTGGCACAGCATTTCTTGAAAAAGAGCAGTTTCTGTCAGAGCTCTCTCAGCCCCACCTACCTCACAGGGTGTCTGTTGTGGCGAGGGGAAGGGAAAGGAGTTTGTCATCTGCTCTGAGACTCCATTGGGTAGTGAAGGGTGGGGTATAAATCCAATCTCCTCCTCATCCTCCAGTACAACCAAGGGATTTTGGTGGTGAGCAACAAACCCACTAAAAAGTGGAATGGAAAATCCACATCTTTATCTGCCCATACAGAAACTCTCGGTATTACCTGCTTGTGTCTCGGAGCTTCCCTGCTTCTCAGGAATGGTTCCCACATTGATTATATGTTCATCACTGTGGGAAATGTGTGTGAAGTTGATATTTTTGATTTGCGTTATTTTAAAAACTGCTTGTTATATGTTTTTGCACTATAACATTGAAAACATATTGGCTGATAGGAGAGAACTTGTAAGGAAGCTCTAAAACAGAGGTGTCAAACTCATTTGTTACAAGGGCCAGATCTGACATAAATGTCACTTTGTTGGGCCACGTGTGCCGAAAAATGTCATGCCAGGTACCAGAGATATAAACGTTATAAAGGACACAGGCAAACCCAATTAACGATATTATTTTTTACTCAAAATACAAACCTGCTTTAAACATTAACACAATTACAGTATTTCCTTAAAGTATCTCCCTGATGCCCACCCTCCCACTTCCACCGCCCCTTACTCATTAGTACTGGGACAGTATACGGGGACATAATGCACAGCCTCTGTCATTTGGCTATAATGTTAATTACCAGTTGCTCTTGGCCAGATAAGAGCCCTGTATGTTTGACACCCCTGCTCTAAAGGATGGTATGTGTTTATTGATTATATTTTCATCCCACTCTTTCTCCAAGGACCTTGCTCCATCTTTCTCCTTAGGCAAAGGCTGGCACCCCATCCACTAAACCCATGTCTCACTCCTACTCCAAGCAATAGTGTTTGCTCTGTTGCAGGTAGCAGATCCGGAGTCAGAACCTGATGCCTTTTTAGAGCAGAGCCAAAAGTTTCTGTTTTTAGATTTTTAAATATTCATGCATACAGATTTGTACGTGCTGATCTGAATTCTGACTTTTTAAAAAGAACTGATCAAGTACCAAATAAGAACAAGGCCCTCCTCTGAATTAGGGATGCCAACAGCCTGGAGGGGGGGAAATGTCCTTTTCCTTTAATAAATGGGATGGTATTTACCAAGTGATATTATTTACCTCAATAGCATGCCAGGCTTCATATGACACCTCTATTAAAGGGAAAATACATTTTTTTTCTCCAGGCCATTTTGGCAACCCTACTCTGAATTCTTTTGCAAAATATGTTTTTTAATGTTTTACATTTGATTAACTCATGAAAAATCAACTTGCACAGTATCATAGAGAAATTCAATTTTAGCTAGTCATAGCTAGTCAGTTCAAATGTGAGCCCTTTGCTACCCTTTCCTCCTCCTAAATGTTGTAATTCCTGTGATCCTGTGGAATGCTGTGCTGGATAGCACAGTCCATGAAGTTAACAAAGCTGCAATCCTGTGTGTACTGATTTAGGGCTAAGAGCAACTGAATTTAGCAGGGATTGCTTCCAAATGAACAGGCACAGGATCAGGCTTTGTCTGGCTTTGTGGGTGTTGAGGATGTATCATGCTTCTCTTTCTGTGGGAAAAAGGGGAATAGATGGGTAAGACGCAAAAAAAAAGTAATGAGTCAGAAGTTTCAGAGTGGTATCGCCCTTCCTGAACAAAGACTGTAAAATCTACGTTGCCCAATTTTTGCCAATGACAACTGTTCATTAGTACTTCTCAATTCTCATTAGCATGTCTTTGGTAATTTCCAAGAAACCACTTGGTAGCAGACACTGGTCTACCACTTTGTATGCTGTATTCCACTTGCAGTGACCACAGCTAAAGCAGAGAGTTGTCTGGATGGCGCAGAATGCAAAGTCTTTCCCCAAGTCCCTTAATTTTTCAAAATGGGCCGCACTGTTTTTGGTGTGCCAGCTGAACTTCCAGGCTACTTGACCATCCAAACTGCTGCTGCTCGAGGCTATTTTTTTTACTTAATGCATAAATAATTAACTGCCCTAAAAGCTTACCATAAGGCTAGATGGTCAGTATAAAGGTTAAAAGGTTTTCCTATAGAAGCTAAGCTGATATTAATTGGAGAGTGCTCTTTTAGATCATTTATTGCGTCTGGTCCAATTTAAAGTTGTCTTCTAATGCTTACTTTTTAAAAAGAAAGCAATGATTTAAAGCCACATCAGCTTTTACACTGGACAAAATAAGTCTAAGCCAATCTGCTCTCAGATGACTCTGTGGTGCATAAAAGTGACTTTAAGAAAAGCTTAAAAAGGGATCTTGGAATGGTTAATTACATTAGAACTTTTCCACCTAGGACTTGCATAGCAATGTGGTTTTAGGGAGCCCTGTTAAGAACCATTTACTGGGAAACTGCACAAAGCTGAACTCAGCAGGTTTGTAAGTAGCCACTCACCTTGTTGCCTACGATGTCTAGCCCTCCAGGTAGATAAGGAGGGAGTTTTACAATAGTTGATTCTTGCTTTCATTTAGGACATGCCTATAGTTATATAGGCATGTATGGACAGCACACAGCTACCTAACTTGTTTTGGGTTTTGTTTAGACAGCTAGTAATTTTTGTAGATTGTTTTCAAGGTTGAACACAACTAGAAATCTTTTCTCTGTGATGAATCCAGCTGCGAGTCAATCAGGAAGAGCTTGCCGAAAATTTTGGTAGCCTTCAGGATGAGGAGCAAAATGCAGATCCTGAGAAGCAGCGCCAAAAAATGTCTGAAAACATGGATCAGATGAGAACAAATGTAATTCAGGAAATAATGAATACAGAGCGAATCTATATCAAGCACCTCAAAGACATCTGTGAGGTAAGCTGCAAGGCACTATAGAATTCTGAAGGCAAGGAGAAAATTATTTGTATTATGAAGGGAAGCTGAAGCTTTGTCTTAAAAACAAGTGGGGAGGACAGGAGAAGCTGCTTATGGCACAGCTGCATTGCCTCAGGTAGAAAATGAGATGGTAAGAAGGCTTGCTCACTGACCTGGATAGCCCAGGCTAGCCTGATCTTGTCAGATCTTAGAAGCTAAGCAAGGTCAGCCCTGGTCAGTATTTGGATCGGAGCCCACCAAGCAATACCAGGGTCGATATGCAAAGGCAGGGAATGGCAAACTGCCTCTGAACGTCTCTTCTCTTGAAAACCCTATGGGGTCACCATAAGTCAGGATGGCACTTTCCAGTTTGGTGTAGTGGTTAAGAGCGGCATACTCTAATCTGGAGAACAGGGTTTGATTCCCCACTCCTCCACATGCAGCCAAATGGGTGACTTTGGGTCAGTCACAGTTCTCTCAGAACTCTCTCAACCCCACCTACCTCACAGGGTGTCTGTTGTGGGGAGAGGAAGGGAAGGAGATTGTAAGCTGTTCTTAGACTCCAAGTGAAGGATGGACTATAAATCCAACTCTTCTTCTTCCTCCTCCTCCTTTTCTACCACCGCCGCCACCACCACTGAGAATGCTTGAATACTGCTGGTTCACTATAGTGCTTGGTTTCCTCTACATGGGAGATGTAGTGCAGATCAATAGCAGTCAACAGGGCTGCCTAAAAATGTGTGTATAAGGGGTGGGATTAGGGCTTCAAAATCCCAGGGGCCAGGGACACCCCAGTGGTGAGGGAGCTGGCCAAGGTCCTACTGGGGGATAATAATTGCATGAGCATTCTTCTGAATGCAAGGAGGGCTCCTGAGAGAATCTTTGTCAGGGGGCCTGTGCTGGCTATTGGCAGCCCGGGCAGTTGCAGTGTGCCATTTTGTTGCTCTTCTTGGGCAGCCGCTACATGCTCAAGGTGTGAGGCAATATGATGGATTCTATTTAGAGCTTCTGCCTGAGCTGGCATCAGGCCACGCGACATGTACGTTTATTGATGGTGGAAACTGCTGTCAAGTTGCAGCCAACCGTAAGTAGGGTTTTCAAGGCAAAAAATATTTAGAGGTGGCTTGCCCATTGCCTGCCTCTGTGAAGCAATCCTTGACTTCCTTGGTGGTCTCCCATCCAAGTACTGATGAGATTGGGCTAGCCTGGGCTATCCAGGTCAGGGCATAAGTTTATTATACCTCATGAATATGAGTTGCAAAGGAAGTGAGAAACTTTTAAGTAATGATGGAGTATCCATAGGACAATACTGACTCAGAACTTGGGCTCCCTGAGGGTCCATCTTACTGGGGCAGCTGTCATAGACTTTTGATATCCACTGCTGTTGTACTGATGTAACCCATTCATTGAAAGCCCTGCACAGGTGTTAACTGTGGTCACAGCGAGCATTCTGGCCCCCACCTCTGTGCAATTGCTGAGTTGTCTTCACAATGCAAATACATGGAGAAAGTGTCTACACATATGGTTCCTTCTCACGGCAGCAGTGCTGTGCTTTCCCTATATTGACGATCATGGTGAAGGAACATAACTACAGACACTTTTTCCATATGCTTACACTATGCAGAGAACTCAGCAGTTGTATGGAGGTGGGGGCAAGGCCCATTTTCCCTGTCCAGGCAAGTTAGTCAATGTGCAAGCGGGTCGTTTGTTCAGGGCTTGACTTCAGCATCATCAGCCTGGGTAGCAGGTTTGCAACTCTGCCCTGCAGTGACTCTTCCTACCACCTGGGGTGCTGTGGATACAGCTGTGGCAGAGATTAAGGAAATATGTACAAGAGAAGTAGATTTTGTTAGGATAATAGATGCAGTTCTTGACAAGAAGGAACAAAGGAAAGATGTGTAATTTTGAACATCAGGTAAGTCAGAAGAACAAGAAGCAGTCTGCTCATTATTTATTTATTCATTGAACTTTTATTCTGCCCTCCCCTGCACCGTAGGAGGTTGACTTTATTGACTTTATGTCATTAAAGTTAACTATGGACACAATTTTTAAATGTATTTTAATTTGAATTTCTTGAGGGCAGGATTGGGGCAGGAGGGAAGATAAGATTAGATATGCAATTAGATGCAGACAGTTTTGAAATAATGTATTTGATTTGTACCCATGCAAAGGGGATGGTATTATACTTAACACTGGACTTTGATATATTGTATAGCAGAACAGTGACATTATTGTAAACAGAATTTATTTTGTGCTCTGACAAATTTTAAGAGTCTTGCTGTATCATTTCTTAGGGGTACATTCGACAGTGTCGCAAACACACAGGAATGTTCACTGCAGCCCAACTGGTCACCATTTTTGGAAACATTGAAGATATTTACAAATTCCAAAGAAAGTTCTTGAAAGATCTAGAGAAGCAGTACAACAAAGAAGAACCCCACCTGAGTGAAATAGGATCCTGCTTTCTTCAACATGTAAGCTAGTTAATTCCATTTTGTTTGAATGAACTATGCTCTTCTGAGTAAGGACAGCTACTGGGCAATAACGCTACAGAATGAACTGTCAGTATAATCTTTTAAGGGCTCCCTAACCGTAACCATCTTATAAACAGGTTTTGATCCATTCACACGTATAGTGGCACATTAAACATGATAGCTCGAAAGCTAGAGTCAGTCCACAGTCTAAAACTTCATTGGAAGCATTTAGGCTGATAATCGTATGCCTATATAAGAGATTTCCAGAGTTTGGGGACATGATTAATGGGAGGAAACACTACTAATGATTTTCCTGCTACCACTTCTAGTTTCATAAGCACTTCCAATAAACAATGTTTAATTCAGTTAAACTTTCAGCCTTTTGAGGTCCATTCTCATGGCTGTTTTCCCCACCCCCACCCCCCATACAAACCATCCCAAAGTTCATGAGGATTCCATGGGGGAAATTGTTGTGTGAGGTGGTGGTACGTGGATGCCTTCAGCAGCACTTTTTGGAATGGTCATGGTTGCAGGCATTACTACTGGTTGCTGTCTGAGAACATCATAACCCATTTCCCCATATGACTTCAGTCCCCATGAATCTCCAAGGAAGAGAAAAAGCTGACCAGTCTGCGTTCAGTATCTACAGGGGAACATTTATGAGTGCTTTCAGTTCTAGAGGTATTTGCTCTTTGATATGCTTGTCTGGAATTTTTTCTGTTGCAAACTCCTGGGTACAAACTGTGTCATCTAAATTTAACACTGTGTATATTCACTCATTTTAAGCCTCACAGGAAGGCTGCCACTCCCCACATGGCTCATGTTTCTGTCCTGTCTCTGAGGGCATGAGCAGAATGGAGATTTCCCTGATCACTCACACACATTATTATTTATTTGCTTACTTCATCAGCCTTTCTTTCTGACATTCAAGGTAGAATACAGCTAAAACAATGCAGTAGGAACAGTGTCAATACATATACTGGACAAAATTAGAGCCAATTGCACAAAAACACAGAAAGATACAGACAGTAAAGCAGGGATTACAAGATTGGAGAACATCAGATTATATACAATCAGCATAGTAATAAAGCAGGATTACAAAATTGCAGAACAATAGGGGGGAAAAGAATGGCTTGTAATATGGACAATAAAGACTGTGGGTGAGTAGTATGTCCCACCCCCCATGCCCCGCAAGTGTCTTGCTGAGTTGCTAGCAATGTCAGTTGTTGCTCTTGCTTTCCATCTTCCTATCGCTGCACTGTGTGGTGATGGAGTGGTCAGGGGGGTGAGTAAAGTTGTTGCATATTTCCTGACTGAGGAGGTGCAGTGGTCTGAAATAAGACCCTATTTCCAGTTATCTTGGCTGTGTCTGCTTTCACCTCATGGAATGAGGAGAAATATTCCTTTATGAAATCTTGTTCACCAAACAAACAAACAAAAAACGGGTTCAAGACAAGGATGTTATAAGAACATGCTCAAATATAGCCCAAATATAGCATCCTCTCTCTCCTCTCCTCTCCTTGTTCCTTGTTTTTTCAGCCAGTGGCCAGTGCCGGGTTGCCATGGAGTTCCTCCTGGGTGACAGCTCTGAATGGCTTTGGGCCTTCTGGCTGCAGAAGACTTTGGGATGGCCTTCCCCTTGCTTGTGCAAATAACTATTCCTGGGTATTTTGATAAAATGTTATAAACAGCTTGAGCCCATCATGACAAAGAAATAGCTCCATCTCCTCTTTGCCCTTCTGATAGTAAAAGGGGCTATGAAGAAAATGAAAAAGGGAGGTGGTGGAGGACAGCGAGCACCCTTTTAAAGCTTTTGTGTGGCATTTAAAAAAACACATACAGATATTTTAAATAACCTTTTTGTTGTTTCCTTTTAGCAAGACGGCTTTGCTATCTACTCAGAATACTGCAACAATCATCCCGGTGCCTGCATTGAGCTATCCAATCTGATGAAACAGAGCAAATACCGCCACTTCTTTGAAGCTTGCCGCCTGCTTCAGCAAATGATTGATATTGCTATTGATGGTTTTCTTCTCACACCTGTGCAGAAAATCTGTAAATACCCTTTACAGCTCGCAGAATTACTGAAATACACCACACAGGAGCACAGGTAGGACTAGCAAGATACCTCTCTCTTCTTTCTTTTCCCCAGTCATGGGTTTGTTAATAAGCTCACAACAGTGCACTGTGGATAATTAATCCAGCATTACTTCCACCCGTTTGTTCTGTCCCCACAAGCATTAGTACATACATAAACTGGCAACGAGATTGGAAAGAAGGCCAGTGTGGTGGTCATCTGGGCCACAGGCAATGATGGCTTTTAACTTGGAGTGTTTCCATCCATGTGCGTTGTTGTAACCAAAAGGGTACATTGGCTGAAGGCCTCTTCTGGGACATTCTGAGCCCATACAGGCATTGTTTGTTCAAAATAATTTCCCAGGTCAAAATCTTGCTACAAGGGAAAAATCTAATTATGTCAGCAAGACATATTTACTCTTTCCAAATAAGTGATTTCCCCTTCCAGCATGCTTTCTGATTTAATAAAGTCCAGTGCGAGAAATGTTAACACCTTGGCTTCTTTCTGTGATTTGCTTCAGACCAATGCTGACAGTATAGTAAGTAAACAGCTGGTACAGGCGAGTGGATTCCTAAGTATTCTAAAGACAGCTCCAGGAATTGTTTTCCAGGCAAAATCTACTTTAATAAGGAGAGAAAACAGTGTCCTAAAGTGATGAGAGCCCAACCTTTAAGTTGTGGTTAACAAGCAACCAACTCAGGATGTTATACTGCTGATGCCATACACTTCTTTTCAGATTATTAAATGCTCTTCAGAAGGTCGTCCGTCCCCCCCTCCCCCGAGCACTGCTCATGGTTCAGCTGACTTGGGGGAAGGGGCTGCTTTGTTGCCCACTTTTTCCCCCTATCCGGCTTTCTTCTTTATTCATTGCTGTCTCAGAGGCATGAAAAGAGCTGTCTTAGGTCTGTGCTGAAAAGCGGCCAGGGATTTCCCTTTATCTGAGCTGTTCAGTTGTACTCTCTGTACACAAAAGGACTGCTGTTGGGGCAGTTGTCTTGGCTCAACATGAAGATCCCAGATTAGCAGCTGTAGAAAAAGACTCCTCTCTCACCGTCTCCCTCTTCCCATGCCTTTTAATTTTTTCTTAATAAAACCATGATGAGTAGGTGTTTTGTGTGTGTTGTGATGGCTCACTAAATTTCTCCAATGTATAAAAAACAGGCATAGGTAGAACAGGACGTAATTGCCTCCTGAACAGCTTTTAAAACCCAATAGTGTAATGTTTTTTATTAGAGCCATTCAAAATGTCTTAGAATGTAACGCTGTATGTTTACTCAGAAGTAAGCCCCAATAAGAATGATAGTGCTTAGTAGTGTATTTAGGATTGCAAACACAGATTAATGAGCAAGTCTTCAGATTCTACAGAACTCTTCTTCAGACTGAATATTAAGCTGGATGGAAAGGAATTTGGGTTGAATCCTAAGGTTGACTAGATTTTGGCCACCCCATCCCCCCCCCCCAGCATCCAAAAGTCTGGTTGAGATATGGTGGTCGGGGTCCCCCAGTGTTCTTTTTGGAGCTGGCTACAGTCTTCAGATGGAGTGTAAGAAATCTTATGCAGACTTCATTAAGTTAAGTCTATTTTAGGTATAAAACAGGCCAAAGGTTGCCCTAAAGACTGCTGGGACAAAAAATTGATGACTGCTGTCCCCTTGGAAATGTAAAAGCCAGGCATAGTTCAGATCCCTCTTGGGTGCTACTCAGAACTCGCAGGTCCTAGTAAAGTCTTTCGATCTGCAAAGCTGCAGGTTAAAATTTAGGTGATACATGAAGTGTAGAGTTAAAGTGAAGACAATAATGCTAGGAAAAGTTGAAGGTAGCAGGAAAAAAGGAAGACCCCAACATGAGATGGATTGACTCAGTCAAGGAAGCCACGGCCCTCAGTTTGCAAGACCTGAGCAATGCTGTTAGTACGTTTTTGAGGTCATTAATTCATAGGGTTGCCATAAGTTGGAAGCGACTTGACAGCACAGGGTTAAAGGCACAGCTGGAAAGTATTGAACCCAGTGTTTGAAGGGCCTGCAAGTCAGACAGCTTTGTTTTGGTTTAAGTGTTATCAGATACTGATATAATGCAAGTGCAATGGGTCTCTCTCCCCCCCCCCCATTTATTCAGACCTGTGGGAAGTAGATTGCTTTTTCAGGAAAACCGGTTTTTAACTACTATTACTTAGTGCCTAGTATCAGTGTTAATGATTATTATTACAAGTTGGGTACTCATGAGTACTAAGGGGTAGAGGAAATCTCAGGATCCCTTTTATTTTCAGGAGAAAGTGTGTTGTATCAATATTTTAAACAAATTAATAATAATAATACATTATTTGTAGATTTATAATGAATTCTCAGTGGTTTATGTGTCATTTTTAAAGTGATAGCTGTTCTAAGGTTAGCTTTAAAACCATTCCTCAGCTATACAGCATCATATGAAAGGCACTGCCTGCTGTTACTATCAGAAAGAATAACATTTGATGGAGTTCTGTTAGTGCCACGTGGTGTCTCCTGAATAATGTATGAAAGTACCTCTGACTATAACATGGGAGTCCTAAGTTTAATAGAAAAATTGATAGTGAGTTTCTTGTGTTCTTGTGATCTATAGCTCATACCAGATCTATGATGATAACTGAGGTGGATCCAAATATGACCATACATGAGCAGAAACTACTTCTGTTCAGGCAATGCAAAGTCTCTCCTGGTTTCCAGCTGAAGATGCAGCCTCTCCATGTTGTATCCCATACAGGTCCCGAGAGTCCCCCTATCCTTAAAGGCAGCTTTTTGAATGACACAAGGGACTACTGAAAACAGAGGGAGAAAGAAAAGATCTGTTCTTCAAGCAGAGCTCCCATTCATGATTCTTGGGATCCAAATTTTAATTATTAATTGAAAATGGTGCTACAGTGGAAACCTGTGTTATTGGGCAGCCATATTGTGACCAGTCCCTTAACTACAGCTCAGAGACTGGGACTGGGCCGTGTGATTGCACATTCCTTCTCTTCGTTGCTCCTATTTCCATTGTGAATTTCCTCCAAAGGGACAATAACAAAGGTTTGTGCTGGCATCAAACTCAACTGTGATTAACATTAACCAGGATTTGCTGTTAGTCAGCATCACACTCTGGTTTATAGTCTTTGGATAGCCAAGATTTGCTCTTAACATGGTTAAGGTTTTGTGCCACCAAACCAAGCCTTAACTGTGGCTGAGGAAAGAAGGAAATAAAAGGATGCTCTTCCAACATGGTATTGAAAACATTATTTTTAATTTCTGTGCTCCCTGTATAAGAACTGCCTTGCTGAATCATGCCAAAGACCAGTGGCTAACCAAATGCCTGTGCGAAAATCACAAGCAGTTTCTGAAGATGATAAAATGGATACTTTAACATAACTTACCCATACCTTCCTTTTGCAGCGACTACAACAATGTAAAGGCAGCCTATGAGGCCATGAAGAACGTAGCCTGCTTGATCAATGAGCGCAAACGAAGGCTTGAAAGCATAGACAAGATTGCACGCTGGCAAGTATCCATAGTCAGCTGGGAGGTAAGGCTGCTCTCTTGTGAAGTTTTTATGTATCCTACCATTCCACTCAGCAAAGTTTGAAGCCTTTCTCCATTCTAAGTGGAGGAAGGCTCCTTTGTTGTAGTGGTTAAGAGTGGTACCCTCTAATCTGGAGAACTGGGTTTGATTCCCCTCTTCTCCACATGCAGCCAGCAGTTCTCAGAGAGCTCTCTCAGCCCCACCTACCTCACAGGGTATCTGTTGTGGGGAGAGGAAGGGAAGGAGATTGTAAGCCACTCTGAGACTCCAAGTGAAGGGCGGGGTGTAAATTCAATTCTTCTTCTTCAGCGTAAGATAGGAGAATGACGAGTTTAGCATCCATTCTGTTATGTTGGAATTTTGTTGAGACCCAGTGTAGTGTAGGGATTAGAGTGTCAGACTAGGATCTGGGAGACCTAGGTTTGAATCCCCACTCCGCCATGGAAGCTAGCTGGGTGACCTTGGGTCAGTTACACACACTCTCACCCTAACCTACCTCATAGGGTGGTTGTTGTGTGGACAAAATGGAGGAGAAGAGAATTATGTAAGCCACCTTGGGCCCCCATTGGGGAGAAAGGTGGGCTATAAATGAAGTAAATAAAGAAACAATTTTTATTGTACATATTCTGTTGGTTTTACAAAAGCAATTCATTTATTGATTCATTTAGAATTATTTTATGCTGACTGTCTTGCTGTGACACTCTTAGAAAGCGACAGAGTGATCCTATAATCATGTACTGGAGACTGAAAACAGGGCAAATGGCAGAACACAGATGAGTGTGCATGCATAAATCTGTGGATTTCAATGGGTTTAACTCTCAGCTGGATAGCAACCAACAGGCTCAGTCCCAGAACACTCATATACCAAAGTTTGCAATATAGTACAAAATCACTGTTAAATAATGTAGCAGTAAATCTTGAAGGAAATAAACCTTAAAGCTTTTCTGTATTATAAATAATTTTAGGGGCAAGATATTTTAGGACGGAGCTCGGAATTAATCCACTCAGGAGAACTGACCAAAGTCTCCAAGCAGGGCAAGAGCCAGCAGAGGACTTTCTTTCTCTTTGACCATCAGCTTGTGTTCTGCAAGAAAGATCTATTGAGAAGGGACATGCTGTACTACAAGGGTCGGATTGACATGGACGAGGTAGAAGTGCTGGATGTGGAGGATGGCAGAGACAAGAACTTCAATGTCAATGTCAAAAATGCTTTCAAAATTGTGAATGGAGCCACGGAAGAAATGCATCTGTTTTGTGGGAAAAAGCCGGGGGATAAGAAGAGATGGCTGGAGGCCTGTGCAAGCGAGAGGAGACGAGTGCAGGAAGACAAAGAAATGGGTGAGTGTCAGAATAAGTGGAAATTGTGCTCTTGTGCTTCTCTTATTTTTGCTGTTGGCAAGATTCTCTGACATTTGAAGTTACTTTGACTATTTTATCAGACAAAAAGTTCAATTGTGTAAATAAGGGCTTTTCTGTTCAGCATTTCAGCTTTAACTAGTGGGAAAACAGAGCACAGTAGGAAGTGAGCAGGGGGGAGTTTACTGAGTAGGGCAAATAAATAAGCATCTTATTATGCAGCGGGGCTCATCCAAACCATGCTCCAGAAAAAAAATTTCTGTCTGTGTGGGAGAGCTGCCTTTTTCTGTTGATGAAACAGGCAGCAAAATAACTTGAGAAGAGAGAGAGCGTGCAGCATATGAAGGACAGCTATAAATCCCCATTCAGATACTCCTGTGTTGGCATTCTCCTATGTTAACCTGCCTTTTGTACTGCTAAATAAGTATTTTTTCAGAAGGTATCTCTAGAGCAGAAATCCAGCCCATTCTCAGGCCAGCCATGCTTAAAATGTATGGCCAAACCATAGCTTTCAAGCTCTGATGGGGCTCTGTCTCTTCTTAGCACTACTCCACAGGCTCTGAAGTCCTAACTGGGGTCCCGTGGAGAGGAGTGATGTATGAGTTGGCTCAATTATACTGACAGGCACTGTTTCCTAACAGCACTTCACAAGAGGGCAGTGGCACTTTTTTTCAGCCATTCTGTCCACACAACTTGCAGCCAAAAGCAGCTCCTGTCAGCATAGTTGTGCCTATTCATCCGTTATTTTCTCCCTGAACCTCTATTCATGAGGAGTATTTTTAAGCACGTGAGGAGTATTTTTTTATATATATAATTTTTATTTTGCTTTTCTAAACTACCATCCTACAGGGTCTGGGGAGGGGATACAAACTAAAATAAAGTGTAGCAAGGATCATAATACAAATGATTAAAATTTTGATGTTTCCCTCTTGCCCACATAGTAAAAAGTGAGTATTATATAAAGGTATAAAGTATAAAGCAAACAATCCCCCAATCCCTTTCAAAAATAGTGTGTATATCTTAGCAATAAATGCATAGCAGGCTGTCAAAGTTAGTCTATTTTGCTTTTTTCTTTCCTTTAAGCTTCTTTTGATCAAAATCCAATTTAACTTTTAGAGGTTTAGGAGCCGCCGCCCCTAAATTTGCTTCAAAATCAGATGATTCTACCGAGCTTGTCGAGCTGTTGTCAGAACTTTCCTCCTCTTTTTCTTCTTCAGCTTCTGGTACTTTGTTATCCTCCACTGTCTCAGATCCCTCCGTTGCTTTCTGGTGTTGTTTTAAGAACCTTTTCGCTTTGAAAACAGAGTCAATCTTTTCTTTTTTTCCATTATAGTTGAAGATGAGCCCTTCCGGTATTATCCATCTGTATTGTGTGTTATTTTGCTGTAACAACATTGCCAAGTCTCTGTATTGCCTCCTCTTTTTCCTGATCTTGAATGGTATATCTTTTAGTACTTTAATTTCTTCTCCTTTAATTTTCAGGAGTATTCTGTTTGTCACTTTCAATGTTGTATCTCTTGTTGATCTTTTAGAGAATTTCACTTATACTTCCCCGGGTAGCTTGGTTTTTTTGATAAATTCTGGATATGTGCGATAAACCAAGTCAATATCATTTTGTAGAGCTTCCGCTGTTAAGCCTATGACGGGAGCCAATTCTTCACTTAAAATCTCTTTTAAATTCTCACCCTTCTGTTCTGGGATGCCTTGAAATCTCGACATACGCTGATTTTTCCATTTGGAGGAGAAGCAATTGCCGATGTTCAGATATTTTTTCTTTTTCCACTACCTCCAGACTTTGTCCAAATTCTTTTGACTTAACATGTTGTTTTAAGAACGTGTTTAACTTTTTTCAGCTTCTTTGCTATCTTCTCTGTCTTTGTTGAATTTTCTTTAAGCTCTTTCTGCAACGTGTCAAACTTTTCATTGAGGTTAGTCATCTGGTCCAGTAGAGGGCGCAGAGCTGCAGCCATCATTTTAGGACATGAGGAGTATTTTGAAGGATATGAGCATTTTGAAGCTCTTGCACTGTTCAAGCTCAAAGTGGGTTACACTATGAAATACAACCATATAGCATCCAAATATAAAGCGGACTAAATAAAATATATGGTAAATACTTATGCATTCCCTGTCCAAAGCTTATAGTGCAATCCTAAGCAGAGTTACAGCTTTCTAATTCTGTTGAAATTAATGGGCTAAGAAGGATGTAATTCTGGTTAGAACTGCACTGCTAGATAAGGCCATGCCCAAAAGTGGATGTTCTTCAGGCCACTGAAACACAATTCAAGCTGGAATTACTTGACATCACTTCCTGAAGAGGTAGACATTTGGGCTGATTCTCCAGGGGAATGTGGAGAGTGATGGGGCTCCATGGAAACAAACAGAAACTGAGCAGCACCAGTGCTGTTTGGAGGACTGGCCCAGATTGTTCAAATGAAGTGCATCTTGGCTGTTCTTATGTATTCCTTCAATCTTCACCAGCACTGTGATTCTAAAAATCTCTCTGTACACTTAGCAAATGGGTTGCACCAGTGGAGTGTGTTTCAGAGTTACCTTGGGAGAAGTCTAATCCATTTGACCTTTCCTTCTGGCTAGTCATTGGACACTCTACTAGAAAATCTGCAGTTGTTTCTTAAGGGCACATGAACATACCAGCATTATTTTCCTAGTGGAGTACCATGCAAAGGCTTTCTGAGCGGCCACCCCCTAGACTTTGTAACTTCCCTCCCAAGGAATTACATCTCATCATCTCAGTACACACCTTCCAATGCTAGTTAAAGGCTTTTAAAAATTGTGGAAGGTCTTTTAATTTGAGTGTTATTCCTGGTTTTAATTTATGCTTTTAAAATAATTAATTTTTGTTGGAGGGGTGAAAATTACATTCTGTTACTGTCATGAGCTGTCTTGGGCATATATGTGGAAAGGTGGCATATAAGTAATAATAATAAATTATAAAGGAATCTATTACACATCTTGTCTCAACAGCCCTATATGTTTGCATAACATTGCTGAACTAAGCTTTATTATTGAATTACATTGTAAGTGCTTTTTGCTTTAAATAATTACTGCAGGTGAGTATCTGAAATTGTATTTAAATGTATATAATTTACTCCAAACTGCAGGCATGGAGATTTCAGAAAACCAAAAGAAACAAGCCATGCAGAATGCACGGAAATCAAGACATGGAAAGATTAAAGGTGAATTTTAAAGAAATCTGCCTGTTCTCTCTAATATTTTGAAGGCTTGTTCATACAGAAAAAGATACAAATTGAGCAATTGCAGAGCCTGCTGACAGCAGTTCCATTACTTTTGGTGTCTGGCTGGAAGAGATGCTAAGTAGATGGCTGATATTGTTGCCGGCTACAACTGACAGTCCAGTTCCCAAGTAGCACTTCTCACATGAGCATTATGCTTAGGGATCCTTGGGATAACTCAAGTTTAGAGCAAAATGTCTTGCATTAACAGACCCTACATTGTGAGCCCTTTCTAAATTTTCTCTCTGTGTCCCTACACATAACAGTTCCATACATATTCTTGGTGTTTTCTTCCTACAGGTGTTAGCTATAGTGGGTGCCCAGTACCACCACCACACCAGAGTCTGCATCCTATCCATCAGCGTCATATCACAGTGCCCACTAGCATTCCACAGCAGCAGGTCTTTGCCCTGGCAGAACCCAAGCGGAAGCCATCGCTTTTCTGGCATACTTTTAACAAACTGACACCATTCAAGAAATGAATGGCTGAAAGTTATTGGACTGGAAGGACAAATGTTGAAAGAGAGCAATTTGGCAGCATGGAATTCATTGGGACACATGGAGCTGGGAAATTGTGACTCCTGCCCCAGAGAAGAGAATGTTTGGCTTCTCCTGGCCTTGCTCTGTAAGCTTTGTTGTGAAGGATGGAGTCTGTACAGTTAAGTGAAGAAGGCTGTGGTGTGTTCTGAAGCAAATATTGACTTGCATCAATAAACATTGCTGATGAAGAGCCATCCACTTGGTCGCAAGGGCCAATTGCTGCTATTCTAGTACAGTGGTGTACTGTTTATGCTGTACTTGTACCAAAGGAATGGTTAATATCTCTAAATCGTTTTGCCTGTCTTAATAATTAATTGATGGCCAAATTTAGAAATAGGACAGGAAGCATTTTTCTCTGTTGCAGCACATTGCAAAGAAAGGTTTCGACTTCTTTGTGGATATCGAATGAGTACGCAGATCCCACCTGATGACCAAATAGCTTCTGCTGCAAGAACTGGTGAACCTCAATCCTTCCTTATTTCACTGCCTGGTTCTGCTAATTTTGCCAAATGGCAATAGGACTTCTTGCAAAGCCTTAACATCTTCCTAAAATAACAACTGAAGAGAATTTTATCATGGTAACATAAAACTGTAAAACATACATTTTTTATATGCTGTTGCAAATAATGAAGGAAAGATCTGGTGCATCTTGGAGATGATTCTTACCAGAAGGGGTGCTTTGTTGCACACATGGTGTACACTTCAAAGAAAAATTATTTCATTTTATTTTGGTACTTACAACTGTTGGCCTGTGAGAACTGCCTCTGTGGCTTCTGATATGCCTGCATTTAAAATATGAAAGCAAATGTTTTGTGTTTTTTAATTACATTATTGTGATTTGTACAAAGATTAACACAAAGTGGAGACTACTAACACAGGTTTTCTTCCCTAAGTTCCATACATGTTCCAGCTGGCTCATGTTATTCTTATTTAAGGGCTCCAGGCAGTTCTTGAGCTGGTACGTGGTTATGCTTGTACACACCATCCAAGCAAAACGGTTACTTAGGGGTTTTTTTCTTGCAATGTCAAGAGGATCCTGCGCCAGGGATGAGCTGGTGGCATTAGAAATGAAGGTGGATCAAAAGAGACTTTAAAAATGGGTCAAAGGTGGCCTATTTATGGAATGTCAACATGATTTCTTTTTATTTTTATTTTGTTCTGTTCCATGAAATGAAGTTGTTTTTAATATAGCTTTTACAAAATACTTTACCCTGAGGAAACTGTCAAAAGCTTAAGTTTATGGTACACATTTTTTTCCTTCTCAGTGATTTTATATGAATACATATACTAATGTGCATTATCAACAGGAATGGAGTGGAGCAACTTTGTATTTGAACACTAGATTCCAAAAATTCCCAAGTACTTTCAGTCTGGCATAATGTGCTAATTATCATGGCCATAGTAAAGACAGATTGATGAATTGTTTTTGACTGTGATGGCAACAGCATTTGGTATATGTCAAACTATATGAAAGAGAATGAACTACAGCCAAGCTCCTCTATCACACAGTGGAAAAGCCTTATGCAAAAGAACCCTTTGGCTGAAATCATAAACATACTTACTTGGAAGCAAATCACTTTGAAATTAGTGAAACCTCTGGGTGAATATGGTAAGGACTGAGCTGTTCCTTTCTATGGCTTCTCTCTCCTCCTTGTTCAGACCATGTGCTGAAGCGTCCACACACAAGAAAGACACAGTGCAATTCAAGTACAGCTTCCAGCCCTTTTAAGCCCCATGAATTTCAGTGGGAATGCTTAAACTGTCAGCATGGCGTAGTGGTTAAGAGTGACAGCCTCTAATCTGGAACACTGGGTTTGATTCCCCACTCGTCCTCATGAAGCCTGCCGGGTGACCTTGGGCCAGTCACAATTCTCTCAGAACTCTCTCAGCCCCTCCTACCTCACAAGGTGCCTGTTGTGGGGAGAGGAAGGGAAAGCAATTGTAAGCCACATTGAGTCTCCTTAAGGTATAAAACAGCGGGGTATGAAAACCCTTCTTCAACTTTTTTCACTGAGATAAATGGGTACTTAAAAGCTCTGAACTCTGTCTGGATTGTACCCTCAAATGTATATGTATAAAAACTTAAGTGGCAGCTTCTGCAACAGTCAATAAAGGCTTATAGTCTGGTAAATGACAAATGCTGATAAAAATTTCACCTTAGTACATTTGTTATCTGATGATGTTTTGTCATACGCAGTTTTCACATCCATGAAAAATGATCTTTTACTCACAGGCATTTTTAACCTGAAGCGATACCTTTGAAAGACAAGGATTCCTTCTGTACATAGCTTCGATAACAGCTGCAAACAGGATGTTGATGCTAAACCGGATTACCCAGCTTGTTGTGAAATGTATTGCTTTTCAATATTAACTTTTGCAGTGATATAGTCGAGAACTGATACATGCAGTAACAGACTGGCATTTGACCCTGAACTATTATTCAGTTGTTAAAACTGGGAAAGGTCATTGCAAGAGATACCTGCATCTTCCCAGTTACCCCTTTGGTTGGTACAGATGCCTGCTTTGAGAGCATAGATACTGAACGTAGTGGGGTGTGCAAGGCATATTGAGAGTATAACCTCACCACTCACCTTATCATGCCTCATTCACATGCTGACATGTGGCTTAAAATGGTTTCTTAAAAGGAATTGACCACCGTGCCTGCATCAGTGTTCTCCAAAATTTTTAAATTTTACCATTATCATGTACAAAACACAAGGAGTGCTTTCAGGGCATGAATGATCCATCCACATAACCATGCCTGCCCCAGGCCAGGTGCCTATCCCATGATTGCAAAGAATTTGTGTGGGACAAATGGGCAAACTCTGTTCTTGCAAGCTGTAGCCTTTCAGCCTAGCCACTGCCTTACAGATGTGCTGCTGATAGGTTGGATGTACCAAGCCACAATCAAATAATTTGTATCGACGGGAGGCTTTCCTCTGCTTGCCTAGGCTCATGTGGCAGCTTCTGTTGCCCCTTTCCCTTCTCCCCCTCTAGGCTAGTATGGTGGGAGGGTTAGAGTCATGTATGGTAGTTCCTAGATAAATGTGGGCTTCTCACTGACATGGATTACCTGGGTGTGGTAGGCTACACCCAAGTTGTGTAAGCTTGAGAAGAGGGCTAGAATGACGTCTGTGCAAGAAGTTATCTTCCACAATCCAGTGTCTCTGTTCCTTCCATGAAATACTGAAGTTTTGATACGCAAAAGAGGAGGGAGGTTCAGATTTGCTTATGAATGCACTGATGTAACTGTTTTCAGGAGACTCTCAAATATCATAAAAAGAGAGGGAAGTTGCCCCATTATGCAGGTTACTCAGGAAAAAATTTATATACAGTATCTTGCACACTTAAGTGGTTTATTTTAATGGTCTTTTTTGCCATGACTTAAAAAAAAATTTTCGGAGGGGCAGCCTGGTTTCACTTGGTATGAAGAAGGCAATTATTGTAGGATGTTATTGTGTGGCTACTTTATTTGGTTTGGGAATATGCTGTCCCTGAGATCTGACGGCTAGAAATATAGGTCAGATTCTGACTCTAGCATGACTTTTTTGATATTCCATGTGAATCAAACACTCTCAACCAATTAAAGTAGCAGCTGCCTAAGAACTTCGATATAGTTGTGGAGGTCAAAATATGAAGAGTGGCTTCAGGTTCATTCCAGGGCTTGCACTCGTCCTATGGGATTGCCAACTTCTTTTCTTGGCAGAGAGCCTCCCTGTGTCCTATCACAAGTGGCACTTGGAGCTTCCTTTGGCTTCAGAAGCTTTTTGTCATGCACCACCAGTGGCTGCTGCTTCAGAAATACAAACCCAAAGTTATCTTAGGTATGTAGAATTAGCAGAGGGCTTCTATGGATCTACAGCCCACACAGCTGGCTTAGCCCAGGTTCCTCAAAGCTTGGAAGGTGCTGGTTAGTACTTGGATGGGAAGCCACCAAGGAAGGCCATCTCCGCTCCTGTCTTGCCTAGAATGCTCCATAGATGAGGTAGCCATGAGTTGGATGCAGTTCAATGGCACCTTCTTCAGACCCTCAGCCAGGTTGAAGAATCAGCTACATATTCCAAAGTGCTATGTTTTTGGCTCACTGTAAGCATGCCTTTATCAGTCTAACTAAGTTAACACCTTTTCAGGTTATCCAGTTGATTTTAATTTGCATATCAACATATCCCCACCTCAAAATATTAGAATCTAACCACTCCTAATTTCTGCAGCAACCTTTGCCTGGCTTTAAAGTTATTTTGTCATATTCATATGCAACTGCTGAATGTGATTGTGCCTCATTTCCCTAAAGCACAGCTTAGCCGAAGTACTCCTTGTACAAATGACCTCAGCCTTTGTGCATGAAAGGCAGAAAAGCACACCTTTCCTTGTTTCCATGGGGCTGCTAACACCAAACCCTACCCATCTAGTTTACTATTAACGCCTCTTCCTACAAGTAAATAAGCTAGTTTTAACAATGAGTTGCAGTTCAATATGAAAAAATGAAGGAGCTTCATTATCAAAATATTTGACATTTAGTTGTGCAGGGCATTCTTTCTCTTTTTTTGGTTGTGTGTGTATGTGTTTTTTAATTATAGCTTGGAATTCAAGCCAAAGGACCTTAGCCATATTAAAACAGTATCTTCTGGTCAACTGCTTTTCTTTCTTTTTGTGTACAGCATTTGCATATGTGAGATGCCTTCCGATGATGTGATTTTAAATAATCGGTAATTATTAGGGCTGCTCATTTACCTTGCCTGTATATTTTGTTTTGACAAGTGTTCTATAACAATTTTTTCGCTTCTGTATATGCTTTATGCATCTTAACATCTGTGTGCTGCTACTTACATTGCAAGCCAGGGGTTGTGGCTTCAGAAACAATAAATGGGCTGTTGACAGCTGAAGTATAATGTATATAGGATCCACTTCCCTTCCTTTGTATTTGCTGTGAAGTAATCTCTGTTGCCAGACTGAATTGCATTCCATATGCTTTTCCTTGTAAAAAAATCTATTTTCTGGAAATGAATACAAACATACATTCCTTTAACTTGCTCTAACTTTATATTGTTTTAATTATAATATGCATAAGTTAACATTACTCAGCTGTCTTATACAATTTCATCGTACAGTTTTGATTTTTGTGATTTTTCCCATAGTCTATAAAATCTTGTATGAGCTTTACATATTTGGAGGTCACTGCCGGAAAAATGCGTTTTTGTTTATTTGGTTTATAATGAGATTGTATTAACTTGGTTCTTATCCCCCTCCAACATGAAGTTATACCATTAGCTTTTAAAAGTTCCCCCTGGAAATGAATTCCCCAGTCAAAGCCGAAGTGAATAAATTGCCATTTCAGTTTCAACTGGATCAAAAGGCCCACATCCAGTAATCATTGAAGGATGTACAACTAACTTTTCAATGAAAATCCTACTTCATTCAATAGGTGCATCAGTTGTGATTCAATCTGAAGCCAAAAACCAATCCTACTTACTTCACACAAAAAATGAGGGTTATTTATTTATTTAGTGGTTTGGTATATACTGTGAAATAAGAATTTTGAGCTTCAGCAGACAAAACCAAGAATGAATTTTACCAGGTGCCATCAGGAGGTCCACTAGTGGGGCCAGGACACTAGAAGCCCTCCCACTGTTGCCCTCCCCAAGCACCAAGAATACAGAGCATCACTTGCCCCAGACTGAGAGTTCCTATCTATACCTTGTGGCTAATAGCCACTGATGGACTTCTGCTCCATATGCTTATCTAATTCCCTCTTGAAGCTGTCCATGCTTGTAGCTGCCATCACCTCCTGTGGCAGTGAATTCCATGTGCTAATCACTCTTTGGGTGAAGAAATACTTCCTTTTATCCATTCTAACCTGACTGCTCAGCAATTTCATTGAGTGCCCGCAAGTTCTTGTATTGTGAGAAAGGGAGAAAAGTACTTCTTTCTCAACCTGCTCTATCCCAATCTACGCCTCAATCATGTCCCCCCTCAGCCATCGTTTCTCCAAGCTAAAGAGCCCCAAGCGTTTTAACCTTTCTTCACAGTGAAAGTGTTCCAACCCTTTTATCATTCTAGTTGCCCTTTTCTGTACTTTTTCCAATGCTATAATGCATCCTTCTAAATCCATTGAAGTCACATGAAGCTGCCCTGTACTGAGTCAGACCACTGGACTATCAAGGAGACCTAAAGGACTATCAATCTGAGAGACAGCAGTTCTCCAGGGTATCCTTTCACATCAGGAGCAATCCTAAACAGTACTAGTCAGAAGTAAGTCCTGTATTATTCAGTGAGGCTTACTCCCAGGAAAGGGTCCTTAGGATTCCAGCTATTCTGTACTACCTAATTCTTTTAACTGGAGATGCCAGGAATGGAACTTGGGGGACCTTCTGCATAGTAAGTGGATGGTTTACCACTGCCTCCCCAGGGTTAAAAGTAACTCTGGGTAGGATTATACTGTTAGAAACCTTAAGAAAGAGGCAGCTGGGGAAAATGCAAGGAGTCTAATATACATAGCATGAGAAGTGACCTTTCATAATCTCTAGGAGCCAATACCCTTGCCCAGAAACACATATGTGAACCCATCAGTGCTGCCAGTTCCTTCTGATCTATTCCCTACTAATGAAAGGACATCCTGAAAAGAAACTGTGGTAAATATGGTGGATTGCAGAGCACCAGCAGTTAAACTGTGGTTACTATCTTGGAAGTAGGAATACAAAGAAATTAGAAAATAGGAGTTATATTATCCCTAGATTAAACTGGAAATTAAGAAGACAATTGCCCTTTACATTGCCAGAAATGCTGAGGACAGAGGCATTATTGGGATTGTCTTGATTTATTAGAATACTTTCTTCCCATAAGTTTTTGGCCTTGAGAAGACTTGCTCAAGACATTTAACAATAACAACACATACCATCAAGTCACAGACTTGGAGAGGAGGGTCCATTCATCTGGTCCAGCAAATCGATCTTACAGTTTGTTCTTATGTTTACGCTGACAGCTGAAACAAGGGCTTGGGTCTTAGGGACAGCCTTTTCAAAGGAAGAACCAAGCAACATTGCACTAAGCAGCTAATCAGAGCTGACAAAGAGCATCTATGCAGGAAACAAAATCACATGCAATGCCACCTTCAAAGGAGGGTTTATTTGTAATTAAGTTTCATATAATATTCAACATGGCCACAAGATGGAGACACCACATTTGGAGACTTGTGAGGCAATCCTAACCACTGACTTCAAAAGATTTAGATGTTTGGATGGCCCAGATCAGCCTGATTTGATCAGGTTACTGGAAGCTAAGATAAGTTGGCCCTGCTTAGCACTTGGATGGGAGACCAGCTGAGGAAAGTCCAGGGTTGCTCTGTAGACAAAGGCAATGGCAAACCATCTCTGTACATTTCTTGCCTTGAAAACTGTACAGTGTTCACCAGAAGCTGGCTGTGATTTGGCAACATGTCCACCACCAGTGCTGCTTATGATTGCTTTCATGTTTATGTAGTTTCTATTTTCTTGAAAAGCTATTTAATTGTTTATTTGATGCATGAATCATTTATTAAACACAGTATCCTGGAAAGAGATAATACATCATCTCACAGAAAACTCGGCTGGAATTAAGCAGACATCTACTGGGTTTTTCCAAGAGACCCAGTTTGGTGTAGTGGTTAAGTGCACGGACTCTAATCTGGGAGAACCGGGTTTGATTCCCCACTCCTTCACTTGCACCTGGCTGGATGACCTTGGACAAACCATAGTTCTGATAAGTTCTGAAAAAGAGCAGTTTCTGTCAAGAGCTCTCTCATCCCCACCTACCTCACAGGGTGTCTGTTGTGGGGAGGGGAGGGGAAAGGAGTTTGTAAGCTGCTCTGAGACACCTTCGGGTAGTGAAGGGCGGGGTATAAATCCAATCTCCTCCTCCTCCTCCTCCTTCGGCAGATTGTAACCATTCAGTCTACTGACCAAACATCTTTGAAACTGTTCTCATTTGCCAATGATGACTAAAGGGATCTATTTGCCATCATAAATGTATATTTTCCAACCACTAACTGTACAAAGATTTCTGGAGGGTTTGTAAAGTAAACTCACAATAATTTAAATGAATACAAACATTTTAGGAGGATAATTACCTTGAATGGGAACTGTTCCATCTTAAAAATCATGGAATGGATCAGTCATAAGATACAGAGGTATGCTGGTACAGGGACAGAAGGAGTATCTGTACTCAGAGAAGATACCTCTTGTAACCAGAAGCTGTGGACAGAAACAAAACAGGAATGGCCTTCACTGCCCTGCTCTGCTTTTGGGTCTTCAGAGGCGTTTTGTTGGCTGTTCTTAGATTCAGATAGCTGGACTAGGCAGATTTTGGGCTTATCCAGCAAGGCACTTCTTACATTCCTAAAATGTGATAACCTAATTCTTTTGAGATAGATGAAGATGGATAGCCATGTTAGTCTGTCTGTAGCAGGAGAAAAGAGCAAAAGTCCAGTAGCCCCTTAAAGACTTAACAAAATTTGTGGCAGGGTAGGAGCTTTCATGAGTCACAGCTTAATAGAAGTGAGCAGTGACTCACAAAAGCTCATACTCTGCCACAAATTTTGTCAGTCTTTAAGGGGCTACTGGACTCTTGCTGTTATAATTCTTTTGACATCCGCTACAACATCACCTCTTTCACTCCGAGTTACCAGATTGAGATACCATATAGTCCCCTCTCCCCAGGAATGCGTGACTTTTACAAAAAGAGTAGGAATCTGTTCCCTGCATGAAAACAACCGTTTAGTGTCAGACAAGTGTTTTGGGGGTAACAGGACACTGCTACCCCTACTGAGGAGCTCAGAGATGCCAGAATCCATTTGGGAGGCTGCACACAACCTCATGAAGTATAGCACAGTTAATCACAATGGATTGAGGGAGGAGGTTAAAGCAGAAAACAGACACAACAACTGCATTCTAGTGATTAATATTTAAATGCTGGCATCATTCCACATCAACGGTACAGCATAAACCTCTTTTCTAATGATTGAACGTTTCTAAAGACTGAGTAACAGCTTTTAAGGACTCAGTAACCAAACAAACAACTGCCCTTGCCTCACCTTCATGTACTATCCTTGTCTGCAAATGAAAGATGCTTGAAAACTGTATCCTGCATGGATGTGTTGCAAAAGGTAAGACTTTAATGAAATACGTGTCTGTAACGAAAGGCTGCAGTTCTCAGAACACTTTCCTGGGAGTATCAGGTGGGTCAGCGTGTTGGACTTCAGTAGAAGAGAGAGATTTGAGTCCAGTACCACCTTAGAGACTAACGGGATTTCTGGGGTATAAGCTTTTGAGAGTCAAAGCTCCTTTCATCAGATAAAAGAGATAGTCCTGGGAATAAGACCCCATTGAATAAAATGGATAACATATCCTTTAAGATTATTTGGCAGTGCTTCTGAGTCAGGAAACGAGATCGTGATCTGGAGAATATGATGCAGTTTTGCTGCTGAAGCAGGGTTGGGGAGCAGAGGTCTGCTCAGAAGCGACTCCCATGTTATACAGCGGTGCCCTCTCCTGTGAAAGTGCCTCTAAAGATTGCAGCCTTGGTCCTGTAAGTTGCCTGGGTCTTTTAGGTCTTCAGAGGCATTTTGTTGGCTGCTCTTGGATTCAGATAGCCGGACTAGGCAGACTTTGGGCTTATCCAGCAAGGCACTTCTTACTAATCAGGAAATATGCATTATTTGCTCTGAGCAGGGGATATTTATAACAATAAAGAGATCAAGCCATGGCATCTCAAAGCATGGACAACAAACTGTTCTTCATGTGTATCCATTTTAATAGGTGTATTTGTTCTTTTTTACAAGGCATGCAGGAATATATGGGATTTGGACCAAATACAGGCATTTAGACTATATATGCAGTCATGTGGCCTGGACTCTGGGGTAATAACAGCAATCCTAAACAGTCACACCTTTCTAAACCCATTGAAGTCAATGGGCTTAGAAGACTATAACTCTGCTTAGGAATGCCCTGTAAATGCCTGAAAGTATTTAAGGACTAGGTCTCCTCTCACCACACTGCTAGCATGTACTGAATTTTTACATTCTGAACAGTTTTGTAGTTTGGAAATGAGATGTGACCATATTCAACTAAGGCATGCAAGTTTTATCAATGGGGATATGAGAGTGGGAGTCTGGGTTGCAGGAAAATGTTTATAGGTTTTTAGCCTGGACATGATAACGGATGTCAGCAGAAGCTGCTTATTCCACGTGGCAAGAATCCCTTGCCCCTGTAACACAACTGTATGTGAAGCTGTGGTGGTTTTTTCCCCCTTCATGTTAGAGGATATGGGGCAGTGGTTGCAATCCTACACCCAGTGAAACCCACTTGGTGCTAATAAAGCCAATGACCCTCCTCTAGCGATCATCTTCTGTTCACAGTAAAGGGGATACCTTTTGGAGATAGAACCCCAAAGGAGTGGAAATGCAGAGTGCTGTGCAGATCAAAAGAACAGATCTGCCAACCCGTTTCTATGTGCACCGTATGGTGTATCAGAATGGGTACAATGTACAAGGGACACAACAGTAATGTTCTAATTAGGTATCAATGGTAATACGCTGTTCTTGACCGGCTATCCAAGGATGTATCTGAATCAAATAGCACGTACTACATCTTTTTACGTGTGGATATCTCAAGATCATACCCAATGGACATGAAATCTGGTGCAAGGTTACAGACCATGTTTCATTAGGATTATTGTGAGATTTGCCAGCTGCACATACCAATGAAAATTATCAAGAACCGTTATGGTTGAAAAGCAGTGTATGTGTGCATGAGAAAGAATGAGTGTGCAAATGAATACATAATATGCTAAAGGCCTCTTACTAAACCTTTACTCCAAGGAATACCGGGGTCATGATGCAGGGGCAGGCAATGGCAAACCACCTCTGAAACGTTTCTTGCCTTAAAGACAAGTCTAGCTTGCCATCTAGTGATGCATAATACTGAAATAGCTACAACTTCTGACTGTTGGGCAGTCTTAGGATCTCCTGGCTATACTACATTCAATGCCGTATGATAATAATATAATGATAAAATATAATAATAATAATAATAATAATAATAATAATAATAATAATAATAATAATAATAATAATAATAATAATAATAATAATAATAATAATAATATAAAAACAATAGTAATCACCTCTATAGTTCTCCGGCAACAGTTTCTATTTCATCCGCCGTAAAAATACTCAATATGGAAAACCTGCTCTTAATGAATTGCGTTTCCAAAGGTTCATGAACCTAACAGAAATCTCACTAATTTGAAGGAACTGTGGAATTCAGCAGCCCTTCCCCATAATCAGAGTTAATTTTATCCAAGGTTCCTGGAGTCTCTGCCCTGCGACCAGGGTATTTCATGGATCACCTTCTCCCATCTGAATCCAGTGGCAGGCTCTGAACAGCTGACCTTAATCACAGCGCAGGTTCATATGGGAGAAGGTGATTACGGGGAAGGGTTGCTGAATTCCACAGTTCCCTCAGGTTAGTGAGATGTGGCTTGTCAGGGTGAGTTGCAACCAAAACAGCCCATCTTTAGTGGTTATCCACCTCTCCCCTAAGGCTGTTTTGGTTGCAACTCACCCTGACAAGCCACATCTTTCTGCTCAGGCTTTTGGTAGAGTTTTTAAAAATCTCAGTTGGTTGTTTTGCCTTCTACCAAATTAACTAATTTGCCCAAGTTATTATGTATTATTGATTTTTCCCATTAAAATGAAACAGGGATCTTGTGGCACCTTAAAGAGTGAGAAAATTTTTTTCCAGCATAAACTTTTGTGAACTTGAGGCCACTTCTATAGGTGCTATGATTTTCCCACTGTTCCTGATTGTGCGGTCTATCGTAAGAATGGTTTTACTGTCCTCAGGGTTTTTATGCTGCCCTTTAATATTGATGTTTGCTACTATTTACTATTCATGCTGCTGTTAGGTTGTGTGTTCTTATCATCTATTTGATTGCATTTTTGTACATTCCCTATGGATTTTTCAAAGCAGAATGAGTGGACAGAAGTACTATAAATAAATAATTTGACTCTAGCTGCCTCCCTTTTCCCCCTATGCATACCTAGTCTAATGGCAGCACAGAGTAAACACATATATCTGCCGCAGGCTCTGCCATCCTGATCAAGAGTACTCTATTTTCCAGGGTTCCTGACTGCAGAGATGGAATCTATGTATATGTAATCTGTACATATGATATGGAGCTGATGGGGGAACAGGGTCACTGCATATGAGCCCCACGTGCGAGTGTCCTGTACACTGTTATGCTGCATGTTGAGGGCTTATGTAAATACGACATAACTTCAAAAGTGAAGGAATGTGTCAGCAGCCTCCTTTGTTTAATTCTGGATTAACCCAACATGGCTCTGTGCTCCCAAATGATATTCAAAATAAGGTAACATAGCACCATGTCTTCTGCTTATGATTACTACTCACCATTAATGTTGTCCCATGTGCTAATCACTGCTTTGTTTTTGGTAATTCTTTCAGCCAGAGTTAGGTAGGATGAAACTCTGTCTTGTTTTGCTGGTTGTTGCAGTCAGCACAGAAGAAATCCAAAAACAGAACAGTTGCATTGAAGGGTTTCCAGGAATGCCTGGAAGCCCTGGACACAACGGCTTACCTGGTCGAGATGGCCGAGACGGAACAAAGGGCGAAAAAGGAGACCCAGGTATCAGTTTGCCTAGCCTGTCTACATGTATTTCTGATGGGTGCATCAGCAATACAGTCTGCAAAATGAATTCACAGTCCTCTGCCTAAAGTACGGATGACCAACCGATACTCTATGGTCCGGTAAGGTATAGTCTTAATTGGGCAGAAAGGCAAGATATAAATTTTGTAAAGAAAAATAAATAAACATACTACCCAATTTTAACCAAGGAATGGTTATAAGTGTTACCCACAGATGCGCTCATAAGGAAATTTGTTTTCACTCAACACATTTAGGGTCAAACTACACATGACCCTACAAGCCCACGATTTGATCTTCAGATACATAATTTATTGGCAAAAAAGCAGTCGTCCAGGGTGGGGAGGGTGGTTCAAGTGCTAGCTGTGTGGTCTTGAAAAGAGGGGCCTTAACTCTCCCATCCCTCTAGTGTTGCCCTTATTGGAAATGCCACTCCCAGCTGCTTTACACTCTGGAAGAGAAAAAAGACAGGCACAGTATGGGTTTTTCTTTCTTTCTTTCTTTCTTTCTTTCTTTCTTTCTTTCTTTCTTTCTTTCTTTCTTTCTTCCTTCCTTCCTTCCTTCCTTCCTTCCTTCCTTCCTTCCTTCCTTCCTGTGGCTTAAACCAGTGGATGGGGGAGGGCTTTCAAATCAAAGAAATTGTGTGGGGAGAAAGCACTTACATCCCCCCCCAAGTGCCGCTCCACAGCTGCTTATATCAAATAAATTCTGTGTCTGGGGATCTGATGAATGGAAACTAAGGGTTTCTTAAGGGTTGCATATAATGGCCCTGATCAACGTCAGCCAGAACACTGAAAGTGGTTGCACAACTTGAGTGTTGTTAATGAATTCCTAAAAAGTTGAAGGATTTCCTGTGATTTTGGAGTCTGATGCATGCAGAGCACCAACTAACAAGACCACAGCAGCCAGCTCTTTTCAAGAGCAGCCAGGACTAGAGGTGGAGGGCTCATCTCATCATCTGCTTCCCCTTCTGGTGAAGCCCTCCAAGCTGCAGAGACAGAACTGAAACAGGAGCATCATCCTTTCCAGTTCCAGCAGAGCTCTAGCCTCTCAAGTAACCCTGTGTGGCCTATATGTAAATGTTTCTGGGTAAAGCTTGTGTTTTTGCCTAACCAACAGGCAGACTGTTGGGCCCTTGACATGTACTCCCAACCATTCTTATTTGTTTTCCCCTCTGTCTACCTTCTGAGCCCTGCCTAGGAATACTAGAAATTCCACCTGCCCTCTGCTCTGATCCTAAGCTGAAATTCAGGAGCTGGTCCTATTCTGCAGGAACTTGTGCCTCTTGCCCCACAGGCATCTGGCTGCCCACACTTCAGTTCTGACAGCTCAGCACCCATCTTAGCCATGCCTCTTGATATAAAGCTGAATAAAGTCCTAAACAGCCTAGGACAAAGATAGCTGAAGAACTGCTTGCTCCCATGTGAAGCCACTCTCTCTACTGGGCTCTGTTTCATATGCACCCCATCTACCTTTGGAGGTGCTGTGGGTGGTAATGGAGAATAGGACATTCTCTATGGTGGCATTCAGAATCTGGAACACACTCCCCAGATTTACCCTACTTCTAGTTGCTTTTAATCCCATTGTTACCTGCCTTGGAGACCTGCCTCAGACAGAAAGCTAAGACGCTATAGCTAAATAAATAGGCATGAGTTGACTACCAAAAAAGAAGTAATACAACGGTCTGGCTAAAGGAAGAATCTTGGCTCATCTGAGAACAATGCTTTGCTCCAAAGACAGTGACCTAATGAAAGGGTGAGCAAGATGATTCTGGTTCATCAGTAGGCCAGTGGCCAATTTCTAGTTGATCACATAAGTAATGCAGACGGTTGAACTACTGTGGACCTTGCAAAGAAATGCTGAACTAGGTGGACCTTGATCAGAACCAGCAGGACTCTTCCCAATTCTGCTTGTCCTTAAGAAAGTTGCATAGTCATTTAACACAGACTACAAATGCCTTCAGTGTTGAGCAGTCCTGAGTATGAACTCTTGATTTATACATTTAAAACATGAGTGGACTATTGGGATTTAATAAAACAAAAACAAAACCAGATCACACAAGTCACCCACACAACTTGGATTTGTGTGCAACCAGTATTACCAGACAAGATAGAGCCAACTTTTGTCCTCCTGAAATGAAAGACAAAGAACCAGATTTTTTAGAATGTAATGGTTAACTGAAAATATATTGCTTTTTGTTGCTACTAGGTGAGGCAGGACACCCAGGGAAACCAGGCAAAGATGGAATAAATGGAGAAAAGGGAGAACCAGGTGAGAGCAAAAAGTGGGTTCATTGAAAATATAATTGTACAAGTGGGAAACCTGCAAGGACTCACAGGGGGCTTCTCACTTGGCTGTATACTCCTCCACCACTATTTCATCTTTTCCTTCTCTGAAAGCCTCCATAGCTTCTCTCCTTTCCCTGCTTCCTTCTCTTCTTCCCAACCATCAGCCATCCTACCTTTACCTACCCCCATCTTCAGTTTTCTCTTCTTCCTTCTCCCAGGAAGCCCCTCTTTGGGAAAAGCCTGGCTGCATTGCATGGTGGCCACTGCAGCTGGGCTCAGCAGAGTTGCACAGGTAGTAAGTGGTTGCTGTGGAGCCTGTCTCCAACAAGTCCTCCATCAGGAGACACAGTAGGAAGAGACATGGGGTCTTTTCTCCAGTGTTTTGGCCTCCAAGTAAACTTCCCCTCTGGCTAGGGTTGCCAGATGTACTCACCCAACCGGTGGGGGCTACTGTCCCACTTCTGGGGGACTAGAAGTGATTTCAGGCCACTTCTGGTAAAACCGGAAGCGCCTGCCCCAATATGCTGCTGTCACCTGGAAGTGGTGTAGTGGCAAAAGCTGAATTTATCATAGAGTTTGCCCAAATACCAGAGTGTCACCCCTAGATGTCCCTGACATGCTGATGTCACTTCCAGGTGATGGCCACATATTGGGGTGGGCACTTCCTGTTTTATTGGAAGTGGCCCAAAAAACATCATTTGGGGGTGGGATTTCCCCCCACCAACCAGCTGGCTGGCATTGGGGAAGCCCCCCCCAAAAGCAGAGGTTCCCCTGCCCCTGGAAGGAGTCTGAGAACCCTACCTCTGGCTTCTGCTCCAACTAGGGTTGCTAGGGCCCACTATGGTGTGAAGCCTCCCACCAATCACCACTACTGTCCACTGCCACTCTGAGCAGTGGAGGAAGAAAAATAAAAATGCTGCTGGCCTCTGTGCTGGTATATCACTTCTGGGTACAATCTAGAAGTGATAATGAGTAGCTCTATGAATTGTTGGAAATTCTGTGTTTTTTGCATACCTCCCTAAAGAAGAGGTATGGATCTAGTGGGGGGAACCTCTTTCCTTTATAGTTAGTTTTATGAGACATGGTGAATTGTAAATCATGATTGCAATTCTGCATTCAATGACGTGTGGGGGGGTTTAATGGGGGATAAATAAATTTTGGGTTTAATGGGGCATAAATAAACAAAGCTAGATATAGGACTGCAGCCAGGCCTGTAGCTACAGTGGAGCATTTCGGGGCCTGGCCCCCTGACTTCCTGCCAAGCCCCCCCGACTTCCATCTAGCCCCCAGACCTCCGGCTCTCTGGTCCGCCCAGAGGACTCTCCACCACCACACCTTCCTCAAGTGCAACTTGCCTCCCCACTTAGGCAGGCAGAGTGCAAACGCTGCAAAAGTTAGTTTTTTTAACATTTCATTAAAATTTTATTTTTTATTTTGTGACTTCAGTGCCCCCTGACTTATTTAAAGGCCCCCTGAACTACAGAATCCTGGCTACAGGCCTGACTGCAACCATATTACCTTTTCACCTAAAGAAGAGACATTTTTACACTTCTCTGAAAACATAGCTCAGGGGACCTAGAAGGCACTCCTTTGTAATAGGTACATTGTACAAGTTGGGGACCTGAGAAGAATCCATGGGCAGGCAGAGAGGAATAAACCATTTGGATATATTTCCCCCGGAACTAAATTTTCCATTTCAGAAAGTGCAAGTTCCCAGAAGCCTGAACAGACCCTCTCCCTCATCTCCATCTTCCTCCCATCCCTAGAATCTCAGCAGCTGTTGACATTCTGAGGACAAGCAGCAGCCTGAATTCTCACTGGGCTGTTTCTTTGGGTGGAAGGCGTTTTTTTTTTTTTTTAATGAACAAAGTAATATTTTTTCCTGCACACCTAAGGAATCCCCTCACTATGCAGAAGCTCCTACCTAGTCTGTTGGTGGCCCTGTTTTTCTGATTTCCACAGCCCCATTTCCAACCTCAGGGATCATATCTTCTTTGTTCTGTGCCAATCTGACTGGTGAGTTCCAGCAAGGTGTTGGAATATCACTTTCTCCCTCTGTCCCTTCTCTGGAGCCCTGAAAAGTCTGAGACTCTTTCTTACTTTGGACTGCTCTTGTGATCACATTTGCTCACTAGCTACTATAAGAAGAACAAAGTTTGAATCTGTAAGAAGAGCGATGACTCTTTCCTTTTGTCTTGAACTTCCAGCAATGAATTACCAAATAATCTGGGAATTAAAAATAGTTACTTTTTTTCCCTCCTTCATTTAGGAGCCGATGGCACAGTTGAAGAGAAGGGGAACAAAGGAGACAAAGGAGAAAGAGGCTGGCCTGGGAAATTTGGACCCAAAGGAATTCCTGGACCTGTGGGTGATAAAGGTCAAAAGGGTGAGCTAGGATTGCAAGGACGAAAGGGGATAAAAGGTGATGTTGGTCCCATCGGCCCTCAAGGAATTAAAGGCGAGATTGGATTCCAAGGAGAAATCGGTCTGAGGGGTCCCATTGGACCGATGGGCCCTCCTGGTCCTAAGGGAGAAATTGGAGGCCCAGGCCCAAAAGGCAGTAAAGGAATTCAAGGTGAAAAGGGCTGGAAAGGGGACAGGGGAGAAAAGGGGGACCTTGGTGAAACCCCCGTCATCCCAAGAAGTGCCTTCAGTGTTGGTCTCACTATCACCACCAAGCTCCCCCCTTGCAATATTCCCATCAGGTTTGACAAAGTGATGTATAATGGCTTGAATCATTATGACACGGCCACCGGGAAATTTACCTGCGTGGTCGCTGGTGTCTATTATTTCACCTACCACATCACTGTTTATTCAAGGAATGTTAGAGTTGCTCTAATTAAAAATGGGATCAAGGTGCTCCACACTGTAGACAGATACCAGGGGGCCGAAGACCAAGCCTCAGGAGGAACCGTCTTGGAGCTGCAGCAAGGCGATCAGGTGTGGTTGCAAGCCCACGGAGGGGAGACTTACAATGGGTTGTATGCAGACCCAGACGATGATACAACCTTCACTGGCTTCCTTTTGTTTAGTACTACTTCTACAGAGATGCTTGAACCTATTCCCCTCTTTAGCACGTGAGCTTGTGTTACGATCTGAGGTCGTTTTCATATATCCTGCTGCTTAATTCTCACTAGTGGCAGCATCGGGATCAGTATGGAAGCAAACTTCACAGTAGCATGTTCACAACTCCCTGACAATCACAGGTGGTCTACTGCTAAACAATATCTGTGCATTATCCTGTTTGTGTTATTCCCAGCATTTGTTTTGCTATTTTTCATGAATAAAATTGAAACAGAAGCCTATCACTATTTACACAAATTTCTGCCTGTCATATCTTATGTAATCTTTTGTAAGCAATTTCTAACACAAGAGCAAGGAATTTTTCTCACCCTGGGATACTTATTGAACAGATTGAATATACCAAGGGTTGCCAACCACCAGCAGGGAGCCTGAAGTTCTCCTGGAATTAGGACTCATTTCCAGACTACAGAGATAAGTTCCCTTGGAGAAAACGACAGTTTTCAACAGTCTGTGTCATCATGTCCCTGATGAGCTCCCTCCCCAGGCACCATCCCCAATCTCCAGGAATTTCCTAAGCCAGAGTTGGCAACCCCCAGAATACCCTTCAAATCTAGGCATGCATTCAGTCACAGAATCCACTTTTATATATCTCAGCACAAGTATGACTGAAAACTGCACTATTTGTTGGTCTGTTTGCTAGTGGTCAGAGCAGGACTTGGGTTCATCCTACCTTTCCCTCATCCAATATGAACCTAATAGCTGGCCAGGTGACATAACTGTTAGGTATTCCATTTTGTAGAGAACAACAGTAGTGGCCACAGGGGTAGTTCTGCAGACTGCACACAAAGGGTGGCAAATTAAGAATGGCTTTTGAAGCTAGAGGTGCCTTTCGATCCATTATTAATCATTAATCTTGACAGTCTCATTTGGCCATGGTCTAACACACTTGCTGGAACATGGGGCCTATCTCCCTTACAGCCTGATCGTAAACATGTTTACTTGCAAGTGTCCCACTGAGTTCAATCTATTTACTACATAATAAGGCTACTTAGATTTATAACTCCAGTCTTCATTATTTTTAACAAGAGGTAACATGGAGAATTCTTTGTATCATTAATTATCTCACAGCAGCAAGGGATGTTGCTGTAGTTTCACCACCCCACCAAGTTACTTGCCAGGTTCTGTCACTTATGTCCTTCCCTGCTTGCTCTGGGGTAGGATACAAAACCCATTTGCTTCAGTGGATGGCAGTGTGGATGGCAGAGCCTAGCCATTAATAACTAGGAAAGAGAAGAATGAAAGGTAAAGATAGGTTTCTGTATTCCAAATCGATAATACTAGTCTGTATCCTTCCATGAATGTAGAAAATGGGACTGTAGTTCTATGTAGAAACTTTACTTTGAGAGAGTTAATTGCAAATGACATTGAACAGGAGGAAGAGCTCTTGGTTATATGGCAATTGAATGAATAATGTGCTGTCAGGTCACAGCTGACCACATCCACAGGGGTGTTCAAGACAAGAGATGAGCAAAGATGGTTGGCCACGTCCTTCTTCTGCATAGCACCCCTGGCTTTCCTTGGTGGTCTTCCATCCAAGTACTTAATGCGGCCAACCCTACTTAGCTTCCAAGTTCTGATGAGCTCGGGCTAAGCTGGTCTATTTGGGCTGCTATGTATAGCAATTATAGACAGACAATAAATGTATCATTATGATTTATGGTTGTGTGGTCCAGACTCTGAGTGCTTCCGTATCTTTAGGAGTTCACAGAGGCAAAAATTTCACCATTAATAAAATGCCATAATGACAGCAGAAACCACACCAAGGCTGCGGTCACATACACTAAATAATCCACTTTCATTGCACTTTCCAACTGGATTTTACTGTGTGGACTGGCAAAATCCAGTTGGAAAGTGCATTGAAAGGGATTGAAAGTGGATTATTTAGTGTGTGTGACTGCAGCCCAAGTGGGATTTTTCCTTCAGTATAGCTTGTAATGCTACAGCAGTCAAGAAGCCAGCACAGTTGTGTATTCAGAAACCTGTATGCACAGTTCCTGTGAAATCAAGAGTACAAAGGCTTTCAGGACTGGGATCCAGGTCAGTATACCTCTCATTAAATTAATGTTGCTCCTTCCAAAATCTGGGATGAAATCATCTTCCATGTTTAATGAATCCTGCACAGTAAAACACAACTGGATTTAAAATAAAAGGCCATGTGGTTTCATTCACATTGGAAAATTTTAAGTAACAGGTGCAAAAACAAGTATAGATTAACTGTATGTCAGAATTAACAGGTGCAAAGCAAATCCTGCAGTTGAAATATTATCTTCCATCTCACATAGCATCACTGGAAGGCTGTTCATTTTTTAAATGTGTCATCTTTAATATCTATGATTCTACAAGACTTAATCCTATGAAGAAAAAAAAGTGATCACAAAGAAATTATTTTTGCTAAGTGTTTGCCGATTGACATACGATAAAACAGTGTTTAAATATCAGAAAAGGAGGAAGCAAAAGAAGCATCATGAGATATTCTCATTCATTTTCTAATTTGCATTAATGCTATGATGTAAAAAAGAAATCCAACATGGTCTAATTGCTCCTAATGTTCAAAGGTACTGGAAATCTGCAGCAGAAGATTAAAGCTGATGAGTGGGCTTTTCTAATGCTAATGGAGACAGGGCAGAAACAAGTAAAGACACAAGAAGATTAATTTATTTAGTAGGTTGATGGACCTGGGTACCACAATCAAGTTGTGCTTAACAGTGCACCAGCTACTGGAGCATGAAAGCAGCTCAGATTTAATTATTTTGGTTTAAAAAGGGTATTTTAATGCTCAAAATAAACTTTTCCTCTTAGTTGCATAGTATACAAGATTTAAACGGTGAGAAATAAATTTTCCTTGGTAAAGTGCATTGGAAAAAACTAGTAATTTAAAAGGATTTCCTAACAGGTAAAATTATAGGTTCTGAACCACTTTAGATTAGTGCAAGGTATGTATGCAAACCATGGGGTTGTACATGTTTCATCATACAGTCACACTCTTCTGTTCAGGTTAATAAAACTGCATAGTGCATAGCAAATGTGGTTAATTTTTTGTCAGCATTTCTCTTAACACCAGTACTTGGGTAATTTAATGAAATGGATCCATAGCTGAAACATGAGACAAAAGAAATTATGTTTCTCACACTCATGTTTTTCACTCATGCAATTTGCTTCCATGCAAATGCCATGCCAGGTTGTGATGGTGGCACCTGACTTTAAGAGGGGTTAAGAACCAATTAATGGAAGGTTGCCAACTTGCCATGTTGAAAGAAATACACCACTCTGAATGACAGCTGCAGTAGGGCAGGCAGAGCAATTCATTTTGTGTTTTTCCTGGCCACTGTAGGGAAAAGACAGCAGTATCCCACTTAGGGTGGAGAAAATTCCTCTGGCCTAAGGGGCCTTCCTCCAGAGGTTCTTCCCTTGAAGGAAGGCTTCCAACTTTAGTTTAGTGGAGCAGTAGGTTACAAAGCAGGGCCGCAGTGGCTCAGAGGTTAAGATGCTGAGCTGCAGACCGGGAAAATTCAAAACACAAAACCACCTTATACCCTTTACTAAGACCAACAAAAATAATTTAAATAACAGTAATAGAATTTTCGTCTTCCTGCAAAAAAATTACACGGGTTTGTTTTTGTTTTGAACCAATACTGGTGGGATATCTACAACCTCTGTTCCAGTTTAGACACTAAATTTGTACAGAGAGATATATTCTCTCTCTCTCTCTCTCTCTGTTTTGGATTTCTACTGTGGAGAAATATTTTGTTTTGATCTTCAACATAAATTACCTGTGTTTAAAAAAACAACAGCACACAACCACCCATCACTGCAGTTTCTGAGACTCCTCATAATGGCCTGCGCAGACAAGGCCTAGCTAACGTGACCAAAAAATAGCGACCAGACGTCCTCCTGGGTGGTGAAAGCAAAACCTCCCTCCTCATTTAGTGGCTGGCCTCGGAGTCGTTTAAAGGGACTCTCATCACCCGCGCGCCCCAGCGTCGGGAGCCGCAACAAGAAAGGGAGGTGGGAGAAGCGAGCGAGTGAGCGAGCTCGGCTGAAGCTCCTCCTCACGTCAGGCCGCGTCAGAGTTCACACAGCCTCTGAACCCGGAACCAGCGAGGCGGCGGCGGGCGATTCGCCGGCCCTCGCGTAGCTGAGCTTTCGCCGGCAGCGGAGCCCCGCGGGGGGTTGTGGAGAGCCGCTGAGGTGCCGCCTTCGCCATGCTGGCTGGCTGGAGGGGGGTGGCGCGGACCGCCGTGAGCGGCCTGGGCTGGGCCAGCGGCTGCGGCGCCAGGCGATGGGTCAGCACCAGCTGGTCCCCGGTGGGCGCTGCCTTCAATGCCCAGCAACAGCCGCAGCACCACCGGTGGGAGTTGGGGAAGAAAACGGTGAGAGGCTGTCGAGAGGCTCTTTTCCATTTGGAGCCTGTTCCCCCTCGCAGGGGCTCAGCCGAGGCCCTCCACCCCCTTCGCGTTAATAGGAAGATGCCGTCGGCGGACTGACGAGGGGGGGGGAGCCCCAGCTGAACCTCCTCGGAGGGACGCGGTCACGGACCCGCATGAATCTGGGGTTAGGGCAGAGCCCTAACTAGCTAATTTTGCATGGAGGCAAGAATATGAGATTGCACCTGCTATACTTTCGTAGTAGTTTTGGTAAAAAAAGTAAATGCATAAATAATAGGAGTAATAATAACACAACGTTTATTTTAGCTATGGTATACTTTTTCTGTGCCCAAGAGCTTTGTGCCTCCCTTGCCTTGCCCTTGTTACAGATCTGGGCAGGGTTAGGGCTTCCATGGCAGAATAATTCTTGATCTGAATAAGGTTGCCACCTTCCACTGGGGGTGAGATTCCTGTGCTCTTATGTGTCTGTCTGTTGCAATTATACCCAGCCTTTCTTCCATCCTAGAATCCAAGGTAGTTTACATTAGGAGTCCCAGGTCTCCAATCCAGAGCCAGGAACTGACCAGACCTGTTCTGCAGTGAGGTCTTCAGTCATTTATCCCCTTTTGAGACTATTTCATCTTGAGAATAATTCCCATAGTGATTACCTTGTCTGTCATATAGCCATTAAAGATATCCAGGTCTAACCATTAAAAACCTAAGAAGAGCCCTGCTGGATCAGACCAATGGTCCATCTAGTCCAGCATCCTGTCTCACACAATGGCCAACCAGTTCCTCTGGATGGCCAGCAACAGGGCATAGAGACCAAGGCCCTCTCCTGATTCTGCCTCTATGTTCTGGGATTCTGAGGATTAGTGCCTCTAAATGTGGAGGTTCCCCTCAGCCACCAAGGGCTAAGTAGCCAATGATAGACTTATCCTCCATAAAACTACCTAATCCCCTTTTAAAACTGTTTATTCATGTGGCCATCACTACATCCTTTGGCAGCAAATCCCACATTTTAATCACTCTCTGTGTAAATGGTTTGTAAAGGAAATATATAGAAGTGCCTAAGTCACACACAAGTCGAGTACCAGATCTGGTTCAAGGTTTTGGTACTGACCTTTAAGACCCTAAATGGTCTGGGACCAGCATATCTATGGGACTGCCTCTCCCAGTACACCCCCTCCTGGAAATAAGAACCTCCTGGAGATCCCTGGCCCAAAGGATATCTGGTTGTCCTCAACCAGAGCCAGGGCTTTCTCAGCCCTGGCGTCAGCCTGGTAGAACTCTCTGCCTAATGACATCTGGGCCCTGTCAGGACCTAATGCAATTCTGGAGAGCCTGTAAGACTGAGATGTTCCACCAGGCCTGTGGTTGAGGACTGCAACAGTCCACCATGAAGCCTGGCCTCCCAGTCTCCCCCCGGCTTTGTGGAAGGATTCATAATGCTCAAATGCCATCTGAGTAGAGTTCATTAGTGCAGTTTTATTGTTTTAAATTTTTAACTTGAATACATTTATTTATTGCATCTACTGGAATGTATTTATAAATTTTTGTTAACTGCCTTGAGCCCCATAAATAAAAAGGTAGTATTTCCTTTTGTCCATCCTGAACCTACTGCCCATCTGTTTCATTAGATTATTTATATACTTATACCCTGCATTTTTCCTCAGTAAGGACCTAGCAACCTACGGCATTGTTCTCCCTCTATTTTATCCTTACAATAACAATTCTTATGTAGTTATCCGTATTGAAACATACAGCCTCTTTAAGAAGTTTGCATGTTTGTATAAGTGACTTGCAAGACTGTATAAATGTAAAAATCAGGTTTATAATCTGGAAGCTGTGGAAAAAAACAAAATGTAAAGGATGTCTTCTTTCTTATTTTGGTCCTATTGTCTCTTTCTCTCTTTTTTTAAAGGGTCTGTTTGGTGTTCCAGAGTTGAGTTGTCCAGAGGGATTTCAAGAAGCTCAAGAAAAATCATTGCAAGAAGCCGAACGACTAGTAAAGAAAGCATGTTCTGCTCCTCCTGGGCCAGAGATAGTGATGATCTTTGATCAGCTCTCAGATTCCTTGTGTAGAGTAGCTGATCTAGTAAGACATCTTTTATCATTTTGAAATTACCTTTCATCAGTAGGATTTTCTTCCTTGTTTAGGATTAAAATTCCTGTTTGGTTTTCCATGGTGGGGGGAGGGTAAGAAACTCTGTTATTGTTTTAATGCTCGCACTATAGATTACTTTCATTCTGGGTTCTGGTCATTTTGATTAAAGCTTGAGGCCCATGTAAGAATAAACTAGGAGTCAAAAGTTCTTCCTTTAATTTGTATATGTCATAATCCGTGTTCCCTCTAAGCTGTGGAGTCCTGTGAGCAAAAATTCTACTTTGTGAGTTACTGGCATTAAAGTTGTGAGCAAGAGATTTGGCTACTGCATAAATTAGTTTGCTCTGGAGCCCTCCTTCCTGAGCAAAGACAAAAATGTGTGAGCCAGAGGCTAAAACACTGTGAGCTAGCTCACACTAACTCAGTTTAGAGGGAACACTGGTCATAATTCCTAACATTGTTTTAAAGAAACTATCTGATTTTTCCAGTGAGTGTGTGTATATGTGATAAAATAAACACATGTGGGAGATACATACATGATGGTAAACATGTAGTCCAGCAGTCTAACCAGCACCGACAGAAGGAAGAACTGCTTAAATTGAAGGAAATCTCCTTAGGCTGAAACAACTTCCTCCAACCTAAGGCAGTGTACATGCCAGTGTGTAGAGAAAGGGTCAAGAACCTAGCCCTAGGAGATCCCAATAAAAAGAGGAAAAGTATAGGAAAACTTCTGCATAGACTGGTTCCGTGAAAAGTTAAGATGGTTTTCTGGGAGTGTCCACCAGTCGATAATGTTATGATAGTTTTACTTTTGGATCACTCTTTTTTTGTGAACTTAATAATTAATAAAGAATTATTATTTAAAAGAAAGAAAGAAATTCACATGACTGTGTAGGTCTGTGAGAACTAATCTAAAATTTTAGACTTCCATGTAAATGCCAAACCAACATTTTCTTGTCATTGTTGACCTTTCTTTTTCTACTACATCAGGCCGACTTTGTGAAAATTGCTCATCCTAATCTTGCTTTCAGAGAGGCTGCAGAAGATGCCTGCAGAAACATTGGCACTATGGTAGAAAAGTATGTTTTATTCATTGTGTCACTTTAATACAGAGTTAACTGTAGCATTCCACAGACAGCAAGTTTAACAGTAACAAAAACTACCGTAATGAGTACAGCATGTTGTCTATTGAATGCTACAGCATGTATTCTGCAATCTTTGTGGAAACAGGAAGATGCTTTTTTCTAAATTAAAGAGTAGGGCAAAAACAGTTTATACTAAGAGAATTCTGATATCCTAATTTTAAATGCATTTACTTCAACTTGTGTTTAATTTAATTCCGTGGCATTTTCATAGCTACCATTCAAAATAAAATTGAACAGTGTTTTTTTGCCCTGGGCAAAAACAGATAGTAGAACTTTGTAAAAAAAAAAAAAACTTCACCAGTATACGTTTGGTAGAATATAAAAGTAATTTTGTTCAAAGTTCAGAACAAGTGTGCGTCAGTATTCTTTATGTGGGCAGATAGCAGTTTTCATGGTGGTGAAAAGCATAATCCAAGCTAGCAAGCTTTAACTACTGCACTGTGCAGTTTGCATAAACCATTCATCTTAAAAAGCTACATCAGCACCTCGTCGTATTGGCAAAGTGAAGCTTGCAAAGCAGCCCATTGACCCGTCCCCCAGTTTTGCTCCTTTGGGAAGGGGAGGCATCCTCAGCAACAGAGTGGGAGACAAACTTGGGGTCTGCCACAGGAAGAGAGATTTGGCAGAAATTGCCTTTCCTACCTCCACAAATTGTAGTTTGCTGTGCCCATGAAGTAGTTTGCTGTGCCCTTTGGCTCCAATCCATTGACAACAAGTATTTGCTGTTTAAAATTGCTATTCTTACCTATTTTGTGTTGGTTATGGCTATATCAGCATTTGGTAGTGTTTTAAATAGTGATGGGGGGAATCTACCTTAATAAGAAGTCAGAAGCATTCTCTGCTGCTTTGCATAAATTGTATATTTGTAATAATTAGATCATGCGATCTTTATATTCTTAGATTAAATACAGATGTCGATTTGTGTCAAAGTCTGAGAAAACTGTTGGCTGATAAAGAAGTCCTGGCTTCCCTTGATCCAGATACCAGGTACGTATTACTAATTTTAGCACAGTGACAATAATCCTCATAGTAATGTGAGATGTTGGCCATTCTTGTCAGCATTACCTCATTACAATAGAGAGAGTCTGAAAATGTTGTGAAACTAACTTCAGACACATTATATCTGTGAGCCTTTATGCCATCTTTCAGTTCGGGTGAATACTTTTACAGTAATTGGATAGTCTGTTCTTTCAAATGCCATTACTTGTCATGAGAGCTTATCTGTCCTGTGTCAGATTGCCCTCTTGATAGATATCCCTATCATGAAGTCCTACTACTTGTTTCATCTCTGGAATTAAAGGGACCTTAGTGAAACTCCTTCTTCTGGTTGTTTTAATTGCTCTGATAATAGATCTAGTGTACTCCTTTTTCTTTTCAGTAGCACCAGTCCGTCACTTCTCTAAGCAAATTAGACAGTACCAACCCTTAGTCCTATATTCACCCTCCCTTTTTTTTCTGCAATCTGTACTTGGAGCCAAACTGATATTTTCCAACTGCAGAATATTATACCTCCATTTGGGAAACATTGCTTAACCCCTGGAGGCAGTCAGTGTCAGATTTTTGTCAAAAAAAAAAAAAGAGCTAGAAAGGTGGTTTCTTAATGGGAACTGACATTCTCATGATTCTTGAATATAACTGAATATTGCATATTATAAAATGGTATTGTTCAATCATCTGGCATTTCAGAGTTAGTGATGCGCAATATTTGTTGTGTGTATGCAGTAGTTATCTTTAGATTAGGAGTGCAATCAATTGGCACACTTAAGCTCCATTGAACTGACTGTCACTTATTTTCAAGTAAACATGTGTAGGATCAAGCTGGAAAGTGAGCTGCTACCATACTTAGCAATATGAAACTGCTGCTTTTCATTATGCACATTAACAATCTAAATATAATACTTCTGTTGGAAGAAGAGCCACAGAAGTTGGAGGATGGCTACTTAGACTTTGCTTAATGGCGTGGTGGGCTACAGGCCACTATATTGTTTTATCCAGTCAGTGGAAAGAAGGCTAGTGGTTCCAGATGCATTAGCAATTGCATAGTTTGCCGGCAAAATGTAACCTGTCTTTAAATGGGACAAAGTGGGACAAAACAACAGTATAACAATTTTTTTCCCCTAATGGGATTTTGTTCTTTTAGACGAGTGGCAGAACTTTTCCTGTTTGATTTTGAGATCAGTGGTATTCACTTGGATGAAGAAAAGGTAATTGTTTCCATTATAAGGGAGAGATTATCTTTTAGTTATGTGATAACATCTGTGGACTGAGTGCTATGAACTTTGAACTGAAGGGTGTCACAGAATGGATCTGTCCCTTTTCTCCCATCACCTTGCAACCTCCTATGCCCCTCCACCAAGGGAAATCAGAAGAAATCACCTCCTCCCTTCTGACGTGAATTGTTTGGTCAGTGGAGCAAGTGCTTGACGAGAAACAGAAAGGCAGTTTCTGCTGATTCCTTCTTTCTGCTGCAGCTGCCAGTGCCGCTGATCAGAGAGTTCTACTTTATAGGTCCATTGACTTCAATTTAGAAGGTGGCAGCTCTGCTTAGGACTGCACTGTCAGTTTCACAAGAAGCTTTATGTATGGGAATATTCACAGTGATTGCCTGTACTGATTTATTGCTCCCACGCCCTGACTTCCCCCCCAAATATTGAGAAGCTTAAACAGTTTAGATCCAGAAGAAATATATTTACATTGTGTGCTTTCCATTTGCAGCGCAAGAAGGCAGTAAATCTCAATGTCACAATCCTGGATTTATGTAATGAATTTCTCATGGGATCACATCTTCCAAATAGAATTGACAAACATGTCTTACCAGAACATATTCGTCATAACTTCACAGTTGAAGGCAACTACGTCCAAATTGGTGGTCTCAGTGCAGATAGTCCAGATGATCTGGTAAGCATACTTTAAGGATATTATACCACCAAATATATTATGTGTGGGCATTGTAATTGTAGAATCCTGTTGTCTGTTTTGAAAATGCTAGACTGATTTCTGTGATGTTCTCCTTTCCATGTTTTGGTGGGCAAATTAATTTGCTGTGGCAGCATAACCAGACACCTTTATATCATACATAATTTGGGATTAGTTAGGCCCATACTAACAGCTCTAGACCTGTGTTTCTGAACTTGGCTCGGCCTCAGTCATCTATAAACCAGAGGAGGGAGCTCTGTTTCTTAAGACTGAAACAAACATGTGAGCAGGGCAGTTCTCACAACCCACCATATCCATGCATGGGTTGGGGGGGGTGGATGAGTAGCAGGCCTGAGGAGTGGTTTATGCCCCTTTCCCTTTTACTCTTGAAACTGGATCTTCATCCCTGTTGCATGATTTGGGACAGGTGAGGGTTTAAAGACAAAGATGTGCTGCCATCCTGTGTAGTTTAGTCCTAAGAGCTGGAAATAGATGATGATTCATTTTCCATTACTGGCAGCAGCTTTCCAGCCCCTTGCCTGTCTTTGAACTTATCAGTCCCTTCTAGCTTCTCGTCACCTGCCTCCCTGGGAACAGTCTGACTGCCCTTGCTAAGGCTGTAGGACCATTGCTTAGCATAGCCTCTCTGCCAGGCGCAGCCCAGCTCTATAATAGCATTCTTGAGTAGGAGTATCCTGTGAATGAGCTGAATTTGCTGACACAAGATTGCCATGATCTGGCATAGCTGTGGCAAAGACAGGTGGCATCCACACATGCACTGATCCCTGAGCTCTGGAGGTGGGGTGGTAGAGGCAGTGTGCCCATTCTCTGGGGTCCCTTTGTGTGCATGGTGACCTCAGCACCTGATCTGAGAGGCTGCATCGTCCCCATCATTTGCAAAGACTATATTAATATTGCATATGTTGACGAAACTAATGATGACAAAATGGTGTAGGATTAAATGGAATAAAGAAAGAAAGAAATATTCTTAATTTACATCTCGGCAATGCTATATTGATTCTCTGTAACATAATTATTATGTTGGTAGTCGTGCCATTTCACCTTGATGCCCATTCCTTGTTTTTCATTTGAATTTAATATTAGGTACGTGAAGTGGCATACAAGGTTTTTCTGTTCCCAAATGCTCAGCAGTTGCACTGTTTAGAGGAACTGCTTGCTAGCAGAAACCTTCTAGCCCGGTTGGTTGGCTATGACACCTTTGCTCACCGGGCTCTTCAGGGCACAATGGCCAAAACCCCAGGTAACATTATATGCATTTAAGGAAGAGAGGGCGGGACTCTGCGGACTGAGGAGCTAAATGTTTGCTGTGCAGATTTGGTGCACATCACTAAAAACACACTTCTGCTCCAGTAGATTATTTTGACTGCATTGACATGATGCTTTATGTACTGTTAACAGTTAAGAAAGCTAGTGTGATGTAGTGGTTAGAATATTAAGACCTCCAGGGTCTAATCTCCGCTCTGCCCTGGAAGCGCTCCAGGTGATCTTGGGCTAGTCACTCTTCTGCGTAACTTCCCTCACAGGGTAAGATGGAGGAGAGGAGAATGATGTTGTAAGCTGCTTTGAGTGTTGGGGAGAAAAGCAAGGTATAAATGTCTAAAATATTTAGAGTAAATTACATGCATGACGCAGATACTATTTATGTACGTGGAAATGGGACTCAGTGAAATCATTACGCTGAAGTAATGTTCATTCATACCCCTGTTGATTGTTATTATGATTGCTCATGACTAGTTATTAAAAATTGCTCTTCTCAATTTACTACTGATTTTTTTTTTTAAGTTCCAGGAAACTGGCTAGTTTAATGAACATACTTCTGTATTGCTGTCTAACTTCTATGGTTCAGTTAAAAAAAATCCTTGTTTTAAAAAATTCAGTCTCTGATCAATTCTGGTTTATGTGAGGTCTAAAATAACCTCTCATCAATACCTCTCGTAAATGCAGTCAGAAGTATACATTAGTATTTCTATTTTGCTCGGTTGTCAGAACAGATAATTATTACTTTCAGCCTTATTAGTTATAATTTAACTTCTGAGTTATGCTTCATTACTTAGTAGGTTAGCAGATTTTAAGCAATGTTTGCTCCTGTTTATTATTTTTATTATTTCTTAAATGTTCCATTCCTCTAGTGGACCTATACCTTTTATCTTGTATTTGTTTTTTTTAGAGAAAGTAATGCAATTTCTTGTAAAGCTTTCAGATAAATTATTCCAACGGTGAGTCTTTTTTCAGTTTATTAAAAAGGAAAACCTTGCTTTGAGATAAAAGTTTTAAATAATATGATCTAATAAAATATCTTTAGTCGTCATGTTGAATTTTATGTCTCTGGGAGACAGTGGCTTGGATCCCAAGGAGAATTTCCTCAGGTAGAAGGAACCCTTCGCACACACTGATTTAACGTGTGTCCCCCCCCCCCCGCCACACACACACACTGATGTGCAGACTGCTCACTCCCCTCCAGGTGTCCCTGGGGATTCCTTTTTGCCCAAGAGTGGGGAGTATTTGAAACCACAGTAGGATGGGGGAAGTCAAGAACTGCACGTAGAAATCCCTTCCATCCATGGAAGTCTCTGGTGGATCTAAACCCATGAGAAGATATTACACATTTCTATTACTAAAGCATATAGGAGATAATTTTACAAGTTGTCAGTTATTTTCCCATGACAGAAAGACAGAATGGTCCCAAATAATTACCCTGTATCACTTATTCCCTAATGTGAAAGAGCATAAAAAAATACAGCTCATTCTGGCACACTTGTTAGGATTCCTTTGAGTAATTTTATGTTTTTGTAATAGCTTCTTAGAATTGTATTTCATATTTATCAAACAGCTCTTTGATAAAGCTTAATGGTGAAATTACTGTTTTGTAGAACTCTAGATGATTTCGAAATGATGAACGGCATGAAAATGAAATTAAATCCTATGAAATCAGTAAGTTCAGATTGTGCCTTTATTTTTCTCATCTTGAATTCTAATGTGAGGGAATAGGTGAAATAATGGAAACTATCTATTGATGTAGTTTGACCTTTCCCCTTCTTTTGGCTTCATGTTGCAGCAGTATTGGGTTTCAAAGCTCTTTTCTTGAAGGCAAAATAAGTGCTGAAAGGAAAGATATTGGTTTAACACAGTGATTTATGTAACAGGCTAAACCTAAGATGGAAAATGTAATGTGCTCTCTTGAGTATGTTAAACATTAGCTTCAATTAGTTTATGCAGGCTTGAAAAGGCAGAGTTCAGATTTGAAAAGAAATAATGTGTCTGGCTGGCAGGTTACAGCGCTTTTGTTCACAAACCTTGGTTTTTCACATCATGGCATTGCTGCAAGGCTGTTTACCTAGCTTTGCCTCATGAAGCATGATTTGGAACTTCAAACACACTTAAATAAAATGTTGTTTACATAAGTACAAGTGAGGGTCTTAGACTATATCATTTGTTTTTATACAAATCTGTAAGTTTTCCCTTCTCTGAAAGCTCAGGTCAAGTAACTGTAGTTTGAAACTGTCAGCGTCAGGTTGGGCCATGGCATCTGTAGCTATCTGCATCGTGTTCCCAGGGTCCCCACAGTCAGTTGATAAAGCTGAGGTCCTGATCTGGAGCCAGAGGCTGGGATAGGCAGGAAACTCTGCCGTGGCCGTGCTCACTTCTGAGATCACAGAGAACCAGATCTGCAATTCTCATACACCAAAAGAGCCACAGGGCTATTTTATGCCCTGCTCCCCACCCCAATCTCACATCAATAATATAGAGCTATAATATATCTCTTTTAATCGCAAGAGTAACTTTGAGCATGTAGGGTTGTCTCTCCCCAATGCTGTTGATTCTTAGCCAGTCCTTGTTATCTGGCGTGGGCAGCGAAGGGCTAAACAAAACTTAGTTTAATCTTAAGCCTGTAGTAGGGATGAAATTATCTCAATTTTGAAAGAAATTACTCATTTCCTGGAACAGATGCCGTCGGGAACAGTGCTCAGAGGAGCCATAGGTTGCACATCAAAGGAGGTTGTTTAAATCTGTCCTTTTTCAGAGGGCTTCTTCCTTGCCAGAAAACTGGATTTTAGCTGCTGTGTTTAACTGGATTATTATTGTTTTTTAAACCACAGATTGTGTTGCTGACAGTTTGGGTTTATGTGTATTGTGGATTTAATCACTGGGCTTTGCAGTAAACTTTAGCACGGGTCATGTAGTAGTATACACACACATGCACGCACCCACACAGGAAGCTTCCAGTTGTCACGAGTATTCCTGCATACAATGTGTTAGTAGCTTGATTTCTAAGGTTAGAATGTGGCTATGCATTATGCAGACACTGATGAAAGACATGTTTTGACTTGTTTCACTTGATTTCTGTTATTCCTGTATTTTCAGGAACTGATGCCTTGGGATCACCCATACTACAGTGGTGTCCTGCGTGCTGAGAGGTAGGTCGGCTGTTCCTGCGCATCCAATTCATGGAAGTAATCTTTGTCAAAAACCATGGAACCTCTAACTTTTAAAAAAATGAAATATTAGAATAAAGTGCTTTGGCTCTCTAGGCAAAATATGTATTCATCGTTCTGCAAGCTGTGTGAAGTCACACATGGGTACTGCGCATGCGCAGGCTTGCTGTGGAGATGTTTTTTGAAACTCAAAAATGCCAGAGGGTGCTCCTTTCCCCTCCCCCATGTTTGTTTCCTGTCTTTTCCCAGCATGCTTAGGAGGGGGAGGAGCACCCTTCCCTCAGTTCCTCACTGCTGCCATTGGAGAGAATTGGCCTTACTATTTATATTCAACAGAGATCACAGGAGGGTTGTGTGACTGCACAGGTGACCACTTGATGAACAAGAGTTACAGGTAGGTACAACCCTGTTCTCATTGCTGTGGTACCTGTGCATTCCCACATGGGAGATTAGCTGCTAAGTTGTGGAAGGTAGGTGTGATCTCTGAGTTGAGCAATGACTGAAGCTCCATTCGTCCAACTTCTGCATCTTTCATGGCATCGATATCCATGGGATAATGTTCTACATCTCGGAAGGGACCCTGGTGGCTCATAGCAGAACCCAATTGTACTCAAGGGGAATGAGCATTGAGCTGTAAAAGGCAATCAACTTGCACAAGTTCATAGTATAAGTGCATATGGTACCCTGTCCATCTAGGGATCAATTGTACACAAAGTCCGTAGTCTGCTCTGGATACTGAGCAGGAAAAGAGCAGGTTTGTATTTTTCCGGAAGAGCTCAGTCCTGTTGAAGTACAACAGCAGAGCTCTGCAAGCATCGAGAATGTGGAGAGCTCATTCTTTGTTGTCTTGTGATTATGGAAACAGATACAGAGATTAATCACCAAAGTGAGGAATTTTTGACCCCACAGGATGTTCATTTCCTGAAAAAGGGCCACTTTGGGCCACATTTTCTAAGACCTAGCCCTGAAATATACATTTTCATGACTTATCTTCAAGTGTCGACAGATCTGTTGTACAGTATTTTTGCCTTGCCGGATATATGCTCCTCAGAAAGAGCATCCTGGGCCATATTTATAAGGCCTAGTTCTGTAATACAAATCTTCCAAGATTTTTTTTTTCAAGTCTAGGCCAGTTTAATGTGAAGGTTTTAGCCTCACAGATCATACAGTTCTTAAAAGTATGTCATGGGACCTGTTTTAGAGCCCTACCTCTGTAATATAACTTTTCTTTAAATGTCGACCAATTGTGGTATTTTAGGTTCATTTTTTGTTCTTTTCCTCACTTGAAAGGTCTTCAATAGAAGGAACTTCATGAAACTGAACCTTTCTCAGAGGTGGCAGGGAGAGAAATGAGGGAAGGCAGCTCCTTCCCCACCCAATAATGCTGGGGAAAGGTGGTCGAGCAGCATGGGAGAGGGAAAGGAACATCTTCTGGCATTTTATAGCTTCAAAAACCTCTCCACGGCAGGCCTGCGCATGTTTAGAACCCATGTGTGACTGTACAGGTTACCACTCGATGAACAGCAGTGCAACCCTGTTTTGCTTAGAAAATAACTGTACTATAAAGATTCGTGAATCTGCTGCTGTATTTGATAGGCCGTTTTACAGCTGCTTCTTACAGTTCACTTTATGTACAATCATTTGCGAAATGTAGTTCGAGAAACTTGCTTCTGTACCAGCAGTGCCCTGAATGGAACTGCCACTTCAGTGTGTTATAAAAATTTTGCAGTACAGTCCTAAGCATATGTATACTGATTAGTAAATTGACTTACTCGCTTCCTTAGTATCTTTTCATCCTCCTCCTGTGTATAGAGTTGCTGCACTGTCAGTCTGAATGAGTACACTAAGAAAATATTCCATTTCATTAGTGTATTTAGCTCTGGTACAGTTTAAAATTCCTTTTGTCAGGATTAAGACTTGGATTCCTAGATCCTGCTGCATTAGCCAAAAGCATAGCTGCTCACGGGGAGTCACTAATCTCCCTGTCTCCCCCCCCCTCCCCAATTCTGCAGGCTACTAAGAAGCCACTCTGGATTTTTACTTCATTTATTTAAAACATTTATCTCCTGCCCTGTCTTCTTGGACTCAAGGCATGAACTCAATATAGCCAGTTTTTTGGGGGGGTGGGGGGAGTTTTCACAGGAAGCTGCAGATGGCAAGGAGAAAACTGACATAGGCAGAAGTTCCTTCTGCTTGTATAGTAGGATCTCTGATTCCAAGCCTAAGAAGAATGAGACCATTTCTGAAGTATAAACAGCAGGAGGAGCTCTTACATTAATTTGCTGCCTTTTATGGTGATGTTTTATACGGCTTTGTCACATTTTCTTTTGGAAAAAATGACCCTCCTCTTAGATCTCCCACCAGACAGTAGCAATATAGTTTGTGTTTTATGCTTAGAAATATATCATTACAAAGAGAGCTGCTTTGGCTGTGAAATGCATTTGTCAGCACAAATGCAGACAGCTCGGACATTTCAGTTTGTATTTAACTGCGGTTGGATACAGAAGTTTGAAATGTGTTTGCTTAAAGTTTTTGTTGTTGTTGTTAAAACTAAGTATTTAGGGAAAAGAGTTTTGGCAATGCATAGATGATAGAATAGTGAATGCCAGAACATGCTCCAACCACAGACAAGTAAGAAGCTGTTTAATTCATGTGTATATAATAACAGTCTGTCTAAATTTTAGTGTAGGAAAGAATACCTTTATATTAACTACATGGTGATGTTATTTCTCAGCCAGGAGTGCTAATTCTAAACCTGCTTAGTAATTTAAGGCTGCATTCTCATGCACAAGTACTTGGAAGAAGCCGTGTTGAACTCACTGGGGCTTACGTGCCCATAGAATTGCACATTATCTTTCTATTTTTTTCTCTTGTATGGTAATTTAAAGAGTATTTCTTTCCAGCTAAGGATGCAGTCCTGTGGTTTGGAGTAAGTTCCACTGAGTTCAGTGGAACTGCTTCCAAGGAAGAATGCAAACAAACATTCAAGTTGCAAATAAGGTTTTTTTCTCTGGTTGAGTAGATGATGCTTACCTCGGGCAATCAGCTTTTGGCTGCCAGAGAACTGTTTGAACTGTTAAAACACCAAAGAAACTCAAATAGTTGAAATTTGTTTTCCTTGGGATTTCAATTCAAACCCTCCGCTCCCAAACCCCAACCCCTGAAACTGTTACTAACAAAGGAAAGAATGTGAATTTATCATAATGTTGAACAGGGAGAATTCTAGCAATAAGCTTTAAATCCTTCTCTCTTTCTTTGATTAACTGCCATGCTAATCTTGCATTGCTGAAGGAGCCAATATAGTCGAGTGGATAGGAGGCTGTATGTACATTAGGGAGGCCTGAGTTTAAATTTGCAGTCAGCCTTGAAACTTAATGGCAGTGCCATCCTTAGCAGAGTTGTGCCCTTCTTATATCCATTAAGGTCAATAGGCTTAGAAGTTTGTAACTGTTTAGGACTCCAATACAAGTCATTTTGGTTTTGTTACTATCATTTAGGCAAATGTAAAAGTCACTGTAAATTTGTGTATGTTTGACAAATGGCTGGGATAATAAATGATTAATCATGTTTAGGACTTAGTTGTCAACTTCAATAGCACTTACTGGAAAGAATTTTCCTTGACTTGGAATCATCTACATTTTAAATGAATCGGTTGTTGGGCATACTTTATTCCAGTGTTTTGGTTGTTTGAAACAAACATAAATGCTCAAAAAACCTCTAAACTTTGTTTTATTAGGGCTAATAAAATTACATTTCAGTATTTTATTGATTGCACAGTTGTGTCTGCTTTCTCTTATGTGTTGTGGTTAAAATTAAATAATGCAGCAAGAAATCTTGCCAAGTGAACAATTCATAATCATTACAGTTTCAAATACTTGCACCTTACTGTCACAAGGTAAATGTAATCATCCCTTTAAAAACTAGCAGTGCACTGCTAAGCAGAGTTATACTTTTCTAAGCCCATTCAGTTAATTTGACTTGGAAGAGTTTAACTTTGTTTAGGATTGCTCTGTTGGCCCATAAGTAACATTTTGAACAATAGGGTCTGCAGTCATGATACACAACACAACCCTAACTTCCTTCCAAATGTACAGTATAAAACAAATTTAGAGTCCTACATTTTATTTAGACTCAGTGAAGCCACGAAGGCTTAAAAATACTGGTTTGTAACAGCATACTGCATTTAGGCTGCGGTAACACACACTAAATAATCCACTTTCAATCCACTTTCTGTGCACTTTCCAACTGGATTTTACTGTTGTGTGAACTGGCAAAATCCAGTTGGAAAGTGTATTGAAAGTGGATTTAAAGTGGATTATTTAGTGTGTGTGACTGCAGCCAGAGATTCAAATCTAGATATAGTACGAGCTTTGAAGTCAAAGTTCTCTTCATCAGATGATCCTTGAGTCGTGAGTGCTCGTGTGCTGAAAATTTTGTTGGCCTCTAAGGTGTTACTGGATTTGTATCTAGCTGTTCTCCTGTAGACCAACACGGCTACTCTCTCATAGTATATCTATTACTCATCACAGCATCTCAGTCTTTTTTGCTTGAATTGTGCTTTCCATGAATGCTAATGACCGGGATGGCCCATGGTAGCCTGATCTCATCAGATCTCGGGGCTAAGCTGGGTTGGTCCTGGTTAGTATTTGAATGGGAGACCATCAATGAATGGGAGACACAGATGCAGGCCATGGCAAACCACCTCTGACGTCATTTGTCTTGAAAACCCTACAGGTTGCCATAAGTTGGCACTTTCCACCACTGCCAGTGAGCAAATCATGTTGTGCTTTGCCTTGAAAATATTGGTGAACCAAATACTGTGTGATTGAGATGGCTGGATTTTCCCCTGCAGGTCATCCTTTTAATATAAAACAGGATTTCAGATCAAGTAAACTGGTATTTGCTTTGATATATCAGCTTTATTAGTCTACCTGTTGTGCTTTCCCATAATAAAACTTAATGCAGTCATCTTTTGATGTAATATATTATGGGAAAAATCTTTTTATGCATATGCAAAACTTTGTCTCTAAAATGTAGCATCTTGTAATGAACCTGTGGTGTGAAATATGTAAATGCAACATGGGGGTGGGTAGGCAAGGTTTTCTTGGTTGGGGCAGGGTATATGCCAAAAAATCTGCAAGGTCTGGATGGAAAGATGTTGCTAGAAGACAAAGTGAGGGGAGGTTGTAAGAGTTGTAAATGGTCAGACACAGCTGATTCCCAGTAGTGCTGCCAGCACTTCAGGGGCTTGCCTCAGTCACTTCAGTGTGGCATATGTATATAGCTATCATCAGTTAAACTACAAGGTGTGTGGAACCCCTCTTTAGCAAGCAGGAGCCGTATTGTGGTTGGCCAGTGAAAACGAGGTGGTACTATGGGAACTTGACACTGTGTAGGCAGCCCTGGGAGAACATTGAGGTGTTCAGGAGCATGGAAGCTCCAGGCTCCAACTGTCCGAATCCTAGTGCTGCAGGCTGTGATGCGTCATTTATTAATATGTAAAATGCTTGAAACCTAGGCTGCATCTGACATAGTACTTTTCTTTTATTTTAGATATAATATTGAACCCAGCCTGTATTGCCCCTTTTTCTCTCTTGGAGCATGCATGGAAGGTCTCAACATGTTGTTCAGTAAACTCTTAGGAATTTCCCTGTATGCCGAGCAGCCTGAGAAAGGAGAAGTGTGGTGTGAGGATGTCCGCAAACTGGTAAGAGATCTAACTCTTAAATGTCTGGATGCCCTTAAGCAAAAGCAACGGAGTTAAAATATCCTTGTTATTCTCAATGCACATCCTTTAAATCACAAAGCCTTCACATGCTCTTTTTAGTTGGTACTCACTTTAGTGCTCTAAGTATATCATAAGAACATAAGAGAAGCCAATGTTGAATCAGGCCAATGGCCCATCCAGTCCAACACTCTGTGTCACACAGTGGCCAAGAATACCAGGTGCCACCAGGAGGTCCAGCAGTAGGGCCAGGACACTAGAAGCCCTCCCACTGCTGGCCCCCCCCAGCACCAAGAATAGAGTGTATCACCTGCCCCAGACGGAGAGTTCCTATCTATACCTTGTGGCTAATAGCCACTGATGGACTTCTGCTCCATATGTTTATCTAATTCCCTCTTGAAACTGTCCATGCTTGTAGCTGCCACCACCTCCTGTGGCAGTGAATTCCATGTGTTAATCACTGTTTGGGTGAAGAAGTACTTCCTTTTATCTGTTCTAAGTACAAGTACCTCCAGGTTTACCATCTAAACTTGAAGACGAAATGGTTTAGAGAGGAAAGCAAAGTAAAAGGGAGAGGAGATCAGATGGGAAAAGTCTGGGTGAAAATATGCATCTTAAGAAAGTGCTTGAACTATGCAAGAACGTAAGATGCTATGTGGAAGGGTATTCTTGTGGTAAATGATTAGAAGGGGGAAGTGGAGCCTAAGTGGGTTGCCTTTCACTCTTTTGGGGTTTGAGGCGTATGGACAGTCACACTCCCACATATCTAATCAATTTGACTTGAATCTTGCTTCTCTCCTCTTGTTTTAACCTGCAAACAGGAGATTGTAGCATTAAAATCATCCATGAGTCTCTGATTAAGAAAGGATTTAAAACTAGGTCAACCAGATCCAACTGTCTGTTCATTTGAAGTGTGCTGCTTTTCACATCTCTGTTTATTTTCTGTTGCTCTGCTCTCCACTGAGTCTTCTTTCTCCTTTTCTCATTCAAAGTCTGAGTGCCAGTGGGAGTTGTCACTCATAAAAATCCATTGTAAGGTGGATTTAACTATTTTGGGCTAATCTTTCATAACTGCTTCCTACTAGCTGTATGCCCACTAAACTGTGATAATCAGTTTAAAGCAGATTTCACATTTCAGACATTGCTGAAGAGGTGTTGGTTATTTATGAATTACTTCATGAGTCATTCATTTGAATAAGCTACAGAAACAAAGATTTCAATTATCTTGTGAATGAGTCTGAAATTATTTATTGGCTTAAGTAGTCCATCAATAGGTAGACACTGTTAAAAATTCCTTAGATTTGGGAAAATCTTGTAGAGTCAGTATTTGTTAAGGATTCATACACAAATGCCACATTTGGACTAGTTTTTATACAAGCAGCACATAGTATTAGGTTATTGCATCTTTGCTTTGATTTTTAATGTATAGTTTTAATTTTTTTAGGCAGTTGTCCATGAACAAGAGGGGTTATTGGGGTATATCTACTGTGATTTCTTCCAAAGACCAGACAAGCCTCATCAGGTAACAACTCTGACCATTAAACTGTTCCATTCTGTACAGTTGAAAACAATCCCGAAGATATTTCTGGAGCTATTTTATTTATGTGTTTGTTAAAATATTTGCATCTTGCCTTTCCTTGTGGCTCAAGGCAGCTTACAAACCACCAGTTAAAACATTATTTTAGTAAAACACATACACTTTTGTGATGATCCTGCATTTTCTTTTACCCAGCAGAAATTTAGATTCCACAGTGATGCCAGCTGTTGAGTATCAAAATGTTACCATCTGTAACCCTTTTTTTGCACTTCTGAGGGTTTGTTAGGTGCTTCTCTACTACCTTAAAATGCTTTCTCTGCTACCTTAAAAAGTCCAGAATGCCTGCTGGAACACTCAATAAATTTCATCCTAGATGAACGAAGCCCTCTGTTTTAAAATGTTGTGGGGCTGTGACTCACTAGCAGAGCATCTATATGGGATGCTGAAGGGTTCCAGGTTCAATATTTGGGATCTCCAACTAAAAGTATCACATAATAAGTGATGTGGAAGACCATTACCTGGGACTCTGGAGAGGCACTACTAGTCTGAGGTCCCAGTCACACATGCCAGATAACACGGGATGGGGGGGAAGTGAGGCTATTTGCCCCATAGTAATTTGATGCGCCACTGTGTGATCAGACGCAGTTCTTTGCCTCGTGTTTCCAGTGTGCTTCAATGAGAGATCACCGACGCAATGAGAGTGCGCCGGTGCGATCACACGGAGACATCTGTCTGGCCCGTTGCAAATCTGCTTGCTACTGCACTTTCTCAGTTATTTTTTAACTCTGCTTCTTTGGAGTGGTGAGACGGGTTGGCGACGGGTGCAGGACGCTTGCCAGATGTTCCCATGTGATCACGTCTGTAAAATCCACCTGGCATTCGTCCCTCTCGCGCTGCTAATTCTGCGTGTGATCGGAGCCTGAGAAGACCTTTCTGGACCAAGGGTCTGGTTCATTGTAAGGCATCTTCATGTGACCATTCATTTGGAAACAGTCAGTCAAAACATTTGACATAGGCATGACTGAGAAAAATGCAAATGCCTTTGTTTGGCCACTTATTTACTTCAGTGTGGATTAAGGTACTGCAATCATAAGTGGTTTTTACGGTTTCATTCCATGCAAGACTGTTAGGTTGTGGCCATAGGCTATAATATATTAACATGCATCTACATAGGTAATCACAGGATCTTATATTGCCAACTCTGGGCAATTAATGGCTCACAGAGTTCGTTCTCTGCAGCTAGCAGTAGAACCCATGGCTTGGCTAAGTATAAACAAACCTGTTGATAATTTTGGATTAATAATGGCTGAGAAGCCTGTTGTACATTATAACATTTCATACCAGAAAACTGCATAACAATGCTGCTCTAACATAATAATCAAATTAGTTCTTCATACTTTATATTCTGTTGAGAAAGCCTTGAAAAGTATTGAAATCATGCATTGTTGATATGTATCCTGTGACAAATTTGTTGCAGTTCTTTTCTGAGGAATGAGGAAACGGATTTTTTGTTTGTTTGTTTTTAAGAAATAGTAGCAGTTCAGGCTGACAGGATTGTGAAATATGTGAGGACAGATTAATTTTCTTTGGAAATTATTTTCCATTGAAACCTGCAAAATTGTGTTCTGTCTACTCTTGCACTGTGCTGGTGTTCTTTAATCTCTGCTTTAATATGGCAGAGCTGTGTGAGAATCTTGTTCCTGGTCCTTTTGAAAATGTTTGCAGAGATGAACCTTAGGTTTGTTCTTCATATACAGAATATTATGCTGAGGGCGCTTGCCCGCTTTCATTCTGAGATCCCAGAATTCAAAGGGATTACTGCATTATGAATTCCCCACCCCTTCATATTTGTCAAACAAGAATTGTAACTTGTCCTCAAAATGCAGAACATTAATCTGAACATTAACTTGATTTTTTTATGTTCAGTTGGTTGATTTTTGTGCATTTAATTGATTTTGGACATGTCAGTCTCCAAGGTTAATATTGTGCTGTGTTTTACATTTCCCCCCTATCTTTGAAAATGTGTGGAGGGCTTGAGCTGGTTTTTTAACTTGAAACATGGATAACATCCTGTTATCTTAGTATTCAGTAGGGTTACCTTATGAGAATAAACAAGCTTTAAAATGAAACTAAACCAAAAGAATGGAGTTAAACAGGTAGACATGCTTTAACTGGCCAGCTAGATAGGTCTTCATTCAGAATAGTGCAACTGCTTGACTGAAGATGATGCAGTAATTGTAAGCAGGCTGAGTGACAAAACTGTATTGGTGCCTTAAACATTATTAATGTAGTAAAATATTGCAGTTGATTTTCTGAGAGGTTTTTCTTTTTCTTCTTTGCAAAACAGGATTGCCATTTTACAATCCGTGGAGGCAGGTTAAAAGAAAATGGCGAATACCAACTTCCTGTTGTTGTCCTGATGCTGAGCTTGCCCCATTCCACTAGGGGTTCACCAACACTACTAACTCCTGGCATGATGGAAAACCTCTTCCATGAAATGGGACATGCCATGCATTCTATGCTGGGAAGGACTCGATATCAGCATGTCACGGGTAAGTGCTTGGAGTTAATTCATTAAAGGTTAAATCAGTCCTTCATTTTTCATTTCAGGCTTATATTATATACTTTGTGTGTGGTTGCTCAGGAGCCAGAAGTTTTTAGTTTTGTCTTTAAGAAAGCTGTGAATAATTTTTTCAGTAATGTTTCTTACTGACCTTCAAACTGAATAACTGTTCAAAAATTGTTCCACATTAACTTTTATATTATATAGAAGCTGTTCCAAACCTCTTAAGAAACAGAATTTGCAATGGGATTCTGCAGATGAGAGCAGGCTTTATTCTGGTGGTAAGGGGCTCTAGGGACCAGAATCAGGTTTAGCCCCCTACTCCAATCTGTACGCCCTTGAATGTTTCTGCTGTATAAAGAACTGGTTGCAATTCACTGTTATGTGGAAAGGAAGACTCTGCCCTTAGGAAAACCACTGTGGGGCAAGCTGGTGGCTGTAAAGATGCTTTCCAGGTAGTGATGGCAGTCACAAAGCCCTAGATCAGGGGTGTCAAACTCATTTGTTTTGAGGGCCAGATCTGACATAAATGAGACCTTGCTGGGCCGTGTCAAAAAATATATCGCCAGGTAGTGGAGATATAAACTTTATAAAGGATACAAAGGGTTTTTTTACTTAAAATAAAAACATGCTTAAAACATTAGCACTCTTGCAATATTTTATTTGACAGTGTCTGATAACTGACACCTCTGGCTCTGAATTATTGCATCAAAATGCCTGTGCTATTGCAATCTTGAGTGTGCTATTCAGGTGTGTATCTGTAAGCTGCAAACCTACAACGATGTTGCAGCAGCAGAACTGGAAGAAGAAGCAGATAGGCCTGATAGAAGCCCTCCAGGGGCCTGATCCAACCCCCAGGCCGCATGTTTGACACCCCTGCCCTAGATCATATCAGTCAGACTGGGTTTCCCTTACACATCAGCAGCCATAACCTAGATTGGCAGTGGTAGACCATGGGAAGAGGCCAAGCAGGGGCAACCTAGTGGCAAGTAATGTATATGCTGTCTGGGTGTCTCAAAAATCTCTATCAAATATCTGATGAAGTGTGCATGCACCCGAAAGCTTATACCCAGAATTAAACCTCGTTGATCTTAAAGTTGCTCCTGGTCCCAAACTTTGTTCTGTCAAATATGTGAGATGATCTGAATGAACTTTACAAATAAGGCAAGCATAGCCAAGAAAGGTTGGAAATGGGGAGGGGGCATGCTGGATATTTTGGTCTTGTTGCACTGAAGGTTGGAGACGGAGTTCCAGTTGTATGTTTTAAAGGAATTAAAAAGCACAATTAGAGGTAATATGTAAGGGCATAGCCAGACAATTTTTTAAAAAGTGCTGTGTTTCCCCTGGCCTTGCTCTAGAAACAGTAGTACAATATCCTGTCTGTGCATAATAATATAAAACTACTACAGGATGATGGGTGTGTGTGTGACTTATTTTTCTTTTACCAAATACTCCCCCCCACAAAGAAGCACCTTAATGGAAGGTGTGTATTCCAGTGCTTGGAATGGGAAATGCCATGTGACATTTGTCATTGGCCTGGTACTAATTATTAGCAAAGGCAAAAAAACCCCAATGGTATTGTGATAGTGGATCAGAGCCAATGACTCCTTCAATAGACTATGAATTAATAGAAGGAACTGGAGGGTCCATCCTCATGTGTTGATCTAGATCCCACCTAACAAACATTATCAGTTGTGTATATGTCACTTAAGAAACTGGTTGTAATGCAAAGTTTGAAATGTGCCAGTTAAAAAGAGAAGGTACATTTGCAGAATGAACATTTTATTTCATAACGAAACACCGCCACCCTTCTCTTCAAATGAATGACATCTTGAACAATTAAAGAACGCAAGTATGGATTGTGTGAGATTGTCAGGCAGACGGGGATGATAATATTTGTATGTGGGATTAAATTCTCAAGCATAGTTTGATATTTTTATTGTAATTGGGTAGAAGAGTTAAGACAATTAGAGATTTGGTGTTTTATGTGGGGCCAGGTTGGCTGTATCCTGGCTTAAGTTTATAAAGGGTGTGATCCACAGCTTTGTAGGGCACCTCACCCAGCTGTTCAAATATTGTGTTTTACTTTGTGATTTGCAGTAAAACCCATAGGATTATAATTCAACTTTTCTGCCAACATTCACACTAATGTTATAGAAATGAAATGTTTACTTAATGAATGATTAATCACAGTTCATCAGAAGTGCAATTGGAAAGGGAAGCGGAACATTGGGAAAGACAGGAATTCATCCAGATATTATGACTCCATGCATTTTAATCCTTTGCTTCATCTTTTGCAGGGACAAGGTGTTCTACCGACTTTGCTGAAGTTCCCTCTATTTTGATGGAGTATTTTGCAAATGATTACCGAGTGGTGAACCAGTTTGCAAGGCACTATGAAACGGGTCAGGTAGGATTAATTGGAAAGCAGGTTTTATTTGTAAACTAAAGCATTTTAAAAAAACAACAAAAAACAATAATTAATGCAGGTTCAAAAAATAGGTAATGTGTTAATTCGTGGTAGCGAAATAAAGCAGGAATCTAGTGGCACCTTAAAGGCTCAATAAAGTTTGTTAGTTATAAAGTGCCACTGGACTCCTTACATCATTAATCCAGAAATACCCAATGTTGCTATAAATTTCCAAAACTGCTGGTTCATCGGATTGGTAAAAAAAGAAAGCTATAAACTTTAAGGCATTTATGTAGTGCTAACTGCGCACAAGACACTGTGAAGAGCACAGAAGCTGCATTCTTTCTACCCAGGAAATATGTCAAGTGAACCTAATCTTTTTCTGAGAAGACTCTTTTTAATGTGAAATATACATTGTATTACTAACATTGAGTGGCCTTGTTTCAGATATTGCATTTTAATGTGCATTTTGTATCTTTTCTTCCTCCCCAAACACAAAGCAGATTTTGAACTGCAACTGCAAGATTATGTCATAAATTTAAATATTGGGTTTCATTGTGATATTCATTCAAGCCTGGTGGTACCAGGTTTTCCTGGCCCACTGAAAATAGATGTGGGGGTTGAGCTGGGTTTTCATCTTGAAATGTAGGATTGTGTCTAAAATGTATGTGTACATACACACACATAAGATTGCTGTACAGGCTAGTTGAACCAGTGACCTTTCTTGACCTAGCCAAAAAAGAAAATAGAATTCTGTGGATCTGAAATGAAGCTAGTACATTTTCAGTAACATAATGATATAGAACTAGGAATAAGGCCCAACGAGCTCTAGAAAGAGGCTCTAGGCAGGTGCCCCAGCCTTGGCCACTCAGCGTCAATTTGCTGTGGCAACCTCAGCAAGGTATAATGACACAGGGTCCACCATTTTCTCCAGGGGACCTGATCTCTGCCATCTGAAGAGCGGTTGCAATTCTGAGTGATCCCCAGCCCTCACCTGGAGATTGGCAACAGTGATTCACCAGGAGGAAATGGCTGGTTTGGAGGGTGGCATCTATGGCATTGTACCTGTCTGAGGTCCCACCCCTCCTCAAACCCCACCGTCTCCAGGTTCCACTCTTCAAATCTCCAGGAATTTCCCAACCTGGAGTTGGCAACCCTATCTCCTTCCCAGCCAACCATCAGTATTCCGTTATCTGCCCCTCTGACTTCAGGTTTTCATCTCCTCCCCTCTCCCTGCAGCCTCTAGCTTGGAAAAGTACAATGGGGACCAAAGCAGCTTATATCATTTTCCTCTCCCCCTTTTGATCTGCACAATAACCCTGTGAGGTAGGTTAGGCTGAAGGTCTGTGACTGATCCGAAATCACCCACTCAGCTTCCACAGTAAGAAACTATGTCTCCCCTTGGAGAAAATAACTGCTTCGGAGGGTAAGACTTGGTGGCATTCTATTAAGCTGAGGCCTCTCCCATCCCCAAACTCTGGCTTCTGTAGACTCCAACACAAAATCTCCAGGAATTTCCCAATCTGGAGCTGGGAACCCTAGTCAGGACTGGCCCCAATGAGCTCCCCACAAAGGCCAGAGTAGGCCTGGACAGGGCCTCCTGCCTTTGCCTTTTTACCAACAGAACCAAGCTTGGTCACCTAGCAACAGCCACTGAGGGGAAAGTGAGCCAGACAACAGTTTTAGCAGTTTATTCACACAGGGAATGGCAGTGGGCAGGAGAGAGGAGCGGACCCAGCACCCAGCCAATGGTGCGTGAGTACTTTTGAGTGGCGGTTGCTGGGCTAATGGCTGACAGAACACATAGCCCAGCCAATGGAAGAGCTGGAAAGTACCAATACACTGGGCTTTTATATATATGGGATGTTGTGTGCAACCCATAAAGCTTTAGTAAAGTATAAATGGTAAACTTGTACTACACAGGGAAGGTTATTCTTTGCTCCCTTTGTTCTATAAAACGTCTATGTTCACAGTTGAAATGAAAGTGCAGTATGATCCCTGGCTAGTCCTGGTTTGCCCCATACAAAATGCTTTGACTGTATGCTTTACATCCAACTTTTTCAAACTGTTTGCTCTTTTCTTAGAAGCCTGTCATTTGCTTAGGTTTGTTGAGAAGCCTATTGTGGGTTCCTCATTTGAGAGACTCAGTAGTGGTGGGTCAGCTGCTGGAAACAATGCTTATCAACTGATGTTTTCTTGCAGTGCAGAGCCACAGGGTCTTGTTATAGGGTGCATTTCCAGATAGCAAAGAGCTGTAGATCTGGCTACCTCCCCTAGGTTTGTCAGGTTAGCAACCTAGATAAATTTTCCCCCTTGAACATTGCTGGTGAGGAAGTAGGTGAGAGATAGGAAGAGGGAGTGGAAGGGGAAAGGCAGCTTCATATCCTTACTCAAGTTGAGTGAGACATAAGGCAGTATTCAAGAAGGGGCATCTCTCCCAACACCATGCTGGTACACAGCAGGTGAATTGCCAGCAGAGTAGGCAATACTGACCTTGATGGACCAATGGTTTGATTCAGTATAAGGCAGCTTCATGTGTCATGTGTGTCACCCCCTCTGTTAAGGATGTTACAGAAGTTTTCAAAGCCTATAGATCCTACTGACAGCAGTGGGAATTCTGGGTATATAATGCTATACAAGAACTCATCAAATGTTAGTATCAATCATATATAGTGCCCTGTTGATTGGAAGACATGTTTAGGAAATGACTGTTTTCCGGTGATCTGAATAAAGTTATTGCTATAATGATAAATAACAGGGCTAGAAATATCCAAGATTATTTTGTCACAAGTTGTAATACTTCTCTGGTCTTTTATCAAACTTTATGGAACTATGTGTTTAGAATGAAAAGATTTACACATAAGATAGAAATGCGTAAGAAGAATTTTCAGAATATAATGTATAGCTTTGTGTTTTGCAAATATCAGGAGCCAGGCACTGTGTATCCTATTCTGGCTTGTTTTGCGAGGAGCTTGTTTGGCACCAACGCATTGTGTACCAGGAAGCAGTTGAGTCTGGCTGTAATTCAGCCTTCAAAGGCGGACAGGATGAGTTGTAATGTAGGATTAGGACTCAAGCCTGAAACTGCTGTTTTGCTGTCATGTTTCTGAAGGCGTGTTTCTTTAGCCTCACTGAATATGAAAACAAAAAATTACTTTGGACTCAGCTGTCTAGTTTTTTTCCTCATAATATTTAAAAGCAAAATGAAGTCTATTATACCAAAGACTTTATTTGCTATCATTTCAAATGGGCAGAGTCTGTCCTGTTGTTTATTATGATCATAGTGGCCTTGCGCAGTCTATTCTGTGGAAAAATCGATGGCTGAAGCAAACTTTGTTTTCAAATGCTTAGAAGTAGGGCCAAATTCTACTAGCTTTCCTTGCCATTAGTTATGCTGTCTGAGAGGTGCTGCTTTGATTTACTGTTCTCAGTTATGTAGTTACATAGAACCTAAGCAGAACCCTTTTCATCAAGGCTGTGGAATAAAAATGGGGACTCATTTTAAAAGCAAATGAAATACTTGTGGCACCATAAAGATTAATAAAATTGTTCCAACAAGAGTATTCAAGCATAAGTATGACCCTTTGAGGTTTTCTGTATCACTGTTATCTACTATATCTGTGGAAATACACACTGGAAGTATTACTACACCTTTTCTTTTGTCTGCACAGCTGGTATTTGAAGGATTTAACTGGTGTCTTTTAGCAACACATTCTCTTTATTTGTTTTAAAAATATTTGTATACCACGTTTTCATGGACAGGGGGCCAAGGTGATTCACAAGAATATACAGTCCAATTATAAAACCAACATGTAATAGAATAAGGAATAATATAATAAGAATCCATAAAGATCAACTAAAATAACTTAAATATGGACTATAGTAGAATCCTCTTACAGACAATAAGGCTGCCAGTTTTTTTTAAAGCACCTACTTGAATCTGTGCTGACCAGATTGCTGACAATTCTTTGAAGTTAGTTATACCTCTTCAAGATACTCTTATGCACATGGGAAAAGAAGTATGCGTGTGTGTGTGCTGTACATTCTGCTTCTGTGGTATTTTTATAGCAACATTGATTTAGGGAAAGCTTTACTCCCTTGTAAGTGTGTTTAGGATTGCAGACAACTTATCTATTCACTTCTAACCACTCTTACTGAAATCGGTGGTATTTCTTATTTATTTATTTATTAAATTTATATCCCACCCTTCCCAAACGGGCTCAGGGTGAGTAACATCAGAGCATTTAACAATAAAAATCAATTAGTCTAAAAACAACTAGAACCAGAAAATAATTAAACAATTAAAAGTTGGTGAGCAGTAATTCAGCCCCCCATAAGCCAGACAGATGATACTGAAATCACATCTACACAACCCCAAGACCCCACATAGGGTAGATGGTCCAGACTGCTTCTGTGCAGGGCAGCCTCTATATAGGCTCTGTACAGGGAGGCTAGCTAATTGGGTGTCCACCGCCTCAACTAAAAGGCTGGTGTAATAGCTCTGTTTTACAGGCCCTACAGAACTGTAATACATCTCCATAAATGTGTTTTATGTATGATTCAACTGAAGGATGTTTTCTCTGTATCGTTCCAATTTTAGTGTATGTGCTGACGAAGTGAGGACTGGATGTTTTCCTTCTAACACAAACAGTGGTCCTGTGAAGCTAAATGTGTACTCATGTTTATGTATGCTTGAAAGAAGGAAGGGTTGTTTGTAGAATCTCATTCCTTTCTGGAAAACCTTTGAATATATGCACACAAGTACAGTTGCATATGCAACCGTACTTCCTGTAGAGAGGCACTACATGTAGGAATAAAGTGTACATAGTCATTGACTGATGGGCTGCCTATTTGGCCACGTTTTGAGCTCTGACTTGCAAATATGGTCTCATTTTCACACATGACAGGATACTTGTGGGTGTTGTTTTTTCCTTATCCCTGTCTAAGGGAAATGTCGTGTGTGATGCTATAGTTACAGTGAGTTATTTAGCTGGATTATAAGGGATGTGCTCCCCCCTCCCAATAATACCATACAAGTGCAGGATTGCTTATGTTGCCTGTTCACATGACAGAAAAAAAACTCGTTGCCATATGCTCCAGTGAACTTCCATTTTGGAATGGTTTTGTGGCGTTTTGCTTTGTCAGAATACTGATTAGCAGGATCTAACATTTCTATCTTATTTTAAACCAGATACTATCTGACAGCTCTCGAAGCTATTTAAAAATGAGCTATAAAAACTGAGAGAAATTATAATTATATTGAAAGAGCCAATTTGGCGGAAGCCATTTTTAAAAATGAAGACCCTGTAAAATGAATCCACTTACTGCTGCCAAATTTTCCAGTGTGCTTATTTGGTAAAGCAGAAAAAATATTTGGTTTTGGTTTTTTTTATTTTGAAGGGTGAAGAAAGCGCTATTGGGAAAATGACCATAGTGGCTCATAGCTGGGAAGTGGGCAGACTAGAATATATGCAGAGCCCTGCAGGAGCAGAAAAAAGGTCTTATCTAGATTGACCTTATGCTGGACAAAGTGTTTTCAGCAGTGACCCTCTAGATGCCTACTGAAGAAGTCAGCAGTGACTCAAAAGCTCATACCCTGCCACAGATTTTGTTAGTCTTTTAGGTTCTACTGGACTCTTATTCTTTTCTAGGTACCTACTGGGGAGGGGATGAAGACTACAGCATTCGCCCATTGTTAATTCTCAGCTTCTCTGATTCTGGGATATTGCCCCAAGTCTGAAGATTTGATTTAGACAGTATGGTTAATAGCCACTGAGAAGTCTTATCTGTGCGTTAGTCTAATATACTTCTAAAGCCATTTAAACCAGTTACTATCACCCCATTTTGTGGTTCTGAATTCCGTAAGTTAATTAGGCATCATGTGAAACAGCCCTTCCTTAATTTTTTTCCTCTATCAGCTGCCAAACAGTTTTGTGGGATGACCCCCAAAGCTCTTTTTAGACCGCTGGTGATTTCATAAGCCTCTACATGTCCCTCCTTAGTCCTCTTTTTTTAATAAACTGGAAAAGTAAAAGAGTCTAGATAAAATATTAGAACATGCCAAACTCTTTTTTTGTACTCTTTAATCTGACCCTGACCAAAAACTCACTAATGTTCAGAAAATTGACAAATGTCATTGAGTTGTCTTCTCAATTCCAGTTTTTAAAAAGAGCGGATAGATATTAAAATAAGTCTAAAATCAGTGTGCCTGAACTGAACACAGGGTCCACTGTATTCAACAGTGACTATCCAGATGCTTCTAGAAAGCTTGTACAGAACCTGTAGGTCATGACACTCTGCTTTCTTTCTGCTCTCACACCTCCCCCCCCCCAATTGGTTGTGCTTCAGACATATGCTTGTGGCAGGGATTCTCTTCTTGTGAAACCTCTCTCCATTCTCCTCCCCAGCTCCCACCCAACCCCTCTATCTCTTCTCCAGTGCTCCATGTGCATTTTTGTGGGCACAAAGTTCCTTCTCTTTATGAAAACTCTCAGATCCTTTCATTCTGTTAGCCTCATCTCTGCCAGTTGGTCCTTCAGTGCTCCACAGTGCTTGCACAGTGGAGCCCTCCTCCTTGCGAGAGCTTTCCCTTGCCTTCTTTCTCTTCCTGCCTGGCCTGACCAAAAGCCTTCTCACTTGCCTCACCCCTTTGGTTTGGTGCATGCTTTGTACCTAATGGCTGTGGTGTCGTGGTTCAGAGCCAGTGTGGTATAGTGGATAAGAGTGACATACTCTAATCTGGAGAACCAGGTTTGATTCCCCACTCCTCCACATGAAGCCTGCTGGGTGACCTTGGGCCAATCGCAGTTCTCTCTGAACTCTCAGCCCCACCTTCCTCACAAACAGGGCTCTTTTTGTAGCAGGAACTCCTTTGCATATTAGGCGACACACCCCTAATGTAGCCAGTCCTCCAAGAGCTTACAGAGCTCTTCTTACAGAGGCTACTGTAAGCTCTTGGAGGATTGGCCACATTAGGGGTGTGTCACCTAATATGCAAAGGAGTTCCTGCTACAAAAAGAGCCCTGCTCACAAGGTTGGTGTTGTGGGGGGAGGAAGCGAAGTATAAAAGCTGTGTATTCTTCTGTGACCTTTAGCTTGTACCTCACTGTGGTACACCTCCTGGTTCTTGGCTTGTATTTCCATTCTTTGGTTCTCTTCGTCTTCTTCCCACTGTCCTGGTTTTTAACGCCAGTGAGGCCATAATTCTGCTTCATCTTCTGACTGTCATTGACTCTGCTGTCCCATGCTTCCCTGTCATGTAACTGATGTTACTGACTTGCTGTTCAATGGCTTCTGTGCTGCTTCCTGGGGATTAAAGTTGTGTCCTTGGTGTGGAACAGTTGAAGACCACTGCTCTAAAGTGCTCCAGTAGACATGTAGTAGGTTATGTTGAAAAAGAATGATTAACCCGTAAGATCAACAAAGTAAACTGTAAATTAAAAACAAAATAAAACATAATCTCACATTTTTTTGGCATATTTATGAAGTGATATGGGCAGGAAACAAGAATGCTTAAGTTAATTTTACATGGATTATTTGCACATATAAATCTCCATCCTGTCTTACCTGACTTTTATTGTAATCACAGTTGGAAAGAGTTGCTATGCGAAGGGAAGACTCAAAGTGCATTGGCTAGAAGGAATGGAGACACAATAAGGGATGTACCGTGATGACCCGATTATAGCTAAGCCCATCCATTATGGCAGGACTGTCTCCCCAAATAGAGGGCCTACAGCAACTGCACTTTGACATCACTTGCTTTGACATAATACATGTCTAGTCTATGTGTTGTGGATTTGTTAGGCTGCCGTGTGAATTAGGCTACAGCCAGGCTACAACAGGGTTTTCTGAAACTCTTGGGTGCCCCATCACCTTCCCTTTGTATACTTCGTAGGTCACCTTGACGGTTATGGGCAACAGCTGTGTAGCTCAGAAGAGTGAAGGATTAACCAGTAAAAATAGTAATTACCTACCTGGGAGAGCAACTTATGTTTCCAGTTTTATGTTTCTTTCATTAGAAGAGATGAGGGGGAAATCCTTGGATCCACCTGCCTTCCTTTTATCTGGATGATGCCCTGTGTGTGGTCTAAAATATGAGCCTGTGTTTCATGTTTGTATTTGTTTACAGTTTTTCTGCTTTGTTTCTCAAAGGAGTAAGCTGCACTTCCAGTTTAAATATCATTCTAATCAGGGGGTTTGTGTCTGTGTAATAAAACCTGGAATAGCAGTTTTACTACAGTACGGAATAAATGTCTGTTGGTCAAATGTTGATATTGAAAATTATAGCTTTGCATGTTGGATCTTCCTGTATTTTTTTAAGTGTACTATTTTCTGGATGGGAAAATTATAGATTTTGACTGGTTAACTACTACATGAAGCAACTTTTCATCTTAAGAGCATTTCTTCCCCATTCTCCAGTGCCAAATCTTATCTTGGTTAACATTTTTTCCTCAGTTTTCAATAAAAGCAGTTGCTTTTGTTGTATTATTTAGTATACTTTTTTTGGAGGTCATTATTGGTGCAGAAACTTATTATTGTGTGCAGTCAGATCCTATAAATTCTGATGAAGCAATTCAAAAACACCTCAACACATCAGCTGTAAAGCTTCAAGCGTGATTTAAGAGTCCTTCGTTATATTGGACATCTGTGTTTTGTTTCAGAACCTTAGAGTGGCTTTTGAACATGCGAGAGAGTTTGGTCACACAAATGGTAGACTCACACAGAGCTGCCAATGAAAATGACTTCCCTATATGGAGTTCTCTCACTTTCTCTTTCTCCCCCACTCTGTAAAACAAATTTTAGCTCAACATCAATTATACTATTTGTTTTTCCACCTTGCATTCCACATAAATGGCTTTTTCTGCTGGCTATTGCATGGGAACATGTGATGTTGTCCATGTACAGGCTAAGATGTACTACAAGTTATTAGAGGGTTGCATTGACAATAGAATGCTGTTTCCACTGGCAGAGTGGAGTTCCTCTGTGAAACTTTTTTCTGACTCAGAGGAGCCTCCATTCAGTTTTCATGTGAACCTATATACCTAATGAGGTAGGAAGATACTAGTCCTGTGAATATTTCTTCTTCTTTCCCCCCCTTAGATAACATTAAATATGTTCTCCTGTTTTAAAAAGTAATGTTTATATGTCAGTCTGTATTTCTTAAGACCACAGTATAATTTTGTGCCAAGAAGGGAGCTAAAGTATTTATTTAAAAAAAATTATCCCATTTTTCTCCTGCTCTGGGAACTCAGATACATAAAACAAAATGCAATTTAAATAAATACATATAACTCTGAGGCCCCCATATGCCCTTGGTGCAGGAGATCAGCTACAAGGTGGTCTGGGGCTGGGGCTGATCCAGGCAGCATGGTTCACAGGAGGCCAGGGGATAGGAGCCCCAGGGTGAAGAGCTTCCTGGCCATGTTCAGGCTTTAAGCAGAGAGACGAATGCTGAGTTCTGATCTTCTTGACCTGGCTTTGATGTTCTATATTTCCTCCCCTCCCAAGATTTGCATAGATATGTGTATTAATGTTCATCCCTAAGAGAATCTCCAAAGTGCTTCCCCATTGAAGGGAAAAGGTTTCCACCAAGTCAGCCTCTATTTCCAGAATGTGTGTGTGTGTTGGGGGGGGGGGGGGGCTAGTTGAGCCAGGAAGCAGGATTCTTCTCTGAGCTCCTTTCGTTTTTCCAGTAGGGAAAGAGGAGTTGGGCAGTAGGAAAAGAGGAGATAGGCAGTATTTCATCTATACAGACCCCTTCCTAGGGGGCACCTTTTCCTCCTCTTTCCCCATTTTCCTTTTAAGAAAGAAAACTAAAGAGCAGCTTTTCTCTTTCTTGCAGGAATGTATGTACTTTATGTGGTACGCTCTCCAGATATTGCTGTTTTTTTCTCCTTGGTTCAAGGAGCACATGGCTATTTTCTCACTTGCACCAACTCTCTCCCTTCCCAGTAGGGATACAGATCAAAGCCAGATGTCCTTTGATAAAGAATCTTGGGATGATGAGCAAGATGGAGCAGATGGGAGCCTTGAGTCATATTCTTTTCCCAATTACGATTCAATCTGAAACAATAATTTTACTTTCATGTTACTCTTATATTGTCTGCTCATTAGTTGTGTGTAAAAACTATTTAAATGTCTCCAGCTAATTTATTTGAAGTAAGTATCTTGTTTCTTTCCCCTTGCCCTTTTTTTGTTCAAGCCACTGCCCAAACACATGGTATCAAGACTCTGTGAATCTAAAAAAGTTTGTGCTGCTGCCGATATGCAACTTCAGGTATGTTGATTGATTCCATCTGACTAATAAGATGTAAAGCATTTGAGGTTCATACGGTATCATTTAAAAGATATAATCCAATGATGTAGGTTCTCTGAATATTTGAAATGAATCACTGCAAACATTTTACATTTGTTTCTTAATATAGTCTGCCTCATACTTAAATATTGGTAGACTGACCCATCTCTAGATCTTGGGGTGAGTTACAGTTTCAAAGTTATACAAATCTAAATGAAATCAGACTTCTGGATCTAGGTACTAAAAAGTTAATCCAAAAGTACCAAAAGTTAATCCAAATAAAAAGGTCAGCAATGTTTCTAAAAGTATGCACAGGCAGATCTGTAAGGGTGGATCATTTACTAAGAATTTCTTTCTCTGGGCCATGGCAAATACTGCAAGGATTCCCTTATAACTGTGGCTAAGAGTCAGCCTCAGGAACATATTTTCCCTTTCTCCAAAACAAATCCCTTCCTCCTCTACCTTAATATAATGGAAATATTGGTAGTGATGTTACCATGGTTAATGGTAATCAGGGTTCCCTGATGAAACCAAGATGTGAAATGGCAGGAGTCTTGATTCACATCAGGTGGGATTAGAGTTGGTATCAGCGTTTCCTTTAATTGCAGTCAAGGCAGGAAAGGGGCAAGGGATTTGCTTCAGGGACAGCTGTAGGCATGTTCCTAAGATTGGCTCCCAATTTTATAATCGTGTGTAAGAGGTCACTGGTGTTACATCAGTGCCAGCCCTGTGTGCTTTTGCTGTCTAATCTTGGTGTGTAGACAGAATGACCAAAAGAGTGATCCTGAGTGCCTGAATCTAGGGTTTCCTTGTAACACCTGTTCAGAGCCAGCAAGCGTTAGGGTTAAACCATAATAAAATGTAAAGTGTGATCCTCAGGCTGTTTACTTGCAGGCAAATCCCACTGAGAGAACTAAAGTCCCAAATACACGTGCGTAGGATTGCAGCTTTGGTTGGTGGGCCCATTAGGTGAAAGGGCTTGGAAAATAACAGGACATAAACACTTGGAGCAAGAGCAAGCAGGCCTAGTTATGTGTTTGCATTCTGGCAGTGGACTTGAAAGGTTTGTTAAGCTTGCCAATGTGTGTTTGAGAAATTCATCATTCAAACAGGAGCAAACATAATCCTTAGGGAATGTTTACATTTTAGATGTAAAGACCTAGATAAGGGCATCAACCAGAACAAATGTATAACAATAAAAAATGAATTTTTTTTGGCAAAATCACAAGCTTAAATGTGTTCTTGGAATGTGTTTTTTAAACTCAAATCTAATTTACTTTAAAGAAGAAACATATTAAATGTTCGAAATGAGGATTCCATTTTTGATAAATTATGCAGATGGCATATAGCCTCGATCATAATGATCCATCTACCCCAAATTTGCCCATGCACATTATGTCCAAAGAAGGATTCTGATCATCTGGAACAAAATACTGAACAAGGCCTTTATTACAGACTAGCAGTGGAGCCCATTGTAGCTGCAATACAATGGACACTAGAAAGATGTGAGGGAGCAGAGGCCCCAGGCAAGGAGATGTACTAAAAGGAAGGACAGGATTGGCCATTGGAAACAATGGGATAGACTTGAAGGCCCATTGGAAATAATGGGAGCCAGGAATGCCAATTGAGTTGCACGGGCTCCATTGAAATACAGTACAGCTCAAGAAGAGTTGCAAAGAAAATGCGGAATGGATTTTCCATTAAGGTCTCTGATTTATTTATTTATTTATTTATTAAATTTTTATCCCTTCCAAGGCTGGCTCAGGGCGGCTTACAGACAAATAAAATTCCCATAATACAGTCATGATAAAATCACATACATTAATAAATACATTAAAATTCAAACGAGATAAAGTGCTAGCAACATTCCTTATACACACTGTTTGATCTCAAACACACTGCTGTGGGACTGGAATGATAGGCCCCCACAGTGGAATGACAGCCCCTGAGGGCAGCAGACGTGTTCTGAGGGTGGACTGACAGGCCCCAGGGTGGAATGACAGCCCCTGGGGGGTAGGAGATGTGTCCTGAGACTGGAATGATAGGCTCCAGAGTGGAATGACAGCTGCTGGCATTAGCAGGAGTGTTCTGGGACTGGAATGATAGGCCCCAGAGTGGAATGACAGCCCCTGGGGTAGCAGGCTGGGTTCCAGTCCCAGAACACTCCTGCGACCCCCAGGGTCTATCATTCCACTCTGGGGCCTGTCATTCCAGTCCCAGATGACTCCTGTCACCCTGAGGGGCTGTCATTCCAGTCCCAGGACACATCTGCTACCTCCAGGGACTGTCATTGCACTCTGGGGCCCATCATTCCAATCCCAGGACACATCTCTCACCCCCAGGGGCTGTCATTCCACTCTGGGGCCTGTCATTCCAGTCCCAGGACACATCTCCTACCTCCCAGGGGCTGTCATTCCACCCTCAGAACACATGTGCTACCTCCAGGGGCTGTCAGTCCACTCTGGAGCCTGGCATTCCAGTTCCAGGGCACATATCCCACCTCCCAAGGGCTGTCATTTCACTGTGGGGCCTGGCATTCCACCCTCAGAACACATCTGCGACCCCCAGGGGCTGTCATTCCACTATGGGGCTTGTCATTCCAGTCCCAGAGTAGTGTATTTGCTACCAGAGACCGTAATGGAAAATCCATTCCGCATTTGCCTTGCAACTCTTTGTGAGCTGTAATGTATTTCAGTGGAGCCTATGCAAGTCAGTTGGCATTCCTGGGTCCCATTATTTCCGATGGGCCTTCAAGTCTCTTCCATTGTTTCCAATGGGCAATCATGCCCTTCCTTTCAGCACATCCGGCAGCCAAGGTCCCTCGCACAGCAAGGCAGGGCCAAGCCAACGCAGCGAGATTGGCAGACTGGGAGAATGGCAGCTGAGGGTGACAAAGGCTGCAGGAGTGTGTCCAAAATGCTTTTATGTTTAAGGAGAGAGATTTATTTTCTGCTGTTTGTTTTAATGGAAAGCATACCCAATTTGCATTATGACTCTTGGATGATTGAGATAGCTTTTAAACTACTGACTCCTTCTGGTTAAATAATTAGAGCTACTGCCTGAATGCATGAATGAATGCATGAATGAATGCATGAATGAATGAATGAATGAATGAATGAGGAAGTCCTGGTAATCTCCTTTTTCACCTTCCATCCTCTTATTAGCTACAAGAAATATTACTTAGTAGAAATTCATGGTCCAGGAGAGAAGGCAGTAATGCTACAGTAATGCCATCAGCCAGTATGGTGTAATGGTTAAGAGTGTTGGACTAGTATCTGGAAGACCCAGGTTTGAATCCCCACTTGTGCCATGAAAGCTTACTGGGTGGCCTTGGGCCAGTGCAGTCTCTCAGCCTAGTCTACTTCACAGGGTTGTTGTGAGGATAAAATGGAGAAGAGGAGAATAATGTAAGCCACTTCGGGTTCCCATTCAGGAGAAAGGTGGAGTATAAATGAATTAAGTAAATGAATGAAAGTTAAATGTGTATGTCATGTCATGCCTAGTTCATATTTCATGTCAATTGAGTTCTTGCTTTTGGAAGAATGATATGTATGTAGGGATGCTAGTCCCCAGGTGGGGGTGGGGGATCCCCCAATTTCAGGGGTTCCTTCCTGTGGTTGGTGGGGGAAGCCCCTCCCCAAACCCCATCCCCAACAGTGGCCAGCCCACAGCCACCCCTATCCCTCTGCTCCTGCCAGATTTAAAGGGCCTTCCAGCTGATTGACAAGAGCATGTGGTCTGCCAGTCAGCTGGAGGGCCCTTTAAATTTTGCAGGAGGGGAGGGAGAGGGGTGGCTGCCAGCTGCATGCCTGCTCTCCAGGCAGTGAATTTGCTGTTTGGGATTCAGGTGCTGTCAGGCTCCTTAGTCAGGTCACACAATGCAGGGCTTCAGTAGAAGAATCTTATTGGTGAATCATAGCTAAAGACATGTGTACAGCTTGTATCAGGAATGCCTGGGAACAGCAGAGCTCCCTAAATTATAGTGGAATCAAACAACCCCCTAAACAAGCTAAAGCCAATGAGCATAGTTCGCGTGTGCGGGCAAAGCAAGCAGGTAAAGCGGGCAAAACAATCTCAAAGCGATTGATTCCCAGCAGAGGAATTCTGCAGCTGGAGACACTACAAGGTCAGGAAAATGATAACGTACAGACAGTAGAATAGTAATGGTCAGAGGCTGGCAGACTGAGAGTAGTCCCCTCGCATTCCAAGCCCATGACAGGGCTACCTGACATCCTGCCCCCCCAAGTGCCTCCCCCCTGGCTTGTCGGGATAGTGATGATGGAAACGTCAGATGAGGCGGGGGGCCTGAATGTGATCCACCTCCACTCACTCCCTGTGTTGTGGCCCAAAGTTTACCAAATTCAACCAAATAGAACAGTTTGTTCCTAAGAAGCTTAGAGTCTAAAACGTCAGCCACTTCATAATACACCATCGGGGGGGGGGGTTGTGCACATTGTGGTTGCCAAGCATTAGGTCCAGTATCACGGTGGAGTAATCTGAAATGGAAAACAGGGTGCAATTGTCTCAAAGTTTTAGGCAATTCAAGCTCCACAGTCACATCATTGATTTTACGTTTCACAGGGAATGGCCCCACATATGTCCAGCCCAGTTTCCTACTAGGCTGAAGTCCCTTGATATTCTTGGTAGACACATAAACCGAGTCACCAGGCTGGATGCCCCAGCCAACTGAGCGTTTCTTATCTGCCTGCTGTTTATAATCTAGTTTAGCCTTGTCTAAGGCTTCACTTAGAAGCGGCCAGGCTGCCTGTAGCTTTTTACATCAGTCTCCCACCTCCCCTTCCAGCAGGGCTGCATCAGACAAAAATGGGAGGGGTGGTACCTCATAGCCAGAAGCTGCCATAAACAGGGAGACCCCTGTGGAAGAATGGCACGCATTGTTGTAGCAAAAATTCACCAGGGGGAGGAGCCCTTCCCAATCGTCTTGTTGGAAGTTAGTGAAACAGCGGAGATACTGTTCAAGGGTTAGGTTCACCCGCTCTGTCTGGCCATTAGTCTCAGGGCGGAAAGCACTGCTTAAACCACGATCTACTCCCATGAGATGCAGCAGTTCACCCCAAAACTTGGAAACAAATTGTGAGCCCTGGTCGGAGATAATCTTCGTGGGAAGTGTATGTAACCTAAAAACGTGTTGGAGAAAAACTTTGGCCAACACCCGTGCAGTAGGCAGGGACTTAATTGGAACAAAGTGAGCCTGTTTCGAAAACAAATCAACTATCACCAAGATAACAGTCTTGCCATGACTGCGGGGCAAATCGGTAATAAAGTCCATAGAGATAACTTCCCACGGCCTTCCCAGGATGGGCAGGGGTTGTAGGAGTCCCGGCGGCTTCCCCGGTCTCGGCTTGACCATAATGCAACTTTGTCAAGACTGAACAAACAGGGAGAAGTCCTTCCTCATTCCCAGCCACCAGAACTGATGTTGTAACGAGTGCAGGGATTTTACAAACCCAAGGTGCCCTGCCAGTTTGTTGCCATGCACTGCCACTTCTGAATGATGACATCATATTGGGGACATCCCCTCCCCCTCCAGGAATGCCTCCCAACGTGTGTCCCCCCACTGAGGGGGAGGCAGGACCTGGCAACTCTGTATGTATGACGGGGAGGAACTGCAGGCACACTGCTCAGGCTGATCACAAAATTTACACTGGGGTCAGCGACTGTGTTGATTGCCACAAGGAAACATGGTGAGTGCTGGTGGTCATTATTGTTATTATTATTTAGAGTGTTAACCCCTGGTTACTGGTAACCTGAATAACCAGTATAGACAGCAAGGAAACACTGGTTCAACGAAAAAGGTCTGTCTGACTATCAGTCACATTTTTATCCCACTTTCTTCCAAGGCATACGCACTTCGTCTCTGCTCCAAGGTTTTATATCATCTCACAAATATCCCCTGAATTCAACCTTTGGAGGACCTTCAAAAGGGTTTACAGAAGGGAGGAGTAAGCACATTGAATGCTATCTGCATGTCATTGGTACAGCAGAGGCTTGAAGAGAGGCATACTTGAAGGAGCTCTCCTTTTATCTTGAGATCCTAATGGAGTGTAAAGGAGAAGACTGACTTTGTTATTCAAAATCCATGCCTTTTAGGGGTTAAAATTAGTACTTAAGCTGGCCTAGGGATCACTACGGGTGCTGATGTAATGTGCTTCTGCCAGCTAGTAGCTGTCAACCCCTAGTGACCCTAATTGTCCATCTCCTGCTTCTCTGGACGGTCACAGACTTGTTATGATGCATTCTTGATGCCATTTTGTGCATTACTGGTTTGGCAGTTGCAGGAATCTCTTGCGTATGTACATACCAAGAAAGCCTGAGTGTGCAAAGCTTGTTGATCTTGCCTTACAATCAGGTTTATATATTGGCACGCCTACACAAATGGAACAAAAGTGAGAACTCCTGCAGAGACGCAAATAAACATTTTGGCTAATTTGCACATCCATGTATGTGAAGAAGAATATGAATCTTAACGGGACTGGTCAGTTGTATATTGTTCATGACTGTGGAGCTTCGTTCCCAGTTAGCTATAATGTCCACTGATGTGCATTGTGTGTCTGCGAAATCCACAGAAAATATAATTTGTGAACTAGCTTTTACTTGAGAGATACTTTTGCCGTATTCACGTGTACCTCCAAAGTTTGCAAAGCTTACCTGTGGTGGAGCAAGATCACTTATTCACCCACCGACTCATCCTCAGTCTGCCTAATGTCTGTGCTTTGCAGCATTTAAATGGGGTCATTATTCCTAGAGTCTAACACACTCTGGAAAGCAAACACAGAAGGCAAACATATCAGAGAAGGAGGCGAGAGCCCTCAGCTACATGATCGTTCTCTATCAAAACTGGGCCTACACATGTAGGTGTCATTTAAACATAATGCTGGATGTGAGGTGGGGGTGCACCTGCTGGTAAAGGGAAGTACAGTTACACTTAGCAGTTTCAAATCTCTCTATTTTGTGCTTGCTGCTTTTAAAACGCACCATCCTGGAAAAGACCGATGCCTTATATCCAGGCATCAAGAGCCATTATGGCTTAGTCACTTTCTCTCTTGGCAGTCATAGCAATTTCTTCAACACCATGCTATCACTGGAAATTGCAGGGTGACTAAGAGCTATGCCTAGGTCATCCACCTCATCCCACAAAAAAGGAAGGATAGTCTGAAACATAGCTGTGGCTAAATGTCTGTCTCCTCCAACCCACTGCAGGATATCAAGGCTTAGATAATTATATCCATAAATTCTTAGCTATTTCCACTTCAGTGCTTTCCAAACCCACAGTTGGACTGGGAATATGTGGAATCCCAAATGCACAGTAGAGACTTTTAGCTCTTCTCACATCGAAGGCCCATTTCTGGGCTTCACTACTGTAGCAGGAGGAGAGAGGTTGCATTTTGAATGTTTATCCATTTAAAAACAGCAACACACAGCAAGCATGGGGGGGAAAGAGGCTGGAGCTCAGACCTTATCACATGCTTTGAAACAGCAAAGTTCTCAGTGTTCTGGTTACAGGTCATGTCTTGTGGCTTATATTAATTTCTTGTTCCTCAGGTTAAAAGCATTTTATATTCATTTCTGTGGTGCTCCAAGACATTGGGAGGCAGAAGAATGGGCGATCTTTTTCTAGCAAGGTCATTCTGGGATGTTCTGTACTAAATTCCACAGAACGTAAGAGAGGTGCTGTGTAGTCAAGACTTGCATCTTTTGAGAACTGGGCCGATAGCCTTGTGGGAAACATGGGAGCTTTATTTTGAATGACAAAACTGCTTCGTTTACATCTGCAGGATTTGGGAATATGAACTCAGAATAACTCCTTCCTACTTTAATTTACATAGTGTTCTTTTTAAAGAAAAGCAACAAAATACATGAGTTGGATCCCATCTAAAAGCTCTATGCAACCAAGGACTTTACACATGAAAGTAGGACTTCCCCACCTACCCCACTCCCACAGTGGTTTGATATGCCCCCCAAAATGCTGCTTATAGGGGGATGGGAGGACCTAAGAGCATCATGAAAGGGGAGCTGAAAACCTGTTGCAAGAGGGAGAAGTTGGCAAAATTACCCCCCCCCCATTTGTGTGAATCTTTATGACATGTATCCAGTATTATCTTTGCTTTCTGCTGCTTGCTGAACAGCTTTCTGCTGCTTGCTGAACAGCAAAACTGTGAACTGCAGCGCTGTGTATGTTTGTGTGAGAGAGAAATATACCCACACACACACACATTATAATGTATGGTTTATATGTGTTATATGTCTAGGTCTTTTATGCTGTCTTGGACCAGATATACCATGGGAAACATCCACTAGCAAAGTCAACCACAGACATTTTAAAGGAAACACAAGAGAAATTCTATGGATTGCCATATGTTCCTAATACTGTGAGTATTGTTTTCCACTCAAAGCCTTTTTTGAAAATGTTACAACTCAATTCTATTCATACTTACCCAGATGTAAGCTCTGTTGAATTCAACAGGGAATTAAAATCTACTTAATCCAGCTGTGCATAGGATTGTAGCCTCAGATAGCTGAGATCTTCTTTTGATAGAAACAGAATGAAAAAAGGTCTTCTTGCAATGGAATATTAACACAGTTAGGTTTCTACAGGTTTCTTAGTGAAATGTATGTGCATACATTTTCATAGACCGCACAAGTAGAAATATATTAGCATTTTGTTCGGTTCTGTAGTTTTGATTAAAAACACAGGGTGAAGCCTGTTAAAATACATCAGGACAAATAGAGACATGCAAAAAAAAATTCACGGGTGGGCAGGATAAAATAATACCTTTATAATTGTTATTCTTTTACATGCCATAAAGTTGTATTTTTTATTTTAAAGCCAGCCTGCGCGACAGGCTGCCTTTGAGCAGAAATATATTACTGGCTTGTTGTGTGTGTGTCCCCTGTTAGGAGGCCCGTTCTAGCCTGTAGCCAAAGAACAGAACAGCTACTCCTGCACTCTCACAGGAGGTTTGGACATGGACCCTGTGCTCCCATATGGACCTGCCTGGTTGTTTAAATGCTCTGCACATGCCTCCAGTCGTGTTCTGTGTGCTTCCGTCTTCTGGTGGTGCCTGGATGGCTATTCATTTGCTGGCAACTCCTGGGAGCTTCGGCGTGGGCCACTGGGATTGTACATGGTGCTGCTATGACACTTTTGGTTGTATACCTGGAAGTGATGCAGTTGTAAAAACCATAGAGAGCTGGAAAATTCCTACAGCAGTTCCATGACATCATTTCCTGTTAAGTGATGCCACATTCTGCCTCATTTTTGTTCCACTGCTCCACCAGGGACAGGCAGTAGTGGGAGACGTGGCTGTCCTAGGTGGTGCCCCTCCCCTTCTCTGTTGTGGTGTCTCTGCTGTGGAGTCCTGTCCTCTCTTACGTCTGGCCAGTTACCTCCTCTTTTAAATTTTAGGCACCAGGGAAAAGGCTTTTGTTTTCCCAGGCTTTTAATAATATGTAGTTACCTGTTTTTGTTTTGTTTTTGCCCTTTTGTTTATGGTCTTTTGTTGTCGCTGCTCATTTGAGTTTCCTATTATTGTATATTTTATTGTCAGCTAATGTTTACTGATTTTTCAGGGTTTATTGCATTTTTATTTTTATTTTTTTGGTTTTATAAACTAACTTAGCAACTATGCTACAGGGTGGCACAGAAGTGCTTTTAATTAACTAAATGATTGAGAAGCCTGTGCCAGATGGCTAGCTGCTTTTGCAACAGAGGAGAATTTCTTAAGCCATTTGTGATAACGCATGGGGTGGGGTAACGTAGAGGTGGGAATTGCCATTTGTATAAAAAGAATTCCTCTGGGTATGTGTAAGGCCTTGGCTGAACCTAAACCATGACCACAGCAGTGAAGTGAAGCAGAGAAAAAGTCTCCTGCATAACTACATCAAAATGAAAGGCTACTGTTTTCTTTATCTTCCTAAACCTTATAGTGCTGAGTCAGCATGCATTTTATACAAGTGCCACCAAGAAAGTGAGGTCTGTAAAGCATAACTTCTAAATGTTGTTAATGTCATGTAGGAAGCTGAAGAGGGCCATTTTAAAATCCAGTGTACTTTGTGGTCAATGTGACGCTTTCATTCACATTTACAAACACAGGAAATTCAAATGCAGATTTTAGAGTCACTTGTGAAAACATCCCTTCATTTTAGAATGCTTGTAACTTGCTGCCTCTGCCAAAGTGGGAAACCCATCTGTTTATATAGAGTGTATACCCTTGGATTAACGTTCAGCTGGGTCATCTTAAAGTACACTGTAAACCAGATTTTAAGAGACTGGCTGTAGGAAGAGGAAAATTAAATGAATGTGTAACAACCCCTTTGTGGAATTTTCTGTAAATAGTTTGTGGTCGTGCTTTATAGGATTGGTTGCATAAACTCAACATGCATTGCAAAACCATAACAAAAGTTGGTACTTTGAAAGCTAGCGCAAGAGTCTTTGGCAGTATTTTTTTTTATAATAAAGGCCAGACCTCACTTTCGGCAGAAAAAGGGCAGATAATCATCCCAATCCAGAGTCACACAAAATCCCATTGAAAACCATATATGTATTACAAATGCTTCTCAATAACACCTTAAAGCTAGTATAAATGTTTGTCATTGCACATTAAAAAGGAGGGTCTTTGAAAAGCAATGTGTGATATAGCAATGAGAGATACAGCTGCTGTTCAAAAGAAAACGACATTTTTAGAAAAGGTAACAAATCTCACTGGATATGTCCCAGCCTTTGGGTATACCTCGGGTAGTTCCATGGATCTTGGCCAATAATGCAGATGTTAAAACATATACCTTGGATCCCAAGAGTTCCATATATGAGTTGAAGGCATTTCCATTCAAAAATGTGTGTGTGTGAGAGAGACAGAGACAGACAGAGAGAGAGAGATCAGTTTCACCCTCCAAGCTGCCCCCCAATATCTACCCTAGAGGGCAGTGTGGCACAAAAGGCTGCAGCCTGGGGCGAGAAGGTGTGGAAGCACCTTCTACTCATACATGAGGATTAATTGGATCTTGCCTTACAAGTTACATACAGTTTAGAAACTTAACATGGTGACTGAGGGGAACCTCCACATTCAGAGGCACTAATACTCTTAATCCCAGAGCCAAGAGGCAACATCAGGAGAAGGTCTCAGCCTCTATACCCTGTTGTTGGCCCTCCAGAGGAACTGGTTGGCCATTGTATGAGACAGGATGCTGGACTAGATGGAACATTGGTCTGATCCAGCAGGGTCCTTCTTATGTTCTTAACATAAGAAAAGTCCTGCTGGATCAGTCCATCTAGTCCAGCATCCTGTTCTACACAGTGGCAAACCAGTTGCCATGAAGAATCGACTACCAGGGCACATAGACCAAGGTGGGCCCGTAGCCAGATTTTTTTGGGAGAGGGGAGCCGGAGAGGAGCTAATTTAATTAACTTACAAACATAACAAGCAATTTCCCATCCCAGATAAGGAAAAAGGAACAGTGAACAATGTAAAGGAAAGAAAAATCTAAATTTGCCTTTAAAATGACCAGACCGCCAAGTGAAAATGCTTCTGTGTTCCTCATACCCTATCTCAGTGCCCAGCAATATCCTTCTGCTATTCTTACATATGTATCTATAAAACAAGCTACTAAAAAGCGTCCATCTGCCCAGCTCAGCAAAGAGGAGGCAGGTAGGCAGGCAAGGCAGAATGGTGTCACATGACACCAGCAACAGGCTCCTCCCAGGATCCACACCAGCCTGGTGCAGGTGCAGTGAGGCCCCAGGGCAGCCATTCTGCCCTGCTGGATTGCCTCCTCCGCACCAAGCTGGGCAGTCAATGGAGAGCTGACACTCATTTCCTCCGAATTAGCCACCAACCAGGCAGTGAAAACACAGGTAAGGCAGATCAGAAGCAAAACAACAGAATTTTGGAGGGCAGAGGGAAGGGTGCATTAAGATCTCCAGGCCTGAGCTCGGGAGAGGGGGAGAGGGGAGTGCTGCACTCATTTGCTGCAGTGAGCAGCGAGTCAGGAGTGGTTTGCTGCTGTGAAAAAGAGATGCGACAGTTAATGCGAACTGGGATGAATGGTGAGGGAGGAGGGGAGAGGGGGAACCTGGAGGGAAGTGGCAGGGCACATTTGTGAGGGGACGTCACCTTCAAATGCCACCCCCTATGGACACGGGTCTGGATGAAGGCTTTCCCCTGATGATGCCTCCTGGCACTAGTATTCAGAGGTTTGCTGCCTAGGACTGGGGAAGTATCCTCTAGTCACCATGGATAGCAGTTATCCTCTATGAATTTGTCTAAACTTCTTTTACAGTCATATACACTAGTGGTGTCCTGGCCTGGATGGGTCAAGCTAGCCTGATCTTGTCATATCTCAGAAGCTAAGCAGGATTGGCCCTACTTAGTACTTGGAATGGGAGACCACCAAGGAAGTCCAGGGTCACTGCACAGAGGCAGGCAACGGCAAACCACCTCTGAATGTCTCTTGCCTCGAAAACCCTACAGGGTCACCATGTTGGCTGTGACTTGATGGCACTTTACACACACCCACACCTATCAATATGTCCTGTAGCAGTGAATTCCACAATTTAATTACTCATTGAGTAAAAAAGGGGCTTCTTTTTGTCCATCCTAAACCTGCTGCATAAATTTTAAATCTGTGTAATTTATTTTAAAGAAATTTTACAGGCTCCCTTAGGGAGATAGATAACCAAGTAATTTGTGTATTACAAGACTGGATGCCGTACTCTTCTCTATTTATTTAGAATATTTATCTTCCTCACTACCTACATAGATATATTCATGGTGACTTATAGCAATAAAATGAAAATAATAAACAGTAGAACAATGCCTTACATGCAAAACAGCAGCCTGGGACAAAGAAATTTAAAATGAACAGATAAAAATGTTTTTAAAGTAGAATCAGATTTTAAAAATTACATAAAACCACAACGTAAAACGTAGGCATAAAACCATACTGATTGTTAAAAACTTCATAGAGGGTTTAATTTAGCTAAAAGCTTGGGGAAATAATGTTTTTGATTGTCACTAAATGATAGTAGATTTTACATCAGGCAAACTTGCGTGTGTGTGGCTGGAGGGGGGGCAGGGGGAGTTCCGCAATCTTGGTTCCACCACTTGGTTCATGTCTTTGGCACCTGCCCAGTTTGCCTCTCTGTTAGTGGAGATATGCAGAGTCAGGCTTGAGAATGATGAGGTTAACTGGAAAGAAGACTGTTAACATGAAAAGAAATGGGAGCTTTTGGCGTCTGTACTCTTCATTGCCTACATGTCACTTTTCAAAGGTGCAGATAGCGAAGTAAAGAATCTCAGAGCCATCTGAGCTGTGATAACTTGGGTCATTATAGAAATAGTGGATAACTTATATAAATTAATAATTCTAGGACCAGATGGTGCCTCTCCAGAAGCACCTAAGTGGTTAATTGCATGTTAAATTCCTTTCCTCTTCTCTAGTATAAACTACTGCAAAAATATTTATATTCCTTGTCTTGCTGGATTTATTTATGACTTGGTAATAAAAGCATAGAAGTGTCATAAACTGAAACCTTAATCTCTTGTTTAACTCACTTCCCAAAATCTCAGGGGTTCTATTTTGTTTCTTTTTTGTTCTTACTTTCCCATTCCTGACTTTTGAATATCCTTTTTCTACATTGTTCTAAAAATTTATATTATAGTAAGGCAGCAGAATACTGAGAAGCACGTGAGACCAGCATTCAATATGAAATTATCGTAACTAAGATTAGAAAGTACGATGATGAATTTCTTAGTCATTAGTATGTATGTCTTGGGTATGGATCCAGTGTAATTAATGGCTAAATAGTTCTTCCATCTTTATGTTGTTGTTATAAATTTTTCTTTTGTTTTCACTTTAACATTTATATTTATTTTGTATAAGTTTTTTAGAAAAAGGCACTTAGTTTGCAAGAAACCGTACATTATAAAGGAGAATTGACACATCTGCCCAATCATACAGTCCCATTTGAGCCTCTCTCAGCCCCCCTCCCTACAAACCTGGAAGTCATGGTGACCTCTGGTGACTGGAGGATATTCAGAGAGGTGACTGAATAAAGTCAGCCTCTGGCTCCTGACTGATGGTATTCCAAGGAGGTCTCCCATCCAAGTATTTGCCAGAGTCAACCCTGCTTAGCTTCTGAGATCTGACCAGATTGGGCTTGCCTGAACTATCCAGGTCAGGGTTGGATTTTGCTTCAATTTCAAGGTCTAACAGCTTGCCATCTTTGGGTTGGGAAGGTCTTCCTGCTAAGCAACCGTGGCTTGTATCATTTATTAACTTAACTTGCTTGTTTAACATGGTTCACTTGCCCGAGGCATGTATCGCTGGTGTGATTCATCTTGTTTTTTCCTGTTTTTAGTCATATAGCATACACTAATGCATTAGCTGTTGGGGGGGGGGAATAAACCTTTCCACCCACATAAGCCTTTTCCTGGGTTTTTGGTTTGAATCAGTTTATATTGGTGACGGATTGTGCAAGTTTTTAACATTAAATAGCCCTCTGTACACAGACAGAGCTGGATTACTTTGCCAATGCAACTCCTTCTTTAGCCTAACCAGCACACGTGTCTGTTAGCATAGTATTGTTGTTAAGCTGCTGTTGGAGACAGATATGACAATGTGAACAGATGTGTATTGTTGGGATACCAGTTAACTTCATGAAAACAGCAAGAGTCCAGTAGTAACTGATGAAAGCTCCTCCCCTGCCCCAAATTTTGTTAGTTTTTAAGGTGCTGCTGGACTCTCGCTCTTTTCTACTGCTATAGACAGACTATCACGGCTACCCATCTTGATCTATCTTCATGAAAACACACTGGGTACCAAAAAAAAAAAATCAAAACATTTTTATGTGCTATAATTTTACAGCCCCCTTATGGAACGATGCTAAAGAGCAATGTGAACTTTATGCAGTTATAAAGAACAATTAGGTTGAAACATCTCTTCGAAGAGATTGCACTTTGTATCATAAAGACTGTACATTTCAGTTCCCAGGAATGCCTATAAAGGGTGTTGTAGAAGGTACTTTTATGGATGAACGTCAGTGGGGACTAGTCATGTTGGGATAAATGGTTACTTAAGACTTACAAGCTCTTTACATGCCAAATAAATCTGTTTAAACAGTTTCTGATTAAGGTTGAAGGCCCATTCTTCAACATATAGGATGATGTTCTACTGAATTCAACGGGACTTGCTTTAGCATACAATACTGTTTTTTAATACATTGTAAATAATCTGGCTCTGCATATAATATATGTATTTTTCATTCTGCCCAGCACAGTAACTTTGTGTAGCTCAGAGATTAACCAATATAATCTGGATGAATACAGTTTGTCATTTTACCTGTATCTATATTTTCTTTAAATAATTAATTTTGGAACTCTAAGACTGCAAAGAGCTGCTTTTTTTTTCAGAAGCAAACCTTTTTTCAGAAGCAAAGGTTTAAGGAGTAGTTGCATACAGGACTGCTACCTGGGCTTTATCAAATTCAGATGAAAAAACATGTCATGTTGGGCATAGGGCTGTGCTTTATAATCTCCTGTTAGGATCTTGGGGTTATATTTTTGCATGTGCAGGAATATTTCTTTGGTGAAAAATCCCTCCATTACTAGACTGATGCTCACCATTTTGTGATGCTGTTTGCTGCCTTCATTTCCCCCTTCTTCACAGCTGCTTTGGTGCTACTTTTTTTTCTTCAAATTTCCACGTCTTCCTGGATGAGTTTCACAGGCAACTGCTGTCTAACAGGGACCACATAGAGAACAGGATTATATCATGACAGTATCAGATTTGGCTATGCAGCAATGTCACTGAGTGCTTTCAGTGAAGCCCATTTAGAGTGAGAGTAATGCTTCCTCCGTAGGCAGATGCTTTGGAACATTTTTGAAGCAATCGCTAATTTTATACAGGGCTTCCATTGCCCTCAGTAAGTTTGTGTTAAATTCTATGAAACTGAAAACTTCCCCTTGAAAATCTGTCCCGTTTTTAAAATGGTGGAACAGAATTTGATTCAGTGGTCTCTAAAATTTTGCTTCTCAAACTGCAAACAGCTTTAAAGTTTGACTGAGCCTTTTAGACTGTGTGTAGCTGCCATTCGTATCGAAGGATTTTTATGCTAAATAGAACGTAGGGAATTGTAGCTCTTAAATTTTACAGCCTGAGAATACAGCAGCAGACGGGAAGACTCTTGTCCACAAGAGCTTTTGTTCCTGCCTGATTAAAATCTGGCACAGGGTTTGGGGACATCTTCGGACAAGATCTGAAGATCATCTTTGGCGGAGTAATGGTATGCTGATGGAAAGCCAGCATTGATTAATTCTGTAGATCAGTCCTGCACCTTCATTTCTGTCAGCTGTGCAGGCAGGAACATGACCTTCAGATGGCATGTTACATCCCCAGGGCTATGGTAGAGAATGTAGCAGTATTTAATAAACTCCTGGAATGTTATTACACATCAGTACAAGATCAGATGGTGTCATTCAAGTTTTCCATCCACTGGCTTGCAGCTTAGAAACCTGACCCTCAGCAAGGTGGATGTTTGTGGATGTTGCCTGGGGATTTTCCCAAAAGGGGAATGTGTAACATTAGAGGGATGTTTTATTGTTAAAAAATGAGATCCTTCAGTGATAGAAACAAAAAGAACTTAAAACTAATTGTCCATACCTCTTAAAATGTTTCATCAAAAGGTTCACAGTTACAAGGTGAAAAGGTGACTGCTGCATATTCAATTAATATACCACTATTGGATATCCGTGTGTCTTTTTATAGTGATTCAGATAACTGGTTTCTCACCTGTTCCTTGCACTGAGGTACAAACACATATTTTCCTTTTTCTTAAGGGTAGCAACTTGGTATGGCTCACAGGAGTACCAGCTATGTGTTACAAAGGAGCAAACCCATAACGTTTAAGTAATGACTTACATTTTTGAGTATTGCCTGAACTTCATAGATGTCTGTGGGATAGTTGAGAACCTTGAGATTAAACTGAAAACTTTGCTTTTGCCAAGTAACTGGAACCAGTTTAAATGTACTGTGTTTGGTAGTTTACAGTGAAGGAACAGGTGATTTTTTAAATTCAGTATAAATGTTGTTGCCAAAAACTTCTTTCTCTGTACGTAAAATCATCGGACTTGAAATTAAACTTTGAGCTCAGATTCCAGTTTAGCAGAGGTATTAGGATACAGTTGAAGTTTGGTAACAATTCTTTATTTAATTCAAAAGCCACAAGACCTTTTACTTATTAATCTCCCCCCTTTTAAATGTAGCTATAGCCTGCAAACAATTATATGACTTTATTTATTTATTTATTTATTTATTTATTTATATGATTTATATTCCACCCTCCTCACCCAGAGCAGGCTCAGAGCAACTTACATAAAAAGTTAAAAACACATAAAACAACACAATTATAAAGCGTCATGATTAATCCAGAACACTAGTTTCTTAGTGGCACACAGCACGAAAAATGCAACCCGTTGTTCTAGAAGTTATTTGTGTGATACTCTTTAGTTCCAGTGTCCTGCTTTAGAGCAGAGGCATGGTAATTTTCATAGAATCATAGAACGTTAGAGTTGGAAGGGACCTTGCAGGTCATCTAGTCCAACCCCCTGCACTCTGCAGGAGCATAGGCGAAAGCCCTACAACATACCCAAAAGATGGTTGTCCAGCCTCCGCTTGAAAATGTCCAGCGAATGAGCATACACCACCTCCCGAGGGAGACTGTTCCACTGCTCAACCACTCTTACAGTTAGGAAGTTTCTCCTGATACCTAGCCGGTAACGACTCCCTTGTAATTTCCCCTCTAAGTCTTCTCTTTCCCAGGCTAAACATACCCAACTCTTTCAGCCTTTCCTCATAAGACTTGGATTCCAACCCTCTCACCATCTTGGTTGCCCTCTTCTGGACACACATCCTAATAGTACTTCCGTATTATAGGTGCAGATCTCGCTTTGCCCTCAATTCAGTTTTCATATTTCTGAGAATCCAGCTATTAGGGAAGCCAGCTGAACTCAAAGCACAAATCCAAGGATGATTCAGCCACACCCTGACAGTGGACAGACGAATCGTAGTTAGAATCACTTAGGGTGACTATCTGTTATAAAAAACAAACAAACCCGTGGAGAGTAAAATGCTGTGTGTGTATCCCTTCTCCCTCTGAGTTTTTATTTTGGCATGTGAGAAGCCATTCTTTAAAAAGTAGCAAGGACATGTCTCTACCGTAATTTTAATTTTGGCAGATTAGTTTTTCCAGGTGCAACACTGCAGGTGCCCATATGGGAAATAAAATACAGTGGCACTTGTAACATGTAAACTGTAGCTTTCGTGTAATCCCCCCAAAGTAACAATATAGATAATAAAGATCTACACCTCTGTTTTCGTGCCAATCCATCTTTAGTGCGTTTTTAAATGCTTCATTGGTTGAACAGATTCCTAAAGTTGGTGTAGTTTTAAGGCATTGCCATTTTGTTGAAAAGCTACTTCAGAGTGCTTTGAGTAATACATATTATAATTTGAAATCTAATGTTGTATAAAGCATTGCTCTGGTTACAAAATATTGTGAAAAATGTTAAGGACGCATGGTTAGTTGGTTTTGTTTTCCCCCCCTTCAGGCTTGGCAGCTCAGATTCAGCCATCTTGTGGGTTACGGTGCCAAGTATTACTCCTACCTCATGTCTAGGGCTGTGGCATCCATGGTGTGGAGACAGTGTTTTGTGCAGGATCCCTTTAACAGGTACAAAAATAAAAAGCCAGGTATTGTGCAATTTTTTTTAAAGTAAAGATATATACTGTGAAGTGTTCTTGCCTCATCTTTCACCAATGATAGCATTTTCTTCAGATGAGAGGTAAAAATAACAAAACAGCAACTCTTTATGGTGTGTGGATGCAAAGAAGTTGGGAAGGTAGGAATGGTTCATTTTGTAAAGCCACAAACTCATGCTTTCTCCGCCTTACTACCTGCGTATGTGAGAAGGCAAGTGTTCAGAAGATGGCAGCCTTGGACCCCAGAGGGCAAGTCCCTGTGGGGGCCTTCCAGTAGTCATGTCTTCTGAGGCATGAATGGGGCAGGGTGTTCTAGTCGGAAGGACTGCAGTGCCTTCAGTCTGCAATTGTTGGGTTGGCTTCAGTGTGTGCCATCTCTTTACTTGCTGTAATGACAGATGGTGTTTGTACTGGTTGCCATCTTGAGGTACTTGAAGAGGGATGGGAAGCAGGGGTGGTGGGGAGCTCTGGAGTAGAAGGCAGTGGTAGAACCAGAGAGAGAAGTTTTTCTTCCTTCACTGTCACTGATTCAAAACCACTGACAATGACAGGGCTTCAAATTGATTCCTGGTGGTGGAAAGTGCCGTCAAGCCCCAGCTGATTTACTGGGACCCCCGTAGGGTTTTCAAGGCAAGAGGTGAACAGAGGTGGCTTGCCATTGCCTGCTTCTGCGTAGTGTCCCTGGACTTCTGTAGTGGTCTCCCATCCAAGTACTAACCAAGGCTGTCCCTTCTTAGCTTCTGAGCTCTGACAAGATCAGGCTAACCTGGGCTAGTTCAGGGCATTTCCTCCTACTAGGGTGTTTTTTTCCCCTCTGTCTCCAAACTCAAGGGCTTGTTGCAAGCCAGACAGGTCACTTTTAGAATAGGGTTTTTATTCTGTAGCTGGGCAGCTTCACCCAGTACCGCAATGCTATGTTCACAAAAGCTGCGCCAGATGAAGGGCCCCACGGCAGCAAACTGTTAACATCACTGGGGACTCTTTGGAGCAGAGCTGGCAACCTCCCAGCCTGCGATGACTTGCAGCTATGAAGAGGGAAATGGCTTTGCTTAGGTTTTTTAAATGCTACGGTGGAGTTTCAAGTTATATTTTTATACTGTTGTTTTTTAGACCCACTCAGCTGCTAGATCATTATTTTAATTATTATGCTGCTATTTTGATTTTTTTAATCAGTATTGATATGAGGGTGTCTGGAGTTTTGTTGGGGTTGTTTTTTGCGATAGAGGCACCAAATTTGCAGCATAGCTGCTGGTGCCTCTCCTCAAATCCACCCCCCAAGTTTAAAAAAGATTGGACCAGGGAGTCCAATTCTATGGGCCCAAGAAAAAAGTGCCCCATCCTCCATTGTTTCCAGTGGAGGAGGGGAAAGGCATTTAAAGGGAACATGGTCCCTTTAAATGCCTATTGCAAGCTGTGGCTGAAATCTGAAGGCATTTAAAGGGCTCACAGTCCCTTTAAACACCCTTTAACACCAGCTATCTGTCAGCCCTGAAAAAAATCCAAATATTTTCAGGATTTTGGGGGCTTGGCCATATCAGATAGTCAGATAAATACCCTGGCTGATATCCAGCTGAAAAAATACCCCAAAAATACTAGTAAGGTTTTATCAGGGGGTGGGGGGTTCTGGCTCGGATAAACTGAACGCACACCACTGTGCAATACAAAAGCCTGTTTTCCTGCTATGACAGCTGGGAGGGGGAGTAGAAAGAACCCTTGCCTGACTGCAGCATATGTTGTTTTCCGAACTTGGGAGATGGAATGGGATTCCCTGACTTACCCTTGACATAAGGTGGAAGAGGAGACTTTACAGCTGCCTGGATGCCGAACTGCTTACAGAGGCAATCACTGGCTTCTTTTAATCCTATTAACTCATCCCAGGATTTGTCTAGGAAAAGAATTGCTGTCCCTTACAAAAGTGAATAACATCCTGTGACTATTGGCATATTGGAACTGGCCCAAGACATTGCATTCTTTTCTCCACTGCCTACTTTAGTGTACAGAAGGTATTTTATCCTGAAATATGTGTTTTATAATTTTGTAAACAATAACATAAGCATGCTGTACCTTTTCTATATAGCACAAGAAAATTATATTATGTTGGGGGGGAGTTTTGTTCCTTTTGTTTTGCTTTGCTTTTTGTAAAACCACTGGCAAAAGAGGAATCCTTTTGGCCTCAGATTTCATCCCCATCCTGTCAAGCTCACCTTGCTGGTGCATACATTAATCAGTGGTGTGCTTCTTCTGGAATGGGCATATGGATTTAAACTGGATCTTTGTCTGTGTGACTTGTACTTGGAAGCTGGAGGCAGGTCTGACCGGAAGCTGAACTGGTTGTGTTTGCAGGTGACTCTAACGATAACCATACCCTTCTCTTCCTTCAGGGCAATGGGTGAACGTTATCGCAGAGAGATGCTGGCACATGGTGGTGGAAAGGAGCCCATGCTCATGGTTCAAGGTAATATCAGTTCAGTTACCTTTATTGGCATTGACATTGGAGAAAATACACAGATAGATAAATAAATAAAACATAAGGCACATATACCAACTACGGGGGAAGGAAAAAACAACACCCCGTTCTAAAATAATCTAAAATCCATATAAATAAGTCTCACCTTCATATCTCCCAAAAACAAATTTTGTGTTACAATACTGTAGTACGTATAAAAAGAGCAGCCTGAAAGAACTTTGCCACTGAGTCAGTTATATTTTCATCAAGGTAATATAAATATTATTGCTATGTGTTCTTCTCTCTGGCTGGGTTTCCCCAATACAGTTTTGGACAAAGGTGTCTGGTTGTATTTCAACAGTATTACACACTTCTCATTGTGTCTTTTAACTTACATTTTAGGTAGTATTTACTTAAGGGGTGTTCTGAGATACAGACAACTGGCTTTTAACATGGTTGGACCACCCTCTGCAGAGGGACTCATTTGGCACATTCTCTGTTATAATTTAGAGGACAAATGCAAAGAGTTTTGTTTAGCCAGGTCTTTGTCTGATGAATGTGCGGTGTATTCTGCTGCTACACTGTTCTTTTGCCTTTATTGCCTTTTAATTGTCATTCTGGATTTTACTTTTTGTATGTTGCCTGGAGTGTATTTGGGGAATAAAGGAAGGATATTTATTTACCCTTGTTTTGGATTTCCTGCATTGAGCAGGGAGTTGGACTAGATGACCTGCGAAAGCCCTTCCAACTCTGTGATTCCATGAAATATAATAAACTCTCATGAGCAGTAGTCCTCCTGAACAAAACAATAGATGCCACAGTCTACTTCCAAGTACTGCATTTGTGTCTTCATGGCCCTTGTTTGCACATTACTTAGGACTGCCACCTGGCCTGGAGATAAGTATCCTTTCCCTTTGATAGAAGTTTAAGGGAGATGTTACTTACCAGGTGATGTTATTTACCTCCATGCCACGGAAGCTTCAGCTATCCATTTCTACACACTAAACGTCTGTTATAAGGACAGGACATTCTTCTCCAGGCTAGTTGGCAACCAGGCACACAGCAGCATTCAGAATCTTGGTATCTCCCACCCACTTTGTGTCCCAGTATGCAAGCCCCGGAAGAATGTCACTGTGTCTGCTTTGCTTCTTTCCATGTTATGACAGTAACCCAGACTGCCATAAATCTAGTCATTACTGCCAGCTCTTTCTCCTTACCTCCCCAGTGGACATTTGAAGGTGTGTTTGTGGGGGGTGGAGAGAGGTGAAATACGCTTGAAAAATACAATTAAAAATCGTCGAAGAGGGGAAATGTCTGTCTACTTGAGGGGGAAACTGAAGGTAGAAGCCGGCCCCTCATTGCTTTTGAATATTTTCATACTTGCAATGTTATTTATTAGCTATATCCAGATGTTACACTTACTGAATAGTCCCTTAGAGATCATATAGTACTTTACATGATCAAAGAGCTTTTGTCAAAGTTGTTTTAGCCTTTGCTGTAAGCAGCAACACTTGCTAACTTAGTAGAGTGCGCTAACGAAGCCAAAACAATTATAAAGTTTCAAAGGAAGGAGAGGGCAGCCACATCATTTGCAGTGTTCCAGTTGCAGATGGTTGAAGGCTGGGGGCAGCCATTTCCAGAAAGGGTGCGGTTAGCCCCAGTGTTGTAATGTAGAAGGTGTAGGACTTCAAAGGAGGTAAGCGCTGCAGTTGCCCTAGGCTTGGGAGAGACAGAGCTGCAATCGGAGCCAGGCTAGGCTTATAAAATAAATTCACAGTTTTGAAGACAGCGGCCGTCTTGGTTAGCTCTGTCTTGGAGCTCAGTGCTGTGACTCCTGTAATATCACGTGCTTTCAACATTATAGTCCACAAGGGACCATTTTAGTTATTGTAGACATTTGAGCTATGGGTCTCGAACAGTGGGAATGTTGCCTTGGAGGGTGTGAACTTCTTTGTTTGTTTGTTTTTTGGTCTGGTGGATGCTGGATTCAATACAACCTCAGTCTTTGCTTTACAGAATTCTCCAGCCCTGTGGTTGCAGACAAGTTTTATAAATGTGGTCACACTGTGTGTGTTCTTTTCCACTTTCATTGTTTCTCTGTGGAAACAGTGGTGGGATGTTCTCAGAGCACAAATTCCAGGTTCTGGAATGGCGGTAGGAATGAAGCAGAATAACAGAGCTTTGTGTGTGGAAAGAAGGTGAATTGAGAATGAGGAGGAGGAGGCATTCTACTGAGAGAGAAGATGCAGTCCTTGATATTGAGTACCTTTTATCACCATGTTGGAAATGTCAGTGTAGTTTCCATAGCTGGCAGTTGGCTTTGAACCTGAGAGTCTCCTTTGAAGTCCATTCCAGTGGCCTCATCGGCTCCCAGTCCCTTTACTGGAATCTGCCACTATGCAGATAAGATCTTGAAGCCAAGCCACACACCCATCTGTAGGCTTTCGATTCTCCTCAGTCAATCAGCTTCAGGTTGCATGTAGGGAATCAGATTTATGCACATGGGGGATAAAACACGTATGTGGAAGAAGGCCTTTGGTTCTTCAGGTGTTTCAAGGAGGTGAGCACAAGTTAGGATTGGGCAACATGGAGTGCTGAAAATGCTTCAAAAGAGAGTGTGTCATTTTAATATCAGTATTAACTCTCTAAATATGGCGTTTGGTGATAGTAAGCTTCTATACTGCACCAGAAGCATTGGCTCTGAGAAGAACTTAAACAAAGGTTTACTTGAGCAAAACCAGCTCAAAAACCAGTGATGCTAAGTGATGTGTTTCAGCTGGCAGTCATGCGCAGTGGTAAGTGTTATATAGTGAGAGTGTTGTGTCATGTAGTGGACAGATTGTCAGGCAAGGACTGGAGAGACCCAGATTCCAATCTCTGTTCTGCCGTGAAGCAATCTGGGTGACTGTCGGAGGGGCTATGGTTTAGTGGAAGAGCATCTGCTTTGCATGAGGAAGGTCCCAAGTTCAGTCCCCAGCATCTCCAGTTAAAAGGACCTGTCAGGAGGTGATGTGAAAGACCTCTCTCTGCCTGAGCCCCTGGAGAGCTGCCACCAGTCTGAGTAGACAGTACTGACTTCGATGGACTGACGGTCTGAGTCAGTATAAGGCAGCTTCATGTGTGACTGTTTTTCACCATAACCAGCCTCACAGGGTCATTATGATAAAATGGAGGAGAGGGAGAACCACATGTACTTCCCGGAGCATCCTGGAGGGGCAGTGGATAAACAAATACGTTGATTAAATGTTATTATTCTAGCATGTTTATGCTACCTAAAATTTTCATAGTATTTTTAGAGTCAATGCAACTCCATATCATTAGAGGGCTTGGTATGATGTGGTCCATTTTTTTTAGAGTCTATAATAATAAAATAAATATGTTTTTGGTGCTGATGGGATTACTTTGTAATCATAACCCAGAAGATGATGCATTCAATGCTTTGAGTAAAATCCTCTGGTGGATTTTCTCTTTGTTTCACCATAAGAGGTTTTCGTATGTCCTTATTGTATTATGTATTCGACTAGCTTTCCGCTTTTTATTTTACTAAATGGAAAGGTAGCAAAAACAGCAAAATGTTCAGAGTGCTTATTATGCTGCCTTTGATGATGGAAATGTTTGACTGCATTTTAATTCAGTTCTTTTAAAAAACATATAATCCATCAAATGTCTAACAGTGTTCTTGTAGTCACTTGCAGAGCACATAGTTTAATTAAAACTATGATGCACTGACATCCTAGCAAGAAACTTTTCTAGTAACTGTTTCAAATTGCCTCGAGATCTGTACTCTCTCATCCTGATTTTTTTTTTAAACTTGAGTTTGGCAATTACTGTACATGCAAAATACCTATTGAAGCCAGTTGGTTCTTGTGGCAGCTTATTAAAGGATGCATTGGAAGATTTCACTTTTCCTGACTGCATCAATTATATTATTATTTCCATGGAAACCAAATAGTTCAGGGTGGGTAGGAATATTAAGTGATTGTACTTAAATATTCTTATGCTGAAGGGTAGCATAAGGTTACATTTATGTTGGCTCCTCCAACAGAGTGATTCGTGTTGAAGAAGAGAAAATCATTTTCCAAAGCAAAATAAAGTTGGAAATTTCCTAAATTAAGCTTTAAAATATTACCATGAAAAATACACAGTAGTGCTTTTTAAAATTCCAGCAACATCCCTGAAAATCAGAGACTGTGTTCTCTGTGCCATTGGTTCCCAACCTTTTTGGCATTGTGTTAATAAAGGTGCAAAAATAAAGTTGGGACCCACTTTCACAGGCTTCACAGCCCACTTTTGGGTCAGGACTCCCACATATTGCTGTATGAGAAGATAGCTTTTTCCAAAAGCAGATACACAGAATCAGTGACAGTTTAAAGCCACAATGACTGGAGCGTACTTATAAATTGCTTTCTGAGGTAGGTAGATGGATAACCAGATTAATCAAGAAGAAGAGTTGGTTTTTATACCCTGCTTTCCCCTACCTTAAGAAGTCACAGCATGGCTTACAGTCTCCTTCCCTTCCTCTCCCCACAACAGACACCTTGGGGCTGAGAGAGCTCTGAGAGAACTGTGAGTGGCCGAAGGTTACCTAGCAGGCTACATGTGGAGAAGTGGGGAATCAAACCCAGTTCTCCAGATTAGAGTCTGCCACTCTTAACCACTATACCACATTGGCTCTCAGAGTCATAAGCAGTGATTATTTAGATGAGACTGATGGCTTTTGCCAAGTAAAGTATGCAAATAAGTCTGCAAATGTTTCACCTTAAATCAGATTCAGAAAGTCCTTGGTAAAGTCTCGTGGCTTAGCAAATTTGAGAAAGCTGGGACTCTTATGTTCTGCAGGGTTGATGCTGCTGTTCAGTGACTCCTCTGATGATCTTGGAAGTCTGTTTGAACTGAAGGCAATGCTATATGTTATGACTGCTGCAAGAAACATTGGTGTTGAGTGCGTGCACGCACCCATCTGGAAAACCTGATTGGCTAACTTTTGCCTAGGAGCACATTCTTACTTTCCTTTCTGAAGCAATATGTGGGTCCTGACGCAAACATGGGCTGTGAAGCCTGTGAAAGTGGGTCCCAACTTTATTTCTGGCACCTGGTGTTTTTGGCCACTATGTGACAGAGTGTTGGACTAGATGGGCCATTGGCCTGATCCAACATTGGCTTCTCTTATGTTCTTATGTTCTTAAGCTGGCCACCTAAGTACAAAATGCATCTGTACCATATTGTATTGCTTCTTCCAAATATTTTGTTTTTAAATGACCTGTGTTAAATTTGGCATGTGTGCTTTCTCTTCTTAATTGATAGGGTGTACATGTTTAATTACTGTGCATATTGAATCAGTAAAAAAATTAAAATTAGCCTTAAGTTCAAAAGAGTTGTCTGTGTTTCTTCAGAGGGAAAAGACAAAGAGTATGGTAGCTGTTAACAGTCCAGATGAGGAAAAGCTGAAACAAGAATCATGGCAACAGAGCATGTTTGAATTATTTCTGGGATGTATTCTGTTCCCAGATTAATTAATTTAATTTTTATTCTTAAAGAATGGTAAAAAGAGAGCCGAATTTTCTCAAAATATGAAATGGTTGCCATTTTGGTTTTTTTTAATTGTACATTGTGGGATAGTGAAGTGCTTGCTGATCAGCTGGTATTTCTAAGTGGACTCCCACATAATCTGATTCCATGACTCTTGGTTTAAGCATTTAGCACAAAATGACTTCCTGTTGGCACTAAAGCCTGTGGTGTCCTGACCAACCTTTGCCTTCTTTTCCTTAGGTATGCTTCAAAAGTGCCCATCGGTTGATGACTTTGTGGATGCCCTTGTTTCAGACTTGGATCAGGACTTTGAAACATTCTTTATGGATTCTGAATAATGCGGAAATAAATTTTTCAGATGGACTATTTCTCTTTTTTACATATATTATAAATGATGTACATAGAACTGCTGTAGTTCTCATTGATGTCTCTTAAAAGAGTGTGGAAATGCTTGTGTATAATAAACAGTGTATTTTGAAGGAGAAATGCATTTTAATTCAGGGAATCCCAGTTAGGTTTTGAAATAGATGCACTGTGGACAAATATGGAGAATGAAGAGATATGTAGATTAAGGTGGCCAACTGGCTGGGAAGAAATGTCCTGATTGGCTCCTGGGCCTATAACAGCAGCTGGATATTAGGATGAGATTCCTCCAGCCCTGACCCACGTGGGATTCAGTCTTTCTCTGCCATAGATTCGCTCCAGTAAGATCTTCTATTCAATTTCAAGGAACTTCAAAGAGAAAAAACCAAGTACTAAAGAGAGCACATTCCTCATCACCAAAGAAGAAAAAAATCCTTGTTTTCCCTCATTTTGCAGCATCTATGGACACCAGAGACATCAGGGGAAATTTTTTAAATGTGATTTTGGGGGCACATTTCCATACTTGCAAAATTCAGGAATCCTTGGAAAAGCACACCCAGGTATTTATTAAAGTTTCTATGTTTGCCAAACATAGGAGGAAAAAACAGGTCCCTGCATTTCAGGGAACACTGAAAAAGTGTTCACAAGTCTTCATTACTGCTCTCTAATGTGAAATGAAGAGATTCTCTAGTGCGGTATTACTGTGCCTATCTGCAAATATTATCTAAAGGGATATATTTTAGTGTCATGTCAGCTAACCTCCCAGTTTTGCATCTGAGAACCTTAAGAAAGCAGTTTAGAGGAAACCGCTCCCCCCCCCCCCGCATAAGTATCCCTCTTGAAATTTCAGCCCCAATGGCTGCATTTGGCACACAGGAAAAAAAGACTATTAGTTCTGTATGCACTGCACTACTGCTGACTCTTTCCAATCCTTCCAATTTACAATTGCTGCGGGTAGTCCTCCACTGTCTCCCCAATGGGGTACCCCAAAGCTTATGTCATTCTCCCCTCCTCTGTTTTATCCCTGCAACAACTCTGTAAGGTAAATTAGACTGAGTGTGTGTGACTGGCCAACAGTCACCCAGCAAGCTCCCATGGCGGAGTGGGGATTTGAACCCAGGTCTCCCAGATCCTAGTCTGATACTCTGACCACTACAGCGTCTAACCCAGCTGGCGAACTGATAACTGCTGTCTGGATATATCCATCCATATGCGGGCTAGGCCTGAAAAAGAAAATTAATATGAGAATGACTAATGAGGCATAAAAGATTGTGTTGTAAGAAAATGGGAGTGGAAGTTATACTTCTATGCTTTTTTTCCCCCATGTGGGTTGAACAGTTGTAAGCCAGAAGGTTTACACTGGCTGAGATCTTTGTGTACAAGGAAGAGTCATTCCTTCCTTCCTTAGAATTCCCCAGAGCTCTGACTCCCAAGTTTCTGGCTGAAGGCCTTTTACTTAAGAGAGTTCTTTTAGAAGAAGCTTTCTTAACGCTCTACAAATACATTTCCACAGCTTGTCTTATCCTGGTTCTTTGTCATATTGAAGGATGTGCTTAGGGCACTCGCTATCCCATTGTTATCCTTGTGTGTTTAATTAAAAAGCCTTAGCAGAGGTTAAACGGGTCTGCTTTGACCACAGTACCAGTACCACCTCCTATAAATAAGATGTGATTTAATTGTTAACATTCTCTTGTGGCCTCAGTGAGGAAAACTCAGATTTTATCATCTTGTAGGCAGAGCATTTTTATGAACAGTAAAAGTCAGTCCACGCTAATTGCTTTGAATTAAGATAACCAATAAAGAATAAGCACAATGAAGATAAATAAAAGGAACTCTGCTGTGGATTAGAATGTTACCTGGGGCTTCTCCCTGCTCTTGGAAAAACTGGGAACAACCAAATCAAACTTAGATGTGTCACTTGTGTAGGGAACACCAGAATTGCTCGTGATAGCTTTTTGTTTAGATACCTTGTGAACCCAGAAGACACTAATATGTACAGGTCATTTTATCACCTGTACATATTCCTACACCACTGCGGCTGAAGATGTCTAATGCTGCTTTGGGACAAGCTATGAAATTGTATTTGTAAAGCTCAGACGGTCATTTGTCTGAGGAACTTTATTTGTTGTGGCTCTTACAACCACAGTTTTCAAAGTATATGACCACATGAAGGGATAGTAAATAGCTGGGGAAGAGGTAGGCACCCCACCTGTCTCCCCAGAGCGGCTTACACTGTTCTCTTCCTCTCTAGTTTATCCTCACAACAACCCTTTGAGGTGGGTTGGCTGAGAGTGTGTGACTGGCCAAAGATCACCTAGCAAGCTTCTATGGCAAGAGTGGGGATTTGAATCTGGGTCTCCCAGATTTTAGTCCAACGTTCTAACCACTACACCACACTGACCATGGTGGTCTGCGGCAGTCAAACCAAAAGAGGCACCTTGTGGCACCTTAAGCCGATGGATTAACTGAAGCAGAAGCTTTCATGAGCTTCAGCAGATGCATCAAGATGTCACAAGACTAGGATCTCAGCACAAGACATGTTTTGGTTTCAAATGTGCCCCTTGTCTGCTTTTTAAACTGGTTCCAGCTGTTCAGATGTCCATACAGATTGCCCATGATTGCTAATATAGTGATTGCCTCCAGCAGCCCTGTGGTGGTCCTAAACTTGTGCTTGCTTAGTTGTCTCGGGCAAATAGCTGCGTGTGGAAGTCACAGTGTGCAACTCTCCCTTCAGGCTTTTGGTAGGGGTATTAAAACAAACTTTATTAATTTTGTTTAAATATACCACTTTGGGGCCCAACAGGTCAAAAACAGATTTACAATAAAACTAGCAAACCAGTAGAACTGACAATAATAAAACATACAAGTAATTCGTTAACAGGAGGAGAAGAATGACTTTATGCCAAAAAAAGCCCTAAGAAGTAGCAACGCTCCAATAATACAAAAATATATAAACCATGAAAAAGACTAAGGAAGCTGCGTGGATGAAAACTGTGTACATCCTTCTCTGGGCTCACTAAGAAGCAGTGCTTTTTTAAAGTCCCATTTAGCGGTATGCAATAGTTGGGAATTTGTTCTCATGTTGAAGTCCTCAGACCTACAATGCACTAAAATAAATGCCTTTTTGTACTGGCATATAGTTGCCTTTACTTTGTATGGATGTGAAAGTTGGCAGTGAAGAAAGCTGACAGGAAGAAAATTGATTAATTTGAAATATGGTGTTGGAGGAGAGTTTGAGGATACCTTGGACCACCAAAAAGAAATAAGCAGGTTGTAGATCAAATCAAGCTTGAATTCTCTCTAGAAGCTGAAGTGACTAAACGGGACTATCGTATATTGCTCTGTCTTGAGTTGCATCATGACAAGACTCGCTGGGAAAAGACAATAATGCCAGACAGAGTTGAAGGTTGCAGGATGTTAAATACCGGGTTCCATGGATGGTCTGACACCAAGCCTAGTGATCAGCTCAGCTTTATTAGTGATTCAGCAAGAGCAATGCAAAGACCCAGGGCAATGGGCCCTGTTTAAATAGCATGCAAACCCCACCCACTTCCCAAACAACTATGAATGATGGGCCATTTTCAGAACCATTAATTCCTCATTGGCAGCTTTCAGAGTCCTGGTGGGCTGTTGTTCTAGAGCTCCAAGCTCAGCCAGTCTCTGGTAGAAACAGTCCTGGAAAAGAGGAAGACCCAACGTGAGATGGAGTGACTCAGTCAAGGAAGCCGTAGCCCTCGTTTTGCAAGACCTGAACAAGGCTGTTAATGACAGGATGTTTATGGCAGGTCCTTACTTCATAGGTCGCTATAAGTTGGAAGTGAGTTGACAGCATATAACGCACACATAATCCATGTGTGAGTTCCAGAAGGAGAATCATTGTGACACTTTCTATGGGAGCCTCAAGGTATACTAACTACTTTTACAACATACTTAAAAGCTCCTATAAAGTAAATAATGATATCAGAATAATTGATAGTAGCAGCGGTAAAAGGTGTTTATTGCAAGCCAGGTGTTTATATTCAAGCTTATTATGGTCTTTGGAGAAGTATTGTGCAAATAGCTCAAAGGGAGGCTGCTTATATGGTACAGAATATTTGAAATAATATTAATACCATTGATGAATGATATGAATAATATTGAATAATAATATTGAATAATAATAATGAAATAATATGGAAATAATATGGGAAATAATTATGATTACTCAGCTATTCAAGCAACAGTTTTGAATATTTTTGTGTCACTTGTTGGATTATTTGTTGAACACATGAAGGCATTAAGCTTCTATGCTTCTATGCTAAAGTGCTTTCTCCTGAATTAGACCCTTGGTTCATCAAGGTCAGTATTGTCGCCTCTGACTGGCAGTGTTTCTCCAGAGTCTCAGGCAGAAGCTGTTCACTTAACCTACTACCTGACTTTGTTAACCTGGAGATGCTGGGGACTGAACCTGGGACCTTCTTTGTGAAGTTCATTTTGGACATGACAGATGGTACGATTGTAGAGAGGTAGTGTTGCATAGTAATTAGGGTATCAGGGTAGGATCTGGGAGACCTAGTTTCGAATCCCCACTCTTCTATACAGCTTGCTGCATGACTGTGGGCCAGTCACTCAGCCTAATCTATCTTTCAGGATTGTTGTGAAGATAAAATGGAAAAGAGAAAGTCCGTGTATTCTCCCCTGTGCTCCTTGGAGGAGGGCTGGGATAAAAGTGTGCTAAATAAATGTTGGCCTGACGTGTTGCAAAAACTAGGTCTGGGGATGCCCTGATTCAAAATGCCATGAATGTAACTGGATGACCTGGGTTCAGTGACACTCACTCCACCTGTCTTACCTCATGAGGTTATTAAGGATAAACTGAGGACATGAGACTCTTGGAGGAAGCCTTGGCTTGTAAAACGGTGAAGGACAGCCTCTCACAGAACCAGTGGATACAGCTGACATCAGGTGCCCCCAGCAAGGTGCCCATGTTGCCCACCAAGTGTTTTTAGAAAGTGGGCAGGGACAGTTGAGGACAGCAGGGTTTCTGATTGGTCATTGGCTGTGCAGATTATTTTTTAAAAAAAATTACTTTGAGAGCAATTGCTCGCATAAACATGAGGATCTTTACTGCGTGACTGAAGGTAAGCTGTGTATAAGAAATATAACCTTTTTAAACAATGTGGTCATTTCAAAAGGCATCTTATGAAACAGACTTTCTGCCTGAAATGTTGAACAGTTACTATTAGAGTTATGCATAATATTACTGTAGGGTTCCCAGGTTCCCACCCCCTGGCCACCAGCAGGGGATAGATTTGGGGATGGAGCCTGGGGAAGACAGGGACCTCAGTGGGGTACAGTTCCAGAGTCCACACTCCAAAGCATCCATTTTCTTCAGGGAAAATGATCTCTAGTCTGGAGATGATCTGTAATTCTGGGGAATTTCCAGATGCCACATGGAGGCTGGCATCCCTACATCACTCCCTGATATTCTGTGGTTGGCTCTGCCTCCTGTGGCAGCCATTTTGTGGTTGCTTCCTCTACCCTGTGTCAAAATTTCAGATACCCACAGGGTCTACAGTGGGTAGAGCCTTAAGAACTGTATAATGGGGGGGCATAATAATACAATTGTTAAAAGTATGTCCCCCTCGCTGAAAATGTCAACAGGCATGATAACGTTCATCTCAATTGGGGCTTTTTTCATTTAAAAATTTCCTTCAGTTGCCATTAGTTGAACCAGCTGCAAAGTTTGTTGGGAACAATGGCTGAAATCTGGCAAAGATTTAAACAGCTGCTTAGCTTTATGTGTTCTGCAAATAGCCTGTTAGAAATGGTATAAATCAAGCAAGCACCTGTATATATTTCTGCCAGTCTCAAAGCAACAGGAATGCTAGTTAGAGAAGGAGTAGACTTTTACTAGGTACAGTAAAATGTCTGTTGCTTTTAACCATTCCATCAGCTGCACATGTTCTGTTCTGAAAATGCCGTTAAACATTATCCTTGCTTGCCTCTCTCAGCATGGTTCTCTCTTACCACAACTGGGTCTGTTCCAGTCAGAATGTTCCATATAAAGAATTATTCCTGTACAGACACAGCCCTAATAACAAAAGCTGAGCTAAACAATTTTGGCTGCAGTGTTTGGAATATGAGGAGGAAAGGATAGGACGTTATACGTGAGGGGGATGGGGCCCTTCCCACCAGTTGTCACAAGCTACACCACCAGCAGTGTTCCTGAAGGGAGCTGTACAAATTAGTCATATAATTCTGGGATCATAGTGAGCCAGGTCTGTGAGGGCACTCGAACACACACATACAGACACAAAATCAGGGAAGTGCCCTAGAAGCCCTGTTCATTAAAAACGATTAACTATGCCATTGTTTACTCTTGCTTAACTGGACTGAAATGAGAGAATTAAATCTATGTTCTGAGGAGGGTTCTTCTTTTATTCCTCTTGCCAACAGTAACAAAACTCCTAAAACTCATAGCAGTTCTCTTCCCCCTTCGTTCTTTCGCCAGGCAAAAAGGGAAATCCTCTTCCTCACTCTGGGGTCACCCGACAGGAACTCCTCTAGGGGCACCAGTGGGATATACAGTGCAAGTGTGAAGTAAGTGAAGTAGCCACTTCCTTTTCTACCTTGGACCCAACCAGCAGCCATGACAACATTCCCCCCACACTGCTGGCCAGGGTCAAGCCAAACCCCAGCAAGTATGTACTGGTTTTTTAGCAGTTGCTGCCAGTTCTTCAGAACATTAGCCTATCAGGAAGTTTCCTAGTAAATTAATGGCCAGCTCACCACTAGATCTTTGGTCTGCCTAGCTTAGCGTAGTCTACTATGATTGGAACTACATGTTCTAAGGCCTCAGGCCCTCAGGCAGAGATTTCTCCCTGCTACCTGAAGTCCTTTTAATGGCGGTGGGGGGGAGACTTCAGTTTGGACACAGAATTTCTTTATTTTATTTATTTACCCTGCACTCCCCACCAAGATAAGCTCAGGATGGCTTACATTAAAATTATTAAAACAAATTAAAACCCTAAAAGCAATTTTTAAGATGCTGTGCATAACATTACAAAAAAGACGGCGGAACATAGTTTTTAAACATTAATCATACAGGTGTCTGGTCAGAATGGTTACAGACCACTATCGGGCCCCAATACTGGGTATCATCATGGTACAATAGGCAATGATGGTTTCCGGGGCAAGGCTCAGATGTTATAATAGTTATTAAATATGGCAGCTCAATCAAATGCCTAGTGAAAGAGCTCCGTCTTGCCCTGCAGAACTCTAATAAGTTCCACAGGGCCCTAACATCCTCGGGGAGCTCATTCCACCAGTGCAGAGCTGCCACAGGAAAAGCCCTGGCCCTAGTCCGAGCTAGTCTGGCATCTTTAGGGCCAGGGAGATCCAGGAGATTTTGTGTTCCTGAACGCAGTGCTCTCTGAGGAACATGTGGGGAAAGGCGGTCCCTCAGGTATGCTGGCCCCTGACCATATAAGGCTTTATAGGTACGAACCAGCACCTTGAAGCGAATTCAGTATGCTATAGGCAGCCAGTGCAGTGCTTTCAGTGCAGACTGGATGTGTTCTTGCATGGAAAGTCCCAGCAGCATCTTGGCTGCTGCATTCTGCACCAGCTGCAGCTTCTGAATTTGGGACAAGGGCAGCTAAATTTAAATGTAAATTTAAAGGAGGCTACCATTGTGATGGACTGTCAAGGGGATGGATTGTCAAAGGTTAATGCCTAACAGAGTATGAGAACTTTTGAGTGACAGGCTGTTCAAACAGAATTCTATGGAGAGAGTCAGTTAAGAAATGCCTGTTGGGAACTGACAGCTGAAGAAGAGACAGTTAAGCACTGACTGTGAACTGGAAAGAAGGCAAAAGGAGTAAGAGGATCAGAGAGGTTCCCCATTCAAACCAAAAAAGGGAAATTTCTTCTATTTAAGAGAAGTAATCCCTGCCCAGTGAAAAGGAAGATAGTTCTTAAATAAGGCACGATCCCTGGTCTGTGTATATAGAAGGATTTTGAGAACTTGGTTGCCTGTTCCTGCCTTCTAGACTTTAAGAGTCAGTGAAACTCAGAAACCTATACTTGAGTGTTTAAGTAGAAACTGAAAAGAAAGCCTCTCTTTCCAAAGTTTTAAAAGACCTTTTTGAATAGCAGAAACACTTACTTGTTGGCAATATATTATCTAGAACTAATGTGATTACAAAGTTACCTCAGCTTTATTATGGGTTCACCTCATACATCCTACCCCTAATTCCACCTGACCTTTTCTCCTCGAAGTTAAATAAAATATTTTATTTTGAACTTTCAAAAGCCTCTTGTGGACCATTTCAGAAGCTGAATATAAGAAGGTGATTTTGTCTCTTCCCTGAGTTCCCTGGGCTGGGCCAGCATCGAATATATATATATATATTAAAGTGACTGGATGGGACAGCCATAGACAAACAAATAAGAAGAAAATAGATATATGGACTGCTCAGCAAGAAAGAAGAAAAAGAAAATCCTGTGTGTGAAGGAGGGAAGAGAGTGAGATCCTCATAACCATTAATGGAGTTCAGTGTCATTGAAATACATTGTTAAGAGCTTGAAATTTTTGTTGGATCCTAAGTCAGTGGCCATGACAACAGAATGATTCCCCCCTACACCCACACACTTTTAGTAGTTGCGAAGGTGCCTATTTGCAGGTGCCTGATGTGGACACTGATCCACACTTCGCTAATATCAAGGCAGGACTGCTGTAGCAGTTGCTTCACAGTCTTGCCCATGAAGACTATCCAGGAACTTCAGATAGTACAAACTATGATGGCCCATTCATTATTGGGGTCGGTTACTGATATCTTTAAGGTTCTCACAGCATGTTCTTGTATGGCAAGTCTGCTGTTCTTAGTAGGGTTTGTTGTCTGTCCTTCCCCCCCACCCCGTCTGTAGGGCTCATTCTGCAACTGCCCAAGAGCAGATCTTCTTGGTTCCCATATTTGTAGAAGAGCCTCCTAGAAGAGGTCAGGAAGGGCTTCTACTGTCCTGGGTTTCTGGCAAGGTTGCAAAACTGAGCTATTTCCAGGAGGTTTTGTGTCTTGGCAAAATAAATGTTTTCTGGCTGTTTAATAGTGTGTTCCTCTTATATAGTTGTTCTTCTGCTTTAATGTGATCTTAGTGTGTCTGATATATATTGTATGTTATTACAGTTTGTTACCCACCTTGGGGCCTGGTGTGTTGTGAAAAGGTGGATATAAAGATTTATAAAGATTTCAGATACATAAATAAATTCCCAAGGAGACAGGAGTGGAGAAAACACAGATGTTACCTGCTCAAAATCTCTATCTGGGCTACTTCCGGAAAATGGATGGACAGCCCATCTTGAGGACAAAGGTGCCACCGGATCTAAACCTGGAGGAGGTAGGGACAGCTGCTACGATCTCAAACACAGAAGCCAAGAGAGCTGTGAGCCTATACAACCCCCTTAGTTCCCCTTCCATTCTTTTCTTTTTCCCCCCTCACATCTGTCAAGTAATGTTAGAACTATTTTTGCATAAATACATTTCTGCCTTTAGCTACACTTTTCATTCCTTGTCCAGATTAAATGAATTTCCAGCAAGAGTACACACCTGACGGTTACAGGAATGAACACCTCCCTAGATCTGAGCTAAGAGACTTTGGATCTGAGAACAAAAATCCACCCTTCAGAGAGAAAAGACCGGTTTTAGTTCCTAACCTGCTGCTGGGAAGGTTCACCTGCAGTACACTTTTGGATTAATTTTTTAAAAAGTGTATTCATTAAGATTAATTAAATAACTTTAATTAAAACTTTACAATGTATAGAAATAGGGCTACTGGCTAATTAAATAGATAAATCCTCTACCTTTTAGCTGATTAATGGATTAAGTCTAAATAAATCTGTAAATTACTCCCACACAGGTAATCCTGAGAGATTGAGGAAAGTGTTTGTAGAACCTTGCAATTTAATACACAGAAGGAAAGAACATCTTTAAATATTTTAAATTTTTTATCTACAAGCAAAATAGTGTGTCCTTAAATTGCAGCTACAACAATTAAAATGGAACTTCACTATTAAAGCAACTTTGTTGATTAATCTTCCAATTTAAACTAGAAGCCCCAGTCAAAGCTGCACTAACTCCATAGAATACCAGCTCCAAAATATACATGCAGCTGTGATAGTGAACCAGGAGTCCCAAAGTGTCATAGCCACAGTGGCTTCCTACATCAAGTCTGGTTATTGCATCACTAGGGAAACAGTATGCACCCATTCATGCAGGTTGCACAACTGGTAATTGGAGTCCACCAGCTATGCTATGTAGCTTATGTATAGTGTCATAGCTACGAGTGTGCTGTTAATGCTGAAAGTCATCCAACTTACCCAGCATCAGATTGGTTAGGCTATATCTAATACAGTCAAAGTCTTCCTGGAACGACTCCTGAATCTCCTAACATTGTGAATTAATTGTTAGAAATTTGATGGAGTGCTGGGGGTTTTTTACATTTCTCCCAGAGAATCTTAGCCCTGGATTCCTAGAAAGGACTGGCATCACTTCCAGGTTTAGCCTGGAAGTGACATCACATCATCTGGCCAAGGTCTTGAAAAAAAAATTATCCTGCTGCTGCTTTGGGTGTCAGCGGACAGAGAGGTTAGGAGATCTGGCAAACCTAGCTTGAAGACTGCTATACAAGATGCTTTAGCTGCTCTTCCTATTAAAAGTTGTTTTAAGCCATTCCTCATTCTGGTCACTTTTATGAGTGGACTCAGAAATATTACACGGTGTCTGAAATGGAGAATGGGGAGTGTGGCAACTAGACCTTGTGAGCTGGTTCAGGCACTTCCTGGCAAAACATTCAGGGCCCCAGTCCAGGTCAGCCCACCGACTTCCAGGCAGGCCTGCAGAAGCAACACAGCCTCTGGCCTCAAAGGTAAGATTTGTGGTTTTCTTTCAGGTATAAATGCATTGAGAAAGTCTCTAGTAGTACATTGATAAAAACCAGAATTTTTATTGATCTCTCTCATGGAGCTCAGTTAAGATTAAGGAAGACTGAGTCTGCAGTTAAATATACAGGCACGTTTTACGTCACGTGTTTGGTTTGTAAGTTGGGTTGTCAACAACCTGGAGTAAGGTTGCCAAGTCTGAGTTGGGAAATTCGTAGAGCTTTGGGGATGGAGCCTGGGGAGGGACCTCAGTGTGGTCTAATGCCACAGAGTCCAACATCCAAAGTGGCCATTTTCTCCAGGGGACCTGATCTCCATCATCTGGAAATCAGTTACAATTCTGGGAGATCTTCAGGCCTCACCTGGATGCTGGCAACCAGTCCTGGAGAAAAAAAGTCCTGTCTTTTTAACAAAGGCTTAATGGAGTGTTATTTATCAGGTGATTTGCTTTGCTTCTGTGCCATAAAAAGCTTCAACCATCCATTTTTTCCTCCAAGTTGTTGGTAACCCCATGTCTTTGTGTGCACAGGAACATAGAGGGAGCCTTTCCAGCAGGCCGGTGAATCCCAGCCAGATGACTACTTGTGGACTGCCCTGTTTTTTATCCCAGGGAGGTAGAGAATGCTGGAGGCTTTTCAATCTCTTGGGTGGGCAGAGGACTCCTTGCCTTCCGGGCTTTGTTTGGTCTGAAGTGTCACATGGATCATGCAGGTTGACTTGGAACGACATCTGGCAGTGCAACTGCTCATAGGATCAGGCCCTCCTTTTTTAAAAAAGGAGGCTTGAAATGTCTAATTTTAGTACTAATTTTGAAGGAGTCTCTCTTGATGTACTTTTAGGCAAGATCTTTTGATGTGACCAGTTTAAACAGCTTGAACTAGTAATTTACATGCCAAGGTATAAACCAGTTGCACCTCGAGAGAGACAGATTATAGAGAGAGGAGGCTAATTATACCTTTCCCAGTTTAACCTTCCATGTCTGTCGTTTACTGACAGAGCTGCGGGAAAGACAGGCCGTGAGGTTCAAAGGTAGTTTGGGATTGGCGTGTTCCCTGCACCCTCAGCCTTCTTGGCTGGTACTTTTGGATGTGCTGAACATAAAGTGAAAAGAAGAATGGAAAAAAACAACCCTCCAGTTAAATAAAGATGCCACAGGTGTGTTGAGTCACGCCCTTCCATCCCCTTGAAGTGGTGATCATGTTTTATAGCTTCTCATGCTCTGATTCAGTCCATAATGTCTGCCTAAGGAGCCATGGGTTATTGTTTCACGCCCCCCCCCAAAAAAAAACCCTAGAAATAAATGATTTTAGATCTGTTAATGCTAATACTGCCCTGACCTGGATAGCCCAGGCTAGCCCAATCTCAGAAGGTAAGCAAGGTCAGTGGTTAAGAGTGGTGGAGTCTAATCTGGAGAACTGGGTTTGATTCCACAATCCTCCACATGCAGCAAGCTGGGTGCCCTGGGTCAGTCACAGTCCCCTCAGAGCTGTGCTCTCAAGGACAGTTCTGGAAAGAGCTCTCTCAGCCCCACCTACCTCACAGAGGGTGTCTGTTGTGGGGAGAGGAAGAGGGAAGGAGACTGTAAGCTGCTCTGAGATTCCGAGTGAAAGGCTGGGTATGAATCCAACTCTTCTTTCTTCTTCTTTCTTCTACTTGGATGGGAGACCACCACGGAAGTTCAGTGTTGTTACACAGAGACCGCCAACTGTAAATCGCCTCCATTCATCTCTTGCCTTGAAGACCTTATGGGGTTGCCATAAATTAGCTGCAACTTGACTGCACTTTCCTCCACCAGTGTTAATAGTAACATCTGTCACTATGGCTTGGTCGACACTTGACATATGCATAAACATATGTTTGTTTACTTCCTGGCCTGCCTTTCCTGCTGAGACTCAGGGCAGATAGCAGAATGAAAGCCATGTACTGATACAGCATAAGACATCCAGTGAACAGTGCAATGGGACTAGGATTGTTGCTTTCTCTACTCTTGAGCCAGTTTGGTGTAGTGATTAGGAACACAGAGTCTAACCTGGGAGAACTGGGTTTGACTCCCCGCTTCTCCACATGCAGCTGCTGGTGTTGCCTTGGGTCAGTCGTAAGTTCTTTCAAAGCTGTTCTCTCAAGGGCAGTTCTTGAAAGAGCTCTGTTGACTCCACCTACCTCACAGGGTGTCTGTTGTGGGGAGGGGAAGGGAAAGGAGATTGTAAGCCACTTTGAGACTCCTTCAGGTAGTGAAAGGCGGGGTATAAATCCAATCTCCTCCTCCTCTTCTTCTTGAGAGTCACTGAGGCGTTGTGGTTAGAGTGTCAGACTGGGATCCAGGAGACCAGGTTCAGATTCCCACTCTGTCATGGAAGCGTGCTGGGTGACCACTGGCCAGTCACATACTCTCAGACTCATCTGCCTCTCACAGGAATTTGTGAAATAAAACTGTTGAGAATATGAAACAGATGATAAGAGAACAATGTTGTTAGCCATTTTGGGTCACCACTGAGGGGAAAAGTAGGGTATACCTATCAAAATAAATGTAAACTGAGGGCTGGCTGATGAAAGTGTCACAATAAATGGTGTATATTTATTATGCCAGGAAAATGCCCACAATCTTCTTGTAACAACCTCTTTTCAGCTAGAAAAAATAAATTTTGCCAGTGGAGAGAAGAATATGCTAGTGAAGTGTCTTCAAAGCCATGCCCGGAGGAGAGAGGTCAGGTCGTCTCTCACCTCAGCTTCAGCCATCGACACAACCCCAGTCCCTCTGAGCGGAATTCAAAGGCCAAAGGTCGTCTTCAGAACAGAAAGCATCATTATAACTCTCCTTAGAGCAGACGTTACATAATCCAGCCTTTATTAAGTTTCTCAGTATGCAGTTGTTTCGTTGGCCCTTGTCAGTAAATTAATTAAATCTGTCAAGAAGGCTTAGAAGCTGTTGGGCTGGGTATATATTTTTTCACCAGTTGTTATGACTTGTGGATCAACAAGTCTTCAGACATATCAGAGATCTGGGGCTAAGATTTTATGTATATTGCATTAGACCTCAGCTGAAACGTTTAAAATTATTTTCTTTGGGGAACTGAGGAAAGAAGTGGATCTGAGGGCGGGAAACATAGACTTCGCGAAGGTTTACAGATGGATTTATCTCTAGAAACATAATCTGTGAATAGATAACGTTTTCTATTCAGCTGGGCTTTTTCTGAGTAACACTGATGTTTTTATAATTGTTACTTTTTCAGGTTTACATTGATTGTGTTTGTGGGATTTTATGATTTATTGCATTGAGCTTTTAATTATAGAAGCCTATTGTTGTTATCTAAAAGCCTGTTGTCAGCATCCCCTCATACTCTAGCGGGACCAAAAACAGAAATAGCAGGATAAAATTAGACAGACAGGAGCAGGATTAATCTTTTAAAGGGTGGGATTATTGAGGTCATCATGTGCCTCACATTTAGCCCCCACCCTGGTGGTGTCCCCGTATGCATCCTTTCCATTCATATAAGCCATACAAGCCCCAGTATGGTGCAACAGTTACAGTGTTGGATTAGTATCTGGGAGACCCAGGTTCGAATCCCCACTCTGCCATGGAAGCTTGCTGGGGGACCTTGGGCCAGTCACACACTCAGCTTAAAATATCTTGCCGAGTTGTTGCAACGATAAAATGGAGGAGGGAAGGATACTGTAAGCCCCTTTGGGGTCCCCACTGGGGAGAAAAGTGGGTTATAATAAGTAAGGTAAACGCATGTGGTTGGCTACTACTCATTCCTAAGGGGGAAAGTAAAGCCCTGTATCTTGGGCTTTTGTTGCAGTGAGGACAAGACCTGTTTTTACGCCTGAGTGGCTTGAGAGGATACTGCAAATGCAATACATGTGAACTCACAGCCCTCCATAGAGATTGATTGCCACCTGGGGAGTAGCCTCTTTGCCGGCAGACAGCCGGGAAATTGAGGCTTTCTCCCCGCCCCAATCGGCCCCGCTGCGGCGTGCCCGTAATGGGACTTAGCGGCGCCACCGATTTCCAGGAGTGAAGACAGCGCTATGGCTTAAAATAAAAAGAAGAAGTAGCATCGAATCGTGAGTTGAAGATCTATTTTGAAGCGTAAATCGGAGCCCCCCTGCATGCGTATAAGCGTTGGGAGGAGGGAGGAGTTCCCACCCCCTTTGAGAAGCAAGATCTACAAAGGGAGCGCGAAGGGGGGCTGAGAGAAAAAAAAGTGTTGGTGAAAGTACCGTTGGGGTTGCATGGAAGATTGTGATCATCTTAGCTTCCTGGGGGATGCGGCACGAACTTTTTAAAAGTAAACAAAAAAACAAAATGTCGATACTGGAAAAAGTCCTGCAGACACCGGAAGAGAAGAGAGGAGGGACTTCCGGTCCAGACAGCCCCCCCAAGAGCTTGCTGTCAATCAACAGGAAAAGGAGATGCTGTGCCCCCTGCTGGAACAATTGCAGAAAATCAACGAAACTCTGTCTAAAATGGATAGTGTTCTCATCAGTCGACAGAAACAGATATCGGAAACAACTAGAAAGATGATGGAGATCGAACAGAAATCGAATCTGATTCTAGGTTTCCAGGGCGTTAAAGAAGAAGAGAAAGAAGATCTCGGATTTACCTTGACAAATGTCTTGGCACCCCTAACTGGCAGTGAAGTGATAACATTAAAAGAAGAGGTGGATGAGGCTCCCAAAGCCTATTCCGCTTTTATAAAAGAGAATACTCTGCCAGTAGAAGGGGATGTTGAGCATAGCAAGCGACAAACTGGAGATCTAACTTCATCCGAAGAGTTTATGGAGCCCAGGAAGCTTGAAGGCCAGAAGTTTAAGGAAAAAGAGAAAAGAAAGAAGAAGGATTTCATCTTTAAAATACAGAAACTTCTGAAGAGACACGCCAGCAGGGAGGAAGATGCAGTATTCCAAACTGGGACAAGCGAAGAAGACAGCAGCCCAGGGGAAAGTGGTGATGGAATGGAAGACTTCAAAGTTAAAATGGACTCAATCCATAACTGGAAGAGATTTAAAAAGAAGATACTTTGAGGACTGTTCGTGTAACATCTGGAAGGAGCTGTTTAATTACTAACCCCAATGGACTTTACTAACTGCATTAACAGAGTGATTTTGGACTTTGCAATAGTTAAAAAGAAGATCTTCTAACCATGATGGATGCCAAAATTGGTTATTAACCTAAACTAACCCTCACTAACAGGAAAAATTTCACTCCATCTTTTTCTTTCTCCATCTGTCTACCCTTCCCGTTTCTTATAAAAAGAATAAAATTCTCTCTTTTTTAAGAGAGTTTTACAAAAAAAAAAGAGATTGATTGCCACCTTACCATGTGAATGCCTTTGCATTATATTGTGATGTGCCACTTGTGATATGATCGCCTTCCCACTACATGCACTGTAGGATGGAAGCTAATAAGATGGAAGCTAATCACACGAGCAAATAGGATGGAAGCTAATCACATGATGGAAGCTAATCACACGAGCCACACGAGCAAAAAAAAAGGACTTGGAGAGAATATCTGTGCAGAGGTGATATTGCAAGTGGTGACGTACCAGTGTCACTTTAATGTGATGCACAATTATGTGAAGATGGATTGTAATGAGGGTGGGAGTGAGAACAATTCCCCTCAAGGTCCTCTGAGTGGTATTTTAGCGACTAAGTCCAGGAATTGTGTGTATCCCGCAGTTCAGAAAACAGACTGGACAGGTGCAGATAGAGAATTTAGCCACCTGCAAATCATAACTTTTGTCTTGGGGAAAGCATTTTTCCTAGTCATAAGGTGTTGGATATAGATTTGAAAACATGGGAGCGGCCAGTAGTGAAATCTCTCAAGCTAGATGGGGGTTTGAGAAAGATTTCCAGTGCATTGAAGGCAGGGACTCAGACTATCACCAAGTTCTCTGTCCTCCTCCCCACCCTGGCCAGTAGGATCACACTTACTTATGCAAAATAAAAAAGTGTTCATGGACATTGGCAGAATTTGCAGCAGTTATGCAAAGATCCCGGAATTAAACTTTTCTTGTCACTCTTGCAATTAGTCTGGAAACAGGCTGCTTTTCCTAAAAAGATTCTAATAATCCTTTATTTTAACTCTCAGGGCAACAGAGCAACTCTGAGGGCAACATAGGATGGATCTGCCTTATTTACCTTTTATATAGGTAACATTTTGATTTACTGGGTTTTGCGCTGATTCCTTTACTGAGAGTTTTAAATTATATTTCAAAGCTGCTGCTTTGGCTATTAGAGATGCCTGTCATTGCTTTTACTGTTCTGAATATGTTTACATATTCCGATGTTCTTTTATGTCGTACACCATCTTGGGGAGCAGTATGCTGAGAGGTGACCTCCCCCCAAAAAAACGTTCCAATGAATGTGGCTCTGATTTATTTATTTACGTCATTTATACCTCACCTTCCTCCCCAACAGGGACCCAAAGCAGCTTACATTAAGAACACAACAACACAGGAGAAGCCATGTTGTATCAGGCCAATGGCCCATCCAGCCCAACATTCGATGTCACACAGTGGCCAGAACCCACGTGCCACCAGGAGGTCCACCAGTGGAGCTAGAACTCCAAAAGTCCTCCCACTGTGGCCCCTCAAGCACCAAGAATACAGAACATCACTGCCCCAGACATAATGTTCCATCTATACCTTCCGGCTAATAGCCACTGATGGACCTCAGCTCCGTATGTTTATCCAATCCCCTCTTAAAGCTGTCTGTGCTTATAGCTGCTATTTTTTCCTGTGGCAGTGAATTCCACCCATTACATTGTTCTCCTCCCCTCATAACAACCCTGTGAGGTAGGTTAGACTGACATCCCGGTAATCAAGGCATTAGTCTTGCCAAAGTGTTGTCGAATCAGTCATATGGATATTCCACTTCTAAAAGAGTGTGATCCTAGTCTAAACCTATCAATTTAAATGGGTTTAGGCATAACCTGGTATAGAATTGTGCAGTGAGAAAAGCAGGCATTTGTTAAGTATTTGTTGGTATATGTAGAGGTGCTTAAATGTGGGGTTTGGAAAAGATCACAGTCTCTGAAAAAATTTCACCTGTACAAGGCCCACTGAAGTACATGGGAGTGGCACTCTGAGCATCGTATTCTGTAACTTTCACTCTTCTTTGGTTTTGCAGCTCTAAGAGCACTTTGATACGTCGCTGCTTTCCTATCCTGGTCATCACTCTCAGCTGCTGATGGCTCAGGGCTGGTGCAACGAGCCTAACAAGTTACACCTGTAGTTAAACCCAGAAAAATCCTCACTTCCTCTTGAGAAGGCGGTAGTGCTTAACCACAGCATGACGCACAACGGTTGAATTCCATGTTTAAAGGATGGAAGCTAATCCTGGGGACCTCTTGGGAAAGTCCTTCCTGTTAAAGGTGTTAGGATAGTTTTATGCTACATTTTGATTGCTATGAATCATTCATATGGCAAACTGTACAATATTTATCCGGATGGGCATTTTTTTCACGCAAAATTGTGTATTGTTGTCGTCATCATCATTGATGTTGTTACACTTTTTAAGCCCTAAAACTTGTGCCAACAATTTCAAAAGAAGGAAACATGCTGTCAGAACATAAGAGAAGCCCATGTTGGATCAGGCCAATGGCCCATCCAGTCCAACAGTCTGTCACACAGGGGCCAAAAATACCAGGTGCCATCAGTGGGGTGAGGACACTAGAAGCTCTCCCACTGTTGCCAACCCCCCGCCCAGCACCAAGAATACAATGCATCACTTGCCCCAGACTGAGAGTTCAGGTCTTGGATGCAGTAATTCTCACCACACTCTTGTATCAGCAAGATTTTTTTACTGAGAAGTGAAACAGGATCAAAGCGTAGACATGTTCTGTGTCAGAACTGACACCCAGGTGTCAGGACAGAACCTATACACTATGCAGGACACCCCCCCTAAAGCACACTACCCAATCACCATCCACATTCAGCCTGCCAAAGATCGAAACTTCCCCAATAAACCGCCCCCACACCTGCTCCTAGCCGTTGCACTATCTAGAAATTTCCTGCACCCAAGGTCAAAGTGGGTGCTGAGATCATATGTTTCCCAGGCACTGCATAAGCCACTCACATCAAACCCCCGCCCCTTTTAGCCGGAAGGAAAAACAGCCTAGAGAAGGGAGGAGAGAAGGAAAGAGAAGCAATTAACCCTTGAGGCCATAGAGTCCATGACAAGCAATGCATGAGTTTGATACATGCATGTGCAGGAGACATCTGAGATATCTGGATAATAAGAAACCAAAGTGAAAGGTAGACGGGCGGCTCAGCAGCAGAGCATCTGCTTTGCATGTAGAAGGTCCCAGGTTCAAAGGGTCAAGTAGCAGGTGATGTGAAAGACCTCTGCCAGAGGTCCTGGAGAGCTGCTGCCAGTCAGAGTAGACAACGCTAACTTTAGCTAATTAGGGGTCTGACTCACTCAGCACAGGGCAGCTTCATTGGTTTGTGATATGCGCTGGCCTAAATTCTACACTTTACAAGAGCAGTACTTATGGCTGTGATCATTCCAGGGATGCAAAGGAACTCTGACTAGAGTATTCCCACCCCTCTTTTCTGATCAGTAGCTCCCTGTGACCCATAGCAAGCCACTCTTTACACTGTTGAAAACTGTCATGTGGCTGGGGGTAGAGGCTGCTGTTCAAAGAAGAGAAAAAATGTTAAAGAATACCACTGGGCATGGTCAGCGGTTGGATATGTCTCAGGCAGGACTTTAGTTCTCAGCCTTGGTGTTTGCATTGCATCCAGGAGAGGGGCTGTGGCTTAGTGCTAGAACATCTGCTTGGTACGCAGAAGGTCCCAGGTTCAACCCCCAGCATCTCCAGTTAACAAAAGGATTAGGTAGTAAGTCACATGAAAGATCTGTACCTGAGACCCTGAAGAGCTGCCACCAGTTGGGGGAGACAGTACTGACCTTGACTGACCAATGGTTAGCCTCAGTATAAGGCAGCTTAGTGTGTTACAGTAAGTAGAGAAAAGTTTATCCTTAATGTGTGAAAAGGAAATTAATCTCCTCCACAGGGAGATGCACAGCTTCAGATGCAGACGGAGCTCATGCCCTATCTGCAAAGGATTGCTAGTTAATATTTATACAGCACTATCAATGTGTGTGCTACAACATCTGATTGTTTTGATGCACAACCTATACTCTGGACAAGAGGCTACTGTTAGGATAGATATGGAGAAACAGAATGGTTTCCAATTGGCCAAGGTGTCAGACAAGGATGTATTTTATCTCCCTATCTCTTCAATCTGTATGCAGAACATATCAAACAGAAAACTGGATTAGATTTAGATAAAGGTAGAGTGAAAATTGGAAGAAGGAACGTCAGTCATTTGAGATATGCAGATGGTGCCATATTATTGGTAGAAGGTAGTTAACACTCAAAATGACTACTGATGAAGGTTAAAGAAGAAAATGCCAAAGCATGGATTTCAGTTGAATATCAAGAACACAAAAAGTCATGACTACTGCGGAATTATACAACTTTAAGGCTGATGATGAAGAGACTGACATTTTTCAAGATTTTCCATTCCTTGGCTCCATTGTCAACCAAAAGGGAGCCTGCAACCAAGAAATCAGAAGGAGATTGAGACTGGGAAGGGCAGCCATGAAGGAGCTAGAAAAGATCCTTAAGCGTAAGGATGTGTTGCTGGCGACAAAGATCAAGTTAGTTCATACCATAGTATTCCAAATTACTATGTATGGGTGTGAAAGTTGTACAGTAAAGAAAACTGACGGGAAGAAAATTTATTCCTTTGAAATGTGGTGTTGGAGGAGAGTTTTACGGGTACTATGGACTGCCAAAAAGACAAGTGGGTTTTAGATCAAATCAGGCCTGAAGCCTCTATAGAAGCTACGATGACTAAACTGAGGCCATCGTACTTTGGTCACATTATGAGAAGACAAGAGTCCCTGGAAAAGACAATAATGCTAGGAAAAGTTGAAGACAGCAGGGAAAGGGGAAGACCCCACATGAGATGGATTGACTCTATTAAGGAGAAGAGAAGAGAAGAGAAGAGAAGAGAAGAGAAGAGAAGAGAAGAGAAGAGAAGAGAAGAGAAGAGAAGAGAAGAGAAAGGGATTGACCTTGACACAGAGAGTACTCCATCTTTCTGTGTAATACTTCTGAGGATGCCAGTCACAGCTACTGGTGAAACAACAGGTCCTATAGTGCCAAGACCATGGCCACACAACCCAGAAAATCTACAGCAACTAATAAAAAAGGGATTTATACCCCCTCCCTTCACTATCTGAAGAAGTCTCAGAGTGGTTTACAATCTGCTTTCCCTTGCCCCCCTTACAACAGACACCCTGTGAGCTGGTGGGTCTGAGAGAGCTCTCTTGGGATCTGCCCTTGAGAGAACAGCTCTGAGAGAACTTATGACTGTCCCAAGGTCACACCAACAGCTGCATGTGGAGGAGTGGGGAATCAAACCTGGTTCTTCCAGATTAGAGTCCGTTCTCCTAACTGCTACACCAAACTGGCTCTGGAAGATACAGAGTCCCTGGAAGCTAAGGAAGCCACAGCCCTCAGTTTGCAAGACCTGAGCAAGGCTGTTAACGACAGGACGTTTTGGAGAATTAGAATATACTGGGTAGTGAATCAGCTCATAACTTTATTCAGGAACAAGACAACTTAGCCGGCTCACAGGCCAGCTTATAACCCCAAGCCAAACCACACCCCAACACACACCAATGCCCGTGATAGGTCTATTGTCAGGTTCCCCAGAAAGTCAGTCAAACACCAGGCTTCATAAAGAAGATAGCGTTTATTGAAAGCAGTTCTAAAGGACACGGTAACACTTCATTGTCAGTGGTAACTAAATCTAAAAAGGCACCCACAGTTATACCAGCTCAAAATGCCCCCCCCCCTCTATCTACCAATAGATGTTGAGCCTGCACGCAGGAAAAGGTGCGAAAGCACTAAAGCAATAAATAACCAAAACGCCCCAGAGCTGTCCCAAACAGAGGAAACAGGATCTGTGAGACCAAGGACATTTGGTGAGATAACAGAGTGCCCAGACGGTGGAATCTTGAGTCTCCTAGGCAACCTGCACACCTCCCTACATTCCAGAGCATGACAAGTTGCAGACCATCCCTCCCTCCTACCCTTCCATCCATCTGATGTCAGGATTACCTGACATTTGTTTACAGTATCAGTCTTTCATAGGTCTAGTCTTGGATCCTAGCCTCCCGATTGGAGCGGGCTAGGATCCGCTCATCTGTTGTTTGTCTGCACGAAGATCAGTCTCTTCGCTTGACCACATGCGGCCATACACTCGCACGTGGTTGTTTCGGTACACAACAAGAATGCAAATTTGTAGATTTGCCATAAGTCAGAAGTGACTTGATGGCACAACACACACATCAATGTTTACAGTGCTTTAGATAGCATAAGCAAAAGCAAAAAGTGAACAATTCCCCTAAAGAGCTTGGCATGTAAAATTGGGCACTGGAGAGTGGGGGAAATGATGGGGGATGTGAAGGGAGCAAGGGATGGATGAGAGTGGGTGCAACCCCACTTGCCTAGGCTTTGTTGGAACTGAGGCTTTGGGGGAACCCTCTAAGTAAAGGCAAGTTTTGATGGAGTGGAGAGAGGCATCTTTATTGTGCCACAGGGTGCATTGAGACGCGCCAGCTTCTTTTTGGCACAAGACAAGAAATGGCAAGCCACAGAAAGATGATAATCTTGTAGATGCAGCGGGGGGGGGTTGGTTTCTGCTTTTTCTTGAAATGTGATGCGTCTCTGAGAATGAACGATGAAGGTCGCTGTGTTAGAAAACAAACTCTTGGTAGTGCGGCTTTGTCATTTTTAAACGCCTGACTGTTTTGACTGGCAAATCCTTCTCTTCCGATGCCAGTAATGGGGCGTCGGCTTCTGAGACGAGAGCCAGACGAGCAGCCAGTGAGAGCTCTTTGGGGCAACAAAAGTTGAACTGACAGCAGAAAAGCAAGACAGCGTGACTGAAGTCTCGTCAAAGGCTGCACAGAAAGCAGGAAACTGTCCCCCGGGGCACATTCGCTTCCAGTTTTAATGTTCAGCATCTCAACCGGTATTTATTGGAACACAAGGACCAAACAATCCAAAACTGCTAAAACCTTAATCTCATAGTATGGGGGAGGGCAGATTTTTAAAACCCCTTGCACTATTTCTTGTAAAAGGTAAATTCTGTCATATATTTGAACTTTTGGAAAGCTTGAGGTGACCACTGGAATTTTCAGTGGGGCATACCTATGTTCCAGACTTAAACTTGGTGTAATAACTATTTTCTCATCTCAAGGAACTCCAAGAATTGTAGTCCCTGGATTAGGAAAGAGGCTCAGGATCTTTATTGTCAGCACCGTGGCAAATGAATTAGACTTATTTATTTAGTACAGCTGGATCCTGCCTTCCCCCGCCCCAAGGAGCTCAGGGCAGCATACATTGTCCTCCTCTCCCCTACTCCTCTTCGTCTTCATTACCACCCTGTGAGGTAGGTCAGGGTGAGAGAGAGAGTGAGTGGCTCAAGGTCACCCAGAAAGCTTCCAGGGCAGACTGGCTGAGAGGGGAGCCGTGCTGGTCTGCAGTAGAACAGTTTGATTTGAGCCTGATTGAGTATTTCAACTTGGATCTTTCAGATTCTGTTCCAGACTCTAACCACCACACTGCACTGGCTCTCTGCTTATAATGCAGACAGGCTGCAAGTCTGATAGTAAATGAACAAATAAACTATTATTTTTATTTGATCCTTCCATCATGGTCCTCCCTTGTTTTATCTGACAATCTCTTTACCCAACGCTGTATAATCGTTTTCTTTGTTGAAACATGTTGAACACATGTATGAACACATATTTATTTATATACAGCTCCTTCTTCCCTCCCTCCCTCCCTCCCTTCCTTCCTTCCAACCAAAAGTGCTAGGTAATACTTAAAGATTTGTAGATAGGAAACTGATGCTGGTGGGACCCCATATGTTATGTAGTAACACATAAAATCTGAAGATGGAAATGAAGAGAAAAAGGCTCCAATGTTCTGGTTGTGTGTGTGTGAGTGTGTGTATGCGTGTGTGGGCATATGCACATGCATCTCTTGGGGTTCTGGGGCCCAGAAGTTTGGCAGATTTAGTGGCATAGCCCAGAATTTTCCCCAGGACCTTGAGGTAGAGCAAAGAGGGTATAGATGCGAAGCTCAGATATTTAAGGTGTATAGCTTGAAAACGAGAAGACCTGAGTGGGGAAGGAGCTTTGCCTTCAGCAAATAGTTAGCTGAAAAACTAGCCACCAATCACAATGTGGTGGAAAATCTCATCAGGTCGTAGCTGTCTCATGGTGATACTGTCTTTCAAGGCAAGTGACATTCAGAGGTGGCTTGTCATTGCTTGCCTCTGCGTAGCAACCCTGGGCTTCCTTGGTGGTCTCCCATCCAAGTACTGACCAGGGCTGACCCTGCTTAGCCTCCCAGATCCGACAAGATCCGGCTAGCCTAGGTCATCCAAGTCAGGGCATCAATCACAATGGTGGCCAGAATTATGTCTTTCAGGATCTGTCCAGGTCCTTACAGCATTCTTGGCAAACCAATATTTATCTGACCTCTCTTTGAGGGCAAGCTTGATGGGTAGAAAATGTGTAAGAAAATTACAAACATGATGGGAATCCATATTTTGGTTAGTCTCAAGAGGACTTAAGCCTGATGGTAAGAAGAAGAAGAGATTGGATTTATACCCCGCCCTTCACTTGGAGTCTCAGAGCGGCTCACAGTCTCCTTTCCCTTCCTCTTCTCACAACAGACACCCTCTGTGAGGCAGGTGGGGCTGAGAGAGCTCTGAGAGAACTGCTCTTGAGAGAACAACTCTGAGAGGACTGTGACTGATCCAAAGTCACCCAGATGGCTGCATGTGGAGAAGTGGGGAGGATGGGGTTTGGGGAATAATGCGATGTGGGGAGGAGGGGAGTTTTTACACAATAAGGCCAGGACTAATCACCTAAGCAAAATGCGATGCTGCTTTAAGTACTGGATCCAGTGGAAAGGGTACAGAATCTGACCAGAGTGGACCACTCCCAACTGCTAATGAACTGAGAATGCAAATTAAATAGTGTACACATCTCTCTAAGGAGAATTTTTTTGTAGTGAACTAGCCACTCCCAAGCTGGGCGTGAATCTCAAAATCAGCATAAGAAGTCAGTAGCTTCACGTTGGAGTCCTTTGGAACTTTTTTTGTTTGGGCCTGAATCATGGCGACACTGAAGCCCGTGACTAAACATCCAAGATGGCTGAAGCGCTTTCCATCATTGTGTCTGCTCCGTTCTTCTTTGCAGAGACAGTCTGTTGACATAACTTGCAGAAGGGGTAGTGCTGGCACGTGGGGACAGATCACCTTAGAACATGTTCTGGTGACACGTTCAGGAGTCCCTGCTCAGGGTTCTGATGCTCCTGTTTCTTTTAAGCACTTTCAGGCAGTTGTTGCAAGCAACGATGTGGCCGCAAAAGACAAGAGTGCCGAACACGGATAGAAGATGGTGCATGGAAACCCATGCGGATGGAGAAAAGAGCTGCCAGCGTATATCTCTGAGGTTTCAGCAGCAGCAGCCCCTCCATTTCTAAATGTTTCTCTATAGCCGCAAAGGATTGAGTGGTTTTCACTGTCGCTCCAGACGGGCTTCTTTACTGTGGTATTCTTCTGTCTTTTAATACTCTCGCTCCCCCGTCCCATTTGGTGCTCTAATGATTCTTCCTCATACAGCATTACTTTCAGAGCTGTGTCACAAAAGGCCCTCCCCCACCCCTCTCGCATGCGAAAGGAGCTTCATGCAGGCCTTAGTACAAAATGATCACAGATGCCCGTGGAAGTGAAACAAACTCATAGACGTCTTTGTCTGTCTGTCCTGTTCCTTACTTTCAGAAATGAAAGCAGGAAGGGAGACAAGGGAGATTGGCTTCCCCCATCCTGCTCCATTGATGACTGGGCGACAATTCATGAATTCGTGAAGTGCCGCCAGCTATTTCACGCTGTTCCTGTTGCCTCGGTATTTGCATGCATGAATGAGATTCTTATGCCAAGTATGCTTCAGTTTAAGCCCGTTTCCAAAGGGAGGCTCAGTCTGTCCATTCTAACTAGAGTCCCAAGCTGTGTGCCAGGGGAGACTAGAGAGCATTGTTGGCACTGGGGGAAAATAGACTAAAAAAGGATGCCGGCCTCTAGGGGGGATCTGGGGACCCCCTGGAATTACCGCTCATCTCCAGACTACGGAGATCAGTTCCCTGGGAGAAAATGGATGGCGTGGAGGGTGGACTCTGTGGCACTGCACCCCACTGAGGTCCCTGTCCTCCCCAGGCTCCATCTCCAAATCTCGAGGAGTTTTCTAACCCAGATCTGGCAACCCTACCCCACCATCCCCTGCTGGTGGGGGTGGCCTAGCAAGGCTGTGTTTGTGTGTGTGTCTGGGAGGTAGATTCTGCCTGCACGATTTCTGCTTCACATATTAAAACTTCTCAGACAGTCTTATAAAAATGCTTTGACCTCTTTCTATATTTTTGTTGCAGGTTTCCAGATGTTCAATAAGATTTGCATCCAAGAAGCCTTATAATAACTGCAGCCTTAAAATAATTTGCGATTATGAAGTTTCCATTGATGTTTCCACAGATGTAAGCTATGAAGAAGAAGAATGCGCTGTTGGGTTGCAACCAGCTCATGGCGACCCCTTCCACGGGGGTCCCAGGCCAGAGGTGAGCAGAGGTGGCTGGCCAAGGCCTCCCTCCATCCTGCCACCCCCATCTCCCTTAGCAGTCTCCCATCCAAGTACTGACCGTGTAATCTATAGATGCTGCTGAAAATGTAGAGGTAGACATTGTGTAGGTGGGAAGGATGACTTTAAACAACAGGGTGGCAGAAATTCAGCAAGACAGAGCAACTTTTCCTGGCATGCATCTCTTTGAAGTAGCCTCTGACCTACAAAAATTTATGCTAGAGTGAAAACTTGTTAATAGAGTTGGTGTGGATCTATGTGTCATCCATGTTTTAGTGGCTCAACAACATAGCACGTGCTTTGTATATAGCAGGTGATCCAGGCTGATCTAGTGGTTACAGTGCTGGATTAGGCCTGGGGAAACCTGGGTTCAACCCTGACTCCATCATAAAACTCGCTAGAACAATCACTGCCTCTCAGCCCTACCGCAAAAGATTGTTGTAAGGATAAGACGGAAGGAGGAGAACCATGTCTACTGCCTTTAGCTCCTTGGACTAAGGGCTGGGTAACAGTGTACCATCTGTCGAAAGAAGGTGCCATCCCTAGTATTTCCAGGTACAAAGGAATAGGTAAGTGGACCAAGAAAATGGTTTCAGAGGGTGGCTGTGTTGGTCTACAGTAGAAGAGCAAGATTCAAGTCCAGTCGCACCTTAGAGACCAACAAGATTTTCGGGGTATAAGCTTTTGAGAGCCAAAGCTTTGACAAAGGGAGCTTTAACTCTTTGAAAGCTTATAACCTGGACATCTCCTTGATCTCTTAGGTGTGACTGGGCTTGAATCTAGCTGGACTTTAGTCACCGTCCCTGAAGAACTGCTGAGCAGACAGTACTGAGCAGGATGGATCAATAGTCTGAATTGTATAAGGCAGCTTCATGTGTCTTTGTAAAAAGTCTTAGCTCGCTGGCTCAGTAGAGGTAAAAGCAACTGGCAAGAGGGACACCTCCGCCTTTATAGCAAGAGTTCCTGATTACTTTTCAGGGTGACCTATAGGTCAGGGGTCAGCAACCTTTTATAATTAAGAAGCCAAGCTGCAACCAAATTCAGAGCCAAAAAAAAAAAATCAGCAGTGAGACAGTATAATAAAGCCCATTTGCCCAAATGAAAATACAGAGTTTTAGTGATAATTGACATGTTGCTCACCAGCTCATAGCTTCCAGTTGTAGCCCGTCCTTTCATCAGGAAGTGGCACAAACAAGGGCTCGTGATAGGTAATGCGCAGGGGAGCCCCCTGCATGATTATTTCAGGGCACTGGCATAAATCTGGTTGTGGTTCGCACCCGGCTCACAACAGTTTGCACTTGTGGTTTGCAACTACCATTTCTATTTTTGAAAAGTACCTCTAAGAAGCCCTTTAGCCCCATCAATCTTTTCCTGACATTCCCTCTGCTTGTGTAAAATGCCATCAAGTCACAGCAGCCTTATGGCAACCTCAGGAGGGGCCTTCAAGGCCAATGAGAAGCAGGGGTGGTTTTGCCAGTGCCTTCCTCTGCAGAGTTTCCCTTTGTGGTCTCCCTTCCAAGTGCCAACTCTGCTTAGCGTCTGAGATCTGGTGAGATCAGGCTGTACCCTCCTGCCTTCCCTCCCAGCATTCTCTTTACACACTGCTTATGCTAGCATTCCACCTAACCCCTCCCACATGACTTAACAACCATGACATTTTCTTCCTGAATGAACCATATTTGGTTCCGGGCCGAGCCAGATTTGACTCTAGAGCTGTAGGCTGCAGACCCCCTGAGACTGATGTTACATGGAAGGATGGCAAAGTGGTGATTTCCAGAGAAGGGAAATAGGGTGTTTCTGCAAAGGACAAGCTCTGTGCAGCAAAGCATCTTATGGGATTTCCAGGCCTCCGGGTACAATTACACAGAACATCGCCAGAACTGAGTAATCTGTGTTGCATGCTTTCGTCTTGTAGAAATGAGAGGTAACATGTCGGAACTCATTGCTAATGGGGGGGGGAACCACTCTATGTCATTAAGTCCCGACTGACCTCTTCATTCAGTTAAAACACACCACAGTGTAAGGGGGAGGGGCAGGGAAGTGACAAGACTGACCCCAAAAAATTAAAAATATTAAGACTTCTGGGCTGAAGTCAGGTGACTGGCTCTAACTAGAACACGCTTCCACCAGCCAGCTTCTGTATCTTTGGGAAGATCATCTGGCAGGCAAATTTTTCTACTGGAATCGTTTCCCTTTCCAACTTCTTTGTAGTGGGAATGATCTAATGTTCAGGGAAAAATGTTTTGGAATGCAGGTGTGAGATTTTGTATCTGAATGCCTTCTCCATGCCTTCTCCCTACTAGAACAAAGCTAGCCTGCCCTGACATAGATAGCCCAGGCAAGCCTGATCTCATCAGATCTTGGAAGCTAAGCAGGGTTGACTCTGGCAAGTACTTGGATGGGAGACCTCCTTGAAATACCAGAGGAAGGAGGCGGGGGCGCAGGCTTTATTCAGCCAGCTCTCTGAATATCCTCCAGGCCCCCAGTAGGGGTCAGTCATCAGAGGTCACCATGACTTCCAGGTACACAAACACGTACGCGTGCACACACATAGGCACATATAAAAAATACAAAGAAATTCCCCCCAAAGGAACAAAGCTAGACTATCAGGGAGAAGGCTAGGCTAGAGCCATGCTCCCTTACTTGCTGTTTTTCAACAGGCAGCAAAAGTAGAAACACAGTTGCTATATACTGAGTCAGACCATTGGTCTGTTGAATTCTACCATATGTTTTTGACAAGAAGATTCTCTCTTCTGCACAGGTCTTTACCCCAGCTCCTGCTCCTGGAAAATTCTTTAAACTGGCGATGCTGGAGACTGAACCTGGGCCCAACTGCATGCAAAGTGTATGTTCTACCACTGAGCCATAACCCTGGTATACTTTGTACAATTCCTTACTGAGCTGTTGAAATAGGAGAGCATTTAGTCTTCCATTTCTATTACTAAAGATGGCCTGAGTCTCCGCTTGGAAACGCCCAGTGAAGGAGCATCCCCCCCCCGAGGCAGTCTGTTCCACTGCTCAACCACTCTTACAGTTGGGAAGTTTCTCCTGATATTTAGCCGATAAGGACACTTTAAGTCCACTGATTTCAATAAGCTTCAACTGGATAGGATTGCACTACTAGTCCCCATCTGTTTGTCTCACCAGCCTCACAGGCTTATTATTAGTAGGGTTGCCAGCTCTGGGTTGGGAAATACCTGGAGATTTTGGGGTGAAGCCTGGGAAAGTTGGGGCTTGGAAAGAGGAGAGACTTAAATGGGCTAGGACAAAGCAAACACGTTGGGCTAGAACAGGGGTGGCCAAACTTGCTCAACATAAGAGCCACACAGCATAAACATCAGATGTTTGAGAGCTGCAAGGCATGAACAGACATTACAAACACGTTTTTATTTAAAAATATGCAGATTTGCTTTTGATTAACGTTAAATGAGACTGCCAAAAAAGGGGTAAAAAGATATTGATAATGATATTTATTTGTCCAATGATATTTATTTGTTTGCTAATATTTATTTGTGTGTGTGTGTGAGAGAGAGCGCAAATAGAAGGAAGGAAGGAAGGAAAAGCACGCCTCCCCTTTGCTTCCCCAGCCACCCTGCCAGGAGCCACACAGTATGTGTGAAAGAGCCGCATGTGGCTCCCGAGCCACAGTTTGGCCACCCCTGGGCTAGAACAGAGTTTGAGTTCAGTCGCACCTTTAAGACCAACAAGGTTTAATTCTAGGTGTAGGTTTTTGTGTGCAGGCACACTGCCTCAGATAAAACTTTGCACTCCATGAAATTGCTGAGCAGTCGGGTTAGAACAGATAAAAGGAAATACTTCTTCACCCAAAGAGTGATTAACATATGGAATTCACTGCCACAGGAGGTGGTGGCAGCTACAAGCATGGACAGTTTCAAGAGGGAATTAGATAAACATATGGAGCAGAAGTCCATCAGTTGGCTATTAGCCACAGGGTATAGATGGGAACTCTCAGTCTGGGGCAGGTGATGCACTCTATTCTTGGTGCTGGAGGGGGCAGCAGTGGGAGGGCTTCTGGTACCCTGGCCCCACTGCTGGACCTCCTGATGGCACCTGGTATATTTTGGCCGCTGTGTGACAGAGTGTTGGACTAGATGGGCCATTGGCCTGATTCAACATTGGCTTCTCTTATGTTCTTATGTTTGTCGGTCTTAAAGGTGCCACTGGACTCAAACTTTGTTCTGCTGCTTCAGACCGACACGGCTTCCCGCCTGAATCTGTGCTGGGCTAGAGACACACGGGGGGAAAAAATTAAACAAGGATTTTTTTTTGAAGGGGAAAAGAAGAAACCCAGAAAACATGAGGCCTGAAGTGTTAGCAAGCCTTAATTTATGCAGTGTGAAAGGGGTAATGTTTCTCAATGTCTACAAAGATGGTTATAAAAGTGCACGATAAGGAAAGCTAAACATTCCTTCTGTTGGAGGAATTGTGTCACTTTCCCAGCTCTTCAGCACACCCTCAATCAGTTCTCCCTGTCTAGTCTATTATGGGGCATTTTCTCTAATCCTGCCATTGACGGCTGATGTGAGAAACAGCAGGGCTGCTGGCAAACCCACCTGCTACTCCTTCAAAGGGGCTGCAGCCCAGGACACAATCACAAGCGCTCATGCGCCCTGCAAAGGCCAAGGACGGTTTGCCAACACTCATGCCTAAACCAAGGCTGGATTAAATTGCTCCCTGTGAATACAGAGTGGGTATTGTGCTCTTTTGTTATGCAAGTAGACCGGTCCCATTCTCTTGCAAAAGGGCACACACTGGCTTCAATAAGGGGTCTTTGTTTCGTCGCTCTTAAAAAAAAAAAAAAAAGCAGTGTGCCCGAACTGGAATGTGCTTCAGGTAGTAATCTAAACTTCAGTCATAAGGGTCAGAAAGGAAGAACAGAGGATAAATTGAACCCTCCGGGGATATGGCTTGGAGGAGCTTCACAGAACTAAGTAAAAGCTCTCAGAAGAGACTTTTGAACTACGCTGAAACCCTTGTGGACAACCTTCATGCTTTGCTGTACTTTGCCCAGAAGAAACAGTCATTATTCTGTGCTTGTGTGTTGCCCGCTGTGAGATCTTGATATTTTGAGGGTGCGAAGTATTATATTGATACTGTCTCTAGTTCTTTTTTAATCTGTGATAGCTGTTTCATATGTACTAGTCATCACTGGATGCTATGAGCACTGTGTGATCCAACTTGCCTGTAGCCATCACCATTTTCAGACACTGTTAAGGGAGTAGAATGAACATACTTTAAAAAAAAACCCATCGTTCCTAGTGAGGAGTGTACAATGGTATCGAGGGGTACATAACTGAACCAGTTGTGCAAGTTACAGTGGTTCCTGGTATGTGGACTGCACCTGGAGTTACTGGACCTCCAGGAGGCCTCCTGGTAATTGTGGCTGTTTAAAAAACTAGTCTGTCCCCTCTGTACTGGTATGTCACTTCTGGGTATAACTCTGAAGTGACAATGTGGTAGCTTTAGGATTTCTGGAAACTCTGTGGTTGTCCCTGGAAGTGATGTAGTGACATCGGCAAAGCCACGTGCCCATGTCCCCCCCCCCTCCAGCTGGTTGCCAGGCAACCCTAGCTGCATCAGGCTCCACCCTATGCCCCCACACTATGAGCTTATCAGGCCAGGCCCTACCATAGTAACAGCAGCATCCCAGCAGGCTACAGTGACAGTGCTTTCCTGGGAGACATCCTGCCCCCCCCACCCCCATACAGCCAGGCAGCATGCTTCATGTGGCCCACTGGCTGTATGTTGTGCACCCCTGGGATACATGAGCCTCCATCCTTCTTATTCTCACAACAACCCTGTAGTGTAGTTGTGACAGAGTGGGGAACTGAAGTGTTTTCTTGAGCACAGCCTGACATTCTGGTTGCTGCTGCCTCTCACTGGCTGTTACTGACTCTTAAGTGACAAAGTCATCATGACAGAAATAAGCTACAAAAACTCTACGCAAGATAGGGTTGCACTTACCCATAACTGATGTTTATTGAGTGTCTTCTGCGAGGCTGCAGATGAACAGTAGTCTTTCCCTCTATACCACTCGGTTTTTTTTTTACTTTCAGTTCTCTGCTGAGGTACTCGACAGGGTGTGTTCCTTAGACAAGCAGACACACCTCAGACACCAATGTTCATTAGCTGTCTGACAGAGCCTTGGAGTTAATATGATGCGGTGTGTGCATCAGCGCAAAGGGACCATGTCCTGCCAGGTCCGTTTCATATAATTCTGTTGTTATTTGCCTTCCTTTTGCATTAGACAAACTAGCACGCAGGATGAAGTCCTTTTCAAATTCCTGCCTAAGGAAAGCTCATACCTGAAGAAATGGAAACACGGGGCTGCTCATCCAAAGCAGCAACAAAGGAAGTGTGAGTGATTCAGGTTCCCTGCACTGCCCCTTCAGAATGGTGAGCATGTTGGGGGTGGGGGAAGAGATGCATCACTTTCCTTTAGAGAGATGTTCATTCTGTCCATGAAAGGACGAGTGGGCACCTTTCCACAAGCATCTCCTCTGTCTTCACTGCTTTGCCCCATATATGGCAGCAGAAGCAAAAGAGAGACTGCCTTAAGAACTAAAGAGGCACCCTGACCTGGGTCACCCAGGCAAGCCCGATCTCGTCAGATCTTGGGATCTAAGCAGGGTCAACTTTGGCAAGTACCTGGATGGGAGACCTCCTTGGAATACCAGCTGCTGGGAGGTAGGGGCAGGTTTTATCCAGCTACCTTTCTAAATATCCTCCAGGTCCCCAGTAGGGGTCAGTCACCAGAGGTCACCATGACTTCTAGGTGCACACACACTCCCACATACATGCACAAATGTATAAAAATACACACAAAAAAGAACTAAAGATGCTTTAAGAGGTAGAGTAATCTGCAGGGTCCCCCAATGTGGTGCTGTGGGCCCAATGGCACTTGCAAGCACTTCCCCAAGTGCCTGACGCGCCAGGAGGCAGCAGCACCTGGATCACCTGTCCAGCAAGGCAGGAGGCAGGAGCACTGGGCAGCAGTGGCAGCACTCCTGATCAGCTGCCGAAACATAGCGGAAAGAGGACAAGCACTTCTCAAAGTTGAGGCAACTGTGTAATCTCCTTTTGTTCCCAGATGCCTGCTAAGGAAAGGAAGATGCCAGCATAGGATATTAAGTGCAAGGCTGTACTCCCTGACTTGGCATCTCCCTCTTTCTGGCTCTGGCAGCCCACTGGGGGCAGCAAAAGCAAGACAAGCACTGCTCCAGTTTATTCTTAGCCCCACCTTTGAGAAGGAGCTTGACTTCCTCATACTATGCTTGGACATCTGCTGGCGAGAGACATGCCAGGGACAGAAAACACTGCCATTTGGTACTCCTGCCCCACTGGGCTGCCTGTGTGTTTTATCCTCCACTCTTCCCACTTGCTAGTCTTCTCTCTCTCTCTCTCATTCCCACCTATTTGGGGTTTTGTTCTCCCTTCCCCTTTTGGTTGTATGCTTTTTCTGCTTGTTTGTGTGTGGATGTGAATTATTCTTCCTTTCCCCCTTGATGTCTTCTCTGTGTCTGTATTATCCCCACTTCTCTCTATGCATGTGTGTTATTTTGCCCCTGGTCATCTTTGCATGTATGTGTTATCCTTCCTTTCCCCCATTGGTGGTTGTTGTCTTCTCTGTGTGGGTGTTATCCCCCCCACATTTCTTCTCTTTTTGTGTTTAAATTATACATCCTCCACCCTCTTGTGTGTGTGAATGTGTGCTTGGTGCCCCTCCCGTGGCAGCCATTTTGTTGTGGTGCCTGCCACCATGCCTCAAAAATTTAAAAGCATTCACCAGCTCAAAAAGGTTGGGGATTTCTTTGGGTTATTCTTTTAAACTTGGATGGCTTGAAAGGCCTCATTATTTAGGCAAAGATAGATGATTTTGAAACTCACACGCACTGGTAATATTTCAATGGCTGTTTATTAACAAATAGAAAAACATATAAAATATGCACACAACTGTAATTTACAGAAATCCCTGTATGTAAAAGAATATTGGGAAAACTCTTGTTTGTACGCAGTCTTTAAAATGTCTGTGTTTTCTATTGCCTTATCCAACACGGTTTACCATAGGCACCATAATCAAGGCCAATTTGGTTAAATCAAACATTTCAAAAACTATATTTACACTATATACATATTTTAAAGTCCTGCAACATTTTAAACATTTGATCTTGGTATGTAGCTGATAGAGAAGTCCAATCATACAAATCTCAGTGAGAAACATACTTCTTGATGGAAAAACAACAACAACAAAATGTGTAACCATAATCTATTTCAGAGCAGTTTTCATAGGTAAACAGTAATCTCTACACATTTTATCAACAGTTTTGCAATAACACTGAAATGCACATTGGATTTGTTTTTGTATTTACAAAGTTTACACAACTAGTTCTTCCTGTATAAAGTATACAAATTATTTGCTATATTTGTCTAATGCATGAAAACAAAATGAATTTTGTTACAACAGTTTTCAAAAATAACAGTCTGATCATATGCATAGTTACTTGGAAGTAAATCCCAATGACCTCAGTGGGTCTTACTTTCACATAAATGTGCATAGGACTGCAGCCTTTCTAATACACCCAAAGTCATCACACATTATAAGCAGCCCAAAGAATGGCTGAGTTCAGGAACCTGCTTGACTGATGCAGGAAACAGAAAATGAACTAGAAGGATCAGCAGGGCAACTCTTATGTTCTTAATTAAATGTCATGTTGATTTTAATGGGACTAAAGTCAGTTGAAAGTTAAGTACTTTGGTCACAGTCCGTTGAAAAGTTCTCCCATGAAAGTTCCTCTGAAATCAATAGCTGTTATACCGCAGTCTATTGTAGATGCTGCTTCCATTCATTTCAATGGATATTAAGCAGTACAACTTATTGGCTGATGACATCCTTTGTCTTTACCACTAATCAGGTTGCTAATCAGGCTGTTACTTTTGTAATATTAGTTTAACTTGCCAGCAATTGATAGAATCCTTGGATGAAATACTTCCTCTGGATAAAGACAGTTGATTTGGGGTGTGATATGAAATTCCAGGCTGAGAGATTTGCCAAAAATTAGGCTGTGTGCAAAAAATAAATTCTGAAAACACAGACTTGCCAAGCATTATGACTTGGCTTCAGACACCAATGCCCTGAGGCAATTGGGAATGGCTGCGGTAGCTATGGGAACCCAAACAACACTGAAGGGCAAGCCAACTAACAAGAAAGTCTTGGATGGAGATTGGTGGATGGTGACTGAACAGCTAGAGATCTTAGCAAAGTTGAGAGAGGGGCAGTTAATGGAAACAAGATTAACGGATCAATTGGAAACTGACATCAAGGGAGTACCTGAGCCTAGTTTGAACTAAGAAAGTCCCAGCAGTTGTGACCAGAGGGCAAGGCTTGCAGCCGTCCAGCATTTGGGCAATGGCTTTATTTCGCTTAGCTCTACACTAGGACTAAATCATGTGCTGCATTGTGATCAAGGACAACATGTATGCAAGAGGATAGTAGGTGACTGAGAGAAGGGGAGAGAAGTTTTGATTCTGCTTGCTTCAAAACACCTGGAGAGAGATGCTCTCTCCTGCTTTTCCAATCTCCGGAGAGATAACAAGGCATCTTCTTCTCCACCCAAACAAACATCATGTTGGGTACTTCTTATCCCACACTTTGGTGAGGGGAAAGGATATATGTGGCTGGACACTGCAGCCCATAGAGAAGGGGCAGAGGAGAGAAAACCCCTAGTATTTCTCTCAAATTATGTAAGAAGTAAACAGGGCACCTTCTGAATTTACTGAAATTTTTCTCGTAAGTTAGGAGGAAATCCTGCTGATTTCAGTGAGGATGCAGGTATCTGAGAAGGAAGTAGAACATACTTTGCCCAAATGAATCTTCATCTCCATGATTTACCATCATATTCATGTTGTTAGCTGGAGAACAGATTGCATTTGTAGTGTACACAGAAAGGGTGTTTTATTCTTACTGGTTCTTTGTATAAATCCACATGGTTGTACATAACCAAACAGACTTCTTAGTTATGGTAAATAGCAATAACGGTGCAATGATAATGTTTCTCTGACAAAATTAAGGGGGCACAAATATTTATGCCATGATGGTTTCTTCCTTTTCTTCCCCAAAAGCCAGAGAAATGTAAATAAATGGGTGCCCCACTTTGCCCAAAGTGAGTAGTACAGCCAGATTTTTATGCAAGTTTACTCTGAAGCTAAACATTCAATTTTTAGTAATGCTTGCTCTCTGGTAAAAGTCTCTATAGAACATAATGGTTCATGATTATGCTACATTGCACCATGATTAGGTTATAATGTTGCCTATGCTTACTTGGGAATAATCTAATGGTGAGAATTTAGTGTGATTTATGTCCATAGAAGCAGCAACCAGGAACATAAGAATAAACTACATCCAGAATGCATATTTCAGTCTAGTTAGAGATAACAAAAAGGAAACTGGATTGCCAAAGAACATGGTGGCTAGACACCATAAAACACCAGCTTGAGCATGGAAAAACTCAAAGAAACAGTACAAGATTGGGAAACATGGAGAGAGCTGGTCCACAGAATTGCCAAGAGTTGTATATGACTGAATGGCTAACAACAACAAAAGAGATAAACAGCTGCACTTATAAAGAAAAAAAATGATTAACTTTCCTCATTGTAAATAATTCAATTCCATGACATGCAGGGAGTTGGTTCAAGGGAATGATAAATCCACAAAAAAGGTAAAATGTTTAGGTTAGCCTTGGACCATATAGGGTCTAAAAAAGGGAGTCACATCCAAACTCCAAAACCGATTCAAAGAGTTCTTTTCAGTGAACTGGAACGCATCCCATATTTTTAATGGTTAGGCTCTCTGGTCTTAGATGAAGAACACTACAAATCCAGCCATTTGGGAAACAAAATATCAGTCTTCAGACATGGAAGTGACATCTCAGTCAATCATGTGGGATATTGCAAAACACAGCATTAACTGAGCCTATGCAATGGGGTTTATTTTTCCTGCAAAGGGACATAGTCATTCTAAAGACAAGCTGCAAATGCGAGACTAGAATCTTCTGATTTGCCTGTGGAGAAATTCATACTTGTTCCATGAGAATAGTAGATTGCCAGCCTGAGCGTTAGGATGTAAATGAAGGGTGTTGGTATTAGCTCTTATATAAAATGGGGCGGGGGAGGCGGGATGCCTTCCAGCAGTGCTATTTAACTGTCCACAATGTTCCTTGGATTCTACATCAAGCTTCTTCATATTGGTAAGAACTGAACTAGAATCAGAGCTTTAGTTGAAAGGGAGGTAGTGAAACGAGCCACACTACTCTGCATTATGGCTTCAAAACAGTGGTATCAGTACTAGAAGTCTCTGTATGCATGAACCCTTTCCTGCTGTCATGCAACCACAGTATGGACTTTCAGTTATTTTTGGTATCTAGTAAGTTCTGTCCTTTTCAAATATAAAACATATCAAATTCAAGTGGCCCTGGCTATCAGACTGACCTTTTATCATTCTAATCGAAGTCTCATATCTTCGTTTCAAACACTTTAAAAAGCGCCCTCAGCATATCATTGGGGGTTATTTAACAAAGGGTAAATGTTAGTGAAAAGATGTTGCTATATTAAGTAGCTATGCAAAAGCCAGTCTGTACAGTGTTTTTTTCCCCCAGAGCAAGATTTGCCACACACGTGTCTCTTTACAGTGTACTGTAACTATCTGGATCACTTAGCTCCTGAGGTCATAACAATACTCAAAATGTAAGAAAATATACATGCTTCAATTTATTTCAAAAAATCCCCCCCCCTCAAAACTATGCTTGATTTTTGGCACATGCCATATTGACATAACAGCCCAGCTTGCTGAGAAATCCCATTAAATGCTTCCTTTTGCTAACAAAATCATGGGCAAACCCATAACACACCTGCTGTTATTAGTAGCCATAAGCAGATAAAAATACTATTCTATAGCTTGTTATATTTACACAATCTGCATAGCTGCAAGATCAGTCTGCCAAGCTTTTCTGGTGTGTCGTCGAGGCACAGAAGCTCGCTGTTTAGTAAGGAGACACAGTAGCGTGAATCTGCTTTTGGGTTGTTGTTTTTTTTACCAAGCTGCTCCTTGAAGCTTTTTGCTCACAGCTGCTGTGTCTCCAGTGATGCCAATGTATGTCAGCTGCTTTTGAAGCCTTGTAACTTTGACATCCAGGCCACATTCCATTTCTTCCAAGGCATGTGGTGATGGGAAGCATCCAGTTTGAGGGCTGACCGGAAAAGGTCCTTTAGATTCCTAAAAGAAAGCAAGATGGCAGGTGTTACCGAGATGCACTGAATTCAGTCATCTACACCTGGCCAAATTCTAGATCCATCAGTATTACAGCATGATACTCATGCCATCTGTTTTTATTTTTGCAACTCAACACTTTGACCATTTGGGAACATGAGTTTTTCTTACAGAGAGATTTATATTTTTATATGTAAAGTAAAGTTCCTCCTTTCCTTCAATAATTATAGTAAAAAACATTAGGAAAGCAATAATTATTAAACTGTGGTTCTCTTAGACAGTGTTACCTCTGTTAGCCTTTATAGAAAATAACATTTTAGCCTTTACAGAAAATAAAATCCAGTGGCATCTTTTAGACCAAGTTTTAAAATCCACGGGAGTGTGAGCTTTCACAGGCTATTCCTTTTTTAAATATTTTTTTGTATTTTTCGTGTGTGTGTGTGTGTACACCTGAGAGTCATGGCAACCTCTGGTAACTGACCCCTACTGGGGGCCTGGAGGATATTCAGAGAGGTGGCTGAGCAAAGCCTGCCCCCACCTCCTGACTGCTGGTGTTCCAAGGAGGTGTCTCCCATCCAAGGACTTGCCAGAGTCGACCCTGCTTAGATTTTGAGATCTGATGCGATCGGGCTTGCCTGGGCTATCCAGGTCAGGGCCACAGGCAATTCTTGAGATACGATTAGGACTGTTCTGTTCCCTCCCTCAGAGCAAGTGTGTTGAGCCAGACAGTAGCCTTTACAAATGCTAGTGTCATGACTTCCCTTTCTCCTGGGCTTTACCCTTTCGTGATGTCTTAGTTTTAGCTTCCTTTTTGCTGGTTTCCCCCAACTCTTGTGGCCTTTCAAGTGGAATGCTCAGGAAATCAGTCACACTCATAGCAGCCCTTTGTGAGAGTTCCTAGGATGCCATCTTGTCACAGTATCTTACTTACAGTAAAACTCAAATACGATACCGGCATATTCTTAGAATATGAATGGATAAAAGCATGGTTTAAAATACCAAGGCACTAGAAAATGCTACTGTAAAATAAGCATTCTACAGGAAAAGTATAAAAGTACATTGTGACAGTTAGTGTTTATCTTTGCAAGAAAGTATCTTCATTCATCAAATCTCTATGATTTAAATTTCACACTCTGCCCAAACTTATATGAAGTACTGTTATCTCTTTCTGCAAGTTTTCCTCCTCTGCTAATTCCTGTGGTGCAAGTGGGTTAGAAATTGGTCTCTGTGTTTAGCTTTTGGAAGCATGTAAGGGTCATACTGTTAAGTCAGAATTAGTAACTGAGGATCTTTTAGATACTAATTTCAGTTAAATAAGAAAAAATGTATTCTAGACAACATTAGTAACTGTTTAACTGTGTTTGATAGACAACACAATTTATTGCTATGCTCTTACCTGGCCATCAATTTCTGGTATTATTAGGTGCTCCGTCCTGTTCTGTTGCTGACAACGGTTCAGGAGCTAATGTCTGATTTAATGAAGCAGTAATACAAGAAGTTCTGGGCGGATGTTCAACTGACTCTGCCAAGCTTCTAAAATGAGACTTTGTAGACATGAATAGATTTAGATCTCGGTCATTGTTTGAATCTATCATGATGTTTTTCTCAGTCTCTAGGCTGAAAGAATTTTCATCTTCTCCTGTTAGCTCAGGATATGATTCACAGAAAGAGATGCCATCACAACAACCTGGTTTTTGGATGAGGGGCCAAGCATCGGAAAGATCTCCATAGGTAGAGTGTGAAAGGGAACCAAGGAATGCTGGAATCATTTCACCAACAGAATTTGAATGCCTGGAAAGGTTATGAGAAATAAGAGCCAAATAAGTTTCAAAATTTTTACAAAGTAAGAGCTGGTGCTTGTAAGTCATTAATGATGTTACAGGCTGAATGCAGTAGCGTCCGACACATGCGATCATATTCCACACTTTATTTATAATTGAACTCAAAATGCACTGAAATCTTAGGCCTCTAGTCTCTGTAGCACCCTTATCTCTTTTTGCCTGTTTTTCCAGGGCCAATAGCAGCCTAAGCAGTTTTATTTATTCATAATATTTCTACCCTGCCTTATCTCTGCAAACTCAGGGTGGCTAACTGAACAGCAAAAGCTGCAGGACACAGATATAAATGTCCAGCAAGTTAAAGCCAATACACAGTTAAGATCTGGTACATATAGTTAAAACCATAAACAGTTCAATCAGCTAAAGACAATTTACTTGATACCAAAAGCCCTCTAGAATGTGCCAAGAAGATTTAGTCATGGATCTCCCAGTGTTTCATTTGGTTAGGCCTTAGTTAGTGTTGAGAAGGTTCCAGTATCCATGCATCAGAATACTACCATAAGAAACAGTGCCTTCATCCTCCACAGAAAATAGTACCTACTATGCATATATTATGCAGTAAAAGGTATTACACAGATCAGGTTTTGCTGCTGGCCAGCAAAGAAACAATTAACTTTTGTCAACTTTGGAAGTAGCAAGAGACTGTATGTATGGTAATTTATCTGCAACATGAGTTACAACTACTCAGTTTGGCTTCAACTGACTTTACACCTTGTGTATCACCATAAATTTATCCTCAGAATTATTAATACATGACTACCAGGTAATTAGTTTGTTCTTAGCTGACATGAGATGTGTTAGTCTTCCATGGTGTCAGAGAAATACAAAGAAAATTGCTGGCCTTTGTCATTTCAGTAGTGAGACATCACTTGTTTTTTTCTTGTCCACAGCAACCAGGGTGTAATCTGTCACCAGCACCATTTTAAATCCACATGCCTGCCCAGCAATAAGCACAGGGATGGTGGGAAGAAACAGGACTTAAAAAATCGTGGTCTGAAACATCTTTTTATTTTGCCCTACCTTTTTTTGATTTTGTAACATCTAGTTTGATTTTTTTACTTTATTTATATCCCACATTCCTCTACAACAAGGACCCAAAGTGGCTTGCCACATTTCCCCCATCTCTATTTTATTCTCACAACAATCCTGAGAGGTAGGTTAGGGTGAGTGTGTGTAACTGGCTCAAGGTCCCCCAGCAAGCTTCCATGACAGAGTGGGGATTCAAACCTGGGTCTTCCAGATCCTAACTTGATACTCTAACTACTATATTATGCTGGCTCTTGATGAAGGGTTCTGCTGAATTTGAAAGCTTGCAGAGTTTTGTGTCATTGTGGTTAGTTCTAAGAAAAGGTTTTAAGTGGACTGTGTTCTTGATATTGGATTTTGCTTTTGGACAAGCATGATTGCAAACAGCTTCAGGATGGAACTGTTGGAACTCTAATTATTGGCAGTAAGGATGTGCAGCTGCAAAAAATTTGGATTTCAAGAAGGGGGATAAATACTGGTATTCCGAGTTACTCGGGTCCCCAATACTAGTTTGATATTTGCATTGGGGGGTGTGTCTGAATTTTTTGGGATCCATTATCCACTATGGGAACTCTTTGCAGGAGGCTGACATGGCTGTTTTTCAAGCAAATGACACCAAAATTTCAGGGAACCTAGTCCTGCCTGTCCATTAAAGAATCCCCAAGTTAAAGTATACTGCATCCTATTTGTCTCCACTGTTTCCTATGGGGAAAAATGACACACTTTCTCCAGGGCAAGGAAGTCAATAGCCTAATACATAAGAGCAACCAACCACTGGCCAAAAGCCTCCCAATGTTAACAGAACCAACAAGCCCAACAGAACCAATGTCAAACCAGAGAATCCCAGCACAACCATAGGCCAACATGGCAAACCTACCATAACCAATGTCAACTCAGAGAACTATAGATAATATAAATTAATCCAAGCCAAACCACCTGAAGCAAGGAAAACTGTTGCAAGACCAGCAGAACCAATTTCAAACCAGAAAATCCAAGCCAAACCAACCTGGCAAGACCAAGTACCAAGACAGACCAAAAAACAAGACAAAACCACCTGAGCCTGCTTTGCGGGGAGGGCGGGGTATAAATCCCATAATAAAGTAAATAAATAAAAAATTACACAGACACAGTGTAAAATTGAAGAAAAAGTCCTGGGAACCTTAAAAGCTGGCCCCAAATATTGCTGTATATTACCAAATATTTCTGGACTTTTTTGGGACCCATCCATCAATATCCTGAAAAATCCTGAATGCCATCCAGACACCCATATATATATTTGGACTGGAAAAATCTGAACACACACCCCTAATTGGCAGTATCACTCTTTTGAGCAACCTGCTAGTTTGAACAAGAGCACAGTACTTTATATATCCTGAAGAAGTCCAGTCATCTGAGTGTGCAAAGGTGATATCTACAGTTATGCCTTCAGACTATTATAAGTAGATCCAATTTAATTTTTCCTTTAGGTGCAGAAGTAATATTAGTTTTGCAATAAAGCTGAATTCTCCAAGAAGCTGACAGAAAACATTTGCCAAAAATTCAATATTTTTTACGCTACTCCATTGGAATACTAAATTAAGATACAGTTAACAATAAGGACATGTCAAAAACCAGAATTACCTTTCATGAAGTGTCGTCTGAGAGTGAAAAGGACAGCTGTGACAGCTGTGTTCCAGGCTGCAAGTATCATCACAACACAGTGATGGAATCAGATGCACTGGGCCTACAAAGTAAGACTTGCCTTAATATACATATGAACCGTATACCATCTGGAACAACTGTGTATCAACCGAGGAACAGTATTGACAATCTAGTTAAAAGTGATTGTTGTAGAAGGAAGACTGAAGCTACTGGCCCATCCACAGGTCAGCTAAGCATAGCAAAAGCACACCTAAAGACTTGGTAGCCATAGGCACTTTACAGGACAACGATGTTGAGTTTGGCTTTAGTGATATGGAAGAGTATACAGAAAAGATACTGCTTTGTCCCTTTATTTGGTCACAGTTGTTTGTGCTTCCTTTCCACTTCTGGAATAAGAGCAGCCAGCATCAATCTTTGTCTAACTTTTCCTTGAAGGATTTTGATGTTTTTGCTCCATACTGTAATAATTAACTTCAAAAAATGCCAAGATTTGGGACAAAATTTCAGATAACTAACTGAAAAAACCCTCTTCTCCTCTACAAAGAGTCCTTTGTATCCATACTTAGGAAATATAACTGTAAAACGCGACTGACACAGAAAGCCATAATTACAAGTTAAATCACAATCTAATTTGGGAACCCTGAAAAAAAGATTCTGAAGTAAACAGTATATAATGTACAGCTTTCTATACATGGCATATTTCCAACCGCAAATTTATCAGATGCCAGATGTCTGATTTCTGTTTTATATAAAAGAGGCTAAATTCCTCTCCTTGACTGTTAGAATGAAATCAAACAAACCAATCCCTGGTGTATGACAGAAGAAAATCTAATGTTACCCTGGCAGGGTAGGCTATATTTTTGGTATGACCTCTTAATCTGTGCCAGTATCCAGGTACCTGTTTTCACAACTGTAGTCTTCTCTAACTACCCTCACAAATACCATACTAAGATTTATTCCTATATTAGTGTAAAAGATGATTTCTGGGAATGGGTAAGCTACAAGAATATAAATAAACATATACTCCTGAATATTCCAACTGACTAAAATGTAATCAGCAGCTTAGTAGCAACTGGGTTTGTTATGATAGGATGCTTCATCTCAAAATGTTATGTTTTGTCACAGCAATTCAGTTCCCCAGTCCTATGAAGAGAAGATTATTTGAGAATGAGATGTCTTAAACTATGAAGCCAAACAAAGAATTTCTGCACCTCTTGTACTCTTACTGCTTAAAATGTTTCTGCTCCCATAAAACTCCACTGAGAAGTCTGTACTTACCACACATGTGTGATGGGTCCCGTTGGCAATGACAACATGCTCTGTGAGGATATACGTTAAGCTGCGGTCTGTCGAAACATGACAGTTCAGAGCCTTCATAGTGAACGTCCTGTGATCTTACAGACCCTTTAGAACAGAGACAAAACAGTATTGATAAAACTGCCTTCACAATATTATCTAATCGTATCCAGTGAAATTTCAAATTCCTATACAAGCTTTACCATTTACCGCTTTGAATGTTTGAGCTGAAAGCAATTTATAGCAGCTGGATAATAAGTGTTTTGCTGTTCCCTTGCATCCCCAACAGACACAGCCAGCCCTCAGTGCTGACTCCTTCTGGCTGTTGTTCCCCCACCCCTCTCAATGCATCTTGAGGGTTGCTAGGAAACCTCCAAGATGGCAGCTGTGGTCTAGTCATGGAACTTTGTGAGATTTCATTTTCTTTAATTTTTTTAAGGATTTTAAATCCACTTTACTTTAATCCACCCCACCCCACCCAGGTTTTTTTTGCAAACCTGAGGGCTGTCCTCTGCCTGCAGAAAAATCTACCCTATCTAAGCATGCCTTCTTTTTGTGGATTTCTTGAGCCACATTCTGGGATATGTTCAGAATTGGATCTATAGACAGTATGAGAAACTTACAGTTTGGCTTCTTTTCCATAAATTGCCTTTTGCAATAGATGACACACAGGATGAGAAGGGCTAGGAGTACAGTTGCCAGGGCACTGCATATCACAGCAGCTAGGGCAGTGTCCCGTGGACTGGAAGCAGTTGATGGGATTTTTATCAGATTCACTTTTGTGGTGCCTAAACATAGACAAGTACACACTGTTTAGGGATATAAAATCGGGTACAACACATTCTTAGCATATAAATGAGATTCATTAAGAAATCTTCTAAAAATATGGGTTATAGGTGCCTGCACAAGGCTGTTGCATCAGTAGAAACTAGAATGTGTCCTGGTTTTAATTTTTCATCTATTTCAAGAAAAATTGAAACTTCAGTTAAACTATTTTTTCCTAGTGTCCCCCCCCAGTGTTAAATTGTTACATTCTCAGTCAATTACTGAGAATACCACATTTCATCAATTATATTAATCCATAAGAAGCAAAATATACTTAAACATACACACACTGGATTAAACTACACAGAAAAAGGAAACATGAGACCTCCACACTAAATATATAGGGTGCTTTGTACTGAATCAGATTCTCAGTCCATCAAGGTTTTTCACATCACCTATTATGTGACCCTTTTCACTGAGGATGTTGGGGATTGAGCTTGGGTCCTTTTGCATGCCGCACAGATGCTTTACCATTGAGTCACAGCTCCTCCCCAAATCACAAATTTATATCAGGATCCTAGAATATACACAGCCACTGAAGAAAGATCAAATTCAAAGTAAACCAATACATAATTTGACAGAAACTTTATTGAGGGACAGTATCTGAACAAGGCCTGTGTTCTCTCTGCAAACTTTTAAACCGTTCTATTTAAAACATTTTTCTCATTCACTACATCAGCTTCGTATCAGGAACAGCCTCCTGTCTTTCACATTTTATCTTGCACCTCCTTTCAGGAGTTCAAGGTGGGGAAAAGGCCTGTGGCTCCGTGGGAGAGGTTCTGTTTTCCATGCAGAAGGTCCTAGGTTCAATCCTCACCATCTCCACTTAAAAGGACCAGGAACTAGGGGATGCTAAAGACCTCTGTCTGAGATACTGGAGAACCACTACCAGCCTGAGTAAAACTGTAAAAGTAAAGCATCATAATGTTTCTCCCCTCCCACATTTTATCCTCATAACAACTGTGAGGCTGCGGCAGAATGACTAACCCATGATTTATTTATTTACAATGTTTATGTTCTGCCTTTCTACTCAATCAGAGCTGCCAATGCTGCTAATGCTTAAAACAGTACAATAAAAATACACCATACAACCAATTAAAAATCAGAGCAAAAAATACATACTTAAAACATAAGGCAGTAGGGATGCCAGCCTCCAGGTCAGACCGGGGGATCTCCTGGAATTACAGCTTAGCTCCAGACTACAGAGATCAGTTCCCCTGAAGGAAATGGCTGCTTTGGAGGGTACGCGCTATGCGAGTGTACCTCACAGAGATCCCTGTCCTCCCCAGCCTCCATCCCCAAATCTCTAGAAGTTTCCCAATCTGGATCTGGCAACCCTACCCACCCATCTTCTGTTAGTGGCCAGGGGGACCTGGCAATCCTAGAAGATAGCCCATTAACACATAAGACAGAAATGCCAGACAAAACAGAAAAGTTTGATCACCTAGTCAGCTCTGTGTCTTAGCCTGAGGGCTAAGTTATGGTTGACATTGTGTCAGCCATGAGGATTTTCACTCACACCCTGTTTGATGAGCTCCACCCTGAGAATGCAACTTGGAGGCATCCAGACTGAGACTCGTACACCAAAGGCCCTGATCCAACTCAGACTCCCATGAGTTCTGTTCCCAATGGGGAACATACAAATCTGACTGGTGGGATGAGGAAACTTGGTGGGATGAGGAAAATCAGTGGGATACGGTGATTCCTGGTTATAAATTATATCGGAAGGATAGGGGGAAAGGGTTGGAGGTGGGGTGGCTCTGTATGTCAGAGAGGGTATACCGTCCAGTAAGATTGAGAGGGTAAGAGAATTGGATTCACTTCTGGAAATGCTATGGGTTGAAATAGTGGGTCCAAAAGGAGGCTTAACAGTGGGAGTTTGTTATCGCCCACCAGATCAAAAGATAGAGGAGGATTATAAAATGATGAATGAATTAAAGATAGCGGCTAGACGAAATAACTGTGTTGTAATAGGCGACTTTAACTACCCACACATTGATTGGGTCAATATGAGTTCTAGTCGGGAAAAAGAGATTGCGTTCTTAGACACTCTCAATGACTGTGCTGTGGAACAGATGGTCACAGATCCTACCAGGGGAGAGGCGATCCTGGATTTGGTCCTAAGTAACACCCAAGACCTGGTGAGAGATGTAAAAGTGATTGCACCACTTGGGAACAGTGACCATAATGTCATTGAGTTTAACATTTGTACAGATAGGGAGTTGCCCAAAAAGACTGACGCAACCACTTTTAACTTTAAAAGGGGTAACTTCTCTGGTATGAGGGGACATGTGAGGAAGAAATTGAAAGGAAGAGTGGAGAAGGTCAAAACCATTGGGGAAGCTTGGAGACTATTTAAAAAGACAATCCTAGAAGCTCAGAAAAAATATATACCGCAGGTTAGGAAAGGTACAAATAGGTATAGAAAAAAGCCTGCATGGTTAACAAATGAAGTAATGGAAGCTGTAAAAGGTAAGAAGGATTCCTTTAAGCGGTGGAAAGCTAGTCTTAGTGAGGTTGATAAAAGGGAACACAGACTATGGCAAATAAAATGCAAGTCTGTGATCAGGCAAGGGAACATGAGGAGCATATCGCAAAAAACATAAAGACCAACAATAAAACTTTCTTCAAATACAATAGAAGTAGGAAGCCAGCCAGGGAGGCAGTGGGGCCCTTGGACGACCAAGGGGTAAAAGGAGTAGTGAAGGATGATAGGGAAATGGCTGAGAAGCTGAATGCATTTTTTGCCTCTGTCTTCACTGTGGAAGAGGAGAAGTGTTTGCCCACTCCAGAAGCACTGATTTCGGGAGGGGGTTTGAAAGACCTGAATCAGATTGCGGTAACAAGAGAGGAAGTCCTCCGACTGATGGACAATTTAAAAACTAATAAATCACCAGGCCCGGATGGCATTCATCCGAGAGTTCTGAAAGAACTCAAATGTGAACTTGTGGATCTCCTGACAAAAATATGTAATCTTTCTTTAAAATCTGCCTCCATTCCTGAGGACTGGAAGGTAGCTAATGTCACTCCCATCTTTAAAAAGGGCTCCAGGGGAGATCCAGGAAATTACAGGCCAGTCAGTCTGACATCGATACAGGGTAAGTTGGTGGAAACTGTTATTAAGGAAAGAATTAGTAGGCACATTGATGAACAAAAACTATTGAGGCAGACTCAGCATGGGTTCTGTAAGGGAAGATCTTGTCTCACTAACCTGTTAGTGTTTTTTGAGGGAGTGAACAAACATGTGGACAAGGGGGACCCAATAGATATTATTTACCTTGACTTCCGGAAAGCTTTTGATACAGTTCCTCATCAAAGGCTCATAAGCAAGCTCAATAGTCATGGGATAAAAGGACAAGTCCTCTTGTGGATCAAAAACTGGCTTATAAATAGGAAACAGAGAGTGAGTATAAATGGGAAACTTTCTCAGTGGAGGGTGGTAAGCAGTGGGGTACCACAGGGATCAGTACTCGGTCCGATGCTTTTTAACTTGTTTATTAACGATTTGGAATTGGGAGTAAGCAGTGATGTGGCTAAATTTGCAGATGACACAAAGTTGTTCAGGGTGGTGAAAACCAGGAAGGATTGTGAGGCACTCCAAAGGGATCTGTTGAGGATGGGTGAGCGGGCGTCAACGTGGCAAATGGGGTTCAATGTGGCCAAGTGCAAAGTGATGCACATTGGAGCCAAAAATCCTAAATATAAATACATGTTGATGGGGTCTGATCTGGCAGAGACGGACCAAGAGAGAGATCTTGGAGTCGTAGTGGATAACTCGCTGAAAATGTCTACACAATGTGTAGCTGCAATAAAGAAGGCCAACGCTATGCTGGGAATTATTAGGAAGGGAATTGATAACAAATCAGCCAGTATCATCATGCCCCTGTATAAATCATTGGTGCGACCTCAATTGGAATACTGTGTACAGTTCTGGTCACCACATCTCAAAAAGGATATTATAGCATTGGAAAAAGTGCAGAGAAGGGCAACTAGAATGATAAAAGGGTTGGAACACCTTCCCTATGAAGAAAGGTTAAAATGCTTGGGGCTCTTTAGCTTGGAGAAACGACGGCTGAGAGGTGACATGATCGAGGTTTATAAGATTATGAATGGGATTGAGCAGGTTGAGAAAGAAGTACTTTTCTCCCTTTCTCACAATACAAGAACTCGTGGGCACTCTATGAAATTGCTGAGCAGTCGGGTTAGAACGGATAAAAGGAAATACTTCTTCACCCAAAGAGTGATTAACATATGGAATTCACTGCCACAGGAGGTCGTGGCAGCTGCAAGCATGGACAGTTTCAAGAGGAAATTAGATAAACATATGGAGCAGAAGTCCACCAGTGGCTATTAGCCACAGGGTATAGATGGGAACTCTCAGTCTGGGGCAGGTGATGCACTCTATTCTTGGTGCTGGAGGGGGCAGCAGTGGGAGAGCTTCTGGTGCCCTGGCCCCACTTGCTGGACCTCCTGATGGCACCTGGTATATTTTGGCCGCTGTGTGACAGAGTGTTGGACTAGATGGGCCATTGGCCTGATTCAACATTGGCTTCTCTTATGTTCTTAAAATACTCGTAACAGATTCAGAGATGACCATAATGTGTAGTTCAGTTCTGACCAGGGCTATTTTTGGGCAGGAACACACAGGAACGGAGTTCTGGCTGGCTTCCGAGTTGGCCACGCCTACAGCCTCCCCCCTTGGGTTCCCCAGGCGTCTTGCAAGCCGTGGGGTGCCTGGGGAAGCCAAGCCAATCCAGGGAGGGAAGGCAGTTTAAACTGCCTCCCCTCCTTGGGTTCCCCAGGCGCCCTGCAAGCCACAGGGCTCCCGGGGAAGCCGATCCTGGGAGGAAGCTGCGCTGTCAGGGATGTAGCCTAATATGCTAATTAGTTTCTGCTGTTGGGTGTGCTAATGAGTTCCTGCTGGGCTTTTTCTACAAAAGAAGCCCTGGTTCTGACAAGTATCAACACACCACATGGTATCCTATTTAAACATCTGTAGATTGATAAGAGTGGAAGGTGTCTGAAGAAGGTCATTTAGTTGTTCCTGCAGCCCATAGGCACAATATGCCATTCACAGGAATCTAAAATGAAAATGGAATTATAGGAAACAAGAAGAGGGACCCGCGATATTCGCGGGGAAGGCTCTGGCGATGTCCTCTCCCCCACTCCCCGGCTCCGGTGATCACCTCCTCCTCACCCCTGTCCCCAGCAATCTCCTCTGCTGCCACCGCCAATCTCCTCCCTCCCCCCACCCGGCTCCAGCTATGTCCCCCTCCTCTGCCACTGCCGATCTCCTCCCTTCCCCCACCCGGCTCCAGCTATGTCCCCCTCCTCTGCCGCCACCGATCTCCTCCTCCCCCCACTCATTGGAAAGGGCTTCCTTCCTTTGGTTTTTTTTACTGACAGAACCAAGCTTGGTTGTATAGCAACAGCCACTGAGAGAAAAGTTAGTCCCAAAGGAGCCAAGGAGGAGAAGTGTCTTTGTAATGAGAGACAGCTGTTTTGATAGTTAATTTTGTGTAGGAAGAGTGTCCAGGATGGCAGTGGGTAGGGGACAGGAACGGACCCAGCACACAGCCAACGGCATGTGAGTACTCTTGAGTGGCAGTTGATGGGCCAATGGCTAATGTAGCACACTGTACAGCTAATGGGAGAGCTGGAAAAGGCCAATATGAAAGGAAATTATATACATATAGGATTCTTCTGAACTGTGTAATTCTCTACTTGGCTCATATAATATAACAATACATGAAACTACAACACAGTGCAACAAAACAATGCTATGATGCATGGAGGTAAATATGTGGAGCAAGTTATGGCAAAATGGCCTTATATGCACCTCATTCCACCACAGGGATATGGAATTTTACCAGCTGGCACATGCCCCAAGGTGCTCTTCTTCACCTTCCCAGTCTTATTCCCCCATCCCAACCCAAATGATTCATGTTACTGCCATTAGAACATTGTACAGATATGCCTGCCTAGTTTTCTGGAAACGAAATTCTCTATTTTCATGTCTTAAAGTACTCTTCTTTCATATGACCAGTGTCATCCTGCAAAGTGAGAGTAAGGCATGTATCCAGAAGTTGTATGGTGTGGGGCATGAGTACACTGCAGGGGGAGGGAGGTTGCCTGGTGCATATTATCCCAAACCCTGAGACCTAATTCGTGAGGCCAGATGGTGATGTGGAGAGGAGGAGTCTAGTAATGCCCTAGGGTAGGGCCTGGAGATGTCAGATTAAATAGCAGTATTAATAGTACTTTCCTGTCAACACTAGGTTTGGTATCTGTATGTAGTCACAATCATGTGGCTTTAAAGAGATAATTAAGCATGAACACACATGAAGCTGCCTTATACTCAATCAGACCACTGGTCCATCAAGGTCAGTATTCACTATTCAGACTGGCGGTGGCTCTCAGGCAGAGAGGGCAGTGGCTCTCACATCACCTTCTGCCTGGTCCTTTTATTTGGAGATGCCGGAGACTGAACCTGGGATCTTCTGCATTTATTTATTTATATTTGCTAGGCTGCCCTTCCCTACAAGTAGGGCTCAGGGCAGCTTACAACAATGTACAAATCTCAGATTAAAACTAAATCAAAACAGCCCATAAAATGGCATAGACAAGATGGCAAAAACACAGCATATATAAGATGGTTGAAAGGTCCCAACTCCCCAGCCTCCCTAGGGGGAGTGGTTACGAGGGATGGGGACTTCTGTAAGAGTGCCAAAGGATGCTCCCTTTGCTGTCCTCAATTGAAAGCCTGGCAGAACATCTCTGCCTTGCATGCCCTGCAGAATGGTAACAACTCCTGCAGGGCATGGCTGTCTTCCGGCAGAACGTTCCACCAGGTGGGGGCCAGGGCTGAAAAGCCCTGGCCGAGGACAGTCGGGCTTCTTTCGGGCTCTTGGGACTACCAGGAAGTTCTTATTTCCTGAGCATAACGCTCTTCCAGGGGCATACTGTGAGAGGCGGTCCCGAAGGTATGTAGGTCCCTGACTGCTAGGGCCTTGAAGGTCAGAATAAGAACCTTGAACCTGATCTGGTACTCCACTGGAAGCCAAAAAAGTAGAAGCTCTTCCACTGAGCAACAGACCCTCTCCTAAATTAGTTGATTAAAAAACAACAAATAACATGGAAATTAATGTTGTGCTCACATATAAAATATACTTGAGTTGTTAGTGCCAGCTTATTGCCTCCAATTTACATGTGGAGTAGATAACAAAAGCAAACATGTATGAAAGTCCTAGAAACCATAAAATATCTGTAATAGGACATACAGTCAGCTATCTAGGGAAAAGTGATTTGTTTATAATCATACTACAGGAGTCCTTTGTTGCTTTAGTTAGTTCTTTTCTCAAAAGCTGTTGGAAAGCTTAAAGCTGGGGAAGGGGTAAAGTTCAAAACGGTATTGAGAAAGCTGAGGTGTGGGGAAGATGGCAATCAGTGCTTTCATTGCTAAAAGGGAACATTTCTAAGTTATACTTGCTGGCAAATCATTCCCTCCCACCTAAAAATGACCAGCTAATACCATGTAGGTAGATGTGTGTAGTTACTGAGCAATGATATGCCAAGTGTTTGCACTCTTGGCATTAAGAGAGGGGATTAATGCTGCCTCAGATTTAATTAGATTCTCCAAAAGGTCTTGTTTTCTGCAGAGACGTTATGGAGCTGACTGGATATTTTGCCCAGTCACCCAATCAGCAGTGCAAGAGTTCTTTTGCTGGAGTCAGAGATTCTGGAGTTTAAACCCGCCTGAACATTATGCATCTTCAGTCCTTTATCTCTAATCCCAGATACTGGGGGAAGTGAGGACAGGCGCTAGATGTTGATTATTCACTGCTGAGTGAAATGCATTCTACATACGATCAGAAGCAAACATTCTTTTCCATGAGTAAGTTACAGCAAGGGGAGCCGCAATTAATGATAAAAAACATATACCAGGCTAAGTAAAAATGGGCATTAATTTTTCTGCTCCCGCTTCTCCTCTGAATGAATGCTTCAGCTATTGCTGAGTCTAATTTCCCACTGCATACAGAGAAGACAACTCCCAAATATTGTAAATTTGGACACAAGCAAGAGAGAAGCAAAGGGCTCAGAGGGGAATGTTGCAGGACAGAGCAGATGAGAATGAATGTGGGCGTATGGAGCTAACTGATAGTGACAGCCTTTTTTCAGCTTCCCCTCCTGCATTCCTTCCTAGGCAACCAGGAGAAAAACTATTCACACACTCTCATTTATATCTCCATAATGGAAAGGGTTAGAGGCTTTTTTAGTGAAGGTAGGGAATCCAAAGATGAGCATCACCCCATGTAGCTACAGATCTGGCAAGTGCCTGGTAAGCGCTTGGACAAAAGTGTTATCGCCAGCTCCCAATTCCATTGGACCTAGTTAAATTGCTGGTATTAAGGGGAAGAGAATGCTCCAAATACCTAAAACTATGACTACAATGCTTCCAGAGACAGCCTTTCACAGAAAGCCTTGCTTTGGAACGTGAAATAAAAGCAGTGTTACACAACTGCTAGTGTGCTGATAGTTTCTTGCAAACAAGTAGAAAAGCTATACTGGTTTCCCTTGGCTGGCTGAACATGCTATCCTGCATATGCAGGACCAACAAGATTTCATCCTGTATCTGAACTTATATAATTTAAAGAACTAGAAAATATTGTTGATATGCACATATAAAATCATATAAAAATCAAATGAAATGTCACTGAAATTTTCTTTTTATTTATTGACAATGTAGACAATGTTGGTTGATACTCTGGCCACCTACCTACCATGCTCTGCTGCCCACTGTGATGCCCTGTGCTCCAAGAAGAACCCTGAGGCCTCAGAATGGAGAAAGAGGGGGTACCTTATTCCTCCTCTGTAGCTGCTACAGCTGCAGTACCAGACAGTGCCACTCTTCTCATCAGCCCAGTTCTTGAGCCTCTTAAAAGGGTTGGGAGTTGGCACCCCTCTCCCTCTGACATGTCCTGGAAGTCCTGCAGGGCCCCAGGACATGGTTTCTCCAGGGCTCGGCAGGTCCTCCCTGTCTTCACCTTCCCAACCTCTCATTTGGTGGGCCCTGTCCGTGAGTGCAGCTGGCTGGGCTCTACCACCCTGCTTGACTCTGCCCCATATGTGGGCCCATTCTTGCCAGGCTGCTGTCCCCTGAGATGAGGCTCAGCTGGCCGCAGCCCAAATGTCTGTTTACTAACAACCTTGGATGTTCATCGGTGCCAGCAATGGCATCTGTGTTGGGGATTTCCCTGCCACCCACTGCCCTCCTGCTGCATCTACTGGCTTCCTTAATGCTGCTGGTAAGTGTGGGTGCTGCTCTGCCGCCAGATAAACAGAACAGACAAACTCAATTAAAAGCAGGTTGATAAGAGCCATCCAATCTACCTTTTTAATGAGCTGTATCAAACAGATTAGTCACTAATTAACATCAAATGTTTCTTTCTGAATTCAAAGCATGTATGCAAGAGTATTGTAAGTGGCCTTAGGGGTAAGCTGTGTTAATAAATAAATACCCTTTGTGGTATCCACTCAGTAGAGTCAATCATTATCCCTATTCCTCCTGAGGAATTTCAGGTTCACTCAGTCTGATAGCTGAGCAGCTACCTCTTTGTTAATAAAGAGTAATGATTAAGTTAAATTTCTTGCAGACACACTATACCTAAAACAAACATTCAGCCTCTGGCAAAGAAGGATGCTAATTATAGGATTGACTCAAGAGATGAAAGGTTGCTTCTAGTACTAACTTGTGCAGAAAGCTGGTTAAGAGAAACTCTGACATTCTCAAACCCTGTAGTTGAGCTTAACACTTTCTTCCCCAATTCCAATGAGTAAAGTCAAACATTATAGTTAATCGACACAATATTTCCCTACATGGTCCCTATGCTCACATATGAAGGGATCCCTAAAGGGTAGTGGTCTTCAACTCATAAATCATGATATTCAGGTGTGTTGCAGAACCCCACCTGACTAAGCCCCTGGCTGTACAGCAGCCATTTTTTGCTTGTTTGCGGAAGGTCTGTGTTACTAGTGGGCATTCAAAGAAAGTAATTAAGAGTGCCACACTCTCTGCCTGTTGTATGTGCACTCAAAGGAGCACCAGGATTGTGAGGTGATGTCACTTGTGGTAGAGAGGATTCGTATGTGGCTCTGACTCTTAGCTTATCCCTCACTATGATACACTTCTTAGTTCTTGGCCTGTTTTCTATCCCCAGCTCTCCTGGTCTGCTGCCCATAGTCCTGGCTTTGATACCAGTTAGTCATAACCCTGCATCTGTCATACAGATTGCAACTCTATTGCAGCTTGACCTGGAAAACTGGAAGACTCCTAATACAGAGTATAACATCCTGGGGCATTATGTTGCAAACTTTTTTGAACCTTTGTGGGTTTTTTTTCCTGAAAAGCTGCATATAAATGGTTAAAATAAAATAATGAATACATAAGAGTTTTGGTTTTCCCCTCAGTGGGCACATGAGGTCATAATGGGGAATGGAAGGTCTGTGCAAAAGTAATATATTGCTATCTATCCTGCCTGTTCTGCTTAACTGAGAAATACAGCTCCAATTTCCTTGACACAGGGTTAGATAGGGATATGGGTGGTACTTGCAGATGTCCCATTCCTCATAATGAATGGCCTGATGTGCACATAGATGTTATTTTGGAGGAGGAAGAAGGAGAAAACAGGGCTGTATTATGCCCTATGGAAGTGCCATACCCATGTGAAGAAGTATCATGCCCGATATATTTATTAATCGGACAATACAGATATCCTGGTACAAGCAAAAATTCCCCAGACAGTAGTCTAAATGAGTTTAGAACAACTCTAACAACAACACATAATTGAGGCTTGCATAAATCTCTGGTGAAGGTATCAAAACTCAAGAGGTATTTAACTTTCTGACTAAGCACCAATACAGAAGTTGGAAGTCTCCTGTTATAATGGACATTACAAAACTCTTGAGTGCCATAAGAGAAATATGTAAACTGAACCCAGAGAAAACACACAATATTTTTAACAGATAAAAAAGGCCTTATTTAAAAAAATCTGATTTCAAGGCGCTTTCTCTCCCCACTCCATCCAGCTAAATTGTAACAAGTCAGCTTGCACGCTCTGAGAAGACAAACTGCTTGAAACACACAGTAGGGCAGTGGTGGTGGGGGATGCACTTGTCTGGGTTCTGTTCAGGAGGGTGGGGCCCGGGCAAAGAATACCACAGAGTGAGACAGGCCTTTAAAAGGCAATTGAAAGAAAGGCTGCAGGGAAAGAAGCAGTTAAGTTAATAAGCCAAAAGTCTGAGCGGCAAACGTAGGATGGTAGCTGCTTGTCCTGTAAGTGATTCAGAGAAACTCTGAACTCCAGAGAAAGAGCAGTCTAGACAGTAAATTGGGGGAAGAGGCAAATCTGCAATCCATTACAAATAAGAGTGCTGCTGTTGATGGAGAGGCACCGGCATTTTGTGTTTTGGGGGCTCTGTCACACAGCTGCTTCATAATGGAAGAATTTGGGTCTGACAACGGCACACAGATTTTGCAGTGATCTTAAGCACACTTTCAGTGCAATCCTAAACAGAGTTACACCCTTCTAAGTCTATTTGCTTCAATGCACTTAGAAGGGTGTAGCTCTGCTTAAGACTTTACTATTAGTTGTATGTCCAGTTGAAATCAATGGGACATTTCCCAGAAAATGCCTTTAATGTTGAGCTATTTAGCTTTAACAAGTTGTTATTAAATGATGATGACCGGGCTAGCTTTATGATAAAGGAGAGACCTCTTCAGCTTCCCATTACTATCCTAACTTGGTGCACAGATCCACTATTGTAAATGAAACAGCTCACCAGACCAAAAGGGCTTTTACCGACCTTATCTGATGGAAAGTCTGCAACTTTTAATATACTGGACCTTGCAAATATGTCCAGTAGTTGTGTTCCATGTACAGAAGGATCAGTAATTCAGGATAACCATCCTGAGTAAACAACTCTAGGAGCCTTGGTTATGTAAATGAGCTGTTGATTTCTACATTTGTATGAAATTAGAACATTGTAGAGGAAATGCTGATATAACCAATACTGAGACACGGGGTATTAAATCAGTCTAGAATCTTGTTTTGCTAAATATAATATGCTGTAATCAGTACTTGTGGTTAAAAAGAATTTTTTTCTCCAATTTCCTTGAAAAATAAAACCAGAAATAGAAGGCATGAAAGAAGATCCTCGTGCAGCATTTACTAAACAAATGCTCAAGGGCCAAATTATGGTGAGTTCCATATCTTCTCAGTTCCTTTAATCAGGCCCCATTATCTTGGTCTGTGCCACTACAGCCATATGTTCACTTTAAGAAAATACAAAAGTACTATAATTATCAAAATTTTGATACTCAGTGGGCTGAACTGGATAAGATCCTTGGAGGTCTCCTGAAGGTTTTTTCTTTTTTTTTAAGTTCAAAGTAGTTGCAGTGGGACTTGCATATGGACCACACTGCTGGGAGAGGGGAAGTATAACTCTTCTCCCAGGTTATCTAAATCTCTCCCCCAGCCTGCTTATTTATCCCACACAGGAAAACATACAAATATGTGTATGGAGCCTGTTTTTCCCCATGGGGCAGACAGAAGCTTCAGGAGACCATTTGGATCAGGAAAATGGCACCGGGGGGTGGGGAATAAGCGTCTCCTCTTCCCAAGAATGTGCCCCCAATTTATGTCACCTGCAGTTGCTTTGAACTTTAAAAAATGGGAGTTGAAACCATGGATTTCCCAATTATACACAACAGAAGTGTTTATTGTTTGATTTATATCTAGCTGGCATCACCATTTTCACAAGCCTGTGACTTGTGCAAAATGCTCTTGGGAATTGTTTCCTTCCTCTGTGTGAATGGCACAATTTTCTGCTACATATTTTTAGGTATGATAAATAATATGATTTGCCAAATGTACTCATTGAAGTTAAGTGCCTTACGCTCAAGGAAACAACTTTATAAAATTATAACTGAATTTGTTCTATAATTCTTCATTTGAATTGAACACAAGTCCAAAAAGACTGAGCTCATCGGAGAGTGGTCCCTGTAACCTCAACCTCATTTTCAGCGTGCTCTGTTAATATCTGATGATCTACATTATAAAACAGAGTTGATCAGTCCAAAAGAATTAGCTCTACCTGTTGTTCCAGGGGAAACAAGGGAGGGAAGGTGAGGTGGGAGTATATACAGAGCTCATTGTTGTAGGCCCAACCATGGTTTAACATTAAATGTGAACAAAGTGACGGAGTTCAAAGGGTCAAAAAGTCCATCTAATTAACCATAACTCCAAAGATAAGACCACCACACATCAACACTCCCATGCAAGAGACCAACCTATACAACTAGAAGCAGAGAGTGCCACAAGAAACCTGATGCTCTGCAGAAAGGTATCTATAGCTTTTTGTGAAAGCTTCAGTTCAGACGTCCTGTGAAACTATGGTTTAATTAAACTAGCTATAATTAGTATGATCATATGAATACAGATCATTCCATTAACTATAAGTTAGGACATATATGCTCAACAGGTTACATTTGAAATAATGGGTTTAAGTTGGTTTATTAATCACAGTTACAGTATTATTCCAAGCAGAGTTACGCTCTTTTGAGTCCATTTAATAAATGGGTTTAGAAGATTGCAATTCTACTTGGGATGACATTTTTCGTCTTAATTATGGGTTCATGCGAAATACGAACATGGCCATCATGGCTTAATTTGGGCTTGTTCCCTGGCACTGTTTTCATCCCAATGCAAGTCAGGATACCAGTTGGGTTGCTGCTTAGATGTAGGAATGAGTGATGGTGATGACAGTGGCATTTGTTGAGGCAAACCAAGTCCTGAATAATTGTCTGCAAGTCAAATCCTGGTCTCGTAAAATAACCATGGTTTTTACACTACATCTTTATTGAGTCAAAGACTCTTGAAAACAAACTAAATGCAAATATGGTTGAGTGGTTTCAGTACATGAAATGAAAGCTATTTATTCCGTAACAAGATCATATTGATGTATAACTAAGTTGTTAATGAATATACATCATGATGTTAGAAATCACCTTTGTTGTACCTGTCTTTATTGTGGTTCTGTGTGAGATACACATTAAGTTTTACTTGCTTCTTTTAAAATCATTCCAAGACAGCAAAGAAAGATAATAAGAAAAGGGTGTGATGGAATCAGGAAAAACCTGTTGTTATATATACTTATGGCACCTTTGAATGAAGCCGGAGTATCAAACTGATCTCAGTAGGTTAACATTCTTGATTCATAGCATAATCAGGAATAGATCTGGTATTAAAATCACACCATTTAATAAATTACTTAATTTTGTCTGTTTTCTAAATGCCATCTCTTTTTTTGTACATAATGTTTACTTACACTAAAACCACTACTATATTTGGCAAAAATTTTATTTACACAATGATAAACATCAAGCCACAAAATAAAAAAGGGACTGCTGCTTTTTAAAAAGTGCATTATTTTACATAGGCAGGAATTAAATGTTCTGAAAAAACATTATATAAAATTAATATCTCATAGTACTGGGCCTTCTGGGGGTCTGCAGCTGGGTACAGCAAGGAAATGCACTATATTCTGACATCTAGACATGTGTAAGTTCAATTAGGTATTGCTGAGGGGGACAAGGGAGACAATAAACATACAACAGTACTTTTTAACAGTATTTTTTTTAGAAAAACAAGACATTTAGTATAATTTATAATTTGTAGTTCATAAGTTTTTAAAATAAAATTAGTCCTTGTCTTGAGTAGAAAAAGTATGCACAATGGGCACCTTCAGTGAAACTACTCTGCACTAATGCTCTCAACCTGATATCACAGGCTGATACCACCAAAAGCTATTAGGATAACACAAATGGGAACAGGAAGAACTGGTTGTTCTTGAGTTTGACTCAATACAGGAATTTGTATGACTATCCAAAAAAAGGGTGAGCATAGGTCTACAGTGGAATCTCTGCTAAAGATATGTTAATCCGTACACATACTAGCATTCACAAATATTTTCAGAGACATGGATGAAAAGAGAGGCATAAAGTGAAACTATGTTCATGAAAGAGAAAACATTTGACTATATACTTAATAGCAGATGGTCGTATGGAAATTTATTTTCCCTCATCAGATCCAGCACAATGGCTAGGCTTACCACATGCCTGCTAATGGCAGGCAAACTCCTGGTAATTGCTGCCATGCCTGCCGACAACTTATCTGGTTGGCCAGTGGAAGCAGGCTGTCAAAATACGGGAGGCAGCAACCTTCACCACAGCACAACGGCATCACTTCTGGTGTCACCCAGAAACACCAGCAGCACACCAGAGTGAATGATTTCCAATCACAGAGTTTTGGGGTAAGTGCTAGAGCACTGCCAGGTGTGATGCCAGTGTGGCTGAGGTGTGCTGGAAGCGACGTCATTGTGTGGCAATAAAGGTCCACTCCCTGCAGCAAGTACCCACCTCCTCCTTCTCCCACTGGTTGCTTCCCTTTAAAATGGAAAACTTTACAAGACAGTTTGATTATATTTGAATAATGACAACAGTCATTCTTTATCTTTTACAAAAAGAATTGATGGGGTCAGGGCTTTTTTTTTTTTTTGGGAAAAACAGGTGCTGGAACTCTCAGAAGGGAAATGAAGTTTTCAATGTGCATGCTGAAATCTCATGAACTTTTAAACATTTTAAAAATAATTTTTTTAAAGAGGCTCCAGAACTCTGTTCTGGCATGTTCCCCAAGAACAAAAGCCCTGGATGAGCTTCATCTGGGAGAACACATATCTTGCCTTTTCTGTATCTTAATTTTTATATTTGTATAACTTTTAACCTTTTTATAACTATCCCCCCCCAAAAGGAAATAGCTGAATAGAATCGTGCATTAATTGAGTGGTCATAATATTTTCTGTGTTATTTCTTAATGTTAGTTTAAAAACTGGGCTTGTACCATCACTGCCAATCTCACAAAATGCAGATTTTAATTGAACTTGGTACTGTAAAATGAATTTATGTATAACCATCATTTGCTATTATCAAATAACTCGAATGCAATGTTTACCCTTTAAAGTTTACCCAAGAGCGATAACAATTCTCCTGCCCTTTTACACTCCTTACTTGTCTATTAAAGTATCCTTTCAACTTTCTGATGGTCTTTTAACAGCCCACAACTTGCTTTTTCATGGGTAAATATTTAAACCACAACTCTGCTTTAAAAGGACTGCAGACAGGGAGAAGATGAAAGCAAGCCCTGAAATTTATAGCTAACTGGGTAATAATCAACTGCTACCAGCATTCTCTGGTCCTTAATGTTCCAGTCATACTATGGGACTTTAGCTCAGAAGTCTGTAGCTCCAATTTAGGATTCAAGAGCAAACAAAAATTTACCAAAGCAGTGCAATACTGCTAGTAGTTTACAGGCATATAACATTTAATGCTTTCACTTTCATCTATAAAAGATACAGAATTAACAGTATAGAAATAGTTTAGTGAATCTTAAGCAATCTAAAATTATTAAGCATTGTTCCTAAAAATCAGAATTTTGTCTACAAGTAAGTATTCTTATAAGGTTATTGTAATTATTTACATAGCACCATCATGGTACATGGAGATCCACAGAACTTCCAAATCAAAAAGTGGAAAATAACAAAATGTCCATCACGTTTTCATCCCACCTTTCCTCCAAGGAGCTCAGGTTGCCATACGTTTGTTCTCCTTTTGTCCATTTTACACTCACATCAGACCTGTAATTTGAGTTAGGCTCAGTAAAGGCAACTGTCCCTAGGTCTAAGCACTATGTCCCAATGGCTCTCTAACTGGAAGGAAAAAAAAAGTTATCTAATATCTGTTGTTAATATTAAAAATAATTTATGATTCTAGAATTCATTATAAAGAAGTAATTCTAAAATAGATGTGTGGAAAGACTTAATATATTTCCATTTGATGATAGCAAGCTGCAGGTTCAGGGTTGCCTATCTTTGTTGTACAGTAAATACAACCACTCTGTAAAAATGAACATTGCTGCAATCTTTTATAATCTTTGAAATCTTCTGCATAGCCATACTGATCCAATATCTATGTTAAACAGGAAGTAAATATGCATTGCTCATATGTGAACAGTACCGTTTTTGTCTTCTATTCAAAACTGTTCAAAGACTCATTGTGAATGGGAAAAGAGCAATTCCAGTTAATTGTTGACAGCTTATCACTACCATGGATGCATGGAAAGAGCTCATTTGCTCTGCTAAAAAACACATTTCGTTACCAAAGAGTCCAACACAGGCCTCTTGTGTGAACAACAGGGGCTGTATAAGATGGGGATAATGCCATACAAACTGCTGCTTAAAGGATGGGCCAGGTACATATGTGATAAATTCATAACTGAGAATTACAGAGTAGGAGAAAACTATAACTGATAAAATTATTATATTTTCCTGTTCCTAGCTGAAGTCCACAGAGAGGCACCATCAAGTAATGTGCAGTGTTAGTTTTGCATCCTGACTCAGAATAATACATGGTGTAAGCTGGAGGGTAACTGGCAGGAACTGGAAAAAAAAGGAGGGGGGGGGAACTCAACCCAATGAAATCTCTGATACCAGGTTTGTTGGCCAATTTAATTATATTTTAGGGTAAAATTACTATAAAATTAGACTACTTATAAAATTTCAATAATTGTATTTTTATTTTTATATTTATTCAGAATAATTTGAAGAATGGCATGGCTATATTTATGGTCCAACACTCAAGTCAGTAGCATAATTATAAGCATATAAGGTAACTTCTGTAAAAAAAATTTTTAGTATCATTAATGATTTTTTATACATTTGGTATGTAATAATCAGGGTTTTTTTCCCCTTCCTTTTTTCCTTTTTATAATTTCAGGAAACAACATCTGGTTATATATATGTGTATACAAAAAACCTTTTATACATGTATTTGGATGTGTGTGAGTGTAATATAGAGAACAGTGACCACTGAGGAAGGCCCGAAGGGGCCAAAACGCATTTCGTCCTAAGTTAAAAAGTGTTTACTTGTCAAGTGTATTTGCATTAGAAAAGCTTTTAAAAGTCTGAAATTCAGACTCTTTCTTTTAATCATAGTATGTTTTAACATGTGTACACCTTAATAAACATTTGTATTTTTATATTATATAGTGTTAGCTTGACCCTCTTGGTTCATGGGTAACTGGCAGGGTCTGAACTACAGAGCAGGTTACCAGCCATAATATTCTAGCAGCAAATTGAAGCTACTGAGGGTTCTAGGCTCCACCTCTAAAGGAGTTCAGCTCTGAGTTAATAGGGCAGCACTGTGTCTCCTGCTGCTTCTTCAACTGGCTTGTAGGAGAAGGTATGGTCTCTAGAAGTTTGCGTTTCTGGAGAAGACCCCTCAGCCACAGAAGAGGAATTGTCTCAGATGTAGCACAGTCCCTTCAGCTATGGAAATATCTGCTTCTTGAGAGGTTCAGAGGGTCTCCAACATGCTCTGTGATGTCCCATGCCTCTTTGCCTGATGCAAAAGGTTCTGAGACCGTTAACACCTGTCTTTCCCTATTACAGTGTATACAGTTTTTCATTCATAGACTAAGTATCATGAATTATCAGTATCCAAAGGTTGTCAGAAATTAAGCTCATCATTATAAATATATACATAATACGTAAGAATGCAGTCTTGCCCAAAGTCCCATGGTAAGTGATTTAATGGTAAGAGATATTGCTTTCTCACTGCAATCAGTGTGAAAACATCATGCCCTAATTCTGTCAACATAAATTACCTTACCAACTATTAATAGATGGAGTTCCATTTTATCTGTTAAAAATGTATTAATTTTGTCTTTAAAAAAATAAGTTTCCATACCATGAGCTAGTATGCTGTAGGGTTATGCTACATGACTAAACTTGGCAGTCTCCACTAAAGCATGAAACTCCGTGAGTGACACTGAGTTAGTCATTTCTCTTAGCCAGACAGAATTACTGTGGAGAGGGAGGGCACAATTTTGTATGTCATCCTGAGCTTCTTGGAGTAAAGTGAGATAAAAATGATAGATAAATATAAGCTAGCTTTATTTCAGTGAGATGACATTTTTTGCTGTTTTTTGGCCTAGTAAGTCTAAACATTAATGCCTCAAATTGGTGTCATACTACTTCAGTACCAGCACTTACAGTGAGGTTCATAAGGAGGAGGTGGGTCTCCACAAGGAACACACTCCATATCTTGAAAGCCTCCAAGTTTTGTTTTTCTGTAGAATCTGGAAGACAAAGGAACAGACTGCTTATTCACTGGTTAATCAATCCACACATTCTTAACATAGTCCACACATGGCCATAATTCCCCAGATTTTGGGAGCAGCTGTAAACAGATCTACTTAGAAATTAGTCCCATTGTATTCAGTGGGACTTACTCCCAGGAAAATGTTCTTAAAACTGCATCCATAATAAAATATAATAGTCCTTAAAGTGAGTGAGATCATGTAACATCAGTGGCTGAGCTGTGAAGTAAAATGTAGACCTATGAATGGTTCTAATGACTTTCCAGGTCCTTCCTCCCTCCCTCCCTCCCTCCCTCCCTTCATTCTTGAAACCTGATGTGGCACACATAAAGCTACAAGGAGGTCTCCTATTCCAGGCAGTGATCAGACCTAAAACTATTTATCTTTTTCAAGGTTGCTGCGTCATGTACCTTTCAATCATATTTAAACAATATGTATAATGAATATTTAAATACAATCCTACACTTCTCAAGTATTTTATATATGGAATTCTGTTAAATTTTCATCCATTGAGTCTAACAGACAGGTACTTATGGGAATATTTCAAAATTTGTCATGTGCTTGTAACCCTATCAAATCTATCTAATAAATCTATGGAATCTATCTAATAAAATTAATAAATAATGTAACCCTATGTGTGTAGATGTGAAAGAGACAGACTCAGTAGCACTAAATATTCCAAATGAGCAGGGCAGAGATGAGCAGAGCAGTGGTGTGGGAAAAAAATTAATATAAGAACAGCCCTGCTAGATCAGACCAATGGTCCATAATCCTGCCTCACACAGTGGCCAACCAGTTCCTTTGGTGGGCCAACCACAGGGCACAGAGGCCTTCCCCTGATGTTGGGGTTCAGAGAACTAGTGCTTCTGAATGTTCCCTTCAGTCACCAAGGCTAGTAGTCACTGATAGACTTATCCTCCATAAATCTATCTAAACCTTTTAAAAACTGTTTATTCCTGTTGCCATCACTACATCGTCTGTCAGCAAATTCCAAATTTTAATCACTCTCTGTGGAAAGTAGTATTTCCTTTTGTTCATTCTGAACCTTCTGCTCATCAGCTTCACTGGATGCTGTTGAGTTCTAGTATTTTGGGAAGGAGAATAATTTCTCTTTGTCAGCTCTCTCTACCCCATGCATAATTTTATAAGCCTCTATCATGCCCCCCTTAGTCATCTCTTTTCTAAATGGCAAAGTCCCAGACTCTTCAGCCTTTCCTCATAGGGAAGGTGCTCCAACACCCTAACCATCTTGGTCAACCTCCTCTGTACTTTTTCCAGCTCTGTGATATATTTTTTGAGATACAGTGAACAGAACTGTGCACAGTATTCCAAACGAGGCCTCACAACAAAGGCATTATAATATCAGGCATTTTATTTTCAGTGCCTTTCCTAATAATACCTAGCATAGAGTTTGCCTTTTACACTGCAGCAGCACACTGGGTTGACACTTTCATTAAGCTATCCACTACTACGCCAAGATCTTTTCCCCTCTCACCAAGTTCAGACTATTAGCCTAGACTTGAAGTTGGGATTTTAATAATAATATGCATCACTTTACACTGACCAACACTGAACTTCATTTGCCACATTGTCACCCAATCACCCGATTTGTAGAGATCCTCTTGGAGCTCTTCACAGTCAGCCTTGGTTTTCATCATTCTGAATAAGTTTGTGTCTTCTGCAAACTTGGCTACTACACTAGTCACCCCTAGTTCCAGATCACTTAGAAATAAATTAAATAGTATCAGCCCCAATATCAATCCTTGTGGGACCCCACTGCTTACTTTCCTCCATTGTGAGAATAGTCCACTGATTCCTACTCTTTGCTTCCTATTATCCCAAGACTGCTAAGTTTACTCAGGAGTCTTTGGGAAGGTACCTTGTCAAAAGCCTTTTGAAAGTCCAAGTATATGTCTACTAGGTCACTGTTGTCTACGTGCTTGTTCACTTTCTCAAAGAATTACAAAAAGTTGGTAAGACAGGACTTCCTTTTGCAGAAGCCATGCTGATTTTCCCTCAGCAGGTTTTGTTCCTCTATGTGCCTAATAATTCTATCTGTAATTACAATTTCTACTAATTTGCCTGAGGTAGACGTTAGGTTGACTGGCCTGTAATTTCCTGGTTCCCCTTTGGATCCCTTTTTAAAAATTGGTGTCACATTTGCTACTCTCCAGTCTTCTGGTACAGCAGCTGAATTTAGTAATAGGTGACACATACAGGTTAGTAGATCAACTTGCTGACATTTGAGTTCCCTGGAGACTTATCGGTTTTTAATTTCCCCAATAGGTCTAGAACTTCATCTCTGGTCACCACAGTTTAGCTCAGTTCTTCAGATTCCTTTCTTGAAAGTAGTGACTGTGGCATAGGTACATGCCCCACTCTTTCCACAGTGAACATAGAAGCAAAAAATTCACTGAGCTTCTCTTCCATCGTCCCATCTTCCTTTAGCAATCCCTTGATTCCTTTGTCCTCCTAAGGTCCAACTACTTCTCTGGCTAGTTTCTTTTTGGTAAATACAATTTATTCTTGGATATAACACATGATCATACATTTTAAACCTACCTACATATCCATTTTTCTAATTTCCCTTCTCCCCCCCCAAACAAGGCTTCCCGCACTGCTCCAACCCCATTAATGTCTCTCTTGTTCTGTTACAATTAGTTCTAAACTTATTTCTCTGGCTAGTTTCTTGCTAAGGATATATTATTTTAAATGTTTATTGTCTGTCTCGATGATTTTAGCAACCCACTTCTCAAAACCTCTTTTTGCATACCTAAGTATTGACTTATATTTCTTTGTCAGAGCCTGTGGTATCTCCTGTTCAATTCACTGGGACAGAGCTTCCACTTTTAAAAAGAAGTCCCTTTACTTTTTATAGCTAACTTGACTTGTGTTGTTAACCATGCAGGCCTTCTTTTAGACTTGGCAGTGCCCTTCCTAAACTGTGGAATACATTCTATTTGGGCTTCAATTCGTGTGGTTTTAAATCACTTCCAAGCATCCTCTAGGGATTTGACTCTTGTGTTTCCCTTTCAGCTGCCTTTTAACTATTCTCATTTTTGTAAAGTTCCGTCTTTTGAAAACAAATGTTTTAGTTTTGGACTTTAGGGGTAACTTTCCATTGACCTGAATGCTGACTTTAATAGCATTGTGGTCACTGCTCCCAACTGATGCAACAACCTCTACATCTCTTACCAGGTCCTGAGACCTGCTCAGAACCAAGCCCAAGATCACTGCCCCTCTGGTTGGGTCTGTGACCAACTGTTCCAGTACACAGTCATTTATGATGTCTAGGAATCTCATTGCTACAGCAGGACTCAAGCACATGGTTTACCCAATCAATATGAGGGTAGCTGAAGTCTCTCAGTATAACATTATCTGCTTTAGTCACCACCCTTATTTCCCTCTCCATCTCAAGATCAGTCTTAAAGGTTTGATCAGGTGGGCAATAGTATACCCCCACTGTTAAGTAACCGTCAGGGCCCAGTATTTCCACCCATATTGCTTCTGTTGGGGAGTTAATTCCCCTGATGTTTTCTATCGTACTGGATTTTATGCACTATCTGATGTACAACGTAACACCTCCACCAACCCATCGCTCCCTATCCTGCCTATAGCACATCAACACATGCAGCTGCCTTTCATTGGATCCGAATATAAGTCTACAAAAATCAGCACAGTCTGCTCTAACTGGTAGAAACTCTCCAGGGTTTTTCACATAATTTTTTCCTGATCCTTTTAGCTGGAGATGACAGAGATTGGATCTGGGACTTCCTGCATGCAAGTAAATGCTCTCCCCTGAGCCATACCAAACCTCGTTATTGTGAGCCAACTCAGTGACACTAGGCTTGCAACTATTTTAAAATGTGACTGGGAGGTCAGAGGAACACAGACTTGTTAATTACTTGCAGTATGTAGATCTCATTGTTTTGGAATACCCATTCAAATAGCTTTGAAATAATTCCACTGTAAATAATAATTTGTAGTGGGAAGTGCTGTCAAATTGCTGTTGACTTATGATGACCCTGTAGGGTTTTCAAGGAAAGAGATGAACAGAGGTGGTTTACCCTTGTCTATTTCTGCATAGTAACCCTGTACTTCCATGGTGATCTCCTACCCAAGTACTAATCAGGGCTGAACCTTAGATTCTGTAGTCTGATAGGATTGTGCAAGCCTGGGCTATCCAGGTCAGAGCAAATAATAATTTCTAGTGTTTTATCACACTGCTGATTATTTGACATTATCATGAAATCAGTGCTTAAGATTCTTATCAATTTTATCAACAAACCAAACAGAAAGATAAAGTGATTTGTATGTAGCTGTAGCTTAAAACCAAGGTATTTGGGAATCTAAATCCAAAGACAGTTATACTAATACTGCAGACAAATGATTTGCAATTCTTTTCAAAACTCACCCTGGTAAGCAATCTCCACAAACAGCATTGCTGGTAGCAGAACAATTAGCTTTCTGAAATCGATTTACTAGAGCACAGTCCAAACATGTTTTGCACTTCTGATAGCCCCAGTCCTCCTTGAATCTGTTTGGCCTGCATGTCATGCATCGGGCATCCTCCCCATATCCGAAACCACATTCCTGTAAGGATTAGCAAGCAAGAACAAGCTATTCAGAAACTTGGAACTGTGAGTAAGGGGAGACCGCAGGGATCAAATGAAGACCCAGAGTAATTATTTCTGAGAATAAGTCTTTCCAGTGACAAAAGCAATCCTTTCAGCAGGTTCAAATGTGTCTTCTGCTGCTAATAATCTCCCTTACTTCTATAAGCAATACTTAGTCATCCATTTTATTTGAGAACTCACTGAGCATTTGAATGATAAAGGACTCTCAAGACTCCCACTGCTACATTATTATGAGTTTATGGTGGAACTGAGCTATCCAATTTTTAATTAAGTCAGGTATGTAAGAGTTTAATAGCTGGGATGAAAAAAGCTTTCAGAAAGTCATACCAAAAGAGGGAAAGTAAAAGACTGATATAAAGGTTTATACTTAAAATGGAAAAGTAAATAACTAACGGCATCTGTTCAGAAATGTTCCTTATTCTACTCAGTGTTTATGCATTTAATTTCCTTAAATATATGAATAATTCTGACATTAATGGCTTCTGTTAACTTTTTTTCTGCAACCTGCCCTGATACTAATCACTGAGCTTTCATGGACATCAGTTCAGTTAACTAATGAATATGAAGTTCAGTTGACTAATGAATATGAATACTGCAAAGCCTAGTTTATATAAAATAAGAGTGAACATGGTTTTTGTAATAACCATAAAATATTTCTTTATTAAACTGAATAAGGGTGCACGGCTTCAAAGAATGCTTTTTCTCAAAAACATATTCTAAATCCAGAGCAATAAGGTGTCTTATAGAAATACTAAGCAACTGCATTATGTTTTCATCTCTTATATTTCATAGCAGTTCATGATTTTGAGGAGGTGATGTAATTAATGCATATTTTAGCACAATATCTGTTTGAAACTGGGATTTCATTTTATGATAAGTACATCTAGCCATTACTTTTTCAAGATTAAAGATCACGAGTTCTTCTGTGGGCATCCTTCAATTCAAATGAACTTCTTATACAGTTCTACTGCCAAAAGAGATCACTCCAGCCTTTCTTACAACAGCTATAGTCAACCCTCTGCTTTTCCTTTAGGCAGCAGCTGAAGACACCCACATTTGGCTTTCAATGCCTTTTGGATGGCATTGGCAAAATATTATAGGTATGCTGTTGATCGTGGAGCCTCCCTGAGCATGCCTTGGCGGGGAGGGCAGGGTATAAATTGGAAAAACAATAAAATAAATACTAAGCTATGTTAGTAAAAAAAAAACCACATGATTGCTTTATTTAAATTCTCATTTAGATTTCTTTGTAATGTTGGTGTAAAGAAGTTCTAATTTCTGTTCTGCCTTGGACAACAACCACTCTGAGTAAAGATCAACTGATAATTACAGTCATCTCTACTTAAATACATTACAGATCTCATACAGAGTCTATTCCTTGAAAAAATTCAGTGGGCTTAAGATCTGAAACATTTGTTTGTTTTTCCCTCACAATGCTAGTTGTTTTATGTAACCAAAGAAGAGTGATCTCTGAATATTTGTTTCATTTCATAGTACAATGGGGTTGCACTTAGCTGTAACTGTTGTTCATCAAGTGGCATTCTGTGGAGACTCACATGGGACTGCAAGATTGCAGGCTTGCCGCGGAGAACAGTTTCCAAGCCTTTAAAGAAGTTTCTAGGCTCTAAGAGTGCTCCTCCTCCCCTCTGTCTGCAGAGATCCCTTTCCTGCCCAAAGGGTCATGTGACAGAGGCGGCGCAAGCACTCCTCCCTCAGTTCCCTTCACTGCCGTGAGGAGCTTTTGCTCATCTGGCAGCCGACAGTGGGGAAGGAGAGATGTGTGCCTGCACAGTAGGCCACTTGATGAACAATGGTTACAATCCTTTTTTCATTGTTGTGGCAGTTCTGTGCAGTTGGGGGGGGGAGGCCCGGCAGCCCGGAGCCGCTTAGGCCTCACCACCGGTGCCAGGGGAGGCGGGGGAGAAAGATTGGCGGGCCAGGCAGCTGGGAGCCACACAGGCCTCACCGTCAGTCAGCAGGCCTGGGCCCCGCCATTGGTGTGGTGAGGGCAGGGGAGAAGGCTCACCTGTGGCTGCTTCCTCCTCCTCCTCCATGTGGAGCTCCTTCTCCCCCCCACGAGTATCGCAGGTCCCTGCTTCTTGTGTTTATATATTCTCAGTTGTTTGCTTTTTTTTTTTTTTTGCACAGCAAACAAAAGAATTGGGTCACCTAACTGGCAGTCATAATCATTCCTAAGAAATAATGAACAATACAGTTTGAAATCGAGCGAATAATACCATACAGAACTATTATATGAGGCTGTTGTACTGAAGGTGGGTTTTACAACAATCTGATTATTTTAAACCTTTTTATAGGTTTTCTGGTTTTAAATATAAACACCTCTCCCCACTTTATTTCAGTAACTGCTTTCTTGCACAGCTGTTAGCCAAATTGCTCTGTTATTTAATAAAGATGGGGAATTATAATTATTAATATGCAATTGGCTTATCTATAGGATCTGACCTGTGTATACCAGAGTTAGAATTCCCAAGCACCCAGGAACAGACACAGAAACTGAGTGGCCAAAGTAATGATTTCTTTACTAAATATTCTCAAACATACAAACAATATTCATACAATATAGCACTAAGGAAGCAGAGGTGATTGATGGGTTATAGAGGGGTGATACAACCTGTCCAGATGTGCAGAGGTCCATGGATTCTGGCCTAAACTCAGAGAGTTCAGGGGTGGCCTGCCATTTTGGATCATGGCAGAAAACACACGGTCTAAGGCCATGTGTGAGCTGGGATATAGGCACTGGCAAAGAATGCAGACCAATGGGTGGCCCTGGGGGCTGATCTCAGATGAGAACAATAGATTACCTGGACCAATGATGAGTCCCAGGCGTGTGTGATGCCAGTAGGGGCAGACCTTAGGTACGACCCATGAGCTTCCAGAGAGGCAGAGTCTAGATTTAACAACAGAAGCCTGGTGTTGGGTAGCTAGTTAAATGGATTATCTGACTCACTAATGGTCTTGGCCCGGGGTGGACAAAAGGTAGGAGATGTCCCTGATTAGCTTAGGAAGGATTGCTAAACATTTGAATGATTGATTGGTTTATCCCGGTATCTTGAGGGACAGAGGCAGGAAAGACAAAAAAATTACACATAGGACACAAAGGGCTGGGTGAGGTACTGGAGAGTGCCAGGTGGCTTCTAAAGACTTTACCTCTGGAACTCATTGTTATTCCATAAGCATAATCTCTGCTGGGTGGAGGGGGAAGACTGGAGGCTTGCTCTGAGGTCACCTTATGAAACCTGAACATGAAATCCCTTTTGCAGACCACTTGCAGCCTGACTCTGTGGTTCTAGCTGAGAGGGCCTGGCTTTTTTTTGGACTTCGGTTCAGGTTAGAAAGTAGGGCACCCCTGTTTTGGAGCTACCCAAGAGTAAAAGGCAGTGCCTCTGGCAACAGCCAACCAGAAGTGCTTCATACATTATGATTTTCCTGCCAAGGGGTAGTCTCTGAGAAGCACTTACCAACATGCACAGTTGCTGTTGATTCATATATACATTATACTGAAAAGTCACACCACATATATCCACCAACTATAAATGCATTTCAAATAGGAAAATTGTAATGTGTGAAAGAACTATTGCAATATGAGCCTCTCTGATTGCTAAAATCTGTAGTGAAGACCCTACTCCATGTGTCTCAGAGGTGAGGGAGGCAGCCACTAAGGACAGGACTTTTTCCCTTGCGGTGCTTCAGTTATGGACTGGCTTCCTCTTAACCCTCCAGTTGGAATTCAATGTGATGTCTTTTCAGTGCCCACCGGATATTTTTATTTATTCGGATTTCTTCAGATGGTTGATTTTTTTTTTTTTGTATTTTATTGCCTTCTGGGGTAGCTCTCACAATCTCCGCTGATCTTTTTACTTGTTATGTACATAATGTGCTCACTTGCTTTTGCTACTACTATTTAATATATCATGCCTGTGGTGATTAAGTGGAAAAACCAAGTAAATTCCATTTCATAGCTATAAACATCTTTTTTTATTTCCCTGAAAACTTTTCCTGTGGGAATCAAGAACATGTGCATTCAATCACAGTGCACTATACATTTCTCACCATGCCCCCTAAGGAAAAACATGTCCATTGGGAAGGCTATTTATACTGTTCCATTGGGCTCATCCATGTTGTACTGGAAGTGCTCGAAGAATCCCAGAAATGCAGAATGACTGTGGAGACAATCTCTCACACCTCTTCCCAGGTTAAAGCTTAGGAGGAGGACTGAAACTTTTTTAGAGTGTACTACACATAGAGCTGATAAATACCACAGAGTATTGTCCCAGTTCTTATGCAGCATTTCAGATCTATTCTGACTGCCTTCAAAATTCAGTGTGATGTCACATACAAGACCCTGCCTCTCTCCCTTTGAGTGTGGGCAGGTGCTGGCAACCACAAATGTTGAAGGCTACCTAGGCAAGCCAAAATTTGTGACCCCCTGCTATTCACATGGGAAAGGATGCAAAAATTCCAATAACTCATTAAAGAGTTCATTTAAAAGCCTGCAAATTCTCACATCTATAAAAGACCTAATAATCATCTATATCCTAATAGCAAAGTTGGCCAAATCTCTGGATACTTAAATCCAGAGACTGGAGCTGTGAATGGGCAAGACAGATCTTTTTACAAACCTGAACAATGCCCCAGGTTTGCACAAAAATCTGAAAAAATTTAAATCTAGAAAAAAATACATTGTTTTTTTAAAAAATCCAAATGATAAGGAGCAGCTGTAGCTGTAAAAAACAAACTCCTCAGTGGCTGTTGCTAGGCAACAACAGCATTCAAAGACTTGGTTCTGTCAAGTAAAAGGCAGGGGAAGGGAGCAGGGCCCTTTTCAGGGCTGCTTTGGCCTTTAAGGGAAAACTCATTGGGGCCAGGCTTGGCTACAGTAGCAAGCTCCAGGTTGGGAAATTCCTGGAGATTTTGTGGTGGAGTCTGAGGAGGGCAGGGTTTGGGGAGGGGAGAGGCCCTAGATATAGGGCCATAGAGTCCATCCTCCAAAGCAGCCATTTTTTCCTGTGAGACAGATCTCTGTCATCTGGAGTTGAGTAGTAATTCTGTGAGATCTCCAGGTCCTGCATGGAGGTTGGCAGCCATAGGCCTGGCAACAACTTCTAGGTGACTTGATACCTCCCGACTTGGCATGACTCAACTAGGCCTGGCTATCTGATGCTGTTCAACAGCAGCCATTGTATGAAAGCCAGTGTAGTATAGGGGCTAGAGCTTCAGAGTACAGTCTCGGAGACCCAGGTTCAAATCCCCATCTTGCTGTAGAAGCTCACTGGGTGATTTTGGGGCCAGTTTCATACTTGATTCTGGGCTATAAATGGAGTATAAAGTGGAGTATAAATGAAATAAATAATTAATATGACTGAAGACAGGAGGCAGATAAAAGGAAGGTTTATGAATGGCTGAGAAAGAGAGAATGAAGCAGAGAAAGAGGAGAGGGTATGGTGATTGCTGGGAGGAGAGAAAGAGGAAATAATGTAGGAAGGAGGATACATGGGAAAGTGAGGTGCCACAGCAAAAGTCCTTGATGCAAGTGAGCCTGCCCACTGGCCACACAACAACCAGTTTTCCTAGGCATAGGCTGCTGTGGGGAAGGAAAAGCTTAAGACAGAGGGGCAAATAAAGGGAGGAGTAGGGAGGAGATAGGGTTGTCAGCTCAACACTGAGAAATTCCTAAAGATTTGAGGGCTGGAACCTGGGGACGATGGGGTTTGAGGAGGGGAGAGGCCTCAGAAGGGTATAATGCCATAGAATCCACCCTCCAAAGCAGCTGTTTCTTCCAGGGCAACTAGGGTCATCAACTTTTAGGTGGGGCCTGGAAATCACTCAGAATCACAGCTGTTTTCCAGATGAGACAGAAATTGGTTCCCCTGAAGAAAATGGCTGCTTTAGAGGGTAGACTCTGTGGCATTATATGCTGCTGAGGTCACTTCTCTTCCCAAACCTTGTCCTATCAAGGCTCAAGACCCACAAATCTTCAGGAATTTCTCAGTGTGGAGCTGGCAATCCTAAGGGGGAAACTGCTCCCTGTAGTTGGGAGATCTGTTGTGATTCCAGGAGATCTCCAGGCCACATCTGGAGGTTGGCAACTCTAGAAGGAGAGAAGGGAGCAGGAAAAGGGGAGAGGCTATGGGGGCTTTCAGGAAAAGGAAAGAAGAAATAGTGGGGGAGTGGGAAATGAGATGCCTCCCACAAGTCCTTGAGGGTTCTCGCTTGTTTATTTTATATTTCCTACTTTCTCAGAACAACAAAGAAACAGGGAGAAACAGAGAAATACTGTGTATACCAATGTTAACAGTGTAACATATAAATGGCTATAATTTCAAGTCTGCAACTTCATCTTTTAAAAATGTTTTGTTGTTTTGTTTCAGTTTTCTTTATTGAACAATTCTAAGCAACTTTCTGAATTTCTTGGGATAAAGAGTTGTGTTTATTTATAGTCAGATAGTAACTAACTGCATATGTCCATCTGCTGAAAAGTAAGCCTGGGATCCACAGAACTACAGATCCATGAGTCTATTCTTGTACTTATTGAACAGTAATTCCCATTGCTTATAGCAAATTGCTTTTTAAACTGAGGTGACTCAAAATAAAAAATCCTACTGGGTGTGCCTAAAGCAGCTTCGGATCATAGCCTGAGTTAGTACACACTATTTAAATATGATTAACTATGCACAGAAATGTATACTTTTATTATACCTCCACACCTATATATTCATACAATTATCAAATAATGTAAAATACATGAAAACTGTAGCATGTATTGGAATACAAAATGCCTGTCATTCTTTCATGTGTCAGAAACCATACAGAAGATTTATTAAAAGCAGTTGTAACTGTCTGCTCCTAAATCATCTGAAAAACTGTGTATCTTAAGCAAAAGTGATGGTATGGTGATGAAAGGCTGTATTGTTGTTTAAGACACAAATCCTTCCAGAAACTTTTAAGCTTATGGATTTTTGAGCAAATCTTTTCAAACCACTCAGAAACCACAGAGCTTCAGTTCTGCTATTTTTTTCCAGAGCTAAATGTAGCAAAGAATATAAAACCCACACATTTTAACTTTTCTGAAAAATGAAAGGAACAGCCTTAGATGTTACTTCTAAACAGGAAATCTACAACAGACTTCTCTCTTAACCTTAATAATTGTATAAAATGACTTCACTTGGTGAATAAAATTAGAAATCTGTTTAACATTTGCAAGTGCTTTTGCACTACATAAAGTAGCTCAGTAACATATATACTGAGAAGCAGGAGCAGGAGATTGGATTTATACCCCGCCCTTCACTTGCAGTCTCAGAGTGGCTTATAAACTCCTTTCCCTTCCCCTCCCCACAACAGACACCCTGTGAGGTAGGTGGGGGCTGAAAGAGCTCTTTCAAGGACAGCTCTTGTCAGAACTATGGCTTACCCAAGGTCATCCAGCAGTTGCAAGAGGAGGAGCGGGGAATCAAACCCGGTTCTCCCAGATTAGAGTCCGCACACTTAACCACTACACCAAACTATTTACAATTGTTGCAAAAATATGATAAAATTAAGATAATATTTTACAGAATAGTCATATACATGCCTTTGACAGTTCCATTCCAGGTCCACACTGTTTGCACAGCAGACAGTTTCCATCATGATCTCTGAACTCTTGCTCTCTACAATCTCCCGTTTCACAAATTATAGTATTTGACTAAAAATAAAACATAAATGTAATTATATTTCAGTTAACTTGTTTCATTTGAAATCTCCAATATTTCAAAAAATTAGCTAATTTATCATCTGAGCTTGGATGGATGTTGACTTCAGAACACTTAGCTTAAGTAGACATATCTTTCTTTTATTTCAGATATTTTAAATTTATTTAGAAGAAATGTCACACAGGTAATATGCCTGAGACAGCACAGAATATGATTTATAGCCTGAAATTAAACACATTTACTCGGCCAAAAAACCCTGCTGATTTCAATAAAGCATACTTCCAAGTATGTATTCTGAATTGTACCTGATATTCACAATTCAAAGAATTTCAGGCACATTAACTCCCACTTAAATTAATGGGATGATTCTTAACTGTGTGTTTTTAAGTCCCACTGATGCCACAGGAGTTTAAGAACACCTGACTTCCAAGATTTTTTTTAAAAAAATGATGGCCAAGTAAGTTCAATCAATAAACCTTTAATGGCATATAAATATTAAACATTAAAAAAACAAACAAACAAGGACAGTAAGCTTTATATGATTCCAGGCCACAGTTCTGTCAATGAGAACTAGCTAGTGATTTGTGGGTCTTCAATCTTGAACCAGTCTTGAGCCAAACACCATATTTATACAGGGGTCATTTTGTAGAAAAAGAGGTGCAGGAGCTCATTAGTATAACTCATTTGCATATGCCACACCCCCTGACATCATTGGAAGTGTGTCAGAAGGCAACACCCACCGCTCAGGCTCCACCCCAAAAATCTCCAGGTATTTCCCAATTCAGATTCTAACCTGGGTCTCCCAAATCCTTGCCTAGAACACTAACCATTACACAACACTTCATGGGGCAGTAGCTGTTGAGCAGTGGCAAGCAGCTGGGCCTGCATGAATTATGCAAGGTGCATGGTGGCTGCTGTCAGGCCTGACACGCTCTCTCCCCCTACATTTTACTGATAGAAACGAATACTTGAAGGCTGGGAGAGATATTAATTAAAAGGGTAATGTTTATAGCAGTCTTGAGGAGCATGCACCTTCATACACATTCAGACAAGGTATAATTCCAAAGCGACATCACACCAGCAGCCATGTACACAATGCTGCCCATGTCTGCCATCTACCATAAAGACAAGTCATTTATCACTCCACCTGGAGCCTTGCATCCCTAACCCCATTCAGTCCCAGCTCCCTCCCTTCACCTCACACTACCCCGCTTGTGATTCTACTCAGAAGTAAATAAGGGTTCTTTTAAAAATTAGGTCCCTCCAAATTTAAATGCCCTCCCCCCAAATAAATCCTGGCTACAGGCCTGGGAAGAACCCTCTCCCAGCTTCTCCTCCAGGCAGGCAGGCAAGCCGTGGCGCTAGGCCATGCCTTCTCTACCTCCTAAGCAGCCGGCCAGCACAGCCAGCAGGGCTTCCAGCCCGGCCCCAATTCAAGCCCCTCTCCGCTGTTCCGTGCTGCCGAGTCAGACGATGAGGCCGTGGGGGAAGGCAAGGAGAGGCCTGCAGGGCTGCAGGCAGGGAAAGGGCGGCGGCAGAGAGTCCTCTGAGCAGCCCAGAGAGTCAGGGGGCTTGCGCTGTCAAGGAAGTCGGGAGGCCAGGCTGAGCTTGTTACTCCCAGACTGCCATTCCTACGTGTTTCTGCTCAAAATGACCCCTGTATTATATATCAAAATATGAACCTGTATTTCCTGGTCATAGCAGGAAATGAAGTTGCTTGGAGTTAATTCACAACATCTTTCTGACAGCCTACATTTTATAATAATAACATTTAACGAGCCCTAGCCAGTTATTCTACAACTGCCACAGATTTATTAAGGAATAAGAACTCCATTAATCAGACAATTATAATTGTACAATTATAGCTGAACATTTAGGCAAAGGGTACATCCTAGCAGAGGGGCTCAAAAACATATATCTCACAGTAAACTCATTCCAAGACCGATGCCTTCATGTTACTTAAAGTTCATTTACAGTGCCATCCTAAGCAGAGTTTACACCCTTCTAAGTCAATTAAAGTTAGTGAGCTCAGAATGGTGTAACTCTATTTAGGATGACATTGTTAGTTATTCCAGACTTCAAGAGGTTGCATTTGTGTAACATACTACACCATAAGCTCATAACTTCGTATGGATACTTTCCATTACTTCAGCCTGAAGACAGGAGACTTGGAGAAATGAGGCCTAGAACCATTAGATCCACACTCTTCATAGCTAGTGAAATTGGCCAAGTAGAGGCTAACAAATTGGGTGATGCTGCAGTGTTAAAAGAGGCTGTAGTCAAAAATGCCCCCCCCCCCAAGTGGATTATGTAGCACAGTTCTAAATAATTATAGCTCAGTATCCAATCTCTCTTTTGGGCAGAGGGTCTTGGTCAAGCAACTCCAGGCATTTGTAGATGTGACCAAATACCTAGATCCTTTTAAATCTGGATTCAAACCCATTAATGGTACAGATACTGCCTTGGTTGTCTTGTCAGATTATCTATGCCAGTTGACAATCAGGGACAGTGCATCCTTGTTGATCATCCTGGACTTCTCAGTGGCTATTAATACAATCCACCATGGTGTCCTTCTGGTTCGCCTGGCTAGACTGGGTCTGGGAGACTCAGCATTATGATGGTCTCATTCTTTCCTGGTAGGCAAGTACCAGAAGGTACTGCTCAGGGACTTTTCTCGTTGACCTCTCGGGCACTGCTTAGATTGATCTTTCAACATCTTTTAAACATCTACCTGAAGCTGGGAGATAATTTGCAGATTAGGACAGTGTCACCAGTGTCTTTCAAATCAATTTCCAGGTAGGCTGTGGAAATCTTAAACTGATGTCTGGAAAAAGTAAAGGACTAGATGAAATTAACAAATTGAAACTTAGTGTAGGCAAGATGGAAATGACGCAGGTGAGAACTAAGGGTGTTCTGAAATAGGGGTTCTCCCAATATTGAATGGGATTACATTCCTCATGAAAGGCTGGTTGTATAGCTAGGAGATTCTTCAAGGCTCAACACTGGTTTTAGATAATCAAGTATCAGATGTAACTCACCTGTTGTGACTTTTCCTGGAGAAAGCAGACCTGGCCACTGTCACATATGTCTTTTTTCTTTTATTTGCCATCAAGTTGCAGCCCATTTACGGTGACCTCTTATGGTTTTCAAGAAGAAAGACTTTCAGAGATGGTTTGCCATTGCCTGCCTCTGTGTAGAGACTCTGATACTCCTTGGTGGTCTCCCAACCAAATACTAACCAGGGCCAACCCTGTTTAGCTTCCAAGAGTTGACGAGATTGGGCTAGCCTTAGTAACATTCAACTGATTATTGTAATATGATCATGAGTCTGACCTTGAGGACAGTTTGGGAAATTCTGTCTGGCCTAAAATGGCTGTTGTCCTTAAAGAGACTTACAGGGGCAATCATATTCAGTCAGTGTTATACCAGCTTCCAACTTGTTTTGGGACTCAAGATAAGATACTGACCTTCACAGCTCTAAATGTTTCAGGCACAGAGTATCTGAGGGATTGCCTCCACCCATATCAACCAACCCAAGACCGGCCTGGGTGATTTTCTCCAGAAGCCAGTCTCAGTGGCAGTTTGGCAGGCAGAAATTCAAACCCCTGGGCTGCAGAATTCCTTTCTTTGGGAGGTGACAGTGGCTGGTCACTAAAGACCTTCCAAATGGGTCTGGAGCCATTCTTTTTATCGAGGTCTTTTAAGTTGAATAAATGAGATATAGCACTAGAGAGGGGAGTGGGCGGTTGGCATTACTGAAAAGGTTTTGCTGTGTGATGTTTTGAAGTGGTTTTATTGCTTTTATTTATTTTCCTGAATAAGTTGTAAACAGAGGGACATTTTTAGCTAAAAGACAGTCTATAAATAAACTAAATAAACACTGTTGTTCATCTACTTACGAAATAAGTTAGAAGTATCAGCACCTTCCATATGGTATATTCCGGCTGTAAACTGCTTTTGCCCATTACTGAATGGTTTTCCTTAACAAAGAACTAAATCTGCAGAGGGAGAAAGAAAATAATCTTAAATCCTCAGTGAGCAATGCAGATTGCAATCATGCTACACAACCAATCAGGATGCAGTCATTAGCAATGTCATATCTTGATTCACTTCAGTATTATATTTCTCCCAGATTAGTCCTGTATAGCAGTGAGACAATCACTGCAAGGCTCCCATAGGGTAACACTGAAACAAAGCCCGAAGAGACACGGCTTGGGTTATCATGCATCTGAAGCGTAACCACCAAGCCCTTGAGAATATGCCCTATTTATCATGAAGTAAGTAATCCTGTGATTGGCCTGTACCACCACAGGTGTCACGTGACAGAGTGTTCCTCAGTGCAAATAATACTCTCCAAAGAGAAAACGAATATCAAGAAGCAGGGTTACAGTTTACCTTGCAACTTAGTTTATTATGTAAAAAGCACTTTCTAGCTTTTGCATGGAGCATTTAATCATGTGAGCTCTCACCCACCCTGAAGCTGATTAGTCGACATACAGATTTATCACTTCCATGACACAAAGGCCTGTTTCAGCTATCAAACAGCATTCAAAAGTTGCTACAGCATAGCATTCTGTAATTCATGCTCAGGAACCTGTTCACAACTGTATCAAAAGGACCAAACTCTAAATTTACAGTTAGCCAAGAAGCAGAAAAGTAAATAGTTTATTTTGAGGCAGGAGTCAAACCAAACATATACTTGAACCTAAAACCAGACAGAACTTTTTTTTTTTCCAGAATAGCATGAGTACGTGAAGCATTATTTGAAAGACTGGCCACTGGGAAAAGTCCTGGTGGGCTGATGATCTATGAGACACCTGGACTGCCCCAGTCCCAAATGGGACAAGACACAAGACCCATCTCATGTCACCCAGGGCCACAATAATTGTGGTGAAACTGACTGGAGTTCAGTTAATCCAGTAAGGGATAAGAGTCCTAGTCTCTAAGGTGAACACTGAAAACCTTCTATAAAGTTTCTGACTCGGAAGAGTTCTTTTCCTCACAATTATAACACAAATTGCAATTTTATTCAGTTCATTGTAATGTTAGCCAAAAATACGTTCTTTTTTGGCTGTAAAATTGATTCCTAAGAACCTATTCAAAAAATGAAGAGGCGTATTCAAAGACTGCCATCTGATTAATAAATTGGATAGATTCTTTTGATTCCTTATTAAATCACTGTAAGTTACAATTGGTAAAACTAATTATTTTAAAAGCTGCTTTATACTAATAGCAGTGTCAAAGATCAAAACTAGGATTTTTCATTAACCCAATTATTTTAAATTTAAATTAGGTTTATTATTTTTGATTTGGCATGCATTAAAATTTTATTTTCAAACATAGATTTAAATATTCATAGATCTTTTGATAACTATTGTAGGACTTCTATGTAAAAACAGCTGCTACTTGTAGCCTTAACAGCATATGGTGATATAGACTACCCCACTGTGTAAGGCAGGGGTGTCAAATGTGTGGCCCACAGGCTGCATCCAACCCATGCAGGGCACAGAACTGGTCGCCAAGCAACTTCCTTCTCCTGCTTCTTTTTCCAGGGCTGCTACAGCAGCTGCACCCTAGCTTGCTTTTCCCCCAGCTCCCTCAGTGGCTCTTTGCTCCCTGCCTCTTGCCTTCCTTCCTCCCTCTCTTTCTCTCTCTCTCACACACACAGAGCTTCATAGCTGTTTTGTGCTGGTGAGATACAAAAACAGGCCTCTCTCTCAGAGAGAGAGCGACAGAGAGAGAGAGAGAGTGCATGAGCAAGCGCACATGCTTCTGCTTCCTTCTCCAGGGCTGCTCCTACTCTTTTGGGGGGGTGGAGGAAAGAAAGAGAGAAAAAAAAATTGAGTTCCATGACAGCTTTAAGACCAACAACATTTTATTCCAGGTATAAGTTTTTCTGTTCAAGCACACTTCTTGGGAGGGTGGGAAGGTGGATGGGTAGATTCTTCTGACAAGCAACATGTACAGTGAGGAAATTATTTTGGCTTATTCTGAAAAGGTTTTTTTTGTAAAAAAAGATTGGATTTCTCTGTTCCTATCTGGATTTATTTTCTTTCAAAAAGATCCTGATTATGAATTAGAACACTTGGACTGATCCTTATATCTTGAAAAGTGGAGTGATTTCAGATGCCAAATGATAATAGCACACATTGGTAATGAGACAGGATAACTAGATCACAATTCAGTCCAGGAGGATGCATTGCCTTGAGTTTCATTATCAATTGCAATTCAGTAGTCTCTCTTTCTAATCTCCCTTTGAAATTTCTTTGTCAGAGCTCTGCTACTCTTAGGTCAGGAACTGAATGTTTTGGTTTCTAATGTCAGACTTATGTCCATTTATTTTTTGCATCCTCCTGGACTGAATCCTCCTGGATGGAATTGAGACCTAGGTTTTCCATCTCATTACCAACGCTGGTACCCCCATGCCTACTACCCCTCTACATATCACATATCACACCTAATCCAATAAAGCCTGCTCTTGTCATTCACCTGCTATTAACATTCAACATCTGAAATCACCTTTATAAAGTTTATATCTCTGGTACCTCATGTTACATTTTATAGCATGTATGGCCCGGCCCAACAAAGTGACCTTTATTACAGATCCAGCCCTTGTAACAAATGAGTTCGACACCTCTGGTGTAAGGTATGCATTAACTGTTTGTTGTATGTATTTACACTACTCTTATTGCCTTCTTTTCTATTTTTGTAATACTATTTTCTCCATTGTTTGACATATGATGTCTAACATTTTTTGCTTTGTTTCAAATTTTTGTAATCCTATTCCTATTGCATTGCTTATTAGTTGCCTTATCCTTTTGGTTGCATTGACTTACACTGTGTAATACACCTTAAGTCTCTGTAAGAAAGCAAACTATAAATAAACTAAAACAATAATTTCATACCATGATTTACTGGTTAACTGTTATGAATTTTTTTTGTACATATAACTCTACTGAAATAACTGTTAGCAAATACAGGATCATTAATATAACATGCTTCTCTAGGTAGTAATTAACCATACACTTTAAAAGTGTTTTATTAAAACCCAGGATGGCAATAAAGCAACCATGCAAATAATGACTAGGTGTGTGACAACCATTCCGTTATCCAGCCACTCTTCTTCCTTCCTGTTTCTCACTTCTGGTACCCACCCAGATCTAAGGCAAGTAGAGGTGGCACTCCCCCCTCCCTCACATGTGCTGACATCCTGCAGCCAACTCCACTTGCTTCAAGTTTTTTTCTGAGTGAAAGAACAGCTGTGGCAATGGATTCTTATGAGCTGGCAGATATCTGGTCTCAGTCGTCTTGGATCTAGAGCTTCTGGTTTCTGGGCCAACAGGAGCAGCAATTACTACCTCTAAAAGAAAAATGTGCATGTGCAGCAGACTTACTATTTATCAAACAGATTTTTATGTTACCTTTCCATTTTAAATAGCCAAGTCTTTTACAAATAATAAAATGTTTAAAAATTAATACGGTAGTAAAAAACAGATACAACTAACACCCAAAACATGAACATCAAGTTATTACAACATGAGACCATGTGCTCTGCTTATATGAGTACAGCACACATAATACACTGTAGTTCTAAGTCCGCAAGTCCCAATAGTCAGAGAAAAAAATTATACTTGGCACTGGTGATGAAGAAAAGCCATTCCTTTAACATTATTTGTACTCTCCTGTTTTTCCTAAGGTGAAATTCAAAGCCAGTGATGGCATAACTAGTATAACATTTGCAAACATTACTTTAATATTTATGTTTTTAAATTTATGTAATTTATAGGTCACCTTTTCCTGAGACTCAAGGCAGAATGCACAATGTAAATCAATGCGATCAATAGGATGATATATCTAACAAGCAATGAATAAAACTAGAATTGCAGAAATTTGAAACAAATCTGTCTGAACAAAACATAAGTATTAAGCATGACATGTTAAACAATGCAGAACATGGTACTGTGTGTAAAGTGCTGTCAAGTTGCAGCCAACTTATGGTGACCCCATAGGGTTTCCAAGGCAAGAGATGAACAGAGGTGGTTTGCCATTGACCACCTCTGCGTGGAAATCCTGGACTTCCTTGGTGGTCTAACATATAAGTACTAACCAGGGCCAACCCTGCCTAGTTTACAAGATCAGGCTAACCTGGACCAGCCAGATCAGGACTGAACATGGCATTACGTAAGTAAAAGCCCAATGCTTTTTCCTGGCCAAAGCAACACATGGTATTGTAAAAGAAAAAATCCAATGCACAGTAACTGCTATAATATAGGAGTTAAAATAAAATATATTAGTTCATTAAAACGTAATACATCCATGAACATATGAATTAAATGACATAATGTTCTTTCAAAATTATGGAGCCTTGGTTGACTACTTTTGGGTCGTATTTCCTGCCTGCACACCATCTGTAAGCAAGCCTTATTCTGCTTCAGCGAAACTCACAGCGGACAAACAAGGTAAATTGGCCAGCCTCATGAACTACATATTTATCCATCCGTTCTGACCAAAAGACTTGGAAGCAATATGTTAAAAGCATCTCCAGTTGCATTAAAATAGATAAATCTTACATATGTTCCATCCACAGCCAGGAACTTTGCATGCAATAGAGTCAAGGACAACACATGGGAAATTGGGAATGTGGTGACAGTTTGAACTGTGTTACTACAAATGGAGGAGATACCACTTCTGAATACTTCCCCACATTAACAATGACAAGCAGAAAAGAAGAGGGGTCCTAGCAAAAACTGTTGTCTGTTGTACTGTTTTTCAATTTTTAGGAAGTTTTTCCCCCCTTGCTGAACATTAAAAACATGAACCCATAGCAACAGTCTGAACTAGTGAAATCTATTTTGTCAACGTGGCTGCAATCCTAAAACTAGTTTCCTGGGAACAAACCCCAGTGAATAAAATGGGACTTACTTTTGAGTAGACCTGTTTAGGGTTGCTCCCTGTATTGTGTACACAATATTCTACCACTTTATTCTGCTGAAGGTGCAGATCAGGCTGTGGAGAAAATGAGATTTCTTTGTATGCCTTAGTCTAGTTTTTTATCCTTTTTTGTGTTAGCATCCTTGAGTTTTGCCATTGTAAATGAAAGGAAGGATGTAAAATAGTAGATGAGTAAATAACAGTCACTTCCATACCCAATTATCCCTGGTTAATAAAATTCATCCAAAACAATGCAAAAAAAGTTTACAGAAAATTAAACCACACATAGGTTGTGGTCACATGAGCCAGAAAAAACGGGAGGGGTGGGAAGCAAGGCTATTTCCTCTGGAGGAATTTGACCTGCAGTTGCATGATCACACCTCCCTTTGAAGCTGCAGGCCCAGTGTGTCAGTGAGTGATCAGATGCAACTGTGGGTGAGTTGGGTTTTTTTTTGTGCCTTTCCCCCCATGCACGTAACCAAGGGATCGATGAATTGCACCTCCACACCAAGGGCTCCCTACAAAGTTTGCGATGGTGCACATACTACAAAGGGGGAAAAAACCAACAGCATGGATCAGACCTTCAGCCTGATCAGACCATCCTGAAGCCATGAGAGCACGCTGGAATGATCAGACATGGGAAAGTCCGTCCATGGCCCATCACAACCCGTTAACTACTGGATTTTCCCCGGTGTCTTTTAACTCTGCTTCTGTGGTGGAGCAGAACAGGTTGCTGACGGCTGCAGGGCACTTCCCAGATGTTGTTGTCTGATCGTGCCCTTTAAATCCGCTCAGCATTCGCACCTATGTCGGGTCTAATTGTGTGTATGATCACATCCATAATTTTGTCAGCTTTCATTCTGTAATGTTTTTAAGGCAGTTCTCACATATTTTTCTATTGAATGGTAAATCTGACATTTTCCTATTAACATTGCCAAACCTAATACTTGCAGCAGGAATTTCATATGCTAAAACTCAGCATCAGGCTTCAAAAATCAAGTGTTTCACTAGGAATAATTATAGCATCTATTCATTTTGCTGTGCCATAAGTAAGCTGATTGCCTCATTTATACTGTGAAACATTACACAACTTCCAAAATAGCTCAATTCATTAAAAGACTTTAAACTGAAGTTTATGACTGCTGGAACTTTCAAAAAGAAACTTGTGAACATCTGGATATTAAATTTCAGATAATGTGACCAGGATCAAGAGTTGCAAATTCTATTCAAAGTTTTACTGCAAATATATTTGAATGATGTTTTTAATGAGATAAGTTTTGATAGGCATTTTCTAGTCCACAAGAACACGCCAGGACACAGCTCTACCCATATATGCAGAAACAGTACCCCACCTTAGCATGCGCTATGATTTCAGAACCAGGATATGCTTTAAGAACTTGGTGCTTTTCACATAGAAAATCAGATTAAAAATTAAGGGAGATGGAGCATACAAACTGACTGGCTCGCCTGTTAGTCTTAAAAGAAACGAAACTGTGCCAACTGCATGTTTCCTGTTTCTGTCTCCAGTTCAAACATTCCTGGCTTAAAAACAGACATTGCTGTACTTAATAATAGACTGCTATTGGGCAAATTTGTTCTTTGCTGCTATTAAGTGGCACTATACTGATGTCAGCTGGACACAAGCCATTGAGGCTCTCTGCATATCCTTTTCTTTCTACTGAAAGAGGAAAGTAACTGCAAAACTGAAATAGTACTTCAACATAAGCAGATATTTGCTTTCTATTTTAAAGTAAAGGTAAAGGTTTCCCTTGCTCAAAAGCCAGTTGAATCTGACTCTAGGGGGTGGTGCTCATCTCCGTTTCCAAGTCAAGAGCCAGCGCTGTCTGAAGACATCTCTGTGGCCATGTGGCCGGCATGACTAGACGCCAAGGCGCATGGAATGCTGTTACCTTCCCACCAAAGCGGTACCTATTTATCTACTTGCAATTTCTTGCTTTACATCTTAACATTTTAATGATTTTTTATTTATCAATACAAAGACATTAGAAAGCCTAAGGAATAATCACATTGACCTGACAATAATTGTTCAGTAATGATAATATGGTATATGTGACTGTTCCTGCTAAATATTCTAACTGCCCTAAATTGTGCTACATGTTCAAAGTAAATGTGTGTTATCACCATGCATACTAGATAGTAGTTAACAGAACAGGCAAGAGAATGTCTATGACCAGTTTTATATCTAGGCAAACTATACCTGGCATAGATTTACTGCAGTGTTAGAATTGTCACTTACAGAACAATTTTAATGTAATGTAAATAAGAACTTGTATCTGGGAAACACTATCCTTGCATTCCTCCCAAATATGGACTTTAGGCCATTAGCAGGTAAACGTTGCAGCAAATAAAGCACATAATGCTTTAAATTTCACCGTCTTCTGTTTTACTCATAGACTGTATGTAGACCTCCCAGCTTTCCAGAGGGGAACATTCTTCCTTTTTATTTTTGTAAGGCTCAAGTTTGCTTTCAGGCCATCATACTGCTTTGAAAATGTGTTTATTTTAGGCATTTAAAATGTCATGTGGCCAAAAATTAATCGCATGAACATATGGTAAAAAGTTCCCTTATTATTTAAGTGCAAAATTAAAAGGCCCTTATAAAGTTTTAAATAGTCAAAAACCTCAGTACTGTGCATTCAGTTCATACATAAAAACAAAGCTTAATATGAGACACGTGTATGGTTTGGTTGTTATTACTGTTATAGATAATAGTATAGTAGAACTAGTGCAGTATGGGGCTAGAGTGCTGGCTTATGGAAACTGGAATTCAAATCACTGCTCCACCATGAAACTTGCTGGGTGACCTTGGACCAAGCACCCTCTCAGCCTGACTGACCTGACATGGTTTTTGAAAAGGGCAGAGGAAAGGAGAATCGTGCACGCCACAATGAGATTCTCAAAGGAAGGATGGGACAAAAATGTTATAGATAACTAGTTTTAGTGTAGCAGGCAAAGGTACATATGGTGTACAAAATAATATAAACGAAGGAGTTCTTTAGTGTTAGTGTTTTTTGAATGTGGACAAAGGGGACCCAATAGATGTTGTTTACCTTGACTTCCAGAAAGCTTTTGATAAAGTTCCTCATCAAAGGCTCCCAAGTAAGCTCAATAGTCATGAGATAAAAGGACAAGTCCTCTTGTGGATCAAAAACTGGTTAATTAATAGGAAAAAGAGAGTGAGTATAAATGGGAAATGTTCTCAGTGGAGGGTGGTAAGCAGTGGGGTACCACAGGGCTCAGTACTGGGCTCGATGCTTTTTACTTGATCATTAATGATTTGGAGTTGGGAGTAAGCAGTGGAGTGGCTAAATTTGCACATGACATGAAATTGTTCAGGGTGGTGAGAACCAGGGAGGATTGTGAGGCACTGGGATCTGTCAAGGATGGGTGAATGGGTGTCAACGTGGCAAATGGGGTTCAGCGTGGCCAAGTGCAAAGTGATGCACATTGGGGCCAAAAATCCTAACTATAAATACATGTTGATGGGGTCTGACCTGGCGGAGACAGACCAAGAGAGAGATCTTGGAGTCAATAGTGGGAGGGCTTCTAGTGTCCTTGCCCCACTGCTGGACCTCCTGATGGCACCTGGTATTTTTGGCCACTGTGTGACAGAATGTTGGACTGGATGGACCATTGGCCTGATCCAACATTGGCTTCTCTTATGTTCTTATGTCCTTATGAGCTTACAACTGAAATTTCAGCAGGAGAAAACAGGAGTGAGTCCAAGTCAGATTGTGTGAAAGTAAAATTGTCAAACTTTCTCCCCATTCCTTCCTGCAAACTGACACACTACTAATCTGAAATTAGAAACCCACTGACTACCCCATTCTACATTGCCTCATCCTGCCTGCCTGGCCAAGAGTTATTCAGGCCAAGTAATTTCCATTGCTTTACTAGCACTGTATGTCCGTTTGCAACAACAGATGTTGGGAAAACTATGATCAGAAGCAGCCCTTAGGCTGAAGCTACTTACATATGTTTTCCACAACATTTTAAAAACAAAAAGTTGCTCTAGGAAGCAGCAATCTTGAGAGGAAGACCTTTCCCTTTCATCATTTTCTGGTCATAGCTGGCCCTCCCTCAAGTGCTGTTCTACTTGATACAGCGAAAGGATCTATCTGCTTAAGTGAATTAGAGTATTGGTGCTCCACACACCATAGACACTTGAGCCAGCTTACTTGGTACTATTTCTACTTCTTCATTTCAGTGCCTTGGTATTAGAGTATTGCCCCAACCAGACCCCTTTCTAAAGACTCCAAATGAGGTTTATCCATGTGTCCTGTATTAAATAATCCTCCACTAACTTTAATTAGAACAGCTACCAACCATGGAAAGGGTGAAGGTGTGGAAACCTACCTATTAAAAATAATCCCTTTAAATCGCTATAGCCTAATCAATTAATGAATATCTTCATTAAAACTGTTTCCACAAGGCAGGTTTCTTACTGCAGTGGTTTTGTTTGTAACTTCCAACATGATATTATATTGTATTTGTCCTGTTTCTAGTTTTTTCTTTATCCTCAATATGCTCTTTCCCAAACCCACTTTACTCTTTTCTAAAAGCAAATAACCCAAGTACATTAACTATGGCATCTGGAGGGAATGGGCCTATATTCCTGTCCTACAAAATCTGACCATAGCCTAGGCTAGTCCAATCTCACTAGGATTGCCAGTTTCCAGGTGGTGGCTGGAAATCTCCCGGAATTACAACCAATCTTCAGGTGACAGAGATTAGTTTATCTGGAGAAAACTGCTTCGGATGGTGGACTCTGTGGCATTATACCACATTGAACTCCCTCCCCAAACCCCACCATCTCCAGGCTCCACCCCCAAATTCTCCAGGTATTTCCCAACCCAGAGCTGGCAACCCTAAATCTCACCCACATCAGTGCTATTTGCCCACAGCCCAACCTGGGCATCATTTTTTCCAGCTGTTTTTTTGTGCTACACCATCAGATGGATTTTTGAGACTCTGAAAAAAGCAATTCCTATCGCACTATAATGATCTATTTGCTGTTTATTTCAAAATTTAATACACCCGTTGTAGCGCTATAGAACATATGCAAAGTAAAGAAAAGGGGGAGGAGCGAGTCACCACTAGGGTTGTCAGGTTCCTCCTGGTAAGGGATGAGGGATTTATCAGGAGAAAGGAAAAGGCCCAAGCCATGTTGCTGGTGACACACAGAAAGTGATGTCATCATGCCAGCAACTTCTGGGTGACACTCTGGTATTTGGGCAAAAACTCTATGGTAAAACCAGCTTCTACCATAGAATTTTTGTCCAAATACCAGAGCATTGCCCCCAAAAGTTGTTGTGATGACATCACTTCCTGTCTGACACCAGCAACATGGCTCAAGCCTTCCTTTCTCTACTAGGAAGGCCCCCCACTGGACAGCTAATCAGTGGCTGAGGGGCAGGACCTGGTGGCATGGGACCCCCACCTTCACTGAGGGGTCTGGCAACCCTAGTCACCACAGCAGGTGTGATGACCACAAGCCCCACAAAAACCAATGCAAAGTTTCTGGGGAGCATGTATGCAAGGGACATGTTAAAAAAATGCCAGAGTGCACAAAAAAGACCCATGATATTATTTATATTTCCAAGAAGCCATGTGCCAACAATTAATAATGTAGTTTTATATTTTTTCGTTAGTAATAGCCTGAATTTCTGTCTTTGGGCCATAAAGGCTCTGCTTACCCCCTTCTTTGCCCCAACACACATGGCTGAAGACAGAACTATTTCAATTTCCTCCATTCCCCCCCCCAAAAAAAAGAAAAGCAGGCCCCAGGATGCCAAAATCAACTTAACTTCCATCATTTATGCTACAGGACATTAAGCTGATCTTGGTATCCTGGAACTTGCTTTAGAGAAAAAGTAATGGAGGAGATGGGAATATTTCTGTTTTAAACCATGTATGTTGGGGTGTGGGGTGTGTGTGAGTAGAGAGCTGTGTCCCAAATGGTGAAAGTTGATGTTAGTATCCTGGAACTTGCATCCTTTTTATTCTCTAAAGCTGTGAGTCCCAGGATACTAAAATCAGCTTTCACCATTTAGGATACAGGCCTCTGTCCTCCTCCCCATACACATGGCTAAAGACAGAAATATTCCCAATTATTTTTCTCTAAAGCACGTCTGGGATACCAAAATCAACTTAATGTCCATCATTTGGGCCACAGGCCTCTGCTCACCCCCCCCACAACTTCCAATATTTAGGCCAATGGACTTTTGGACCCCCCCAACACATCAGTCTAAATATAAAATTAAGATGGAATTGAATACTTCTTATTTAAAGGAGGGCCTAGATGGTCGCGACTTGACTGTGCAACTGAACAACAACAGGTGGTAGAATAACCTGGCCACCTTTGGGGAAAAACTTTTTCTCCTGTTACCATATGTGCTCCCTTTCACATACATCCTTTGACATGTGTGGACTCTAACTTCTTGGGCTGAGGTCAGGACGCACACCCTGAACTTAAGTGTCAGGAGGAAACCTTCCCACTTCCACAGCCTGACCAGTTTGGAAAACTGACAGTTGCCAAAGGAGGGGGAGAGCATCTGGTTTAGGGATAGTATGCATCTCAAAGTGCTTCTAATAGGCTACCAGTAACCATGAAACAACCTTCCAAAGCAAGTTTTAGATTTTATTTAGGGAAATATAGGACTAGAGGAAAAGGTATTCAAGCATACAAACAATGAAACTGTTGGATTTAGAAGGACATGTGTAGTTAGGGGTTAGGAGAAAAACAGAAAGTAAAATTTAAACTGGCTGAATGAGAAATCTGTTCCAGGGAACAGCCACAAGGAGTGGAAAAGAGGGATTTAAAGAAGGGGAGAGGAAAGATTTTAAGAGAAAAGCAATGAACAGAGAGAAGGAGTTTACCTGACTTCAGTCTGGTGAGCTGGGTAGAGGTTGTCTGTTTTGATTATCTGCAAGTTGAGTGCAAGGGTTTTAGGCAGAACTTCCAAAGGTCCCAAGGTAAAAATAACAAGGTAAGGCAGTGGTGGCATGCTTCTGTCTTAAAGTCCCAATGAAAGAAAAGCAGAGTTGGCACAAGTGGACAGGATGAAACTGCACACTTTGGCTGGCAGAGTGCCAACAGTTATAGAAGCCAGAGCAAAAGAGTATCAAAGAAACAATTGTAAGGTCCAGGAATTCATGGTGAGTCCAGGATAATCTATGGATTTGTTGGTTCAGACTGAATTTAGGCGGGAGGGGGCTTCCCAGAAACGTAACAAAGATTGCCTCCTGGCAAGGTGGACAAAAAGGCTGGCAGGGTGGAGGGCTTTGCCCACGAAGTTAGTAAAAGATAATCAAACTCACCTGGCTACTTCATAGTAATTAGATTTTGGACTCAGGAAGACTATCATTTGCTGCAGAAATTACAGGGCAATGAGTATGCATACGGATGTCCCATCACAATGAGTTTTTCCTGCAGACAGTATTATCCACCAAAGGTCTCCTCCCCCTATCTTTGCAAAAACCAACAAAAAACCCCCAGCCCTGTTCCTCCTAGAAACTTGCTAAGTTGCTACAAAGACAGACAGGACTGACAGAACCTGACAGCCTGAGCAGTTTCATGATGTTCCTTGGCGGGCGGGGGTGGATGAACCCACCAGGAAATATTGGTGAGCCTAACAGTGCACAGTGGTGTTTCCTCTACAGGGAAATCCTGGCAGGGGTATGAGCCCTGCCATCCCCCCTCCCAGTTTATGCTCCTGTGTATGGAAACTCCATTGTTAGCATTCATGCCTCTGCATTTGCAGCAGTGATGAAAGCAATACAGAGAATTTGGAAAGACTGGAAACAGTCTAAATCCACCTAAATCTGCATATAAACAAAACTACCATTCTGAAGGGGAAAAAATCTTTCTTTGCTTTTAGATGATACCCTGCCTGCCATAGCAGAAGAAGCCTTCCCTCTTGTGAGAGTTGAGCAGCACAAAGGCACCTGTTCTGCTAAACACAATTAAACATTTTTAAACATTCTGGTGTACAGTTATTTGGGAATGACTTCTTAAATGACAATTTTCAGTTAGCTAATTTCACTGACTAAATGACTAACCACTGCCACCCTAATCTTTAACCAACCCTGTGGCAAGTGCACTTGGAATGAAGCAGAGTATCTAATCCACCTCAAAGGACCTTCAGCTTGTATCCTCAGCCTCCCATAAACCCTTTTTACATTTTGGGGGTTACCTCTAAGCCTTAAATCCTAGGCACACTTTCCTGGGAGTCAGGCCCACAGGAGGATTTAATTTCTGACTAAACTTGTTTAGGGATGAGCTGCACAGTGCTCTAAGTGCACTCACAGAAAGTAAACTGTGAACTAAAATAGATCCAGGTGGGGCTGCCCTGTTGGTCTGAAGCCGCAGAGCAAAGTCTGAGCCCACTGGCACCTTTAAGACCAACAAAGTTTAATTCTGGGTATAAGCTTTCAGGTATCTGAAGAAGTGTGCCTGCACACAGAACCTTATACCTTGAATAAAACTTGGCCACTGGACTGTGAACTAAAACGTATTCCAAAAAACCCCAAACCGTGTAATCTGCTTTACACCAACAGGACTGCCTACGGAGTCAATACATTTATTTGCAAACACGTGGATCGCTGTGGGCAGGGAATCACGACTGATCGCAGTTTCCTGTTAACTCCTCCAGTTGTTGCCTTCAGAAAATCCTCAACGAGGGCACTTAGCAGACGTCCCTCTTGCATGTGTCTCCTCGCCCCTCCGGATCTGGTACTCCTGAGCAGTGTTCCCTCTAAGCTGAGTTAGTGTGAGCTAGCTCACAGTTTTTTAGCCTCCAGCTCACACATTTTTGTCTTAGCTCAGGAAGGATGGCTTCAGAGCAAACTAATTTATGCAGTAGCCAAATCGTTCGCTCACAACTGCCAGTCGCTCACAAAGCAGAATTTTTGCTCACAAGACTCCACAGTTTAGAGGGAGCATTGCTCCTGAGTAGACTGCCCCTGAACATGGAGGGTCCACCACTGCTCCTCCTTCTGGTACCCCAGTCTCTTCACTGGCATCAGCCCCCCCCATCTCAACAACACGCTCTTCCTTCTCGACGTCTCGTCTCACCTCGCCCCCTTTTCTCCTCACAGCCACGACAAAACCGTCCCTCCGCTCTCCTCCCTTCCGAAGGCCGTCTGCCCAAGCCCCTCTCGCGGCCGCCCCTTCCCATCAAACCCGGGGACACGCGCTTGTTGCTACCTCCTCCGCGCGCCTCCCTCCGCCTCCCCCTCCACTCCAGGGGGCGCCCTCAGCCTCACCGCCATCCTCCTTCGGCTCAGGGTCTCTGGAGACCACCCGGAAAGTAGCCGGTAGAGAGCAAGTCTGGGAGAGAGTAAAGCCGTCGCTGGCCCCGCGCGACACCCATTTGCACGCCACAGCGGCGACGACTGAACTTCCTCCGACTTGGCCGCCCGCTCTCCTCGACACCCCCCCCCCCACTTTCTCTCAGAGCCCCCCCCGCTCGTAACCTAGGAAACGGTTCGCGGCTCCCCCTCCCATTTCGAGCGGGGAAAGGCGAGCCAATCGAGGGATTTCGAGCCACGTGAGACTCCCGCGAGGCGGCAACCCTCAAAACTCCGAAGAGGCGACAGTCGGGTGAGCGAAAGCCACCGTTGCCCTCCCCAGCCGTCTTAGAGCGACAATCAACGCTCGGGGCTGAGGAGGTCGTCACTGACAGATGTGTATGTTTGGGGCTGGGGAGGAGAAGGGAACTGTCTATAATAACGGGAAATTGCGTTGTGTATCTCTGTCACAAAGGTAGAAATGCCAATTTCCAGGTGGGACCTGGGGATTCCCCTGGAATTGCAGTTCATCTCCAGACTACAGAGAAAATGGCTGCTTTGAAAGGTGGACTCTATGGCACTGGACCCCACTGAGGTCCCTGCCCTCCCAGTGGCTCCACCCCCAAATCTCCAGGAGTTTCCCAGTCTGGATCTGGCAACTCTATCCCTCCATCCCCTGCTGGTGACCAGGAGGGACCTAGCAACCCTACCAAAGGTGCCACTGGTGGCCACGATCAGATAGTGGTTAACTACGCATATTTCTTTATACATGGTGCCAGCTGCCAATCCCATTCCCATTGGCTCAGCAGTACTGGGGTGCCCATCGGGGTTGCTCTGCTTTTTACATTCGTTGCTGTGTGGGCTGGTGTCCAAAGAAAGTACTCAATAAACTTGGTACAAAGGGCATTATTGTAGTGGTTAAGTGTGTAGTTTGGCGTAGCGGTTGAGTGTGCGGACTCTAATCTGGGAGAACCAGGTTTGATTCCCCACTCCTCCGCATGCAGCTGCTGGATGACCTTGGGCAAGCCATAGTTCTGTCAGAGCTGTTCTCTCAAGGACAGCTCTGGAAAGAGCTCTCTCAGCCCCACCTACCTCACAGGGTGTCTGTTATGGGGAGGGGAAGGGAAAGGTGTTTGTGAGCCACTCTGAGACTCGAGTGAAGGGCAGGGTATAAATCCAATCTCCTCTTCTTCTATTCCTGGAATAGGCTGGATGCATGACATATGTGACCACTTACAGGGCTTGTTGTCATAAGAACATAAGAAAAGCCAATGTTGAATCAGGCCAATGGCCCATCTAGTCCAACACTCTGGGTCACACAGTGGCCAAAATATACCAGGGGCCATCAGGAGGTCCAGCAGTGGGGCCAGGACACTAGAAGCCCTCCCACTGCTGCCCCCTCCAGCACCAAGAATAGAGTGCATCACCTGCCCCAGACTGAGAGTTCCCATCTATACCCTGTGGCTAATAGCCACTGATGGACTTCTGCTCCAGATGTTTATCTAATTCCCTCTTGAAACTGTCCATGCTTGTAGCTGCCACCACCTCCTGTGGCAGTGAATTCCATATGTTAATCACTCTTTGGGTGAAGAAGTATTTCCTTTTATCTGTTCTAACCCGACTGCTCAGCAATTTCATGGAGTGCCCATGAGTTCTTGTATTGTGAGAAAGGAAGAAAAGTACTTCTTTCTCAACCTGCTCAATCCCATTCATAATCTTATAAACCTCAATCATGTCACCCCTCAGCTGTCGTTTCTCCAAGCTAAAGAGCCCCAAGCATTTTAACCTTTCTTCATAGGGAAGGTGTTCCAACCCTTTTATCATTCTAGTTGCCCTTCTCTGCACTTTTTCCAATGCTATAATATCCTTTTTGAGATGTGGTGACCAGAACTGTACACAGTATTCCAAATGAGGTCGCACCAATGATTTATACAGGGGCATGATGATACTGGCTGATTTGTTTTCAGTTCCCTTCCTAATAATCCCCAGCATAGCGTTGGCCTTCTTTATTGCAGCTACACACTGTCTAGACATTTTCATTGAGTTATCTACTACGACTCCAAGATCTCTCTCTTGGTCCGTCTCTGCCAGTTCAGACCCCATCAACGTGTATTTATATTTAGGATTTTTGGCATCACTTTGCACTTGGCCACATTGAACCCATTTGCCACGTTGACACCCACTCACCCATCCTCGACAGATCCCTTTGGAGTGCCTCACACTCCTCCCTGGTTTTCACCACCCGGAACAACTTCGTGTCATCTGCAAATTTAGCCACTTCACTGCTTACTCCCAATTCCAAATCATTAATAAACAAGTTAAAAAGCATCGGACCGAGTACTGATCCCTGTGGTACCCCACTGCTTACCACCCTCTACTGAGAAAGTTTCCCATAAGTGGTGGTGGAAAGTGCTACAGGTCGCAAGTGGCTTATGGGGTTTTCAAAGGAAGAGATTTTAGGAGGTGGTAAAGGTTACCTGCAATTAGGGGTGTAAATGAAATCAACAGGGTGTCAGTTCAGAACAGACTATACAAAGCCCTTCATTATGTAACATGTAATTTAATTGGACTGTTTTTAATGTAGTTGTATGTAACTGTATAATACTGTAGTAAGCCGGCCCCGAGCCCTGCTTGTAGGGAAGGGCGGCCTAATAAATCTAATTTAATAAATGAATAATAAATCATCTATGGAATTCACGGCCATGAGATGTGGCTTAGATGGTTTTAAAAAGGGCATTTACCAAATTTAGCTATTAGCCAGTGGGTACAGTGTTAAGAGTGTTGGACTAGGATCTGGGGGACCCAGGTCTGAATACCCAGTCTTGCTGGGTGACCTTGGGCCAGTCACCTAACCTATCTCACAGGGTTTTTGTGAGGATAAAATGGAGGAGAGGAGAATGATGTAAACTGCTTTGGGTCCCGAACTAGGGAGAAAGGCAGGATATAAATGAACTAAACAATGGCTAAATAAAATTATCAAGTTCAGGGGCAAGTGCACCTCTGAATACAAGGTGCTGGAGGAGAAATAAAGGGGGGGAGGCTTTGGCTTTGTGTCTTTTGTAGGGCCTTCTGGAGCCATCTGGTTGGTCACTGTGGGAAACAAGATGCTTGACTAGACAGACCAGCTATCTGATCCAGTAGTCCTCTTCTTACCCTCACCATACACTGTAGTTCTGTTTACACAAATGCTGTTGGGTGCCAGAGTTTTCCAGATTATGTGATATTGAATAAATGAGGGGCTGTAAGTGGTCAGAGGAGATTTTAATGGAGCTGCACAGTTACTGTTAGTGCAGAGAGGAATTATAAGGAGCTATCCAGAATGAAAATTGCATTATGTATCTCTGTCACATAAAGTTTATCATATTCCAGGAATGCCATCTGCTTTATACAAATACTTCCCTGGGGTCTAGGCCATTACAGTCATTATACTGTTTGTATTACTCTCTCAGATGACTGTACAGGAGGTTTTATTATATTTCTGAGGTAGGCTCAATGTATGAAATACGTGTCCATCCTTTTCAAGGGTTCTTGTCCTGTGCCTTATGACTGACTAAAATAAATATTGGCTTGTTAGGAACAGCCCTTTTGGCAAATCTTTTTCACCATGCCATGTGGCTCTTCTTGGATGAGAAAATGACATGTGGTAATCTTATTATAACACTTCCAGTTGAGTGCCAGCAAATCGAAATAGATAATAAGGATATTTGAGAAAACACTGTCTTCTGTGTCAGAGACAGAGTGCTAATGCAGATTTAACTATGTGCCAAGAGGTTTGGATTTCCAGGGGAGTAAAGTCATCTGTGTTTAATGAACTGGAAGGAGAGATTCTGTTCTGGAGTAGAGGCAATGGCGTGGCTCTGATTGCACTGTCATTTTCTGTCAGTGATAAAAATGGGACTAAGCTGCTAGTCACTTGCAACTATTGGAATGCCATGCAGCTGTCTGAATTTTTATTTGTCAATGGTTTTCAAACAGTAATTTCAGAGAACCTTTTCCTTATCTACTTATCTTCTATGCATTTCTGGTGCATATCTTGCATTTTGCAGAGGACACGGCACATTAGAACATCTGCTCCTCTCCCCAACACACCATTTTCTTGCAAGGTACTTGCTGGGCCACACCAGCTGAGAGTATTGACCTTGCATGTACTCAGCTCTATTATGGTTCCACATTGGAAGGGAAAACCAATAACGCTGTATAAGCAGTCACTGGGAGAAGTTTGTCTACCATCACTGTCTTCTCTGTAAATAAATCCTCCAACAAATAAGTCCTCCAACACAATTTAGTTCCCTTAACCACAGTTTGAGAACAATTAATTTAATACAGCTCTTCACTTGAACCTTACAAATAGTCTGTCTCTTGTATTCATCCTAGAGACTTCAGTGCTTGTTTGTTGGTTTCCCAGTTTTGAAGACTTGAGCTTATGTTTCAGTCTTATGGCATTTTCACATATGATGCTTAAATTAGTTTGTACTGTAATGCAATTGTAAAGACTACGATGGTGAGAAATTTTATCCCGTCCATCTTTCATATTAATATAACTATTAATATAACATATATTATAACATATAACATATCACTATTAATATTAATATTAACATAACATATTAATATAACATATTCATTGACCCTGGAGGACCCTTCCAATTCTATGATTCTAACTAAAGGGAGGGGCTGTGGTTCAGTGGCACAGCATCTGGTTTACCTGTAGGTTCAATCCCCAGCAACTCCAGCCATGAAAAGCCTCTACCTGAGACCCTAGGAAGCTGCTGTCAAAACAAGTAGTAGTAGGCCAATGGTCTGGCTCAGTATAAGGCAGTTTCATGTTCAGCTTGATCCTGTGCAGAGTTAGGTAAAGGTTCCCTTGCTTGAATCCGACTCTAGAGTTGTGGTGCTCATCTCCATTTCAAAGCCGAAGAGCCAGCGCTGTCCGAAGACATTTCCGTGGTCATGTGGCCGGCATGACTAAACACCAAGGCGCACGGAATGCTGTTACCTTCCCACTGAAGTGGTACCTATTTATCTACTTGCAATTTCTTGCTTTCGAACTGTTAGGTTGGCAGGAGCTGGAATTAGAGATGGGAGCTCACTCCGTTTTGCGGCACCCGGGTCTCGAACTGTTGAACTACTGACCTTCCACAGCCTGCAGTTCAGCATCTTAACCACTTGAGCCACTACAGTTACGTGTGCCTAAACTCAGTGGAGTCAATGAATAAGTTTACCTTTTTCTGCATACAATCATTGTGTATCAAACTGTATTGGCCAAACCATGGCTCAAAGACCACAAATGGCTTTTCAGTTGCGAAAGTGTACGTTGCAGGCCAACACATTTTGTACGTCCCATGCTGTCACAGAAGATTTTGTGCTTCTGCCATGATTGGCCATTTTTATCTACTCAAGAAGCAGCCATTAGCTCTTGCGCTGCCTCATCCTTTTGTTGCTGGCTGCCACTTGCAATTGGCTGTGGAGCTGAATGTCTGCAAGGATCTTCCTCTGTTCCTGCCTGAATCCCTTTTTATTTGAGTTTGTGGAGAGAAAGGATGACTTCAAGAGAATGGAGAAACTAGATGAGTGGTAGGGCCAGCAAAACCCGTCCCTCTTCATTTGCCTTGCACGGCCATCATTTTCAGTGTTGCTGAGCATAAGCAAAAGACTGCAGAGTTTTCTGTCCTAAATTTAATAAGTATGATTTCCCCCTTTTGTAATGAATAATTCTCATGTTACAGCCAATGCATGTACTTGTGATACAAGTACTACATTTATCCAGGTACTGCTTCCTAATTTAATTTGTAAAGTAAACGTGAATAGGCTCTTTCTTACTAGCAGATGTACACATGTACAGGTAGGATGTATACATATTGTAACATGTGAGAACAGGGCTACTGAAAATCTGATTCTCAAGATTTTTAAGAGACAATAGAGCAATATAGACAAAGGTAAGCCAGCTCTGGAAGCTTATGGAATTCATTTGTGTACAGATAGTAAGAGACTGGTATTTGCCTATACCTACGTTCAGAGAAAACAGGTTTCAATTCTGAATGTATGAAGTTACGTTATACTAATTCAGACCATTGTTCTGTTTAGCTCATTATTGCCTCCTCTCCATGGCAGCGACTCTTCACAGTCTCAGCCTGGGAAAGATGTGTCCTGACATCTGCTACCTGAATTCCTTGTAACTGGAAATGCCAGGGACCTTCGTCTCTACTACTGAGCCATAGCCCCTTCCTCAGGTCCCTGAGTCAACTTCCTTTTATTCAGTAAATTATTGAAAGACAATAGCTACTCAATAGAAATGTCTATTTAAAGATTAATGTTTACCAAAATTAAAACACTGATACTATTCTGAAGAAAAGGCTTTCACAGATATTTTCAAGGAATAAGGAGTTCATTATCAGAGTGACAATCCTGTGCAGATGCCTAAAACAAAACTTCTTGAAACATAAAATGCTCCAAAAGGCTTGCCAATCAATGCAAGGTCCAAAACAATTGGGTTAGATCCCTCATGTGGAAGGCTGTTTTACACCTTGAGCTAGAACATGACATGAGAAAAATGAATTAAAAACCAAAGATAGTTTTCTACTCATGTAAGCATGAGAACAGCCCTCAAGCCTATCATAGCATTACATGCAAATGTATGCAGAAGAGGCTACTGCTTATTTTCATTTTGTTCAGGGTTCTTTGAGTCTGTTGTCGAAGGCTTTGAATCTGTTCATCAAGGAGTACAAATATGTTGCAAAGCAGGTGGAAGGGGCGAATCTTTTTCTTTTTATTTAGAACCTCAGTGCTTTGTGATTGTAAAATGCATAGATTGGTAGTCCATTGTAATTTTGGATTTAATTCCTCTAGAAAAGTTGCAGAGAATGAATTACCTTTCTATTCTGTCTGGCAAAGGATACTTTATAATAGCAAACTTTGCTTCTCTTAGTGATAAAGTGGGGCCAATAAAACATACCTTCCCTGTTTTTAATAATTTACTGTGGGAAAGCAGACATTATCTAGCCCATTGGTGGGGTAGGGCGGGATATAAATCTCTAAATAAATAAAATAAATAAATCTAGGTGGGAAGTAAACAGTATCTGGTATATTGTCTACGTAGCTCTGCTCCTTGACATAGCTCTGCTCATTGCAGTTCTAAGTAGGCTTACCCAGAATCCTACTGAAACCTCCTCAGTGGGGTAGAAAAGTGTTCTTAGGATTCCACTGTTTGACAGTTCTGCAGACAGATCTGTTCTTGTTACAACAGCTGTTGGAAACTGAAGTTAGTATTATGTTACAGGGTGTTTTGGTAATCTTTACTACTACTGGTCCTAAAATACCAGTAGTGTTTATGATGTTATATAAGACAGTTTGATTCTGGAAAGGAATCAATAATTGTTCACATCTGTTGAGTAAATAAACAGTTCATCTACATGAGTTCTCTCAAGTCAGTTTTGCTGAAAACATTGTTATAAAGTCTATCACATCATGCGTAGGATTAATTCATGTTTGCTTATTACTTTGACAGTTTGAAGTATGACTGGTGCCAGGTATTATTATTAAACCCTTTCTAAACCAGGCCCAAGAAAGATTAAACCATCTTTTTTAAAAAAAACAAAAAAACCTAGTATTGCTTTTCGATGTAGCTTCTCATTAGTTCATCAATGTATCTAGCATACACATTGCTGCATTTTATATTTTGATGTGTCTGGCCCTTCCTCCAAAGAGCACAGGGTGGCATACATGGGGTTATCTTCACAACAACCCTATAATGTGTTTTCAGCTGCAAGAGACTGAGTATCCCAAGACCACACACTGAGCTTCATGTCTGAGTGAAGATCTGAAAAGTGTTCCTGGTTTGATGCTCAATCTACCACACCAGTGTGACTTTCTTGATCTAATTTAATGAGATTAACAGTGCAATCCTAAAAAGAGTTACACACTTCTAAAGCCATTGAAGTTACTTGGCTTAGAATGGTATACTCCTGTTTAGGATTGCAGTGTAAAACTCATCTATGACAAGCTTAGACAATTCTGACATTTCTTCTTGTACATTAAATGTTTAATTCCCCATTTCCAGTTTTGGAACTCATATTGCAAACTATACCTTTGTTTAACTGAAACGACATAAAAATCTACTAGTTCTGATAGGAGTACTTGTGTGGGAAAGATACTGGCAACAATCCAACAATTAAGCCTACAGATTTAGGTGCACTTAAACCTATTGATTTTTAATAGGTTTAAGCACATATAACTCTGTCTTGGATTCTATAACACTGCTTGGCCCTGATCTGGATGGCCCAGGCTAGTTTGATCTTGTCAGATCTCAGAAACTAAGTGGAGTTGACCCTAGTTAGTACTTGGATGGGAGATCACCTTCCTTGAAAACCCCATGGGGCCACCATAATTTGGTTGGAACTTGATGGCATTTTCTCCTACCACCAACAGTGTTTGAGAGCTGGAAACTTACAAAGATATGTTACATGTTTTAAAACCATTGTGGTTCTCTTTTATGAAATAAAAACAGTACTGTGTTATTTGGACTGCATTCTTGAAACTGGAAGATGAATCAAAGAAAAGTTCAGTTGATTAATTAGTGGCAGCCAGTTTGAATCTGTAATAGTCGCGAACCCCCAGGTGGGGGCTGGAGATCTCCTGGAATCACAACTTCTCTCCAGATGACAGAGATCAGTTCCCCTGGAGAAAATGGCTGGTTTGGAGGGTGGACTGTTTGAGATTAGGTTACTTTCTCTCCCTAAACCCTGCCCTCCCAGGCTCCACTTCCAAATCTCCAGGATTTTTCAAGACAGAAGTTCACCACCCTAGTTGATATGGATAAATTTCATTATGTCAAGCAGCAAGTTAAGTGTAATACTTCTGCTTTTGAAGCTATTTTGTGCTGTGAAAAGGAATGAAAGGCAAAAATATTAATAATGCCATTAGAATTTAACAATATGTGTTCATCTTGCACCATGCCAATATGCCAAGAAAGCACCTATATGCACATTTATTTAAATTTAATTGGTTAAAAAGAAGATTAATCAAGTAAAATCTTTAATTGGTTGACAGCCAAGATAATCCCTACAAGAGCTGTCATTTAAGTACCAACTGGGAGCAAAATGACAGAAAAAAGTGCTGTCTGATTTGAAGAACAGAAGAAGAGGAATGCTTTCAAGTGCTAGAAAGATCAGTTAAAGAGATTTGTTGTGGGGGAGATCAGAACATAGCATAAACATGATCAAATTTTAACAACTCCCATTGATAACTGATCTAGTGATATTTGCACAAGGCTAATTGCCATCATTGCAATTTAATGATTTCTCTAAAGTGTGAATTAATTGAATGGAATATTAATTACAGTCAAGATTGGACATGGTAGCCCATGCTTGGCTGTTTAATGTCTTCAGAGAAAGACTGTATTTGTACTTCAGAAACTCTTGCCTAATATACTTAAATGTAGGCTTCCAACTGCTGTGGTCTAATTGTGTTTACTTCATTTGTCTAAAAAAATCATGTAAGCTGCATTTACACAATTTGGAAATTACATAAAAGACTTGCCCAGGTTATTATTTGTAGCTGTATTGACATATTTATTAACTTTACATTTACCAGAATTCAATAAATTGCTCATCTGCTACTATCATCTGTGAATAATTCTTATTCACTATCCCATAACTTTTGATGGCTCTGGACCAACACCTAACCAACTCTTTTAGTGTAGTTTTTGTAGTACACTGTTTTAAATATGGTATGTGTAAATAATAGATGTTGAATAACGTGTGACATTGAATGCTGCAGGTTTACATAGCTCCTTTAAAAGAAAAACAGTAGCAAAGATTTGATCTTATGAAGAGGCTCATATTAGGGCAGAAAAGTATTTGAAACACTTGCAGAGTCAAAGAGGGTAGATTCTTGATGTGAAATGGAAAACCAGAATGACTAAATATTTCTTTGTGTGTCTTTTAGCCTCTAGAAAAAACAGTGTTATGAAACAATAATTAAAATGGGTGAGTAGACTGAAGGTGACCTAATAATAGCAGGATATATTATCATGTTAGTGAAAACATGGATAAATCAAAAGTAGATGCAAGGATACCTAAATAGTTTAAATTGTGATGATTGAACAAAGAAATAATAGACCTTTGACAGGAATCTAAGAGGGACTGTATTAACCAATCTGGCAGCCACAACGCACATTCTAGAAATGATTACATTTTTTCTTTCAATAAATATTTTGGTAAACATGGAGACAACAAAATTGAAGTCAGTATATATGCTGGTCATATATGCCTATGATAGAAACATGGGTGTGGAAGACAAATTGCTGAAGTATGGTTAATTGGAGATTTTGTCTTAATTTCTTACAAAAGAAGAGTGTAGAAGGAAAAGTTGAAAGGAAATGGAATCATTCTTTTTAGAAAGCAGCTAGAATTTAGCTTCTGTACTGGATGCATTTTGAAGTCTTGTAAAAGGCATGTTTGTAAGCTGTATCTGTTACTATAAGAGAAAGAAAATGGATATTTTAAAATCAATGATTTGCAAAGACTACAGAGTTCTTAGTTAATATAACAATTGATGTTCTTCATAATATTTGGATGTCTAGTCAGATGGCTCATGGTGGAAGATTATGGATCATAAAAAATACGGCCAAGATCTTAATATGCCAGATTCTCAGACACAGCAGTCAAAACCCTTCAAAAGACATTTGGTGCTAAAATATGTTAAAAGTAGTTATTTCTCAGTATGTACACTCTGGGTATTTGCTCTTTTAAAAAACAAGAATCAGGACTCTAATTTGAATGTCAGTGTTTTGACTGTGGTTCAGTACAGATGGGACTGAGTTCAAGTTCTTAGTCCCGTCATACTATTTTCAAGGGTCTATAACCATAGAAGACTGCCTGCATGGTTTTTCATGTTTAGAAGTCTAAAAATAATGAAGTGTAGTTTTTTTTAAAAAAACTATCTTAATATTCTTTACTAAAGTTCACATAAAATAGAAGCTTTTATTATCTATATACCACCTCTAATACTAAACTGTAGTGAATTCATATTTAAGTGTGGCCATAAAATAATAGATTGGCTGTGTTTAGGTTATGTGTATCACTAAATTTAATAGTAAAGTGCCTAGCTAGTGTGCCAATCTCGAAAGGTTTTAAAAAAACCAAAACACCTCCCCAAATTGGGATGAGGGCTAAATATGCTTCAGGAGAATAGGATTTTGAGAACAGTGCCGTGTTAATTAAAGGAAAACCATGAAAATGGGAGGAATTAACTTGTGCAAGCCCTGAAAGATTATAGAATCCTGGAGGGTGAGATCTTGTGGGGGGATTTCCAAATTATCCCTCCCACTCCTGGAGTTCCTTACAGGACTCCAGTACATCCAAGAGGCATGCATCCACAAGGGCTTTCCCACCGAGTTCAGCACTCCAGCATCTCCGTCAATGTCTGGATTTGTCCGGACAATGCAGTCAGTCGGAGAACTGACCTTGTGCACACAGAAGCACTCACAGACTTTTGGATATGAGCCAAAATCTGCAATTCTACTACCAGATATAGCATACAGAACTCGAAGCAGAACTGTTTTCTGTATCTCCTGAATGGAGATTATACTTTAATTCAGAGTTTTTGCTAAAGCTAACCATTCTAAACACATTTAATTAGAGGTCATTTCAACAGAATCCTAAGATTACAGCCTAAGAGTGTGTAACTGGGCACAGGATTGCAACTACAGGCCAAGTATGGCATTCTCATTTATTTTAGAAGTTGCATGAGTGCATATATTTCAAGACTTCTGTTATACGCTCATTAAATGAATTTTAACAATTGTAAAATCCATATATTTAGCTATGTAAACTTGTAAAACAATACATGAAGTGCTAAATATAATAACGTAGAGCTTACTAAGTTACTGTAGGTACCATTGTTCTAATTGTTTATTCTCAATAAAGCTTAATTCAATAGATTCTGGAAATAAATATGCTGCTTAAATATTTACTACATTCAGACAGATGCCTGTTAAACTCCAAATATCTGTTGAGAAGTTTCTTATAATCCACCAGTCTTTCCAACCTCGCCCCCCCTTCTTTCCATTTAAAAAATCCACAGTATTCAATGCTAGGTAAAAAATTTAAGAAAGATTAAAAAATACAATACCTGATGTATGCTGATGTGTATCCAATAGCCACCCTTTCTGTATGTGAATTTCACTCTGCCAGAGCTTCTGTATTAAATGCCTTCATCGTCTTCTTTTTTTTTTTTAAAGTATGTCAGCACAAGCCCAGGCAAACTTCAAATCCAGGAAAATAAAATTAAGCACACAGATCAAAGGCAGACGAGCAGTGAGACCAAATGCCTGTAATCTGATCAGTGATCTGTTGCTATACATCAAAGGCAGTGCTTTGGAAGCGGGAGAGAAAGAGCTTTCTTTTAGCAGGTAGTCTTGCTCAGCTCTGCCTTCCTCTTTTTCTCAAATGCATTTGATAAAGAATGATCTGTACAGGCCCACCTACTCGCCTTTTTTGTTGAGGTTGGGGGGAAAGACACAGTTCTAGGAGCTGAATGGCTGGATCTGTGGCTTTTTTGTTGTTGTTCCCAAGCTGAGCTCGCCGTGAATTGTGTGTTGGAAGCGTTCCCCAGTGCCAGCGGGTTCCGCTTTATGCCTTTCATCTCGCTGAACTGATCCCATGACATCATTCAATGCTGTGGGACTGGTTGGAGAGCTATAATACAGCCTGTGGGGAAACACAGCTGAACTGCAACAAAAATTGGTGTGGTTTTTAATCGAGTTAGCTGTTGTAAACAGTGCAAGAAAGTCATTTCAAAGTTTCTGTTATCTGGAATTTTCAGACAAAGACACCAAAGGGAGACACTGCAATTTAGACATCCTTGTGTAATAATTTCTTTTTGATAATCTTCAAGTGAGGGTACTGACCGGCATTGTCTCTGACAAAAATTGAAATTTCCCACAGAGCCTTAAATGATAAACTTGTAGGATGGTTTAGAACAGCTGCCAAGAAACTACCACTGAAACCACCAAAAGAATTTTTGAAAAGATTCTGTGCACTAAACAAAATCCAGTCTTGAAGAGGCTTTAGAGAAAAGCGTTTTCAAATACTTGTACAACTCAGTGTTCTGTCAGGGGACAGAATCTAGTTTATCCTAAATAAAAGACCTAATATGAACCGGGAAGACAGCAAATGGCTAGACCAGCTTTCTGAGAGCCATAACACTGATTTAATTATCATTGAAATGGGTACCTTGTAAATGTTAATGCTTCTGAGGAAACTGGATTCATAGCTTGATCTCCCTGCTTTTTGTTGCAACAGGCTATATCAAAAGCAATTTGATTTTACAACCAGATTTTGGTTCCTTCCCCTCCTTCCTTCTGCAGTGAGCGGCTGTGTGTGATGGAGATGCAGAGGCAACGGGAAGCACAAGTCCTGCACACTTTCTGGGCCATGTGAGAATTTCTTTATGTGTTTCCAATGGAGTGATGTGCAGGCAGGCTCTTTATCATGAGTGGTGTCTTGATGCAAATGGTATTCTATCTTACATACCACATGTTTAGGACAATAGCAATGATGTCCTATTTTATCTTATCCTCACAATTGCCATTCCCTTCCGCAGCCCTGAGCTTCCTTGGAAGTCTCCTATCCAACTAATAACCAGGGTCGATCTTGCTTAGCTTCCGAGATCAGGCTAGCCTGAGCCATCCAGGTCAGGGCCCCAAGCCACTACTCCATACTGATTCTCTTAATCCTTACAGGACCACAAAACTATGCAGTAAACATGGTTTTAATTAGATTCATGTGCTTTGACAGTATAGGAATTAATTTAATGCTCATATAATTCCTCCCCTCAAAAATGAATGAGAATGACATCCAATTGTTTATTGTTGAGAAAAGTGGGACTCTGAACAGCAGCAACCAGAGACAACCAGCACTTTCTACCCTTATGCTTACTCATGTAAGCAATTCAAATGTTGTACTTAAAATAACCTGTGCAAATAAAATATGGAAATATGTAGAAGATTAGGTTTTTATACTCCACTTTTCTCTGCCTTAAGGAGTCTCAAAGTGCCTTATACTTGCCTTTCCCTTCCTCTCCCCACAAAAGTCACCATATGAGGTAGGTGGGGCTGAAATAGTTCTAAGAAAACTGTGACTGGCCCAAGTCCCCCAGCAGGCTTCATGTGAAGGAGTGGGGAATCAAACTCGGTTTTCCAGATTAGAGTTTGCCAGTTTGGTGTAGTGGTGTGTGGACTCGTCTAATCTGGGAGAACCGGGTTTGATTCCCCACTCCTCCACTTGCAGCTGCTGGATGACCTTTGATAATCCGTAGTTCTGACAAGAGCTGTCCTTGGAAGGGCAGTTCTTGAAAGAGCTCTCTCAGCCCCACCTACCTCACAGGGTGTCTGTTGTGGGGAGGGGAAGGGAAAGGAGTTTGTAAGCCGCCTTTGAGACTCCAAGTGAAGGGTGGGGTATAAATCCAATCTCTTCTATTCTTCTTCTTCATAACCACTACACCACCTTGGGTCTTGTGTACTTGAAAACATGTTCTGTTTGAATAGCTTTATCAGACTTTTGAAACTTGGATATTTATATGATTGGGATTTTGGTTTTTCAAGGGTGGTGTGAAAAATATAAGCACATTTTCATTTATGTAAGAATCTGAAAATTGGTTTTGGAGGGATCCTATGACTTGAACATTTCATGTATAAATGTACAGTTTCCCTCATAATAACAAGAATTTAGTCAATGAGAGCCTAGGGTGGGATGTGCTAGTAAAACATTTGTGTGAGGCCACCTCAGTGACTTCAATGGATAAAACCCCTAAATGATGTCTACTCGTGTCAAAGAATGTAAAATGGCTTTGATGGTTTCTGGCCCCCTAGTGGCCCAGCTTTGCCTCCTCTGTTGCGTGAACTTTTATACAACCTCAAAAGTCAGATATTTTCCTATGAATTCTTTATACAGAGGAGCAGTTTTAATACAACTCTTGACGGGCTCATAAAATCTGTATGCTATATTTTTTCCATGTGTGTGTAAATGAAAATATTGTACAATTTAGCCAGCCTTAATATGTTTTGTATTAAATTTAGATTGTAAACGGGTTTGTTTTCAATCAGAGCAGCTTGAACTGAATTTAAATAAGTATCTGATTTATGTTGTCTTAGAACCTTGTGGTGCATTTTAAATAAATAAATAAACCTAGCCCAAAGCCACTACTTTGATTTGGGTGGAAGTGTAATGCATCTTCTGAAATTTCTCCCACTGAAATGTGTGGAACTTGAAAGCATTATTCTTTGGCTGGATGGCTCTTTTCTTGTTATTCACTGTTAGGAAGTTGCATGACAAACCGGGGAATGTCTGCATAAACTGTAAGAGCATGGCAGATGTACAAAGCTAAACAATCCCATGTTCACTTCAAAGACAGTTTCTTTTATAGAAAATTATTGGTTGCAACAAGTCACAACTTTATGTTTCTTTGGACTTAAGGAGAAACCAAAGACTGAAATGTTGCAAGTACTCTTTGTTCTAATCTAAAACACTAGAGGAAAGGTGAAGATTATAATGTGAAAATTGTTAGTATTCATAATAATATTGGTGCTTACAGGATATATTTTTTTAAATCTGGAGCCCAGCAGTCTAGCCAGCCCAGTTCCTTGTTATCCTGTTTCCGTCCATGTGGCTTAGAAGTTATTAAGTAATAAAATATTATTTTGCATCTAAATTTTTTTTTGTCCAAACTCTAAGAATACTTTCCAAAATTGGTCATGGTTATTCATGTCATTTAACACATCAAGAGAGCTCAGGTTACATGATTTTCTGTAGTTTCTATGCCAAGCTTGTTATAGAGACTGAAGATGAATGACTAGTAAACTGATTTTCCCCCACTACTTTTTCATAGCCTGAATCCATTTTGACCATTGGGTGATACTCCTGCAAATTAAGCAACAAAAGCACCATGTCCTTAATTTTTTATTATATAAAGCTTCTAAAAGTTTCCAGATCAAAGCTCCATGCAGGTGCAAAGCCCATCAGTGTCAATGCAAAAACAGGTAAGCAACCACTTTTTCTAATTATATAAAAGTTTGCACAACATGGTAGCAAGGGGTCAACTGGCCCAGTAATACCAATGGCACACGTTTCAGTATTCTTATTTATTTAGTAAAATGGTAAAGGTAAAGTTTTTCCTTGCTTGAAAGCTAGTCAAATCTGACTCTAGGGGGCGGTGCTCATCTCCAAATCCAAGCCAAAGAGCCAGCACTGTCCGAAAACTTCTCCGTGGTCATGTGGCCGGCATGACTAAATGCCAAGGTGCATGAAATGCTTTTACCTTCCCACCAAAGTGGTACCCATTTATCTACTTGCAATTTCTTGCTTTCAAACTGCTAGGTTGGCAGGAGCTGGGGCCAGAGATGGGAGCTCACTCTAAAATGCAGCACTAGAGTCTCGAACTGCTGAGCTACTGATCTTCTGGTCTGCACCTCAGCATCTTAACCCCTGAACCCTTTAGTATAATTTTACCCCACCTTTTTCCCAAGGAGCTCATGTTTTTTCCTTCTCTGTTTTATTTTCACAACAATCTTGTGAGGTAGGTTAGAAGAATAACTGGTACAAGATCACCCAGTGAGTTTCATAGCGAGCATGAATTTGAACCTGGATCACCCCAGTTCTAGTCCAACATAGCAACCAGTGGTTCAGTGGTAGAACATTTGCTTTGCATGAAGAAGACCTCAGATTCAGTCCATAGCATGTCCTATTAAAAGAAACAGCAGGTGATGTGACTGCCAGTCAGAGCAGACAATACTGTCATGACCCAGTAGTTTCACATATAATCATGATGATCCTGACAAGGAATCTAAGGAGGCAGTTTAAGTTCCTTTTTATAAATCCAGAGTCATTGGGACCATTGTGAATTAAGTCACCTTTGCATTGCATCCCAAGTTTGCAGCTTTAGACTGCTCCTAGATCCAGGCCTGCCCCTTCACAGCTATAGCTTATGCAAGAAGGCTACACGTGGTTCTATATTTTGTAGCATTTTGCAGACATGGGTGTGATGCATGGTTGATATGTACAAGATAATGATCTGTTCTTCGCACAATGATGTGGATGATGTTGCACTATAACTGCAACATTAAGTACAAAGTGGAGCACCTCATTATGCACAACGAGGAAATGCACTTTGATTTCCCTTATGATGAATTCTTGTGCTAATTTACACAGTGATAGTAGTTCCTCTGTCTGTGGATTTGTTTGCTTGTGCAGAACAGGTTATTTGGCCCAGCCTAGATAAACAGCCAATCTTGTGATAAAACATTTTGCAAATGTACCAATTCAGCTTGGAGGAGGGAAGTTTCATCTTGGAATGCTCCAGATATTAAAAGTTTTCTGTGTATAGAAAATGAGACCTTGGGGAGAAGACATCAAGTCTAGGGATGGGCATGAACTGCATTTTTGTGGTTTGTTTCAGTTCATGGTTCAGGGCCGAATTCCAAACTAATACGAACTGGGAGGTTGGTTTGCAAACCAAACTGGTTTGTAGTGGTTTATTACCCTTGCTTTCTGCTCCCTGCTGCTTTTCGCAGGGACCAGAAAGCAGGGGTTCTCCCTGCGAAAAGCTGTGGGGAACAGAAAGGAGGGGTTTCCCTGTGAAAAGCAATGGGGAGTAGAGAGCAGGGATTTAAATGGTTTGGAGCCATTTAAACCCCTGCTTTCTGCTCTTCATTAACTACCATGAACTGCCATAAAATTCATGCAAGTTTGTGGTGGCTCTTCAGGTTGCGAACCACAAACCACCCAAAATTAATCACAAATTTACATTTGTGAGCCAGTTTGTGTCCATTCCTAATCAAGTCTAGGGTTTATAAGTATGAGCAGGAAACACTTGAATATGTACTTTTTTATCTGCACCCTGAAGTGATACATTGCCAGGTCAGTTTGGCCATGTGATACACTATTTATCTAAACAAGGCTGTAAAGGGGATGGTTACCTGCTATGGCACATGAGAAAGTACAAAAGCAATTGACTAGATGCTTTCAAAATTAGCAATATCCTGGTTAGTGCATGATTTGCATTTCTGATTTTTGAAAACCTCTCCTCCCTTTTGCTGTGTGCCAGATGAAAATGTTTTAGGTGGCCAGAAATTAAGGGTGTTTTCTAGCTTGCATGTGGCCTTTTACTGAGTTCCCTTGATATGTCCAGAGACTGCAACAGTGACAAGCTAATTATACTAATGACTGTGCTTCATTACTTTTTTTTAAATTACAAAATATATACCTGCTAGGGTTTTAAGAGCTCTGCACCAGCATGCAGAACCTAAATAATGTTACATTCTTTCTGCTAGGCTGCAGTATGGTTGAGTCCATGAACTGATTTCCCCAAGGCTATTGGAATTAGATCAACAGTATTATTAATAAAGCTAAAATAGAATAGGAGGGGCCAACGTTTTTGGAAATGATTTACTGAATAGTAATGTGTTGTAGAATACTTGATATGATTTAGTGAGGATTCATGGCAAACAATGCATACTTACCCTGTGCCCTAGGTGTGAGAGACACTGCTAACAATTGTGGTGGGAGGTAATAACCACACGTAGTGGCAGAAAGAACATGAAAGGCATAAGAAGAGGATCTTCTTGCTTATCTGTGTGGGATGCACTGTCTTTGTGTCTCCAGTTGCTGAATGAAGCTAGAGGATTCCTGTTGGCTGTTTGCATCCTGAGATGGGGAACCTAAAAGGGCTTGAGAAGAAAAGTGTTATATTTGTCTTATGTCAGCTTCAGCTGTTTGTAAAAGAGCCCTTTTCTCCAGAGTTTCCCATCTCCAAACATTTAGCATATGTCCCAAGTGAAGGCACAGAGGTATTATGGATTCTGGTTGACCTGGCTGAGGATTAGATAATGCTTAAGTAAGTTGCAGTTGGCTACAGATTTTGTTGGAATCTTAAACTCTGATGTAGCAGTATAGGCAAGGCAGGACTAAAGGCAGTAGTTCTTTTCCTCCCATAGACACCAGTTCTTTTGCTGGAGTAACGTTGTGCTGGCATCAGGGGCAGAATTCTGGACTGAGAGGTTTTGGGATGCTTTCACACCCTTGATATGGCCTTGGCGCCACCTGTTTCAGTCTTGCATAGTTATGCTGGTGTTGGGATCAATGCTCCCTCTAAGCTGTGGGGTCTTGTGAGCAAAAATTCTACTTTGTGAGCTACTGGCATTAAAGTTGTGAGCAAGCAATATGGCTACTGCATAAATTGGCTTGCTCTGGAGCCATCCTTCCTGAGCTAAGAAAAAAAATGTGTGAGCCGGAGGCTAAAAAATTGTGAGCTAGCTCACAGTAAGTCAGCTTAGAGGGAACACTGGTTGGGATTACAAACACTTTGGTGTTCTTTTGGCTGATATCTGAGGTACATGACCATAGGATCTTAGTCGCTATCCTAAGCCTCTCTGGCAGAGCCCTAGGTTTGTGCTGTTGATTCTTAGGATAATTTTGTCACTATATTCATGGTACACCATAGTGTTTGCTATATAGCAATTCTTTCCTAGTGAATTGTACTGCTGAAGATGATAGAAAGGGGCTTAGAAGGAAGGAATGGTTTGCTAGTTCTCCTTATGAACCTGCTGCATTCTTGATGCAGAATAACACCTGTTAAAATCCTTGTTGTTGTTACTTTCTCACACATGCTTATGCCTTGATGGATTTGATTATTTTTCACTGGATGGGCTTAGATGGATGCAGACAACCTGTTATAATTTCTCATTTATGTTGTGGCAGAACACAGCATTCTGTAGTGTTTTGTGACCATTTTCATATAAACTGGAAATAATGAAATGCCAAAAGGATAAGAAGACAATTAACAGTAACATTTGAGTTGTAAAATATGCATCATAACCCTCTAGAGAGCCAGTTTGGTGTAGTGGTTAAGTGCATGGACTCTAATCTGGGAGAACCGATTTTGATTCCCCACTCCTCCACTCGCACCTGCTGATGTGACCTTGGGTCAGTCACAAGCTCTGGCAGAGCTGTTCCTGAAAGAGCAGTTTATGTTAGAATTCTCTCACCCCCACCTACCTCACAGGGTGTCTGTTGTGGGGAGGGGAAGGGAAAGGAGTTTGTAAGCCACTCTGAGACTCCTTTGGGTAGTGAAGGGTGGGGTATAAATCCAGTCTCTTCTTCTTCTATCACAGGGGTGTCAAATGTATGGCCTAGGGGCCAGAACTGGCCTGTCCAGGGCTCTTATAAGGCCCGTGAACAACTGGTGCAAGTGAGGGAATGCTGGGAGGAGCCACTCCATTGTGACTTCAGCATGGTGGAACAACCTCATCTGCAGCAGTCAAGCATCATGGGAGTGTCTGCCTAGTGCTGCACTGGTGCCTCTCCAGCCCGCCCATGTGGGTTTTCCTTTGCATGCTCCTCCCAGGCTATGGGGCCTTGCAGTGAGGACGCACCAACTTGGAGTTTACCAGTTGCTTTCCTTTATACAGTTTATATCTCCAGTATCTGGCATTATATTTTATGGTATGCATGGCCCGGCCCAACAAAGTGACATTTATGTCAGATCTGGCCCTCGTAACAAATGAGTTGACACCTCTGCTCTAGCACTTACTCTTCGTTTTTTCCATACAGCAGTTGTTCAGCTTGTTTGAGGCTGATATACCGAAACTACTCTCAACAGGTAGTTGCTATTTCCGTTTTGTACAACTCCAACATACCTTCACAGCAACATTCTCTTATATTTTTCTTGATGGCTTATTTTTTCTTCACGACTCCATTTAAAAGGGCATAAAAGTTCCCATCTACCCAGCTGAGTCTTCCCAGTCAGCTCAGCCGGCCCAGCCAGCCAGAGTGATCAGTAATAGCTTGACACTGACAAGAATCCTTGCCACATGGAGTGCTGTGCAGGCAAAGAAGCAACTATGGTTGGCCAAAGTGCCCTTTTTGTTGCTGTACTGGTAGTACCAGCTACCCACAGACATTACCCTGGCAAAACAGAGTGGAATGGTGTCAACCTATCCAGAAACAAAAAACACCTAGTAAGGCTATAGATTTTGTTTATTGATGCTATTGTGTAAAAATCAAGAAACTCACAATCTACCTGACCCACATACATGTTCTTTCGTATCACCAACACTAGTTAACATGTTAATGTGCTCCGTTGTCAGTCTTTTGTGCAGATGATTAACAACAAGGCCAGCTTTGGAAAAGCACATGTTCTGCAGGCACAGCTGATTCTGGAATACGCAGGTAACCCTTGCCGGTTTTCCAAAATTGTTTAACTATTAACAGCAATATGTGCATTGTAAATGAATCTTGATTAATCTATAAGTATTCAACCTTTTACATCTCCTTTGCCTAGCAATAAGTGGTCAAGACATACAAGGCAACTACACAGCTCAGAAAAGAAAAGTGGGAAGTGCCAAAAAAGTGCCTGGGTTAGGACAGAACATTCTGACCACCATGGTTGTCATCTACATTTACAGATTTTTTTTTTCATAGCAAAGGCAACTAAAAATCAATTACACTTTCATTATTTTTTTTTTAAGTTGGGTTCTCCGATGGCAGGTTGCAAAATAGATTACAGCAATGTGGGTGTCTACACTACACCGACGTATTGACTTAACCATGGCCTTCAGTGGAAGCTCAAAATTAAAATATACACGTTATTTACTTCCCTTTAGTTCATGCTAGCTTGTAATTAAAGTTAATGATGCTATTCTTTGATACCTTGTGGGAAGGTATTTAAGATTCCATGACGGGGGTGCTAGAGGGAGGGATAACTATTTCGGTGTGTGTGTGTTTGAATGGGAGCCCAAGAATTTTTTAACTACCTCTTTGAAGCATTTTAAGTGACCGTAAGAAAATATCAGTTGCTGATACTGCATGGGGCTCAGAGTTCATTGATATTTATACTCCCCTTTGAAGGCAGGCTTACACATTCACCCTTACAAATGCATATGCTTCACCAGTGTACTTCATGGATATATTTTTTTAAAAATTAGCACAAAAATACATTATAAGTTGGTACATTGTCTTCAAAGGCCTATTCCAGTGTGAGATAGAATGTGGCTATATTGATCCTGATGAACAGCCTGTCAGTTCCAGCCTATGCTCATACAGTCATTCAATGGCTGCTGAAGTTTCCCAGTTCATTCTGTATGACCCTGCTCCACTCTGCAGCTCTGTGTTGTACCCCTACATAAACCTCCCCATCTTAGGTTTCCTCCAAGGGTTTTTAATTTTAATTTTTTTATTTTACAAAATTTATATCCCACCTTTCTGCCCTCACAGAGACCACGAAGGCAGCTAACAAATTAAAATATACATAATAAAATCATGTTTTAAAACCAGAGCTAAAATACAAAGATCTATTTTAGGCCAGAGATAGAATACAATGATATATTTTAGACCAGAGACAGAATACAAAAATGTATTTTAGACTTTTTTTAAAAGACAAAACACCTTTAATAGGAAAAGGGAAGCCACCAGGGCAGCTGCACACTGAAAGCTCATGCTTTCACAGCATATTTCTGCGGGGGGTACATGCGCTCTTTCTGCTGTTGTTTTTTTGGTCTTCAGACCCTCTTTGTGCTTTTTCAACCTGGGCTGCATGGCACGTGTCTTCTTGGGTCGCAGGTCTAGAGGCTTGTACTTCTTTCCTTTATAGAACTTCCTGAGGTTTTCCTTCTGGGCCTGGTTGATGACTGTCAGTACTCTGGCAATGGATTTGCATACTACCCGGATCTTGGAGAGTTTAGAGGCTGCTCCTCCCGTGACCTTGGCCACATGCAGCTGGGACAACTCTACTTTGAGATCGTCCAGCCCAGCTACTTCAACAGCTCTTCCTTCTTCTTCCCTCATAAATTACGGGCCTTGATTTTCGCCATGGCAGTGGCAAAGAATCTGTGCCACAGGGCAAAAGGAAAGGCAAAAATGTATTTTAGACTTTGATATCTCCTTCCACTATGAGAACACTTCCCTCCCCCACATTCCTTGCTCCTTGGTGATTTCAACATTTATGCTGGTACTCCTAACTCAGCTCCTCCCAGCTCCCTTCCCTTGGTCTCTGCTTTTGGACTACCTTGGGTATTCTTCACTGCAAACTGCTCTGACTCTGACCTCTCTGTTGTGGAATAGAAGGATCATCTGCCTGACCATTCCTATATCGCTTCAGCATTGCACACAGTCCACCCTCCTTGTGCTTTCTCTTGTTTGTTCTGTGTGGCCTACAGATCTATGACCTGAACTGATGTTCCCTGGCTTTCTCAGAGGCATTGTTCCCCCATCTCTCCTGTCACTTCTGGTCACTCCTTAGACTAGACAGTGTCTGTTTCCAAGTTATCCCTGCCTTTAATTCTTGAGTCATTTTCTCCATTCATCCAGTGGTCTCTTTACCTTACTCACTGCATTTCATATCTCTGTTCATGCCCTTGTAATGCTGATTTTTTACCATGATGAATTCCTCTCCTTGTTTCTCATCTACCTAGCTAAGCAGCACTACTACACTTCCCTGAGTCTCTCCAGCTATATGTATCCTAAGCCTCTCTTTGCCATCTTTGATGTCTTACTAAGGCTTGAGTTGCCAACTTCCTGTCTCACTCTCTGCCCAAAACTTTGCCTCACTGCTCAGTGATAAAATTGACTGTGTATGTTCTCTGTGCTTTCTCCCACCATTTTCCTCCTCTTTTACCTCTTCCTATCCCTACAGCACTTTCAATCTTTTCCTCTTTCTCCCATCTTAATGAATTGACTGCCTTGTTGATCATGTCAGACTCCTCTTTAAACCTATCCCATCGCAACTTATGGTTGCCATTTCCCCTGTCATTTCTCCTCCTCTCTACCACATCATTGGCCTATTACTCTCCTCTAGTTCCTTCCTTGTTGAATTCAAATGGAACACACTGTTGTTTCCCACTTGCCCCCAAGGGAAACATGTCAGATAGATTTTGGAAGATTGGGATTCTCATCTTGGCATCCAAGCATTTCTTCTTTGTTATGTTATTTTTCCCTTGACACGTGGCAGAAATATGGCCATTGCTCTCTGCTCTTTCTTAGCAAAAATGTTACTTCCCCTCTGGTAATTTCTTAGCTTGACTGCTACAACTTCCTCCTCTTCCACTGTCAGACCCTTACTTCTTTCCAGTGTCTATTAAAGTACTTCACATACTTGTTCTGACAGTATGGTGCCTCACTGCTGATTTCCTGTCCACCTTTCCCATCTTGCACAAATGCCTCATCCTTTCTTTTAAAGCTCTTCATGGTCTTGCCCCCTCCATCTTTCCCTGCTTTTATATCCTGATCCATCTATGCCTGGGTGAACTTTGCTCCTTCATTGCTACCTCTTAGCTGTACAAAGGACTCCTTCTCCCACAAATGACTCCAACCTTTTTTCGCATGCTGCTCTGTTTGATTGAAACTGCCTCCCAGAATACTAGTATGATGCTACCTCTCTCACTTTCTTCAAATCTCTCTTTAAAAACCAGCTTTTCTATGAAGCTGTTAGCACAACCCCTTAGTTCCCCTTCACTAGTAAAATGAAGCCTAAATACATGCTAATTTTCCAGGCTTCCCTTTAAGCTGATTGGTTTAATTTCTTATGCATATTTAGCCATTGACTAATAAGGTATAGTTCTTCAAGGTCTGCCCCATGTAGAATTTTTAATTAAATTTCAGAGCTCTTGACTTCTACACTGACCTTACCCTATACTGTAATTTGCAATTTGTAATGTTTTGCTGACTATGATTCTCATCACGGCTACTGTATTAATTTTTGATTCCATAACAACTGTTTTGTTTGTTCTCTGATTTACATAAACTGTAAACTTTTTGTGATATCAATAAACTATTAATTTTTTAAAAAAAAATTTAGAGCTCCAAGGAAATTGAAAGAGATGTCTTAATTCAGGGCTTCCTGTGACATTTAGACATACAGATATCACAAAGAAAATCTGATTATTCTAATTACATACTTGTAAATTGTAATTAAACTGAAGCTTAATCCAAACAAGGCTGAAGTTCTGTGGATCTTTAGTAATGCCAACAAGGAAGTCAGGACAGGAGTCAGCCTGTTTGAGATGCAACAGTACTCCCTGTTACAGAGCAGCTCTGCGGTGTTGGATTTCTTTTTGATGTGGGTCAACACATGCAAGTTTTCACTTTTCACCAGCTGTGGCCTTTCCTTGAATCATGTAATTTGGTCACAGTTATCCATACTCTGATCTTATCAAGATTAGATTACTGTCATGTGATTTCCGTGGGGCTGCCCTAGAAGACATTTTGAAGGCTACATCTAATGCAAAAGGCAGCTGTGAGAGTGTCGATCAGTTATAAGGAACACAGCTCTCTGATTTTGAGAGAGTTTCACTGACTGCCAGTTTACTTCTAGGCTCAATTCAAATGCAGGCTCTTACCTTTAAAGCCTTGAATGGCTTTGGATCAGAGTATCTAAAGGACCAGCAAGACCATATCAATGTGCCCCAACTCCGATCGTCCTCCAGGACCCTGCTCTATGCCCCTCCCTTATTAGATAATAGAAGAAGAAGAAGAGATTGGATTTATACCCCGCCTTCCACTACCAGAAGGAGTCTCAGAGCAGCTTACAATCCCTTTCCCTTCCCCTCCCCCAACAGACACCTTGTGAGGTAGGTGGAGCTGAGAGAGCTCTCCCAAGAACTGTCTTTGAGAGAACAGCTCTGAAAGAATTTGAGTGACTCAAGGTCACATCAGCAGCTGTACATGGAGGAGTGGGGAATCAGTTCTACCAGATCAGAGTCGGCACTCTTAACCACTACACCAAACTGGTGTGGTCACAGGATCCTTTCTGTTTGTGGTGTGTCTTTGGAATGCCCTGTATTTGTCCCTTTCATTCTGGCTTCAGGCCTGGTTTTGGGACAAGGACAGCTTTAATTGCAGCAGTAGGTGCTCTCCACATGCAGCTGAATGTGGAATTTCTTCTCTTCTGATTTTGCTGGAACTTTCTCCTGGTTTTGATTATAGAATATTGTTACATGGATAAAAAATATGAGGGCACTGGTTTAGTACTCCATCATTTTTGATCTTCCTAGAAAGAGCTTATTGGAGATACAGTCATACGTTTGGTCTCCCAAATTGTGGGGTTCCAGAATGGTCATGCTTTCACCCATGTTGTTTAATTTTAAACTGTAATATTCAACTGAGATTATCTGGAGTTCTGGGATTGGGTGTCATCAATATGCTGATGACACTGAGCTCTATAATTCTTGAATAAGCCTGCAAGTGCAGCTCTTACTATATTAAGATAGTACTTAGAGATGGCAGCCAAATAGATTATCTGGAGTTCTGGGATTGGGTGTCATCAATATGCTGATGACACTGAGCTCTATAATTTTTGAATAAGCCTGCAGGTGCAGCTCTCACTATATTAAGACAGTATTTAGAGATGGCAGTCAAATAGATAAGGGTAGAGGGGATTAACCTTCCTCCTAGATAAAATTAACCCGTTCTAATCAGGAAAAGAGTTTTGGAGTGCTTTTTGACTTCTTACTCTTTGAGAAAATAGATCAAGCTATGCCAAGGATACTTTCTCCCAGCTACATCCAAGTAAGAAATTGTTCCCCATCCTAGACTCAGCTGATCTGACCATGGTGATCCATGTTGCTGTAATGTCAAGGTTAGCTTCCTGTAATGTACTATATGTGGGGCTGCCCTCAAAGACCATTTGGAAGCTTCCGTTGGTGCCAAATTATTCATTGTCGACAAACTCTAGCAGCTATGAGCTGATAACACTACTGCTTAACCAATTACATTGGGCTTTTTATTTGCTGTTGGGTACAGTTCAAGTATCATTTCTTATCTGTTTGTTATCTGTTTAGCCCTTCATGACCTGGGATCCCATATATCTGGGATCCATATATCTGTAGGACCCATTTTTCTGGTATAAGCTTGTATAGGTCTTCCCAGAGTCCTCTTATGTTGGGCCCCTTCATTCCCTGTTTAGCCCACCTAAACTTCACTAGAAATCAAGCTGTTTCTTTTGAAGCACCAGCACTTGGGAGTCCCTTTCTTGAGGCCATACAGAAGGCTTCATCCTTCTTGTCTAGGTGTACCAACCACCTAACACACTGGCTGATAGCCTACAGGCCCTGATGGAGGCCGTATCAGGCTGGGCGCTGGAACACCCTAGGCTGATTGTCTTGGGTGATTTCAACGTCCATGCTGATGACATGACTTCCATTTAGGCGGCGGACCTGGTGTCATCCATGGCAGCCCTGGGACTCTCCCAACTTGTAACGACCCCCACTTACCAGTCTGGGCACACGCTCGATTTGATTTTCACGGCTGGGGTAACAGTGGACCAGATTACTACTTTGGTGTACCATAGTTGGACCACCATGCTCTGAGGGCCCATCTGAATATTCCACCCCAACCCTGTTTAGGCGGCGAGCAGTTTTTAGCTCGCCCACAGAGCCAAATGGACCCAATGCGGCTTCAAATGGCTCTGTGGGATCTGATGCCCCCTGGCGGCTCGTTGGATGAGCTTGTGGAGGACTGGCATAGCTGACTCTCTGCAGCCATTGATGAGATTGCTCCCTGACTCCCTCTGCGCCCTTGCTCTAGGCTTGCCCCCTGGTATACCCGGGCGTTGCGGCTTATGAAGCGAGAGCTTAGATGGTTAGAGAGACGGTGGTGTCGGGCTCGAGACAAAGCAACAAGAGCATCTTATAGGACTTTTATAAAATCCTATGAGATGGCAGTCAAAGCCCCTAAGAAGGAATTCTATGTGGCTACAGTTGCATCCGCGAGCTCACGCCCAGCATGATTATTTAGAACGATTTGGGCTATAACAGCTCTGCCACAGGGCAGACCAAACCTTAGGGAATTGGACATTGGTTGCGAGGCATTTGCGAGCTATTTCACAGATAAAGTCTCCGCCACGACCTCCCTGCCACAGTTGATACAATGAGCAAATTTGAGGCCCCTTGCACGTCTTCGATTCCAGCTTTGGATTCCTTTGGCCCGCTCAGCCTGGAGGAAGTCGACAGATTGCTCAAGACTGTACGCCCAACCACATGCAACCTTGACCCATGCCCTTCCTGGATGATTAAAGCCGGCCACAAGGGGTTTCGTGGTGCCCTTAGGGAGATTATCAACAAGTCCCTTGTGGAGGGACAGTTCCCGGGGGCACTCAAGGAAGCGATGGTCTGCCATCCCTGGTTCCGACTGAATTGGCCAACTATCAGCTGGTTTCCAATTTGCCCTATTTGGGCAAATTAATTGAGAGGGTGGTGGCGATACAGTTACAGAGCTTTCTGGATGACGCTTCCGTATCAGATCCCTTTCAGTCCGGCTTTTGCCCAGGACACGGGACGAAGACAGCGCTGGTTGCCCTTACTGACGACCTCCGGAGGCATCTGGATTGGGGTAGTTTGGCAGTTTTGCTGTTGTTAGATCTGCCGGCCGCTTTTGATACGATCGACCATTAGCTACTAACCCACCACCTCGCCGATGTGGGGATATAGGGGCTTGCCTTGCAGTGGCTTGTCTCCTTTCTCCATGGCCGGGGACAAAGGGTGGCACTAGGGGAACAGTAGTCCCAGAGGCACCTGCTCAAATGCGGAATGCCTCAGGGGGCAGTGCTTTCCCCAGTGCTCTTTAACATCTACATGCACCCCCTTGCCTAGATTGCCCAGAGGTTTGGGCTGGGGTGTCACAAGTACGCTGATGACACCCAGTTCTATCTGATGTTGGATGGTCAGTCAGACTCCAGACCGGAAGACCTGGACCGAGCACTGCACGCCGTGGCTGGTTGGCTCAGGCTGAGTCGGCTGAAGCTAAACCCAACAAAGATGGAGGTCCTGTGCCTGAGTCAGGGCGGTTCAGGGTTGGGGCTCCTGCTCCCAGCCTTCGATTGGGGCACCCTTGGTGCCTGCGCTGACGGTTAGGAGTCTGGGAGCGCTCCTGGAACCCTCCTTGTCAATGAAGGTCCAGGTAGCAGCCATTGCTAAGTCGGCCTTCTGCCATCTGCGGCGGGTTCGGCAGTTGGCTCCCTTTGTTGATCATGACGACCTGGCTACAGTGATCTACGCGATGGTCACCTTGAGGCTAGACTATTGTAACGCTCTCTACATGGGGCTGCCCTTGGCACAAATTTGGAGGCTGCAGGTAGTGCAGAATGCCGCGGCCAGGCTACTGATGTGCCTCCCTAGATGGGAGCACATCCGGCCGGTGCTAAAGGGGCTGCACTGGCTGCCAATAGCATACCGAATTCACTTCAAGGTGCTGGTACTTACCTTTAAAGCCCTATATGGCCAGGTCCAACATACCTGAGAGATCACCTTTCCCCATATATACCCCAGAGAGCACTATGGTTGGGGATGCAACATCGACTGGTTGTTCCAGGCCCCAGGGTAGCCAGGCTCGCGGCTACTAGAGCTAGGGCCTTCTCAGTGGCTGCTCCTTACTGGTGGAATGAGCTCCCAGAGGAGATCAGGGCCCTGCAGGATCTTGTGCAGTTCCGCAGGGCCTGCAAGATGGAGCTCTTCCACCAGGCTTTTAACTAGGAGCTGCCCACACTACCACCAATGACCATCTGTGGCAGAGGCGGCCTGTAATGAGATCGAGCCAATCCACCTAGGAGCCTGTACTTGCCTGAACCTGCCTGATAGGTTATTGACTGCACTTTAATCAAAACCGCTGAATGTTTTGAATGTTTTAAATGTTTTAATAGTGCTAAATGTCTTAATGTTTTAAATGTTTTAACTGTATATGAACCTTGGCACTTTGTGCCAGGCAATGTGAGCTGCCCTGAGCCTGCTTGTGGGGAGGGCGGGTTATAAATATAATAAATAAATAAATAAAACATAAGAACATAAGAGAAGCCAATGTTGAATCAGGCTAATGGCCCATCTAGTCCAACACTCTGTAACACAGCGGCCAAAAATACCAGGTGCCATCAGGAGGTCCAGTAGTGGGGCCAGGACACTAGAAGCCCTCCCACTGCTGCCCCCGCACCCCCCCCAGCACCAGGAATAGAGTGCATCACCTGCCCCAGACTGAGAGTTCCCATCTATACCTTGTGGCTCTTTTTTAAAGAGCTTTTTGTTAATTGAAATATGTTCTATTTTGCAGTTCAATGATGTTGGTTGTATTTCTTTAGTAATGGGCACTGCTGGTGTTCCAGATAGTTAGATTTTTAACATTTTTTATATCTGAGTAATCTTTGTTTGGATTGTTGTACATTAATTATTTGATCTCTGTTGTTAGTTGCCTTTGACTCCTTCAGGAATAAATAAATAAAATGAAATATTTGCCTGGTGCTGAGTTCACTGAGTTTTTGGCACCCGACACAGACATTCCTTTTATACACAACCTTGTCCTTGAAGTCCTCTCCCTCACATGGGGTGATTTTATATTAATACTTTTTCACTGGTCTTTTAACATTTTGGGATATTAATTGACCTTTGTTTTACTTTTAACCACACACACAGATAACTATTCTAATATGATTAGTTTATTTTAATATCACTGCTTATTTTCAGTTGTTTTTTAATTTATTAGGCTATCTTTGTTTCTGTTGAGTTGCTTTTACTGGTGTTACACATGAGTGATACACAACAGTTGTAGGGGAAGGATAGTTCTTCCCTACCTATCCCATTAATTTCTTCACCTTCCAAGCAGCTTAGCTGGGCAGAAAAAAGGGTGGCTGATGGGATCAGCTACAAAGGACGAGAAGATGAAACTTCCTGGCAGTTGTTTTTGGGTGTAGTCACTGAGGCTCAGGCCAATGGTGCTGGTGGAGACCATGGAGTCTGGATGGCCCAATAGCAGTGGCAGCCTGAGCAAAGTTGTGCCCAGTCACAGCTGAACAGCAAGAAGCAGCCTCAGATCTCTGGCATTGTGATCAGCGGGTGAGGAGGAGCTCACCCACAGTGAGGAAGGAATGCAAATGCTTGGGCTAGTCACTGCTGGTGGCAGTTAAGCCATAAGAAGATGGACGGTTCTCTCTTTTTAGCATTAAAGCTGAAAAGGAGGAACTCTCCCAACAGCTTGAACCATTTTACTAGTGGGTGAAAGGTGAGGCAGAGGATAGTGAGGGCCTGCCCTGGCTGAGAGTGGAAAGGAAACTGCTTCTCAGAGAACAATTCCCCCAATGCTTGAGGCCCTGGAGTGTCAGGCCTCCCAGAGGAAAGCCCCACATCCATCCCTCAGAATGTGATGCTATTCAGGGAGCCAGTGGAGATGGGAAGCCAGAAGCCCTGTGATGGGACCTTTGCACTTCCGGAACTGCCCCAGGACCCCAAGAGAGAAGTAGGTTGCAGCTTGACCACAAGCCTGAACCACAAAGAGGAGTGAAGACTTGGCTTCCCACTCCTATTCAAGAAGAGGGAGCTCCACTGTGAGTTTTGGTAGGATCTGGGCTCTCATTTGACCATCAGGATTAATGCCCTCAACATTTTGACCCTTTTGGAGCATATTCAGTCCTCACTAGGAATTTTTCTTTGTTCTTTTAGTTAGTTCGTGAAGTTGCATTTTTGTCCATACCTGTGTTCTCTCCAGCTTTTATAAATACCCTGCCATGTCTGTGGTGGTCTGACTTTGTTGCTTTCATGATTAGCACAGGAGTCAGCTATTTTACTTTAGTTGTTAATGAATCTGTCTGGGCTCAGACCACCTGCACCCACACTTGTTTCCTAGGAGATGGAGGTCTCCAGGCTGTGTCAGGGGAGCCATGAAGGCAGGACTGTAGAAACTCGACCTGATGCTGCATGAACAGCTTGCCACAATGATCAGAGATGCTAGGCACACCAGGGAAAGTAGTGACCAGCTGGGAAGGGTGGATAGAAGCAGCTGCAAAAAACAGCCCTACAAGAAGGCCCTGGCAAGGTCCCTACTGAGTGCCTGACTCGGGAGGCCATGGGCCAGCTAGCAGCCAACCCCTGAGGACAACAACAGAGGCACGAAGCAACAAGGGTGGCACATGAGCCCATTTCTCACAGTTGTGGAGCCAGGGAGTCTCCTTTGGAAAAGTGGGGCAAGGAACAGTCTATATTGACCCACTTAGGCCAGCAGGGGCTAGAGGAGAAGTAGGGGAAATGGGATCCCAGGCAGGCAGCAGCTCATTGGGCCATGGGCCTGCTACTCCTGTAGATCCATCCCCCAGGAAGAGGGAATAGTTGAGGCTGGTACACTCTGGGAGAGCCAGGGAGGAAAGGAAACCAGGGAGAGGTTACCGGCAGGAACAGTAGAGGGAAGAGGGTGCTATAACCTCCCTTCTCACTCTCTTCTGAGGTTTTCCCCCCAAAGCAAGCCCTACTAAAGGAAGCCTGGAGAAGGAGACAGCCCCGGACTCCATCCTGGCACCAGAGTCTGACAATAGATTTATTTATTTAGGTATTTCTTTTCTGCTTTTCTCCATAATGAGAACCCAGTGTGGCATACACAAGTACAGTTTAAATGAACGAACAGAAAAAAAATTAAGTACAATAGACTACCTCCTGGGCTGGTCCTGGATCCACTGAGATGACTCACTCAAGGCCATAGGCTGTAAGCCATGAGCTAAGAGCTGAGGGCCTAGAGCTGTTTGGCTTTTGCCAAAGAGCTTATGCCTTATGCCTTTGGTCACACCCAGGCTGAAATACCTGCAAACTGGAAGGGAAGCTGAAGTTAAGCCCAGACATTATACAGCTGGCAGATATGTTCTAAAGAATTCACCTCTCTGGTTCCTCTCTCCTTTCCTGATAATTTGAGTGCCATTGTTTTCCCTCAGATAGATAAATAAAACCATAGTTTGCCTGATCTCCTGCTTCCAAGAGGGGTAGATTTCATAACCTAATAAAGAGCTGTTTATTTTTTTGTGTTTCTTTCTGGGTGGTGTTGTGTCACAAAAGGCCAATACAGGTGTGGGCAGGTAAGCTAGTGAAACTCTTGATGCATTTGTAACTGCTGTGGGATAATTTTGGGAGGCTGCTTTATTGGCTACGAAATTTGCAAACTGGACAATGCTGACAGATCAAAGGACTTTGGAAATCAAGACCTGTTCAGTGTTAGCTGTCTCTTATTACTACAGCTGGGTGAAATGAAGATTAAAGGTTGTGATATAGCACAGTAAACAAATATAATATAATTGAGGGGTTTTCCATGTCAGTTGCAGTACCAGATAGTGCTCTGGGTGGCTCACTCATTAGCCACTCACTGAATTATTTTAAGGTAACTTTAAGCCTGTGAATGAAAGTAGATTTACCAGCTTTCACACCAGCACCAAAATATTAGAAGCTGACACAACTCAATCTCTTTGTTTACTATGAAGAGGAAGGGGCTTTCACAACAGTGAGGAGATGAACTGATGAAGTCCAGGTGATTTTCTAGGTGGTTTACCACACCAGGGAGAGGCAAGGCAGCATGATATAGCCTGATTTTGTCAGCTCTTGGAAGCTAAGTAGGGTTGGTACTTGGATAAGAGACCATCAAGGAGTCTCTGTTGAAGAAGGCAATGTCTCAGAAGTCCCTCTTCAAAAAATGTTTGTCTTGTGCCACCAAAATGACTTGAACAGATAAACACTCTATATGCCTTTTATGTTTGGGGGAAAGCCAAAATGTGACAGCCTGTAAGATCCGCCAACAATTCACCCCTAAGGCTTGGGCAGACCGTGCTTTGTGTCTAGAAGCCACCTTGTGAGACAGAGCCTTATCAGGTTCTGTAGACCTGGCAGCTAAATCATCTGCCCCAGTGGAACACACTCCTCTAACTTCGAAACCAGCTGCAGATTGTTCTTTGTGTCTGGCCTCAGTAATCTTCATTCCATCAGTTCTTCTGAGGTTGGACCCGGCCCATAGAAGGTCCCTGAGGCAGGCCCTGTAAGAACTTCACTGGAACCACCGCCTAAGAAGCATAAAGCTGAAACATGAGGGTCACTGTTCAGTTTTGATGGATCCAACAAGATACTCAGAACCGTGCTCAGTTTCAATGGAACCAATGAGATCTTCATTTCCAGTGCCATCTCTTGATGTGACTGAGTTGCCCATACTGCTCACACCTTTGCTGGGGTTCCACTCTTGGGCTCCATCTCTCTCCGAGGGTGAAGTGATTTCAGAACCAGTTGACTTAGCCAAGAGTCCGCCAGTTCCAGTGACTTCAGCACTGCCCCTTTTGTGGCCACAGGCTTATCCTTCAGAACTTTGGCACCAATACCCCTTTTCTACCCCTCTCTGTTTCCTCAGGAGTGGGGGGGAATCAGTCTCAATCTTGGCCTAAACCAAACCATTCCATGTCCAAACCTAAAGACAGATCATTACTGCCATCTCATTGATTACCTCACATACAGTCTCCTATATTCATTTCTGGTTCCGAAGAGGAGTAGTAGTGCTGATCCATAGCCAGTTAGGGCAATTTTGGGAGCTTATCAGCTCTTCTTATGGGATTTTTTTTTTTGCCTTACCTCAATCAGCTGCCTGAGGAAAAGAAATCCCTAGTCAAGGTGATTCAAACTGAAGCCCTGAGATTGTCAAAACAAATAAACGCTGACAGGCATGCTTCTGATGTGTCAGTTCACACTATGGCTTCATCAATAGTTTTACAAAGACAATCCTGGCTCCGCTCAACTGCTGTCCCTCCTGACACAACATCCGGAGTGGAGGATTTACCCTTTGAAGGATCTTCATTGTTCTCTTTCAAAACTGATGAGTTCCTACAACAGATTAAGAAGAATCGACAAACTGCCTTGGGCCTTTGGGATCACTCAAGGCTGTATTTTGTTTACAAACCTAGATACCACTCCAGGCCAGGTTCCAACCCACTTTTCAGGGTTATCAACATCTTTATCTCCATCAGTCATATCAGTATCCTCCTCAAAGGTCCTCTTCCCAACCTCCTCAAAATACAAAGTGCAGAGCAGGATCAAAGTCCTAGTCTGGCCCTTAATAGCATCATTCCTGTAAAGAGTCTGCACAGGCCTCAAAGCCTTTCTTTTGACTAGCACCTGTTGTCAGTTCGTCTGTTCCCTCCTTTTTGGACAGACTCTTAAGTTTTTGCCTGAATGGCAAGAAATCGCCTCAGACTCATGGGTGTTATCAATAGGTGAAAAAGGCCATCACCTTGATTTTTTTTTCTTTAATTGCCCCACCCCCATTAAAGCCCATGGCTACTGCCATTAATAGCACTTTCCCCAGATTAGGTTTGGAGCTTCATGTTTTGTTGGGAAAAGGGGCAGTTCAGGGCCTAGGCTCTGATGACCCTCACTATGGGTATTACTCAAGGTTCTTACTTGTTAATTAAAAAGTATGGTGGCTTAAGACCAATCTTGGGTCTAAGTGGTCTCAATTTTTTCCTTAAGGTTCATAAATTCCATATGGTTTCCTTTCTTTCTGTTCTACAATTTCTTAGTCCAAAGAACTGGTTTGCTGTCTTGGATTTATAAGATGCATCCTTCCATATACGAATTCATTCAGATCACAGGAAGAACTTATGTTTTAGATTCCTATGGATAGTACATAAACACCTAATTTCTTTAAATGAAACCAAGTTCTCAGGGCCAGATGAACTGCACCTAAGGGTACTAAGAGAGCTCGTGGATGAAATTTCTGAGACACTGTACATTATTTTTGAGAATTCTTAGAGAACAGGTGAGGTGCTAGGAGATTGGAGGCAGGCAAATGTTGTCCCCATGTTCAAGAAGGGGAAAAAGGAGGATCCGGGTAACTACCACCTGTCAGCTTGACGTCTATACCTGGAAAAGTTTTAGAACAAATTATCAGTTAGTCCTTGAACATTTAGAAAGGATGAATGTAATTACTAAGAGCCAGCATGGATTTCTCAAGAACAAGTCATGTCAGACTAACCTTATGTGTGTGTTTTTTGGAGAAAGTTACTACTTTGCTGGATCAGGGGAATGCTGTAGACATAGTTTATCTTGAATTTGGTAAGGCTTTTGATAAGGTTCTAAATAATACTCTTGTTGACAAGTTGGTAAAATGTGGTTTGGATCCTATTACTGTTAGGTGGATCTGTAATTGATTGACAGAGTGCTTGTGAATAGTTCCTCATCCTCTTGAAGAGGAGTGACAAGTGGAGTGCCTCAAGGATCTGTCCTGGGATGTGTTTTGTTCAACATCTTTATAAATGATTTGGATGAAGGAATAGAAGGAATGCTTATTAAATTTGCAGATGATACTCAATTGGGAGAGGTGGAAAATACAGTAGAAGACAGAGTCAGGATACAGGAGGAACTTGACAGGCTGGTAAGCTGGGCTAAAACAAATCCAATGAATTCTAATGTGGATAAATGTAAAGTTCTGCATTTAGGTAGGAAAAATCAAATGCATAATTATAGGATGGGGGACACTTGTCTTGGCAGTAGTATGTGCAAAAAGGATCTAGGGGTCTTACTGGACCATACACTGAACATGAGTCAGCAGTGTGGTGTGGTAGCTAAAAAGGCAAATGCAATTTTGGGCTGTATCAACAAAAGTATAGTGTCCAGATCACGTGAAGTGATGGTATCGCTTTACTCTGCTCTGGTTAGACTTCACCTAGAGCATTGTGTTCAGTTCTGGGCAGGATACAGACAAGCTGGAACATTTCCAGAGGAGGGCAATGAAGAGGGTGAGGGGTCTGGAGACTGAGTCCTATGAGGAAAGGCTGAAAGAGCTGGGTATGTTTAACCTGGAGAGAAGATGACTAAGAGGTGATATGATAACCATCTTCAAGTACTTGAAGGGCTGTCATAAGGAGGATGGTGTCAAATTGTCCACATGGGGGGGAACAGTTGTGAATGGCAGCTATAGTGTATTGATTATGCAAAATCCAGCAATATGTGAATGCAGCCCCACATCTCTGCCTCTCTGGGTGTTTTAGAAAGACAAGCAATCTGTGAAATGTCATTTTGATTAAGGCACTTAAAAAAATTAAAGCAACAAGAAGAATTGCAAAAGAATAATATGATGGACTGATGTGACCACTGAACTAATATTAAAAGACATTATAGAATAAAATGAAAGCAACTGAAAATGTACTAGACTCGTCCAAGAGCAGGCATGCCCACTGTTTTAGTACTGATGGCAGCCATTAAAATCTGTTAATAGTATGAAAACAACAATTATGACTTTCCCAGCCTCAGTGAAATGAAATTCTAAGGATGTTTTATAATTAAATTGATTACCATCATCATAGCATACTGACTTTCATGTGAAGATCATAAAGTGTTCTTGTAAAGAAGAGATAATATTATCCTCACAACAACAGCAAAGGGATCTAAGTACAAAAGAATTAGAAGGGAAACTACAGACTTTGAATTGCCTGCAGCTGAAAAAACAGCAACAGATACGTAGCTTGATTTAAGGAGGTAGCCATATTGGTCTGAAGAAAACTAGTTTCGAGTCCGATCGTTGTTGTTCAGTTGCACAGTCGAGTCCAGCTCTTCATGACCCCATGGACCACATCACGCCAGGCCGTCCTGTCTTCTGTTGTGCTCTGGAGTTTGCTTAAGTTCATGTCTGATGCATCAATAACACTGTCTAACCATCTCATCCTTTGCCATCCCTTTCTTCTTTTACCTTCAGTCTTTCCCAGCATCAGGGTCTTCTCCACTGGGTGCTCCCTTCTCATTTGGTGGCCAAAGTATTTGAGCTTCAGCTTCAATATCTGGCCTTCCAGGGAACAGTCAGGGTTGATTTCTTTTAGGATTGATTTATTTGATCTCCTTGCAGTCCAAGGGACTCTAAAGAGTCTTCTCCAGCGCCATATTTCAAAAGAATTTATTCTTTGGCACTCGGCCTTCCTTATAGTCCTTATAGTCCAACTCTGACAGCCATACATTACTACTGGGAATACCATTGCTTTGACCATATGAACTTTTGTTGGCAGGGTGATGTCTCTGCTTTTTATTATGCTGTCTAGGTTTGCCATCGCTTTCCTCCCAAGGAGCAGGTGCCTTTTAATTTCATGGCTGCAGTCACTGTCTGCAGTGATCTTGGATCCCAGGAACTATCTGTTACTGCTTCCATGACTTCCCCTTCTATTTGCCAAGGAGTGATGAGGCCGGATGCTATGATCTTAGTTTTTTTGATGTTGAGCTTCAAGCCCACTTTTGCACTCTCCTCTTTTACTCGGAGCAAGAGGCTCTTTAGGTCCTCTTCACTTTCTGCCATCAGAGTGGTATCGTCTGCATATCTGAGGTTGTTGATGTTTTTCCCAGCAATCTTAATTCTGGCTTGTGATTCATCCAGGCCGGCATTTCGCATGATGTACTCTGCATATAAATTAAATAAGCAAGGTGACAATATACATCTTCATTGTACTTCTTTTCCAATGCTAAACCAATCAGTTGTTCCGTATCTGGTTCTGTCACTTCTTGACCCTTATACAGGTTTCTCAAGAGACATGTGAGGCAGTCTGAAAAACTCAGTGATTTCTAAGGTGCTATTGAGGCCGATAGCACCTTAGAAATCACTGAGTTTTTCAGACTGTAAGCTTTCAATAGTCAAAGCTCCAGATATCTGAGAAAGGGAGCTCTGACTCTCAAAAGATTATACCCCAAAAACTTGTTGATCTCTATGGCATGATTTAAGGAAATTTTGTATTCTGGTTCTTAATATAATATAAATGCTCTTGAGGACAGAGTTACATGAATTGCATAATTAACCCCTTACAATAGATTGTCAGTGAGAACCACCTAACAGAGTAATATTTGAAAGTCACAATTAAAAATGGTGTTTTCTAAGATAAAAAATATAGACTTGTTTTCCTTTGTTCATGATATCACATTTTTATGGGATTCATATGGCAGAAACCATTGTTTTGCTGTCCCTTGTTCCAATCCCCCCAAATTAATTTGCTACTGCTAGTGATGAGGACAGTAGCTATTATGGGAATGGAGGGATTGTATGGGTGGGAGTTAAATCTGAAAAGCATGTACTGTTAAGGATCCACACAATTGCACTTTTTGAAAAAGCTGGCAAGGAACTGGAGTTTGAATTTATTTGAGTGGTTTTTGGTATAGTGGTTAAGTGCACAGACTCTAATCTGAAAAAAACGGGTTTGTTTCCCCACTCCTCCACTTGCACCTGCTGGATGACCTTGGGCAAGCCATAGTTCTGGCACAGCTGTTCTTGAAAAAGAGCCATTTCTGTCAGAGCTCTCTCAGCCCCACCTACCTCACAGGGTGTCGGTTGTGGGGAGGGGAAGGAAAGGAGTTCGTAAGCCGCTCTGAGATTCCCTTGGGTAGTGAAGGGTGGGGTATAAATCCAATCTCCTCCTTTTCCTCTTCTTTCTCCTTAATCCACTGGAATGAAATATACTTTACTTACAGTACAATCCTAAACAAAATTACACCCTTCTCTATCCATTGACATCAGTGGACTTAGAAGTACATCACTCTGCTTAGGATGGTGTTGTTAAATGTATCTATTGCTGTCCCTGAGCTTTTGGGGTGGGACACACTATATTTTTAATGAAATAAATAATTCACTTCTGTTCTATTTCAGATTTTGGGTTGGTTCCAGATTGTTTATTGGATTTCCCACCCTGCTGACTGTATTAACTTAGTCTGTGAAATCTACCCTGAGTCCCAGTGAGAAAGGAGGCCTATAAATAAGGTAAATAAAATAAATCATAGCCATCCATGCTGTTATCCTAGTCACAGAATTTTCATTCCAAGGTGATTACTCCCCCCCCCCGCCCCCAGCCACTCTGGTCAACCTGTGTGGGGTCCATGGAGAAAATTAATCATGGAAAATTTCCAACAGCTCTTCAGATTTAAGCCAAAACAACCTTGGCAACACTGAAACAATAAAGCATGTCAAATTCATGTTAGAACATAATCTGAATGTGCTTCGTCCACATGGAAACCGAGAATGATAAATGCTGTCACATGATTCTACCACAACACTTTATGTTGTTATAGAGACTGCTGGTGTCTTTTATGACAAATTTTATGACAAATTCCTTTGGGAATTTTAGGACAAATTCTTTTGGGAATTTGTCTCTCAAACCAGTTAACTGCAGAAGAACTTTACTGTTCACCACATGATCATTTAATAGAATGTTGTCACAGATTTCATCAATATGGTTTATTTACTGGACCTCCTCTGAACAATTTTCATAGCTTCAGGGCAGTGTTTTCCATTACCAAAGCCCTTATTCATTTGTGCCAAGTGTGCCCTGCATTGTTTTAAAACTCTAGCTTTTTAGTTACTGTTTAATTTATACTTCCCACAGAACTGGAACTCTTGGATCCAGTCTTGGAGTTAAGGGATAATCCAGTCTCATTTATAAAGTGACTTTTATCAGAATGCCAAAAAGTCAGTACTTCAAAGTGATACAGAAAGATCAAACATGCTGCACTATGGAATAATTACAACTGTGTTCTTGAGAAGAGTGTTTAAAAAACATGGGGTTCAACTTAGTGTTTGTGAAAGAGATTAATAGTTCCATCTTTTGCCAGCAGCTGCTGAGTAGGAATCCCCACACAAGTTGGCCAGTGCTCGTGAGCAGCAATTTGCTGCTGTTAAAATTCCTATAGGACTCTTCAGCATTTCCTTTGACATCTTATTTGTTGTTCAAACATCATAGGAAACAACAGCTCTTTTGAAGTACAGCCACTTCACTGATCTTTTATCATTTCCAAAAAGAAATACACCTCAAGCAGTGTTCACATTCATGTAAGCAATGCTGGGGGACTTCTGATACACACAAATCTGGCTTATACTGAGTCCACAGTTACAGATGAACCATTGATCTACTTAATCCAGGATTGTCAACTCTGGGTGACAGGAGCTGTCCAATGTCTCTGGTTATCTAACTGGAAACACTTGGGACTGACCCAGGATCCTTTTCCATGAGCTTTTGCCTGTGACCTATAGTTCCTGCTTTAAATCTTATGTATTCAGGAATAATACCCCACATCTGTTCCTTAAGAGCAGTCAGTTTGCAGCTCTGAAATAATGTCTGCCTTCATCTGAACACCACAGAGGCTGTCATGAGTCAGCTAGGGCTCAGCGATAACAAAGATTCTTCAGAAAACCTGAAAATCGAAATCCTGCATCTCACCCACAATGCCAAGCCAGCCAGGCTGACCCTCTACTTCCTCACCCGAGAATTCTGGTGGATCCGAGTATAGGCAGATGTGGCTTGATACATCAGCTCCTGTGAGGTTTGTCGCTGAGCCAAGGGCCAGCCCAGAAAACCAGCAGGTCTCTGGCAGGCCTTGTCCATGGATTTCATTACCAAACTACCCAATTCCAAAGGATATACAATTACCTAGTTGCTGTGGACCTTCCCACTAAAATGGCTCATTTTATTCCATGCACTGACCTTCTGACGGCTCATGAAACTGCCCAGCTATACCTGCAGAACGTTTCTGACTACCAAACCACCTGGTATCGGGTAGAGGAGTTCAGTTCACGTCTCACTTCTAGCAAGTGCTAGAAGAAGAAGAGATTGGATTTATACCCTGCCCTTCACTTGGAGTCTCAGAGTGGCTTACAAACTCCTTTCCTTTCCCCTCCCCACAACAGATGCCCTGTGAGGTAAGTGGGGCTGAGAGAGCTCTGACAGAGACTGCTCTTTCAAGGATGGCTCTGACAGAACTATGGCTTGCCTAAGGTCATCCAGCAGGTGCAAGTGGAGGAGTGGGGAATCAAACCCAGTTCTTCCAGATTAGAATCTGTGCTGGCTGGCTACACTCCTTGTTGGGGACCCAAGTGCGTCTGTCATCAGCTCACCACCCTCAATCAGACGGTCAGACAGAATAAACTAATGCTACATTAGAACAGTACCTGAGGTGTGCTGTAAATCACCAGCAGGACAACTGGTCAGCCTTACCACCCTTGGCTGCGTTTGCATATAATAATACAGTAAATACTTCCACTTGCCAGGCGCCTTTCATGGCCAACTATGGATACCACCCATGATTTCTACCCTGGGTCATTCCACTTTCAGGAGTCCCCTCCATCAATGATTTTATAAATGAGCTTCAGGCCCTTCACAATGTTCTCTGGGAACAATCGCAACAGGCAAAGCAGGCCTATAAAGCAGATGTGGATCAGAAACAATAACCAAGTAAGGACCTTAAAGTTGGAGAAAAGGTCTGGCTTTCTACATGACATCCCCAGAGTCAAAATCCCTCCCAGAAGTTGGATGCCCAGTTCATTGGATCTTTCCTCATCATGGAACAGGTAAATGACCTGGTGATTAGCCTTCCAGCCCACACTCTGAATCCATCCAGTTTTTTAGCATTCTCTCCTGGTTCTCACAGCACCTCCAGATCCACTTAGGCCCCCAACCCAGGCTCCTCTGCCTATCTTAGTAGATGGACAGGAAGAATATAAAGTGGCTCAGTTCCTGGACTCCCAGAGGCGAAACGGACAGCTTTAGTAGCTGGTGGACTGAAAAGGCTACAGGCCGGAGGCCTGAGGGCCTGTGGATAACATCAGGTGCGACAGTTCCATGGAACATATCCCCAAAAACATGGGCTGACCCCACCTTGGGAGGGGGGCCCTGGGGGGGGATGGTGTCATGAGTCAGCCAAGGCTCAGTGATAACAAAGACTCAGGAGAAGAGGAGCCCTGTGTAGCCAGCCCTGTGACAACAGAAGCAGGAAAATGAGCTGCAGGCTTTCCAGAATTCACAGCCAGCAGCAGTTGCAGAGCCATCACCACCCTCCAGCCCCAGCTCAGCAGGTGAAAGTCAGTTGGCCGTTTCCAGCCCTGCAGTATCATCTACACCCTTAGAGCATTGCAAATGGAGGCTGAGAACAGAGCTACAGGCAAGACGGCAAAGTGCACGTCTCCTGGCCCGATACCAGCTGCTTGCTGTAAATGAAGATTAGCTGTTGCAGGACTGACCCTGAGTAGCTGGCTGAAGGTTTGACAGTTGGGCCTGTGGCTGTAAAGCCACCCAAGTAAGGCTGCTGGGCATGGATGCACCATGTATGCTATACACTGACCTCCTGCCACCTTCTTGCCTGATTAATCTCTGATACTTTGACTCCAGACTGAATGACATAACTGCTGAATCTCTGACCCTCTGACCAGGGCCGGCTCTATCACTAGGCCAGCCTAGGCAGCTGCCTAGGGGTGCAGCTGGCAAATGGGGCGCCGCTCCAACAAGTCTGCTCCCGCCTCCTCCTCCTCCACCCCATGCTGCCTTCAAGGACTGGACTGGCTGGTGGGGAGGGAGGCGGGAGATGCCGGCAGGGGGGTGAGGGAAAGGAGGGTACCCACGAGCCCTGTATGCCAGCGCCAATTGGTGACTTGGCATGATGCACCACTGTCAGTCTAAACCCCCCCTGTACATGCACACACACAGCCTGGTGGTCAATTTGCTTTGCCTCCCAAAGGGCGCTTGTTTTTTTCACAGCCCCCCCGGTGTCTCTGTGACTGGCAGACCCAATTTGGGGGAGGGGGCACAGAAGGGAACAGTGGTGTAAACCTTCCCGGTGTAAATCTTCCCAGCCCGTTTATATTTCAGGTCCCAGGAGAGTTTAAAGCCGTTGGGGAGACTGGGAAGGACGCTGTTTAGGGGACCCTGAGGGTGCCTTCTCTGCGGGGAAGGGGGTTCAAATGGCACTGGGGGGCTGTTTTAATTGTGAAAGTGGACTGATGGATGGTGGAGGGGGGTCATCATGTAGACAAGGAAACCAACATAAAGTTAAAAAAACAAAACAAAAAGGCGACTAGCAGCAGGGTTTCTTTACAGGGGGCTGGCAAGGGAAAAGACCACATGTGCTGCATTTGCATTAACTGTGTGTGTGTGTAAGTGAGTATGAAGTGCCTTCAAGTTGCTCCCAACTTTGCATTCTTCCTAAAATGCATTTATATTTGAAATTGGTGGGCGGGGAGGTATCCTTGCCTAGTGTGCAAAAAAATCTGGAGCCGGCCCTGCGCCTGACCTTGGACTGAATGACACTGCCTGATCTCTGGAGGCCTGACCCTGGATTGAACAACACCAAACTTCAGAACCCACCTCTAGCTGTGCCTCCTTTGACAAACAGACCACAGCGCAGTAACCAAATATTCAGAGCCTGCCAGCCAGTACAGAGGCAACTCTAAGAGGAGTGTTGCCTGTCTGAATCTACAGATATGAAATGCTAATTTAATTATCCAATATAGTGTAATAGAAGTGGATAACCTGCTTGGAGAGTCCTACAACTTTATCTTCTTCCTTTCTAGCCCTAATGTAGCTTGTATTTTCTTCATTTCTCCAGGGTCGAATGACTTTTTGTGACAAGACATACCAATTTAACTTTGATCTGTCAAAGTGCATAAGGAACCCTGGCTGTTGCAAGCTGGCAGAGAGGTGGCGTGCATAGAGAGGCAATTATTTGTTGGTCACATAGTATTGGTCTCAGGGACCACAAATAAATTCATTCTCAAATGCCATGAGTGCTGCAGAAACCGTCTTGCTCAGTCATACGCAGTAGAGGTATAATTAACATTTGCAGGCATTATGGATAAACCAGTGTTGTATAAGCTTGGGGGTTTAGAAAAGGAAACGATTTGGTATTATTTATACCCTGACTCATACAATCTGGTGGTCTTGGTGAACACATGAAACTGCTTTATACTGAGTCAGCTGATATTGCCTTTTTTGCTGCTTTGTCTCGGCATCTACATCAGTTTCTTCTTGCTCTGGCTTTGAAGATTGCCATGAAGTTGGGAAACACTAATTGCCTAGTTTTCTCTATTCCCTAGAGCACACTTGACTTGAAATTCAGTTCCCAACTTAGGGAAGTTGCCCGGTAATTGTCTAGTATGTTAGTGCAATGTGGCTTGGGGAGGTCCCAGTTTGGAGACAACAGAATACTTTCGTTTTTGTGCAGGCAGTTCTTCCTTTACTTTCTCTGGATCACAGGCATGTTACTTGAGCCACAGCTTCCATCAGTAGTGTACGAAAGGTCATCTGAAAATTCCCCAATTCCTTTCTAGTCTAGTATAGTGATACTTAGTGGTTCAGGAGCCACATATGGCTATTTGACATGCTACCTGTGGCTCTTCTGAGCACTATTCCCCAATGCATCACCTGTCCCAAGTTCCAGGAAACTGGACTAGTACCATTGTCCAGTGGGGTTTGAGGTTGTCATCTTGAAATCCTGAAGGAAGAAGAAGAAGAAGAGGAGATTGGATTTATACCCCGCCCTTCACTTGGAGTCTCAGAGTGGCTTACAAACTCCTTTCCCTTCCCCTCCCCACAATAGACACCCTGTGAGATAAGTGGGGCTGAGAGAGCTCTGACAGAAACTGGTCTTTTCTCAAGAACAGCTGTGCCAGAGCTTGTGACTGACCCAAGGTCACATCAGCAGGTGCAAGTGGAGGAGTGGGGAATCAAACCCGGTTCTCCCAGATTAGAGTCCGCACACTTAACCGCTACACCAAGCTGGTTATGGCAAGTGCAAAGCAAAGGACTGGATGATGGGTAACCAGGGTGACAACAGGGAAGACACAGGAATGCAACAGTCTGGGAGGAAAGTCATCTGGATTCTTAAGAATAAACAGCTACATTAATACAGGAGAAAACAGCTGGCATGGAAGCAGCCCATCATTACATACAGGTGCCATATAACACCTTTTGGCCCTCTAAAATGGCTTCTATTTTCTTCACAGTTTCTATAATCAGCCAAAAGTGCCTTCTTAAACATACCATTGGCAGGTTATATTCCTACTACAAGGTCACAGAGAGTGGCATTTAATTTATAGGTATTGTAGCTTGAGGCTATTCTAGAAGCCAGGTACAACTTCTGTTCAGGCAACCATGCCTTGTATCTCTTTCTCTTGCAAACGAAACAGGTTTAATAGTAATTCCCTCTTCTCATGGAACCCTGGGAGGTTCAGTACTATGATGAGAATTGGGAATCTGTAACAGAATTCTCAGCCCCTCACCAAACTATAGTTTCTAGGAAGGGGAGGGAAAAGAAACCATAGGTAGCTGGTATAGGTATAAAGCCAGTATTTTAAACAAAAAACAGGAGTAAACTGATATAGACCTATAGTGAAGATATGCCTGACAGTTTCCAAGAATCACAGACATAATAGTACCTGAAAATTGTGTTCATTCCATCCATAAGCTTTGCCCCATTATTATAATAAAGAAATGCATAATAAGCAGTGCACTCTGGGAGTAAGGTATTCCTTGGGGATTGATTTTGGGTATGAAATAATAACCTATACAGCACATTCATAAATTTCCATATCAAATTTGTAAGCTTCCATCACAGACAAGATATTGTGAGTGTGCTTTCTGGCAAGTGCAAGTTTGATTAATTTGATTTTGTATGGTCATCTGGAAAAAAAGAGCTACGTATAATACAGATATACAAAACTGTGGTGGAACTGTACTGCTCTGACCTGCAGGACTTGTTCCACCCTGCCCTTCTGGGTTTTCCCAACACCTGGAAGGGCTTTTCTCCCTCTCAGTTCAACCACTGCCACCACCTGACTTTTTTTTTGGCCCCCCAAAGGGGATTTTTTAATTGCATTTTCTATAAACTTCAACAAAAAAAAGGAGGGAGGAAAAATTACAGCTAAGGGAGAAAGAAAAGAAAACCACTAAAAACCCAAGTATAGGAGATCATTACAACAGCTTGTATCAATTTTAGTCTATAATGCTATCTTTACATTGAACATGGTCGTCTATGCTATATTAGTTATCTTTATATTCCTTAATAATATTACTGTTTAAGGAAAAACACAAGAGCATCCCCATTTAATAAATGCTTATAAGGCACAAATCAGAGTTCATCAGTCTTCATCTTCTTTTATCCTTTCTATCCCTCAATTGGTAACTGCATTTAGGGGCCGCTGCCCCCTTCTCGGAAGCAGAGTCCTTGTCGGAAGAACAGGTAGAGGAAGTGGCTGTATTGCTGGGTTTACTGTCTCTATCTTCTTTGCCTTCTTCCCCAGACTCTCCCAGTTGCAGTCTCAGGAACTCCTGTGCTTTGGAAAAAGAGTCAATCTTTTCTTTTTTATCCTTGAGTTTAAAAAGGACCCCTTCAGGCACCAACCATCTGTAAGGAATGTTATTTGTTTGTAAAAACATGATCAAGTCCTTATATTCCTTCCTCTTCTTCCTTATTTCAAATGGAATGTCTTTTAAAATCCTGATAGTATTCCCTCCGATTTTCAAGGGTACTCCTGATGTTGCTTTCAGGATTTGATCCCTCACATGTCCCTTTGAGAATCTTACCACTATCTCTCCAGGCAGATTGTTCTTTTTAATGTACACAGAATAGGCTCTATAGACCACATCCATTTCGCTTATAAGGTTTTCCGCTTTTAAATCTGCCATTGGAGCCAACGCCTCGCTCAAAATTTGTTTTAAATTCTCGTCTTTGGCCTCAGGAACTCCTTGAAATCGAAGAACAAAGTTAGCTTTCTCCATTTGCATTTGCCAGAGCTAGGATTCAGAAGAAACTTGCTTCTTTTCGAGCAACTGCACCCTTTTTTTAACCTTTTTTGATGTGGCATCCATTTCCTTCACCTTCACCTCTGTTTGTTCTGCCAATTTTTTGGTTTCATTCAGTTGGAGCTGCTGAGCTGCAAAGTTCTGATTTAATGTTGTCAACTGTTGGTTGATATTCGTCATCTGGTCCAGTAGAGGGCACAACGAATCAGCTAGCAATTTAGAAAACTCAGTGGTATCTTCTGGTCAGGGGCTCATACTTCCAGGGGGTTTTAGTTTTGTTTGTCTGTCCTTCTCCAGTCTTTCCCCCGCCATGTTAGCAAACTGTTTAATTTTAAAAAGAGCCTTCTAAAGTCTCTGCTTTTCGCCCAGCCGCTTTTTGGTGCTCTGTTGTGTTTCCCAAAACGGTTTTCCCCGCTTATACTTCAGCTCCTCCTTTAAAAAAATGTTGCTTCGTTTATGCGTAAGGGAGGGGCCCCTCCCCCGCTTGCTAGTCTCACTGTTTTTGGGGGAGCTTTCTTTTGTGATCCCAGTATTATCGTTTAACTTGACTCACTGTTCGTTGTCGGATCAAAGACCTCGCCAAAGGTACATGTAAAATGCCGATCTCCAATGCTTGTCCCGGTCGGCGGCTCAGGTTCCATTACGGACACACAGCGGCCAGACCGTTGGGGCAGAAGAGTGCCTCAATTCCCCAGCATTGCGCTGGCAAAGAGGCCACCCTTCAAAAGTTCCATGGCTAGGAGCCTAACCCAAAGGCTCCTGGGGGGTGGTGGACGATGGCCTCGCCTCCTAACTGCTGGTGCGCAGATCACCTCCCCGGGAGCTCCCAGGGAGACATCCACTAGTGGGTCGCCATTAACCAGAAGCTCCGCCACCATCTGACTTTTGTAGGAATTGCCCACTGGGACGGTCAGGACTCCCAGCTTCCCTTCCATGTTCCTCCTGCTGCCCATAGTCTGGTTACCACAGGACAGCTTCCCACCTTGTGCATCACTAGAGGAGTAGCCATTACTAACTGACTGCCCCCTTCCTCCTGGTGCTCCTTTTAAAATAGCATGTCCAAGATGGTGGAGGTCTATGTGGCACAGAGAACCACTACCAGGATCAAAAGTTACAAAGCATTTATTAAAAAGAAAAGGTTCACAAGCATACTTTTTGCACAGAACCAGATTGAGCAAGGGATTCAAAAGAAAAGGGTAAAACGCAGTTCCTGTGTCCCTCCCTCTATACATGCCCTATCATTAAATATAAGGCAGGCTCCTTAGTGTAGAGAGTCACAGATTTTTACAGGAGTTTCATTACCTTCATGCCTCTTTCCAGTGTGCAGGCCAGCACATGCCAATGGCTGTCTCCCCCAGACCTCAATTAAGAGCTCTGTCTGTTTCGATGGAATCCAGCACCAAAGAGAGGTTCATCCCTGCTCCCAGGACTTCTATCTCTTTCCCCCTCTCACTGACCAGGTAAGGCTGGGTCAAAGTACCTTTTCCTGAAGTCTCCAGAAGTTTCTTTCTGAAGTCCTTCTGGTACTTAATATCTCCAAATCTCTGTTCCCTGCTGGGGGGACAGGACTGGATCATCCTATTGTCCATAGCTGGATCTGTTAGCTTTTCTTTAGAGGTAGCTGAGTTGAGGGTGGAAAGCCATTGAACTGACTTTCCTCTTCCTGCCTGTTCTCTGCACAGAGAGAAAAATCTTAAAAACTCTGGTTGAAGGTTTTACTCAGTTCAGACCTCCATTCCAAAATGCATTTTTTCACAAACACAGATACTCACAACATTTTGATAGGTTTTAAACAGAGAAATAAGAATTAAGAATTTCAGTGTCACAGCTGCTGTATATTTTCCTTGGGATGGGGGAAAAGCTATCTAGAAATCATTTCACTTTCATGTACTTACCAGAAATGTTGTACACAGCATCTAACATTGCTTTGAAGGGTTCTTGAGGCAAAGATTTATGATAAACATCTGTAAAATGATGTAGATCAAGCTAAAGTAAAATATCAGAGAAAATATCAGAGAAAAAGAGCAATAGTAAGGCATCCTGTAAATTGTGTTTCTGTGCTGTATATGAGGAATGTGCACAACTTCATGTATGTGAAAACTGCCCCATGGAATATTTTTTGTGAGAGATGTTAGTGATTTATGATATGCTGTTGTGTACTCTGTTTAGAGGATCTCTTTCTCTCATAGGAAAACATACACAACATAGAGTTGTCTGCCTGTGATCCTAGCTGGGTAATGCAGTGCATAGCTGGGAGCCAAAAAACAAACAGTATCAGCCCTGAGCAATTCAAGTAGCTGTGATGCCTGGAGTAACAAAGAACTTTTATGAGTCAGAGACCATTCCATTAAACTAATGAAGTGTTGTATCCAGTTGGCAGAGCAGTTTGTACCACAGCTAGACAGTGGGACCTGGACCATCAGCCTCTCCAGGATCTCCCTGGGGTTGCCAAGTCAACTCGGTTGGGAAATTACTATAGATTTGGAGGTGGAGCCTGGGAAGGGCAGGGTTTGGGGAGTGCACTCTCCAAAGCAGCCATTTTCTTCAGGGGAACTGAGCTCCATAGTCTAGAGATCAGCTATAATTCCAGGAGATCTCTAAGTTCCACTTGAAGGCTGGTAACCCTAGCCCCACATCCAACAAGACCAGTAGAGGGGGGCAGGCCACAAAGAGATGGCCTAATAAAGGAGAAGTGCAAAGCTTCCTGCCTAGGTCCTGACCACAGAGCCAGCTTGCCCTCCTAACATACTTAGCACTCCGCAGGCTCTTGACCCAATGAAGCCATGGCAGGAAGAGGCGCAGGAAGAACCCTCACTGTGGGTGGGGCTGCTTACCTTTCAGGTTATTTCAGCCTCCGTCTGAGTTAGAAGCCCAGCTGGTTCAGCTGCTTGTGACTGTTAGCTCCTGTGACCCCTGGAATGGGAGGGAAGGGACGGAGATTAGAACTCCCACCCCTTCCCTGGCTTTCCTGGGGGCCCCGCAGCTGCGGAGCGCCCAGGAAAGCCAGTGCTCCGCCGTCCCCCCATCCCCCCGGTCTCCAGGCCCCACCGGGAAGTTGCCATCCCCGGTGGGGTGGGCGCCCCAGGCTGTCCTGCCTAGGGCACCCAGACACCTGGGGCCGGCCCTGGTGGAGACTTTTGCTTGCTCCAGTACTCTGACCTCGATCCTTGTTCCAGGGGAGATCTTTGCTACCTCCAGTCCACTGCCATGAAAAGAAAGAATGGAGAGCATCAGATTTGCATATGAATTCTTGGGAGTGTGAAAGTAGAAAAGCACCCCAGTTTTAAACATTATAGCTGTAGAAAAAGTTAAGGTGGAACTCAGTCTTGTCTGCCTTTGATCTGGAGGCTCCTCTCCCTTAATCTGAGATGTGCTGGGTTTTTTTGTTGTTACTCTCTTATAAGGGTAATGGATAGTGCACCTGTTCAGGGGAAATAGTCTTCATATATCTAGTGTTTATGCATGTGTGTGCTGTCAAATCACAATTAACTTATGGTGGCCTCAACAACAGGCATTCAAGGCTAGTGAAAAGCAGAGGTTTTTTGTCATGGTCTTCCTCTGCAGACTTTGCCTTCTAATTACTGACCCTGCTTTAGCTTCCGAGATCTGATGAGATTGGGCTATACTATTACCATTACACATCTTGTCTAGAGTTTACCCTAGCAAAAGAGCCAGTTTGGTGTAGTGATTAAGGTCGAATCTGCGTTTGCATTTTTAAATCAGTTTCATGCTGTATTTGCATTTTTAAATCAGTTTCATGCTGCTGTGACGCTGTCTTTCTCTGTACTTGACGGTGTCACAGCAGCACGAAACTGATTTAAAAATGCAAATGCAGATTCAACCTAAGTGTGCGAACTCTAATCCGGGAGAACTGGGTTTGATTCCCCACTCCTCCACTTGCAGCTGCTGGATGACCTTGGGCAAGCCATAGTTCTGTCGGAGCTGTTTTCTCAAGGGCAGTTCTGGAAAGGGCTCTTTCAGCCTTGCGTACCTCACAGGGTGTCTGTTGTAGGGAGGGGAAGAGAAAGGAGTTTGTAAGCCGCTCTGAGACTCCGAGTGAACACGGGGTATAAATTCAATCTCTTCTTTTCTTCTTCAAAAGTAAAAGTTAAGCAAACACACTTAATACCAGTGCTAGTCCTAGGCAAGTGTATGGTAAAAAGCATACCTGGATTTTAAGGTTATGTTCCACATGCTTCTATGCTATTTATGATCTAAAAAAATACATTTCTATACTTTGATTTTCATATGTCATCAAGTTGTCATTATTCAATAGCAATTTTGCTTAAAAATGGTGCCAAAGTGTGTTGTCTGAGACACTAAACTTCAGTTCACAATTTAAAATAGCAGCAGGCCAAATTTATCAATAATCTAATTACTACTGACCCATTTTCTTTACTTGGAGTTGAAAGGAAACATCTGTAGTTGTGCATATGATACTGTTTAGACAGCTTGTTAGAGATGGATTCAGATGATGCTTTCCCTGCCTTTAGGATGAGCTGAACCTAATCCAATTTTGTAAATTAAAAACAGGTGTCCAGATGTTTGGAAAGTACCAAATAAAACCAATCTGTGTATATTCTCCCCCCCTCTTTATTGCATTAAGTTCTCTTGCCAAAAATAGTTGATAACACTTAAGTTTTAGTGCCAAAAATTTGACTTACCTTAAATTATATTACAATCAAGAGCAGGTTGTCAAGTATTAGATTACACCACAAAGACTTCTATTTTAAAATAAATATTCTCTTTATATAAAAGTTCACTTTCTCCTAGATAGCACAAAACCAAGATGTGCAGCAACAATAAAATCAGCACATGGATAACATGACTCTAAAAACAACAGAATTTAAACAACCAGAAGAAAAACCTAAAAATAAAGTTGGACAGAGACTGTGGCCTTTCAATATACCAATGAAGCAATCATTTTGAGCACTCAAAGGCTCTTTTGAAGTGTTGCTTTACAACGCTTCCGAAATGGCAAGAGTGATGATCTTCTGATTTCATCTGGGCAGCCCCGTAGCTAACAACTTTTTGCTCGGGGGGCCAATGTTTTTCTCAGGGGACCTGCCATTATATGTCTGTGTGGTACTGCCATGCCATGTTTCTAAATAACAACTAAATAATAAATACAAGTGGTTTATTGCACAAAAATGTTTCAGGGTGAGACTTGAAGGCCCATTGGAAATAATGGGAGCCAGGAATGCCAATTGACTTCCATGGTCTCCATTGAAATACATTACAGCTCAAGAAGAGTTGCAAAGAAAATGTGGAATGGATTCTCTGGTCCCAAATACACTGCTCTGGGACTAGACAGTGGAATGACAGCCCAGGAGGGTAGTAGATGTGTCCTGGGACTAGAATGACAGGCCCCAGAGTCATTCCAGTCCTAGAGCAGTGTATTTGGGACCTTAATGGAAAATCCATTCCGCATTTTCTTTGCAACTCTTTTTGAGCTGTAATGTATTTCAATGGAGCCCATGGAAGTCAATTGGTGGGCCTTCAAGTCTCTCCCATTGTTTCCAATGGGCAATCCTGTCCTTCCTTTTAGTACATCCCCCACATGAGGCCCTCTGGTCTTTACCTGAACTTGGAGTCCTGCAGGCTGCACAATGGTGGAGGGAGGAATGGATGCTGGATATGCAGCAGCACAAAAATGAGGAGGTAAAATAACAAACCCCAGCCGGCCAGCCCAGCCCCATGGAAGATGTCTAGGCTCAGCAGAGGAGACTTCCTCCGAAACTGCTGAGCTGCTGAAGGTGGAACTGCTGGAGTCCGATCGTCTGATGAAGGAAGAGAAGGAGAAGGAGGAGTTATGGCCGGGGGCTGTGCAGGAGGATGAGTAGAAGGCTCAGATCCTCGTGCTCTGCTGCTGCTGCTGCAGTTTGCCTGGAGTTGGAGGAAGTGACGGGGTGGCTGGCTTAAACTTGTATTTTGTGGGCTCTTTGTTTAGAGCCTGCCCACTATTCCAAATAAGGCAGCCAATGCTGAGCCTGAGGTTGGGGGCGGGAACTCGCTCCGCTCCTCTGTCTGTTTTCCCCAACAAGTCCTACTGCTCCTCTCCTGAATCAGCCAGCAGAGTGCTGACAAGATGATCAATCAGGGGGTGAGGGGGCTGGGGGAGGGAGGGGGAGCTGAGGACTGGGGGAGAGGCCCCACAAAACCACGGGGGGCCAGGCCCCGTGGGCCCCTTGATAGCTATGGGCCTGCATCTGGGAGTCTATTCCACCACATGGGAGTGGCCACAGAAAAAGCCTGAGATCAGACCCAACACTGCAGCTGTCACAGCCAGTAAGGTAAAAGGCAGGGGGGAGAAAGAGAAATTAGGGGAGATATTGACAAGAAGGGGGACTGGAGAAATAGAGGGGTAGGTTGACAGAGAAGGGGAGGGAGTATGAAAAATACTGAGTTCTGAGGTGTAGCATAGTGATCAGCTCATAGCTTATTTAGTATCAGGAGTTCAAGACAAGACAGTGGGCTCGGAGGCCTGCTTAAATCCCCGTAGTATGCCACACCCCACACCCATGATAGGTTTATTTAGTGCACCCCATTCCCCATAGGTTCCTCCTTGGATCCTGACTGACCAATAGGTCCGTTCTAGGATCTGAGCTAGCAATTGTTTAAGGATGCGAAGCTTTGTTCCTTCTCCTGCCCACGTGCACAGGCGACCCCTTGTGTGGTCCTCAGTTAGTGCACAACAGAGCAAAAGAGAGAGGGGAATAGGTTGACAATTAAAGGGGAGTAAGAGAAAGGGGGAAGTTGACAGGGAAGAGAAGGGGGACCTTCATGGAGAAGGGGTGGGGGAACAGGGAGGGGCAGTGTGATGTATTGAGCCTAAGCCTTTCCTCTAGCTGTACCTAGAACGGGCTTAGCTTGCTCCTCTAGAACAATAGCTCACCTGGATCCAGGAACTAACCAATAGGTAAGCAGTGTAATGTAAATAGCCTCTCACTGGGAGTGTGTGTGTGTGCTGGGTGTGGTGTTTTGCATGCTTATAAGCAGGGCTCCAGCCCTGCTAGCCTTGCCTTGTAGTTTGCTGAAATCACTTAATAAGCCAGAGCTGATCACTGCAGTGCATCTAGAACCCAGTATTTAACAGGGAGGTTGACAGATGGGGAGGGGAGAAGTGGAGAAATTACAGGGGAAGGTTGACAGAAGGGGAGGGGGGACTGAAAGAGAATGAGTGGGGAAAAACAGATTAGGTAGGTTGACAAAGGGAGGGGGGAAAGAGGGAGAAGATTATCAGAGAGGCAATGAGAAAGGGGGAAAGATTGACAGAAGGGAAGGAGGTGAGAAAGGGGGGAAGATTGTTAGTGAAGGGGGAGAGGGAAGGAAGCAAAGGGGGAAGGGATGCACCCTCCCATCAAGTTTCTTGTGGTTCTCTACTTGCACAGTCTAGTAATGAAGTTGGTGAAATCTTACAATACTTAAATCCAGAGACTGGACTCATGAAGGACCAAGATATATCTTTGACAACCTGAAAAATCTGAAATCTAAGAAAAAGGTTAGTGTGTGGGGGTTATAAAACCGCAAAGTGATAAAAGGAGTGGCTATAACTTTAAGAAACAGATTTCCCTCATGGCTGTTACCAGGCAACCACAACAGGCTTGGTTACTGCCAGTAAAAGGCAGAGGGAGGGTTTTTACAGGGGCATTTTGGTCTTAGGGAGGACTGCTTGGCCCCAGGCCTGGCAACCACTACTGAGCAACTTGCTACACCCAAATTGCGTGACTGACCTAGGCCTGGCTGCTTGCTACTCTTCAGCAGCAGCCCCCACACAAGTGCCAATACAATGTAGTGGTTAGAGTTTCAGACTAGGACTTCAAATTCCCATTCTGCTGTGGAAACTCACTGGGTGACTTTGGCCATATCAACATTCTCAGTCTAATTTACCTCATGGGCAGAGAGAATGACCATTGAGAGCACCTGGATTGGCCAATGGCATGTTCCCCCTCCTGGGCCAGCCAGCCTTATTACTGAAGTCCCACACAAGCTGGGAGAAGCAGAGCGCAGCCAGCCTGAGGTGGGGGGGGGGGGAGAGAGCCTGGCCTGTTAGGCTCTGCATGAGAGGTGTGATGAGAGAGGTGTCAATTCCTGGCTCAGCCTGTTTGAAGCAAGACAGACATTGGCACCTGGGCCAAACCCTGCATGAGGTGAGGCACACGGTGGTACCTGCAAGCCCTGCATAAGTTGAGGCAGATTTCAGTGCCTAGGCTGGCAGAGTCCCATGCAATGTGAGGCAGAATGCAGCATCTGGCTAAGGCAAGGTAGATGGCAGAGCCAGGCCAAACCCTGCACAAGGAAGAGGCCAAGCCTGGCTTGGCCTGCTTTCTGCAATGCGAGTCAAGGCAGGGGGCAGTGCCCAGCCAAGTTTTGTGCAAAGCAAAGCTTGAAGGCAGAGTCCAGTGCCCACATGAGGCCAGTGCCCTCATGAGGCAAGGTGGCACGGTGCACAGAGCAAGGTAGATGGCAGTGGTTGGCCCAGCCAAGCCTTGCACAAAGCAAGGAGAGGCAAATGTCAGTGCCCAGTTGAAGCAAGGCAGAAGCCAGGAGCAGTGCAAGGTGAGGCAGATGGTGCCCAATTGAGCATTGTCCAGACAAACCTTGCATGAGACAAGGGGGATGGTGGTGCCCTGCATGGCTAAGCCCCACACGAAGTGAGGCAGACAACAGTGCCAGGCTTGGATGAGTCCTACACAAGAGCCATAGTTTTCTTAGGTAGAGGGTGCCAGGGGTAAAGAAAACTGAAGATGGGGAGGGAGCTAAAGGTAGGTTGATTGGCAGATGGGAAGGAAGCAGGAAGAGGGGAGGGGCTGTGGGGGCTGTCAAGGAAGGAAAAGGAAATAGTGTGGTTCCTTGTCAGAATCTGTCCTTACAGGTGTCAAATAATCAAAAGGCATTGCTACCTTCCACAGTTGATGGAACAGCTTATTCTAAACTAATTTAAAAATAATACCTATTTTGTATTTTGTTTTTTTTATATAAATAATGAAATGTCTCATAGCACTTTAAAGACTAATTATTTATTGTGCCATAAGCTTTGGTGGACTAGAGCTCACCTCATCAGATGCATGGAGGGTTATCCATAGGTACTGTACATATAGATGTAGAAAAAATATAAATGGGTCCCAAAGTCCTGGAAATGGCAAGAGGTGCAGTCTGCAACATTTTTATGTAAAGCTCTAACATGTACAAGAAAAGCACGGTCCCCATTACTAATAGCAGCAATTGATTAGAATACAGTTTCCCTAACTTTGCTTTGTTCTTTTTTAACATGTTACTGAAGTCTCAGTCTGAGTTTTCAAGTTATCTGACTGTCTTATCTTCCAAAATGTTTTAGGAGGAAGTCTGACATGGGTCTAAACATTTTCTGAAGACGTTTGTGGGAGAGACTCTGCTATGCCTTGGAAAGGGTAAAGTTACTGCATTGCTGTCAATGGAAATTTGGATCTCTGCCAACACAGTAAAGTCCAGAGAGCCCACCGCTGAGCACATGTTGTAGCTTGTTCACTAATCTTTTTGGTATACACTTTTAGTGTGTTGGATGATACTTCGGCATGAGCAGAGGCACATTCTTCAACAGGAAAAAGAGGAAGGGTGATATTTAGGTTGGAAGCCTTATGCACTTCCCTTTTGATACTAATGATTGAATCCTTGGCATCAGATCAGCAGCCTGGGTCATTATCTTGGTTCTGCAGTCTGCAACAATCTGCATTGCCAGATGTGGCCTAGCAGCATTGTATGAAGCTCCTTATTTGGCTCTATAAGAATTGCCTTGTTGGATCAGACCCATCAAGTCTTAATCCGTCTAAGGAGCACTGTCTCTGAAACATGCCATACATCTGCCAAAGCAGGCTCTAGTTATAAACCGGGTTGGATTAAAATAACCATCCTCAGTTGTCCCTGGCATTCAATAATTAGAGAAAGGCCACCTCTGATATGGTGGTATTTGGCAGAAGCATGCAAGTGAGGGTGATCAGATACACGTTATACACTTGGACTTCCAACAAAATTTCTGACAAAGTTCCTCACCAGAGATTCCAAAGTAAATTTAGCAGTCATGATCAGAGGACAGGCCTTTGCCCATGATGGCTAACAGTTACTGATGTGTCCTCATGAATTCGAGAACCACTGTGGTTGAAAAGATGTAGACAAAAAATGTAAATGAAAGATAAAATAATTCTTAGAAAAACACAGGTCATCACTACAACATATGGCAACGAAGGACACCAGAACAGGCAAAGAGTGGACCTGAGTGGAGGTGATTCACTTAGGCAGCATCCTAAGACTATCATAACTACTATAGACTCTGGAATTAGCCTAGAGTTGCCAACCTCTGGGTGGGTCTGGAGATCTCCTGGAATCACAACTGATCTGCAGACTGCAGAGATCAGTTCCCCTGAAGAAAACGGCTACTTTGGAGGGTGGATTTTATGGTAATATATCCCCTTCCCAAACCCAGCCCACCTCACAAATCTCCAGGAATTTCCCATCCTGTTGTTGTTAATCCTAAATCAGCCACATTGGGCTCATCTCTGTATGCCTGAAATCCAAAATGAGACTTGCACTTCTTGTTCTTACCTTCCTCAAGCTCAGTCAAGATCTGACTTTCCCATTCACTTCCCCAGCAAGGAGGTCTTTGAGCTCTCAACATAAGAACATAAGAGAAGCCAATGTTGAATCAGGCCAATGGCCCATCTAGTCCAACACTCTGTCACACAGTGGCCAAAAATACCACTGACCAAGAGGTCCAGCAGTGGGAGGTCCAGCAGTGGGGCCAGGACACTAGAAGCTCTCCCACTGCTGCCCCCCCAGCACCAATAGCCACTGATGGACTTCTGCTCCATATGTGTATCTAATTCCCTCTTGAAACTGTCCATGCTTGTAGCTGCCACCACCTCCTGTGGCAGTGAATTCCATGTGTTAATCACTCTTTGGGTGAAGAAGTACTTCCTTTTATCTGTTCTAACCCGACTGCTCAGCAATTTCATGGAGTGCCCACGAGTTCTTGTATTGTGAGAAAAGGAGAAAAGTGCTTCTTTCTCTACCTGCTCTATCCCATTCATAATCTTATAAACCTTGATCATGTCACCCCTCAGGCATCGTTTCTCCAAGCTAAAGAGCCCCAAGCATTTTAACCTTCCTTCATAGGGAAAGTGTTCCAACCCTTTTATCATTCTAGTTGCCCTTCTCTGCACTTTTTCCAATGCTATAATATCCTTTTTGAGGTGTGGCGACCAGAACTGTACACAGTATTCCAAATGAGGTCGCACCAATGATTTATACAGGGGCATTATGATACTCAATGAGGGAGTTTTGTTTCTGACAAGACAGAGAAGTGCAGAACCAAGAAGGATGTGGTACTCATGCTTCTTGTTCCTTTCACTTCTTCACCACGTCTAAAGAAGTTCTCTGCTGTAAGATGTGATGAAGTGATTGCGGCTAAAAGACACCTTAGAAAAATGTACTTGGCTTGCCTGTTCCATACAAGTTGCTGCTGCATTGATGCCTCACCCTCAGTTGTGAAGAAACCGAGGTGAAGGAATCAGTAAGTAAGCAAGGCAATATTAATGAACTCTTTTGTAATAAGAATAAAGGGAAACACAACAGTGTTGTGTCTTCATTTGATTCACTACATTGTTAAAGCAGTGAAAAGCAACAGTGTGCTGAGTGTTGGAGGAAAAGGACACACTGTTGCTGTGGGGAAAAGATTTTTCCATATGGGACCATTGTTAAAGAATACAAATAAACACCATGTTACATGAATCCTAGTTGTGTTTTTGTCTCTATCTAAACACAGATGTCAAATTCTTGCAAAATTGCTCTGTGTTGCAAATTGTGGCAGGGCAGCTGTTGATAATGCTGCATCCTGAGCTCTCCATAGGCTAGGCAAAAAGTGTCAAAACTGGGCTCTGAATGTCCTGCACAACTGTTTATTTGATATTTATTTATTCAGAAAATTTCTACACAGCCTCACTAAGGAACCTGCCTGAGGCAGCTTACAAAACAGAACATTGAAAATATATACATAAAACACTTTAACATTTATTGATTAAAACCCAACATTAAAGACCCAGCCAGAGCTTAAAAATATTAAACACTGAGCTTAAAATGAGTTTTCAGGATAAAGGCAGACTATACAAATGGTGTTAAAAAGATCAACCCCTTAATTAAATGTCCAGGTAAGAAACAATGTTTTAGCCAGGCACCAAAAGAGGGTAGCGTTAGATGCCAGGTGATTTTCAAGGAAATGAACATTATGTATGTGCCGTGTTACCACTGAAAAACTCTGGTTGCTACCCCCTAGCTCTACACGTGGGGGCACAGGAAGTAAGGCACACACTCAATAATCCACTTTCAATGCACTTTCCAACAGGATTTTTACTGTGTGGAACGGCAAAATCCAGTTGGAAAGTGCACTGAAAGTGGATTATTTAGTGCATGGGACCACAGCCACAGCTACACACCCCACATGTTCTCCCCCCAGCTCCAAACATCATGTGCAGCACAGGAAAGCTTACACCCAGAATCCCACTTTGTTGCTCTTCGAGGTGCCCCTGGACTCAAACTTGGCTCGCTCGCTCGTTCCATGTCCTGAGCGCGAAGCCAGATCGTCGCCCCCTCCAGCACCTCGACCCTGGGCGATTCAGTAGGACACAGGCATCCAGACCCCACCGCCCCCTCCTCCAGCCCGTGCCAGCTGAGACCACCATGCTGCCTCCAGAGCCTGCTTTTGCTCCCAGTGTGAGCACCAGGGAGCTGCCGGGACAGCCCTGCCAGAAGCCGAGCAAGCTGTTCCCTGCCAGTGCCTCAGCCCAGGAGCCCCATTGAATGCCCCGGCCGGCCTCCCTACATTCAGTCCTTGGGGTTGTGCCCCCAGCAGCACGGGTGGGGAAAGGTGCGGGTGCCAGCAGCACAGAGAGACCCAGAGGGGCATGTGATCCCCCCAGGCCAAAAGCAAAGAGGGGAAGGAAAGTGCCTGCTGAAGAAAAGGAGATAGGAGCAGTGACCGGGGGGAGGGAGAAGTGACGGGAGCGAAAGCGGAGAGAGCAGGAGGGAGGCTGAGAGCCACCGGCACCAAAACTCTCTGCCTGGCCTAGATGGAGAGGTGAGGGGCAAGACTGGGCGAAGGAACCCTGCATGGAAGGGAGCACTGCTGACGTGAGATAGGTGTCCACCTCTGCCAGCAGCAGACACAAGGTGGCCCTCTCCAGCCCGTGCATCTCGAGATGGCCCAGGAAGGAATGCTGCCCCCCCCACCCGCCTGCCTTGGTGGCGCCCAGCCAGGCTAGCACTCACCCTGCGCTCAGGCTCTCGGTGACGCCCTCCCACCCCAGCCAGGCGCTCGGTGGGAGGGGGCGGCCCTGGCCGCGCGCCAGACTCCCCTGCCCCGTCACTCGGCTGCCTGTCCCTGGCTAGATCAGGGAGATGCAGGGCTTTTGGTGGGGGCACGGGAGCTTTTGGAAGGTAGGCTGGGTGCAATTTGGTGCCCTAAGGGCCGGCCCGCCCTGGGTGAACACCTAGTTTGCCTAGTGAGTGAGCCGGCCCTGGTCTTCCATTTGCTTCAAGTCTACCCTTGGGATCATTACTTCAGTAATGGCCTTGATGCAGCTGTGGGGGAAGTGAGTCACCCAAAAATCTATCATGTGGTTTGGCTCTAACTCCCTAGCTGTCATACTTAGGCTCAGAATCTTAAAAACAAGAAACAGATATGGAAAGCTAAAAGGCAGCCATCTTATCGACAAGCATTGTTTTGAAAAATTTATTTCTTTGGAGCTTGTAATGCAATTATTAGATTCATATCATCAATGCCTTATGATAAAGGTATTTTAAAATGTGTGATTTTAAATGGAATAAATGCCCACTCCTGATAATGAACAGCTAGTATGAGGTATATAGACCCCTTATACCAGCTATAGAGGGAAGGCAGCATGGTATAGCTAGATCTTGGAAGCTAAGCGGGGTCAGTACTTGGATTGGAGATCACCAAGGAAGTATCTGCACAGGAAGGTAGTGGCAAACCACCTCTGCTGCTCACTTGCCTTGAAAGCCGTTTGCTGGGGTTTGCCATAAGTCAGCTGCAAATTGATGGCACTTATGTACATATACCATACATATACCACTTATGGTCTCACAGTCCTTGATATGCTGGCACTATAGAGATGGTAGCTGGCCATCTTCCTTCCTCTCTTCTCAGCCTTATCCATCTTGCCAGTTCAGATATTTGTCATATTTGCCTTCCATTTGCAGTCCAAGCTTCCATTTCATTCAGTGGGGAATGGTAGATTTTCAAAGTACTTGAAACCTAGAAATGTGTCTAAATAGGAGCTGTGGAGCCTGACTTTGTTGTCTGCATCTGTTTTCAGTAGCTCAGCTGTAACAAAGGACTGGCTGTTATTGCTTTCCATACAAAATAAACAGATAGTTTAAATTTAATAACCCCCTTAGCCTTGCTGTTTTCATTATAAACAACTGGTATCAGACAGCTGTGATCCAGTATTACCAGAAGTGCAATGACGGGGGGGAAACACCTAAGAAGAAATGTGATGCACTGGTCTTTAGAGTGGTGGAAACCACATCTATTTTAGCAACAGTTGTACATAAGTCTTCCCAGATGCCATCCTTTGCTATTGCTTGCATGTATCCTGCTTCTTGGAGACAGAAGTACATTCCTTTAACTGTGGGAAGGACTTCCTCTGGTCCACACTGTCCTCCCTCACTGATTTCACAGACAAAATAAATAAAATTGAGTAAAATTTTAAAATCCAGGGCAGTGTCCATTTCACAAGGTCCAGGAATGGGGTGGCCAGTGTTCCCTCTAGGCTGAATTAGTGTGAGCTAATTCACAATTTTTTAGCCTTCGGCTCACACATTTTCATCTTAGTTCAGGAAGGACGGCTCTAGAGCAAACTAATTTATGCAGCAGCCAAATCTTTAAGGCCACTAGCTCACAAAGTAGAATTTTTGCTTACAAGACTCCACAGCTTAGAAGGAGTATTGGTGGGGGCCTGACCTGGATGTCCCAGGCTAGCCGGGTCTTGTCAGTTCTCAGAAGCTAAGCAGGGTCAGCCCTAGTTAGTGTTTGGATGGGAGACCACCAAGGAAGTCCAGAGTTGCTATGCGAAGGCAGGCAATGCCACAACCACCTCTGATTGTCCCCTGCCTTGAAAACCGTACGGGGGTCACCGTAAGTCAGCTGTGACTTGCTGACACTTTCCAGCACTAGGAATTTGGGGGAGAAGGGCAGAGTCCTTCCTGCAGATGGTGCAAGTCCTGAAGCTCTGGTGTCGGATTGATTTCAGGAATGGAGCTTCATTGCCCAGCCTGTCCTTGCTCGGCTGAATCTGACTTGTTTCCTTCTTCTCCCTTCCCACTTCATCTCAGCCACGAGATGTTTCCTTTAAACTCCAGCTTTTCTGTCCTTTTTCAACTCCTCCCAGCTGGTCACACAGCAGTCATCTACAATACCACATCTGCCATGTGCCTTATAACACTCTCCTCTCCTCTCCTCTCCTCTCCTCTCCTCTCCTCTTACATATATTGGGCAAGATAGTTTACTATGGGAATGGGGCCCCTTATGTGGTGCCTTTCCCTGCCTGCGATCCAGGTCAATGGAGTTCACTAGTGGGGATGGGGAAACCACCACATGATGATGACTGTGCTTTATGCGGTGAATTCAAAATGAATGAAATGGCTGTGAGATGGCTGGGAATGTAGATTGTGTGGAGGAGTGGAAAAGCACCAGGGGCTCATCGTCTTGCTGAGCCATTCGATGTGTATTTCTGTATATGTTTGCTTAGATCAATGCTGGGCTTGCATTACAATGCTGTCCCTTTTCAGCTCTCCCCCTATACTTCACCACAACAGCTTCACTCATTAGAGCAGGGTCTTCCGCAGGTGCCAACCTGTGAATGGGCAAAATATACAACTGTCCATACAGGTGCATCCTCCGTTGTGGCTCCCACCTTTTGGCATGGCCTGCCCGAGGAGATGAGGAATGCTCCCACTTTCCTGGCTTTCTGCAAACTATGCAAAACTGAATTATTCAGGATGGTTTTTCTACATGGGCAATGGACTTGTACTGCACAAAATGTTTCACAAAGTTACTTGGATAAATTATTAGGGACTGTGGCCTATACTACTGTGTATAGCCTTGCTGAAACTAGGATCCCACTGTGTAAATTTTGCATCATTTAACATGTCATGTTAATACTTATGCTGTGCTTCAGTTCTGTTTTTAGACTTCTAGCTGGTTCTACAACCTAATTCCTGTTGCATTGTTCATTGAATGTCCCATCCTACTGATTGTGTTGACTCACTCTGTGTAATCCGCCTTGAGTCCCAGTGAGAAAGGCAGACTATAAATAAAAAAATAAAAATAAAGCACACAGTGGCAATCACACTTAGAAGTTTGGGGCATTTGTCCTATTATTATCCCTTATGATTAGAACATGTTTATAAATATAATCTATGTATTTCTTTCTGCAGTTTAAATTTACTATACAGTCTACACTCAGTAGCCAGATTAATTTCCAATCTTTGTTTACTCTTTTGAAAAACATCTTTGTCCATTTCCTCTCACTAGCCGAGCCTGTTGCGCTTGGCAGTAAAGTTATTTTTATTCTCAGTTTTTAGAAGAATAGGTTTTCATTCCTCTCCACTTTTTCGTTCTTAACGCTGTGCTTTTATAAACATCAGATGGCTGCTGTGTGATAAAGAGTGTCATAAAGGTCACTCAGTGTTAGCCCAAATATTGTTTTACAGTTGCAAGGCATGGTCAGGCATTTGGAAACAGCAGTGAGCTCAGCTAGGGATTCAGAGATTTTTCAGCTGAAGTCAGGAGTCGCCCCTTCCATTCTGTGCCTTCTGATCTCCATAGTTTTGCCATCTTGTTTAACAACTAATAGTTTCACTGTGATGGCTGCTCTTCAAAAACCTGGTATATATGAGACTCTGTAATTTAGATTATTTGTTTTCAGTTTTGATCTTTGGTCTGTAAAAATGTATTTACGCAGTAACTCCATAATAACAGGTATCATTGTCCCCTCTTTCTTCTAATCAGTAGCCAAAAAACTATTTCTCATTCTCCCCAACGTTCTGCAGTGATCTCACATTTGCTTGTATAACTTGTTGTTGTTGTTGTTCAGTCGCACAGTCGAGTCCGACCCCTCGCGACCCCATGGACCAGACCACGCCAGGCCCTCCTGTCTTCCGCTGTCCGCTGAAGTTTGCTCAATTTCATGTTTGTTGCATCGATGACACTGTCTAACCATCTCATCCTTTGCCGTCCCCTTCTTCTTTGACCTTCAATCTTTCCCAGCATCAGGGTCTTCTCCAGTGAATGCTCCCTTCTCATTTGGTGGCCAAAGTATTTGAGCTTCAGCTTCAGGATCTGGCCTTCCAGGGAACAGTCAGGGTTGATTTCTTTTAGGATTGACTGATTTGATCTCCTTGCAGTCCAAGGGACTCTCAAGAGTCTTGTATAACTAGTTATGTGCAAAAAACCAGCAGTGTGTTTTAAGTCTTGCAGATCTCAGTATATTGCCGTGGTACACTGCAAGTTCAGCAGTTCCATTTGCTGACAGACCTCCTGCCTAAAGAGCCCAAAGATCTTTCAGCGGAGCTCAGAACTTCTATCAGATCTGAGCTGACTCAAATTCACAAAGCCAAGAGAAATGTGAGTAGCTCCCTTTAAATTTCACAGTGCCAGATGCAGAATTTATGGATGGAAATCTGGTGTGTGACGCATTTAGTCCTGATAATGCAATATGCACATTTTTGAAAGTTAGAACTTCTCTTTCATTGCAGCATTTGCCTTTGAAGAATAAAATTACTTTGCAAAGATCCTTACAACAGATTCAAATGATCATGCTTCTTAGCAGACTGAGCAATTTTCCAATTATGTTCATTAAAATGTACAATCAATAGTAGACCTTCATCTTCTGATGTTTTCAATGTGGCCTTTGATGTGGAACCTTTACCTTTTAATTAGCGAAAACTCTTAAAAGCTGCTGTTGAGTCTGCAAAATGATATCCACTACTGCTCTTCTGGGTGGCGAATAGTGAGGAACCCAGTATGTCTCCATCTAGCAGTTAACCCATCCTTTGTTATGATGAATTTGACATATCCTATGCAGAATACATGGCAGTGAAACCATCTTCTGTCTGTTGTGACAAATTCGACATATCCTAATTCTTGTTTGGTTCAATTTAGGAGTGCTAGTGATGACACAGAATTTGACCTAAGATCTAATTCACTGGATGCTTTTGGATCTAACATACCTTTTGAAATCATGACTTTCCTTTTTATTCATGGTGATTGTTGTGGACATGTGGAAGTGGACTCTTGACTGTCCCTTACATGTCTAACCATAAGGGGCCATGCATGTGGCCACTCTCTTTGGAACTATATAAGATGTAAGACATGTTACTGAACCTAGCACTCTGTGACAGGAGGAAAATACCTTGTACAGTCTGGATTGTTAAATTGCTGTATTGGTCAAGTGAAGTTTTGAGTCCTCTGTCTTCTTTTTTCCTTTTAATTCTTTAGTTCTTTAAACTGATAGCCAGCATGATATAGTGGTTAAGAGCAGTAGACTCTAATCTGGAGAAATGGGTTTGATTTCCCAGTCCTCCACATGAAGCCTACTGGGTGACCTGGGGTCAGTCACAGCTCACTCAGAACTTTCTCAGCCCCACCTACCTAACAGATGCTTGTTGTGGGGAGAGGGAGGGACTGTGACTGTAAGCTGCTTTGAAATGCCTTAACGTAAAGAAAAATGGAATATAGAAACCTACTCTTCATCATCATCATCATCATCATCATCATCATCATCATCATCTTCTACATTTTGAGTTGATGGCCAAGTTTGTTATATGTTAAAAAGTGCCACATTCAGTCTTTCTCTGTCTCTCTTGGCTAGAGATGTCATTAGAAACCTATCTCTGTCTCTCCTCTTTCCTATCAAATATGTTAGTTCCTAAATAAACCTTTATCTACTCTTTAGTCAGGTTGTGCACTGTTGCTGTGTTAATTACTCTGCCAACAGGGTTATGGTGGACCAGCTTAAACACATCTGTGATTAAAGGTAGAAAGATCACCAGAAGCTCTTGGCACGAGCAGGTGAGAACAAAGGAACAAAGATAGCGACTTTCTGTGGTGTGCAGCATGGTCACTGGATAGATAGGTTCAGGGAGACCAACTATCTAATTTGGAGAGAACAAATGAAGACCCATCTCACTGGAAAGGGCTGTGGACTATTACTGTAGCACAAATCTGTGCCCCATGTGTCCCCGGGGTCAAATATGGAGTCGAGTGAATTAGATGATTATCTGTTTATTGCAAGAAACGGGAGATATAGGCCTGGATACCTTAGCACCCAGCAACACCAAGCTGTATACTGTCATAATCAGGAAGGGCAGAAGGTCTTATACCCCAGATGACATCAGTTATAGTTTACACAGAGGAAAATCACTAAACGGTGTCAGGCAGGTAGCATCATTTGACTCTGCACCTTCCTATTGGCGTACCTCTACACTGGTCAAGAATGTCACTGATTACATCTGTTTAACTGGTCTCAGAACAATGAGAAACTTTGGAGAACAATGGGTCTTCCTCTGGCTTCGTTCAGGGCTTGGTTGCCCCTGCCCCAACTCTGGAAGATAGTTTGATAAGGAGCCATGGTTCTCATTAAACATAGCTCTTGGCAGGCTTCCTGGGACCATCTGCCATGCTTTTACAAAGGGAGTTATTATTTTGGGAACACTCAAACTGTTTCCTTCACATTGCTTTGGCCTTGGGTGCCTGTCAGCAGAGAGGCCTGTAGCTTCCAAATGCACATTTCATTCTGTTGCTGTTTAATTAAATCTAAAGCCTTCTAGCATTTAATAATACTTCTCAAAAAACTTCATAAGAAAAGAAATACTATCATGAAATGCAAGTATACATATCTAGACTCTATTCTAAATCTCTTCTTTCCTGGGTTAAATGCGAGGGTCTGAATATACTATGATCAGACTTAATAAGGCACAGTGACAGCTATCAATATATATATCAAAGAAAATATCAGAAATTACATTCAGAAATCACATCCCCTTGGTCCCTTGTCCTACATTACTGAAACTGAATGTCCAGCTGATGATGCAGAGCAACAGACTGCATGGAATGCCAAGAATGACCAGGCAAGAGGCGCTATTATCACTGGTTTAACAGACGGACAGGTCATTAAAATGCCAACTGCTAAGGCTGTTTGGGCTGTGTTGGAAAGACTGCATATAAAATCTGCCCTTAAAGAGCCAGTTCTTCCTTCAGAAACACTTGTTTAGCATGAGAATGCAGGCTGGTGGGAATCTTTGAGTACATCTTGACAAGATGCTGGAATTAGTTGAGCAATTGAGAAGTGCAGGAAGTTGTAGATGAGGTTATGCTTGTGTTAATTTTAATCAGCCTGCCAGAATCATATGAAAATACAGTGTCTTGAATTGAGTCTATGAATGATTTGTTATTCCAAAGTGTTATCAATCAATTTGAGGAGCAATATGATGCACGATAATTAAGGAGAGCAGACTAGCCAAATGACTTTGAATATAAATAACAAAGGGAAGAAAATTTGTCACCTCTGTGGGAAGCAAGTCCACATTAAGAGGGACTGTTTTACCACTAAGCAGAGGAAAGCCTTTCCCAAAGCAAAACGGGGAAACAACAAAGAATCTCAGATCAAATTTAAGCAGCCAATAAATAAATTTTCATGGTTTATAGATTCCAGGACCATGGCTCATACGTGTACTAATAAAGCATTTTTAAAATAATAGATGAGCAAAAGCAAAAGAAATTAAGTGTGGTAGATAGACACTCTTGAAGACAAGGAGGACTGTGTCAAGAAGTAAAAGTGAAGCAATTCGAAAACATAACTATCTTGGAATACAAATAGAAGATGAGGAAGATGGAAGCTATCGTCTCAACCAAAAGTAGGAAATTGTAGAATTTCTGGACTGCATGAATATGAAAGGAGCTAAGCCAGCAAGCACTCCTATGGAAATGACCTACCTGAACCAGCAAGGAAGTAGTGAACTTCTGCCTGACAACAAACAATACAGAGAAGCAGTTGGAAAATTGCTGTACATAAGCACATTGTCACGTCCTGATATCACAGCAGCTGTGGGCATGCTATGCAGAAAAATGGAATTGCTAAGCAAAAGAGACGAGAATGCAGTCAAAAGACATGCAGAGTACCTGTATGGCACTGCACATCTGAAACTAAAGTTACCAACAAATGATAATTCCACACTGGTGGGATACATGAATGCTGACACTTTGTTTGTTTCCTGGGCTACACTGCGCACAACTAACTCCCTGCGTGACAAACTGGGCAGGAGATACTACAGACAGAAAGTCAACCAGTGGATACTTATTCTTCTGTAGTGGCAGAAAAGTCAGATGGAGCAGCAGCAAGCAAGAAACAGTAGCTGTATCATCAACTGAAGCTGAGTATGTATCTGCAGCAAAAGTGTGCAGAAAACTGAAATGGGTATTGTAACTAATGCAGGACTTTAGGATAGAGGAACCCAAATCGGTACAACTCTTCAAAGACAACAAAGGGTGCATAAAATTTGCACAGATGGAGAAGATCAACCAAGAATGAAACACATGGATGTAAAATATCACCTAGGAAGAAACATGCCAGAAGAAGGGCTTGTTGAGTTTGAATACTATCCTACAGATGAAATGATTGCTGATGCACCCACCAAGCCACTTTCTTGAGAAAAGTTTGAATGACTATGTAAGAAGATGAATTTTGTGGACTTTGTACACTAGACCTTGAGAAGGAGTGTTCCTAAATAAACCTTTATCTACTCTTTAGTCAGGTTGTGCACCATTGCTGTACTAATTACCTTGCCAACGTATCAGTGGCTACTAGCCACGGTGACTGAGGAGAATCTCCATGTTCAGAGGTACTAAACCTCTGAATCTCAGAGCCAGGAGGCAACATCAGGAGAAGGTCTTGGCCTCCATGCCCTGTTGTTGGCCCTCCAGAGCAACTGGTTGGCCACTATGGGAGACAGGATGCTGGACTAGATGCACCACTGGTCTGATCCAGCAGGGATCTTCTTACGTTCCCATAATGCCTGTCTGTCTAATGCCAGCTAACCATTGAGTATGTGTATATGGATGTGTGTGTGCACCTGTGTGCACGTGTGTATATAAAAATACTTAATTATTTTTAATTTTTGATTTAAATTCAAATTAAATGTGTGTGTGTGTGTTATGACGATATAGAGTGGGTAAAAAAAATAATAAAAACTGTAAAATAGTTTTCAAATGCTTAACCAGAATCACAAATTAATCATTCTGTATTTATAAAAATCTTATATTTTTTAATACAATAAAGTTTATTAGTTTTCATTAACAATACAATTCTCAAGTACCTGTATGAAAGATATTAAAAATTTGTAGTACAAATTCATAAAAATAACATTCAACAAAGAAGTTTGCAGTTCAACATTTGAGGCAACAAAGATTATATTACGTGAATATACAGTGAAATTAGTTAAGCATAGGTTTTACTCTAGAATTGCCAACAATAGAGAAAAATACAGATAGGCTATGTAGAACTTTAATCATCACTACCATAACCATAAGTCACCAATCACTTTAGGGATGTCCTGTTGTTTGGATAGGTATTCTAAGATAGGGAACCGTATTGAAACAAATGTGGTGGAGGTGTGAATCATATCATACCACGTAAGATTATCCGAGAGTTTAGCCAAAAATCTTATATCTTTTGTAGAAAATTGGGCCTAATCCTACTGCAGTTGGGCAATAATATTACACTGCTGTTTCTTTTTTTCTTTTTCTTTTGCAAAACTCCAAGCCAGCAATTTAGTGGCAGGCAAGATGCCTTTCCAAAAGAACTTTGCTTTGTTTCAGTTCCATTTTTTAGATTCCTGCTTGGTTCTACAATCCAAATCCTGTTTTACTGTTTATCTAATGGCCCGTCCTGTTGATTATATTGACTCACTCTGTGTAATCTGCCATGAGTCCTATTGAGAAAGGCAGACTATAAATAATGTAAATAAATAAAATCTATCACAATTGGACATCTGCTTCCGGTCCAAAGTTATTTGGGGACAAACCAGAATGTCACCAATTGTATGGCCAACAGTGCCATCCTAAGCAAGAAGTGTACCCTAAGTCCACTGAAGTCAATGAGCTTAGAAGGGTTAACTGCTTAGGATGGCGCTCTAAATTTTTAAACAGTAGCTTTGTTTCATTGCATATCCATACACCTGTAGTGTCTCTGAGTGGCAGCTTCAGTGGGTCTTTTCTTAAAAAGAAATCAGCCTCTTTTTTTAAAAAAAACATTTTATTATAGGATATGTTTCACATAGTTAAAATTCCGTCTTATAGATATCACATACCTTTTTTCTTTTCTCCCCACTCCCCCCAGTACAAGGCTTCCCGCAATGCTCTTACCCCCTTATAAACTCTATTATCTAATTATCATTCACAAAATTTGTCATTTCCATTATCAAGTTAGGTAACATTTTAGCAAACTTATCGTTCTTTTTCTTATTTTCTCCTTAATAACTGTCAAAGCAAATCAATCTATTTTTAACATCCCAGTTTTTCTCAAGATAGTCTTTAAAATCTTTCCATTCTTCAAAAAATGCTTCATCTTCTTCGTTATTAAGCTTTCTTGTCATTTTGTCCATTTCAGCCATAAAAAGCATCTTCTTAATCCATTCCCTTGTTTCAGGAATCTTTTCTTGTTTCCAGAATTGTGCATAAGTCATTCTAGCAGAAATCAGCCTCTTTTTTGACATGGAAACTAAAATACAGATAAATAGTAAGGTGTAAAAACCAAGTTGAACATTGCAGAATATCTGCTGACCAAAATCAAACAGTGTTTATTCCCTCTGCTGATTTTATACCAACACCTCTTTATATTCTCTTATATTTTTAAAAGAAATCTTATTAAACAAATTATTAGTTGGAATTTAGTTCAAATGCTGATGATTAATCTTTTCATGACACTGCATTGGCCTCTTGTGGACAAAACTGAGATAGCAACATTCAGAGCTGCTGTAGACCTCTGCTATGCAAAGTTAATATTGTGAGGATATTAACCAAATGGAATGTGCAAAAGAGGAAGAAGAATGCTGGCTTTGTCGTTATGTTGCAAATCCTGGGAAGGAGGCCAAGGACAAACATATTCTTTTTGATGGTTCATCTCCTCCCCCCCAAAAAAAACCCTGCAGAGCATGTTCTTTTTCTGTGCAATGCAATTTGTGATGTTAATCTTTGAAGAATATCTAAAATATTTCCCGATGTTATAACTCATTGGGCCAGAATAATACAAAAGTAGATTTGTCTTGGGCAAAACCAGAACTTATTCCAAACTATGTATTTGCAGTCCTTTTGATTTTGCATGCGTGGCTTTAGGTTTCTAAGTTAGTACTATTCTTGTTAATCGTTTATAGGTAATGTCCAAAAAAAAGAGAGAGATTTTCTTTAGTATATTTTAATAAGGTATGATTTTTTTGCTTTTCATGGGGGGGAACCCTCAAAACAAAAATGTAACAGCTGTCTGTCTGTCTGGAACCATCTAATCCAGTATTGTGTTGCCATCGTGGTAAGCCAAATGTCTCTGGAAAGCTTATAAAAAGTATATCTAGAAACACCCCTCCTTTGCTGTTGTGTTCAGTGCTCAGTATTCATAGGTACAGGACCTGGTGATATTTTTATTGGGTTATATACTTTTGGGTTTTATTGGTTTGTTTTTAATGGCTGTTAACTTTTAATGATTTTTAAGTTTTTATGATTTTATCTTGCTTTATTTTAGAAGCTTCCTAAAGAGGGTCCCTGAAGAAGTGGCAAGTAGTGTTTTTTAATTAAATAAATAAATAAAACATGCAAGTCCTATTTAGGGACCATGGAAAAGGCATATAGAACAACAGAAGATCACCAGATGAGCTGTAGACTGTAGATGCAATTCTAAAGACACTTTCCTAGGAGTAAGATCCCTTGAACTTAGCTTCTAAGGACTGATTCCCTGTATCATGTCCTGTGTAATTATCAATTTATATGAATAATTTGAACATCATTAATTTACACAGGCTTTTTGTTGAATTGTGGGGGTTGGCTCCCTATTTTCAAGCTTTATTTTGCTGTAATTTTTTAATTTTATACATTGTTACTGTTGGTTATAATGGTTGCATTTTAATTAAGTTAGTTGGTGCTGTTTATGTTAGTATCTTTTAAAATCACTGATTGGCTGTTGTCTGTTTTAATATCGTACTCTTTTGCTGCTATTCAGCTACTGCTCTTATGCTTTAAAATATTTTATTGCTGTTATTTATTTATTTATCTGTTAAAAGTGGTTGTTTTGCTACTGAGCCAGTTTGGTGTAGTGGTTAAGTGCACAGACTCTTATCTGGGAGAACCGGGTTTGATTCCCCACTCCTCCACTTGCACCTGCTGATGTGACCTTGGGTCAGTCACAAGCTCTGGCACAGCTGTTCTCTCAAGGACAGTTTCTGTCAGAAGTTCTCTCAGACCCACCTACCTCACAGGGTGTCTGTTGTGGGGAGGGGAAGGGAAAGGAGTTTGTAAGCCGCTCTGAGATGCCTTTGGGCAGCGAAGGACGGGGTATAAATCCAAACTCTTCTTCTTCTACTGTTTTTAAGGATTTTTGTAAGCTGCCTTGGGACATTCGGACAGAGAATGCAGTCTAGAAGCCAGAGAAATCAATAAACAAATAAAATGATGCACATGCATAAGTGAGCCTAAGTAGGTTTGCCTAGAATCCTCCTGAGGTCTCTTCTATGGAGTTTACTCCCAGGAAAGTATTTTTAAGGTTGCACTGACAGAGATGCTGACCACAAACCATGTTGTGCTTATAGTTATAGGGCTAGGTATAATTACAAGAATACAAATACTTTCCGTTGCATGCAGGCACACATTGATATAAAGCCTATCTTTCCCCGTGTCAATGCTCTTGCAAACCTTGTCTGACAAAAGATTAATTTTGTGTTTGTGAATATTTAATTTTGTGTTTGTGAATATTTAAGGTGTAATTTATATACATGCACGTGCCATTTATATTTAATGAGATATGCATTTTTAATACATATTCTTGTATCGGATACCAAGTGCAAAACGTCTTGTTAGGGGAGCAATATTGAATGCATATTGGAGGTCTTCAGAGACAGAACCCAGAGAGAGCAGATGGGAAGGAGAAATGTGGTGGTGGGGGTGCTCTTAAAAGGGCCAGAAAGAACAACAGGGGGGCTATGGGCGATGCAAGAGCTGGGACAGTGGAGGAGGAGCTACAGGGCTTGTACCCATACAGAAATATTGTTATGTATTTTCTCAGACTTTGGAACCACAGATCACTCTGCTGTAGAGGGGGGTATAAATTGGTAAGGTTCTTGGCTTGTTTGACAACTGCATGGTATTATTACATATGCTTCTCCCACTACTTAGATTGTATCTGCGTGTCATGAAAACTGTTGACAACAAAGATAGGTCTCAAACAGATCAGAGAAAAAAATGGTTTTGCTGTTAGTGTGACTGACAAGCCATGCATTAAGCCTCCTATAAGATAAGGAGTAAAGGGGAGAAAGCCAACTTGATAATCCATCTGAGATTGCTTCTCCATCATTCAAAGAGAAGTGTCCAGTGTCAGTAGTCAAACACAGAAAATACTTATTGTCTTGTTTGGTTTTCCCAGTTTTGCTGCTGTTTCACTATTATATCCCAAGACTTGCCTATGCTAATCTAAAACCATCAATTCATAATCTCATCAGTCATACAATAAAACATCAATGTGTATAAAAATAACGTATATAGAAAAGGAAGAGATAAGATAAAAACCAGATATTAAAGCCATTCAAAAGCCTAGCAAAATTTAAAAGGGATTATCTGCTCTTGTTCAAGAGTGCAGATCCAGCTGCCTTACTTTAGGATGAAAAGCAAGATGCACCAACAAGCGCACACTGACAATCTTGCTTCCCTAGGCAATGGGACCCATAGATAGGGCCTCATGAATTGATCACAGTTCTTAGGGTGAGTGGAGGTGTTATATAGGAGAAGACATTCCTTCAAATATCTTGGGCCCAAGCCAGCTGGAATTTTCAGGGTCAAGATCAACACCTCACAGGATTTAGTCACCCTCATGGGATCTGGCAACTGGCCAACTTCCTTTGTAAGTAGTACCGCAGTTGTAGATAGGGTTGCCTCCCACTAATCATCTCTAGTGCTCACTGCCATCCTGAGTGGTGGCAGGAGAAATATTTGTTATTTTTTTAAAAAAAAAAATTTAAACCCGCCAGTGTCCTCTGTGCTCACATGTCACCTCTAGGTACAATCCAGAAGTGACAATGGGTAGGTCTAGGAATCACCACGTACTCTATGGAGCAAAACCATAGGGTAGAACTATAAAGTTTCTGGTGCTTACTAGAACTATCCACTGTCACTTCTGGGCTATACCTGTAAATGATGTAGTGATGCCAGATGCCCCCCATGCCCCCGCTATCCAACCCCCCCCGTTGCTAGGCTTGGCCTTACTACCTTAGCCTTACTACCTTATTACCTTACTAACTACCTTAGCCTTTGGAGCTTTAGGTACAAGGTAAAGGTGTTCCTGTTCACCTTGATGGCGGTCCTTAGTAGGTTTACAATTTACCTGTGTATGGAGTGAGGGCTCCTTTGTTTCTCCAGACTGGCAGGAGAAAGGTCTGGGGGCAGAAAAGACATTATCACATCTGCCCCCAGGTAATATTGTATCCATCCCTGAAAACCTCAAGGGACTTACTATGGTGCTTACCACAGTACTACTTACTATGGAGTTTTGGGGGACAGCCAGAGCATCACCTGACATGCTTATGTCACATCCAGGTTTTCAGGCAGATATGACATTATGAGTTGTATAATGACATCTCTGCCTCTGGCCGCTTTCAAACCTTCCATGGATACTGACTGGCAGTCTGGCATCCCTAGTGTTCAACCTTTTTGAGTCTTTGGCTCTTTTGGACTTTTAAGAATGAATAATGGGCTCCCCCACAAAATGGTTGCCATGGGAGGCAGGACCAATCAAAAAATGGATGGGTGTATAATTACAGATTGTTTCCGGCCAAGCAACCTCCTATGATGGAGAACAGCTATTTCTGAATAGCTACTCCAAGCAGATTCAAAGGTGATGCCTGACACACCTCCTGCTTAAATGAGATAAAGGAAAGCCAGGATTGGTTCTTTGCTATGGATAAGTGGTATTTGGGGGAAGAAACAAGGAGGCATCAGCAAACATGTTGCTAGGTACAATAGTGCCCACAGGTGCCATACTGAGGATCACTGACTTAGGGTTTTGATGATTTTATTTTTCTCCTTCCTCCTTTTGTAAGTGATTGTTTTTGTATGCTGGCTTATTCTGCTCCAGATTTGTATTGCTAATTTTATAAATGTTTTTGTTGTTCTTGAATGAATGTATGTTACTATTAGCATTCTAAGAAATATTGTTGAGAGGTAGAATATGAATATTTCAGATAAATAAAATAAATTGTAATGTGCTTCCTTGGACAGCCCCATGAGATAAATTTTCTGGGCAAGCTTCAAGAGCTACTCCATTCAGCAAAAAAAAAAAGTCTTAGTAAGGTTGAAGTTCACTACATTCTTTTGCAAGTAGCAAAATCCGCTCAAAGCTTCAGCCATCACCAGAAGAACCAGGATCAAACTCAGATCAAGAAGTGGTCTCAAGCTGTGAACTAGGGAGGAAAGTGACCTTGTTTATGACAGGTAAATCCACAAGTTCCTGGCTAGCTCAGCCTCCCAGTAGAAAACCCAATTTTTTTCCCCTCTCTCTCTCCCCTCCCTTTTTTGGAATATTCTTTTATTCTGTTATTCAGTCATGCAAGAAATACATATAGCCATACATTAACAAAACATAAGAAACAGGGAAAAACCAAAAAGACATCTACAAATCAAATAAAAAAAATTAAAATTACAAGAAAAAATAAATATAAATATCTACGATTATTGTTATATTGTTTGTTTTACAGTTTTACTAAGATGTTTTTGCAGCTTTGTTGACTATAGATGCATTACTTATTAGGTGGATGAAAAGTTGTTGAGTGTAGATCCGGAAAAGATATAAATGGATTCTGAACAGCATAAAAAGCATCTGCACAGCTGATATTTTGCTAATCTAATTTAACAAGTCATTTTTTACAACTAAGCTATATTCCACAAATACTCATTCTTCATATCAGTTGTAATTCTTGTTGTGGATTTTCAATATTGAGATATGATAGAGCGTCGCTTCTAAGAAAACTCTTTGTGGCAATATCTTATTGTCCTCTGTAAATGATTTAACAAAGTCCATGCTTCAAAAAGAACTGAAGGAAACAACTGCAAGAACGGAGAAGACATCTAAAAAGCTGAAAAAGGTTGACGCTAAGACAAATATGTTAAATCAAAGGTTGCAGTTAGTGGAAAAAGACAAGACCTCCGAGAAACAACAACTTTTACAACTACAGATGGAAAAGTCAGCATATATCCTGAGATATTAAGGTGTCCCAGAACAAAAAGGAGAGAGCCTGAAAAACATTTTAAGTGAAGTTATAGCTCCTGTGGCAGGCTTGACAACGGAAGCTCTGCAAAGTGACGTGGATATGATATACTGTACCTAACCAGAATTTATTAAAAAAAATAAGCTGTCCGGTGAAGTGTTTGTGAGGTTCTCTAAAAGGTCAATATGAGATACGGTATTGAAAGCGACTAATGGTATAACCCTAAAAATCAAAGGAGAAGATGTCAAAGTTCTGAAAGATGTCCCATTTGAGATTAGAAAGAGGAGGAAGCAATATAGAGACTTGGTTCTATTTCTACAGAAAAATTCCACTCCCTACAGATGGATGATGCCAGAAGGACTTACCTTCACCTTTGAGAAAAAAGAAAAGATTGACTCTGTTACAAAAGCGAAATTATTTTTGGAGCAGCAACTGAAACCAACGAAATAATCTGAGAAAGTAGAGGACAGTAATGTGGCAGAAGGTAACGATGACAAGGGCACGGGAAGCTCTGATAAATCCTTGAGAGTTCCTCAGAAGATTTGATTGACTGAATCTGATTTAGGAGCAGCTGCTCCTAAACCTTTAAAAGATAAATTGGCCTTTGATAAAAATAAGCATAGAGGAAAAAAGTAGTAATATAACTTAACTCTGAAATCTGATGTTCTGTTTTTTAATGTATTAATGGTAATACTAAGATGCACTCACTAGGGCTAAGCATGACCTTGCTTGTTTGATTTGGTTATACTAATAGCTAATTCTTACTCTCTCTTAATTTATATAACAGGGAAACACCAAGAATTTGATGTATTAATTAATTTTGATCCTTGCTACTCTGTATCTTAGTATAGTGTACCACTTTCCCCAATCCTGTAGTGTGTAGTGGAAAAAAGCAATAATTTTATTTTTTAAAGTCATGTTTTCAGGTGTCAGATTTAATTTCAATTTTTGTTACCATATATCAGCTTTTTTAAAGCTCTACCAGATATGGAAATATGTACCTATGGTGTTTTGTTTTGTTTTTTAAAAAGGGGGTTTCAAAACATCGTGCCCAGCCCTGTAGTGTTACTAAGTTAAATAATATTGTGATTCTGCTCATGAGTGTCGATGTGGGATTTTTTATGTACCTTAACACTTCCTGCTAGTTAACAAAGGGTCTAGATAGTTTTGCCAGCTCGTGCTTGGGAACTATCTGGAGATTTGGGGTGTGGAGCCTGGGGGAGGCAGGGTATGCTGCCATAGAGTCCACCCTCCAAAGCTGCCATTTCCTCCAGGAAAACTGATCTCTGTTGTATGGGGATCAGTTGTAATCCCAGGAGATCTCCAGCTCACACGGGAGATTGGTAACCCTAGGCCAGCAAGCGGTCTAGACTGATCTCTGCATGACCTTGCCCACCCCCACTATTTCTGCAGACGTCCTTGCTTCTGTTTGAACAAAATGCAAGTGCGTTATCTTTTGTGTCTTTCCTGGTGATAGAGACATGGTGATAGTGTAAAAATGTGAATAATCCAATGATTAAAAATAGCCTTCTTTAAGTATCTGCAAAACCTCAGAAGCTTTTTTTGCTTATCACTTTGACTCTCATCCCATTGAATATTTAGACTCTTATCCCATTTTCTTTAGAATCCATCAATTGGAACCCCCCCCCCAAATTATAAGGGAATATATCAGTTATGGGCTGCAGGATGTGTGCTTGTTTTGATTTTAAAGTTCTAAACAGCTTAGGCCCAAGGTCAAAGATTTCTCCAATATGAGTTGAGCCAAACATGTAGTTCATCTGGAGAGTCCACACTGTACATTTCCCCCACTGTCAAAAGTTTGGTTTGTGAGACAGTGCCCTTTTGGTGGTGATGCCCAAGTTATCAAACTCTTTCTCCCTATGTGGCATGTTGATTGGCTCATCTCTTTTGGTTGCAGAAAACTGGCTAAAACAGTTTTGTTTGGATGGGCTTTAATTTTAGTTGATTGGAATTTATTTGGAAATTTTATTGAGCTTCATATCCGGTGGTGTGTTTTATATTGACACTGACTATCTGCTGCTTGTTTTTCTCTCTCTTTCTTGACTTTATTCTGATGGTCATGTTTTAATGGTGTATTAATACCGTAAGCTTCCTGGGGAGTGGTTTTAGGACTAAAGAGCAGAGTATAAGCATTTTAGTCAGACAGATAATTATGATCCAGGGACCAAGGAGGATACTAATTGGATGAACAACGTGTGAAGGATCCTCTGTGAAAGTTTTTATATTCTGACTGGTATGGGGGATGGGGCTACCATGATCCGGTTTCCTCCCCCTCTACATGTTTTTATTTCTTCCCTTATACCAGCATAATGGGTTTTTGTATCCCTAATTCAGATGAGAGGGGCCTGAGAGAATATTGGCTTGCTTAGGAGCACCTAGTTAATTTATGGCTAAAGTGAGATTTGGACCAAGAGTGTGCTGGCAAATCTGCACGGGGCCAGAAGGCCATCCTCCCTTGCCTGAGAGTGGGGGGGAGGCTGCCTTGTCAGGGGAGACATCTGAAGTGAGGATGCCCCCTGCCTGAGGAGCAGGCCTGAGAAAGAAAGGCTGACACTCCAGTTGAGTCAGTGCAGGAGGCTGATGTCTCCTGAGAGCAGGTGCTCTTGCAAGAGGTCAGGATATCCCACTGGGCAGTCAAGTGAAGCAGAAATATGTAAGTGCGAGGGTTGCTAATCTCCAGTGGGTAGCTGGAGATTTCCTGAGATTACAACTCATCTCCAGGCAACAGAAATCAGCTCACCTGGAGAAAATGGCTTTGAAAGGTGGACTCTATGGCATCATGCCCCATTGAAGTCCTTCCCATCCCCAAAACCTGCCCTCTTCAGGCTCCACCAACAAAATTTCCAGGTATTTCCGAACCTGGAACTGGCAATCCTAAATCATAGCTGGTGTATGGAGACCCCAGCAAGGGCCTTTCTAGGCAAGTGAGAAGCAGGGATGGTTTGCCATTGCTTTCCTCTGCAAAGTCTTTCTTGATGGTCTTCCATCCAAGTGTCATCTCTGCATAGCTTCTGAGATCTGATGAAATCAGGCTATACCATACCACCTTCCCTCCTGAGGAAGAAATACCCCTTGCAGAATTATCTAGATGTCCTGTAGAATCCAGGTGCAGGATTAAATGCCACAAGAGGAAATCTTGACTCCATAGAAGGAGAAAATCTTAGGTCTTAAGGGCTTCATTGCTCCTTTTTCCTTGTTAAAGCGAAACATTGCACTTGCCATGCTGAAAACTCATTCTTATGAGAGGATGAATATTAACAGTGGAATCTTTTTTGCATTTGTCCTTCACAAACCCTTATATTGAGCGACACCTTCTGAAACATATGAATCTCAAAATGGTTATAAGATTCTTAAATGGATATACTATGCTTTGTCATCTATGCAGAAAAAGATTACTTTGAAAAAATCTCTCCTTCCCATCATGATTAGTACAAAACCATTCCTCCTTGCCACTTTTAAAAAGTCTTTCAGTTGTAATAATTGGATATGTCTGTAGAGATGGAATAATTAGCTTTAAGCTGTTAGCACTATTGTTTTCATAGCGTCCTGTCTTTGCACCATTAAAGTAACGGTTGTGTCTTGTACTGATCTCCTTGAGATCATATCCCTTTAAAAATAAAGGAGAAAGGAAGAGAGCCAGAGGAAGGGGGAGCTAGAGTCTTTGCTGCATTGAACTAGTTTGGATGGGGCTGCAGCAGTGATCATGCGTGGCTCTGTGAAAACAGCTGATTTCACAAAAGGCATGCTTTCCTCTCAGGTTGCAGAGGGAGTCAAATACAAACCACCAATGGAAGAAATGGCATAATAGCCTGGCCTGGATGTGGATGCTGTGGACTGAGAAACAGTGAAAGATAGCGGCTGATCAGTGCTGGTGCTGCCTGTTCTTCTTCCAATGTAAGTAACTGTCTTGGAAGGAAAATGCTCAGTCACTGCAGTTGCTTGGGTGATATTTTTGCCGGGTGCACCATGCTGTTAGCGTTCATTGTCCTTAACTCAATGGCAGTGCTTATTAGTTCAGGCGCTGTTTTGTCTATAAATCTAGGAGCTTTAAAAAAAATAAATGGAAGATGCGGAAATAGATTAAATGTAGGGATTTGCTTCCTCACTCCTGAATCAGGAAAACCCTACACGTTCACGAACAAGCTATTGTCCAAATGCGGAGCGCAACCCATGAAAAACTACAGCTGCATTGCCCCCTTTTCTGTTTTAGTCGAGCTTGCTTGGGAACACAGCAGGAACGTCTGGTGGGTTGTGCTTTGGGGAAGCAGCCCTTGAGGGCTGAGGGCTCATGATACAGTCTTTGTTTCAAATGACAAAGGCTGACATCATCAGTGCCTAAAAATATTCTGTATCCAGCTGGACAGAACAATGGACACTTTTTCCTGCTTTAATCATTGTGGTTTTTTTTTCTTATGCATATACTTTGCAGTGATATTACAAACATTTTTTTTTTCCACTTTGCCAAAATTTTAATGAAACAGATGTCAAGCATGATTGGTCCTGAGTTTTAAGCTCTTTGCATATTAAAAGCTAGCAGTTGCATTTAGGACAGAAGCCCTTTCTAAATGAGAAACCTCAGACTTTGACAGCTGCTTCTCTGTCTATATGGATGCATAAAACTGTGTCTTCATAATAACAGGTGAAAAAGGGTCAGCTTCCCAGTGCCTATGGAAGGCGATGGCTCAGTAAGGAATATTTTAATGGCAGCTGTCCTATCTGCTCTCATACTATATCAAATCGATTGTTGTTGGCCTGCTGGTATATAACAAAGGCACTCAGTAAACATGCAAAACAAAGAGAAGTGTCTTTCCTTCTTTGGAGGGAAGGGGAAATTAAAATTGAGTTTCAGAAGTCCCATTTGGGTCCATAGTGATTGACAATTACTGCTAATTCAGAAGAAATGAAGATGACTTTGCACTAGAGTTGTCTTGTGCTTTGTCTGAATAGCCACAATAGGTCTTCAGGCAGACTTTTAGGAGACCCAGGTAGATGCTGGGAGGTGGCCCTGTTCCAATTCAGGCCTCCTTTTTCTTGAACACCACTGCCTCATAGAGCCTTGTTAAAAGTGTGACATTTCCACAAATATTGCAGAATTTGGGAGCCTTGTAATGTTTGCCTTTAGCTTTGAAACCTTTTACTGTTTTACAATGTGTGCTGCCTCAAAAAGGAAGCAAAGACCACAGCAGAAACTAGAAACTGGATCTTGGGATCTTTGAGTGTGGGCTGTGTTTGTATGTAATACTTTTCTTGTTCTATGTGTGTGATCCCAGCTACTGCCTAACTTTAGCTTTATCACAGGAAGGTTTTAATGAAAAGTAGCGCCCCCATTTGAGAATCAGTGCAGTGTAGTGATTAGAGTTCTGGATTAGGAGCCGGGAGACACAGGTTTGAATCCTTGCTCTTCCACAGAAGTTCACTGAGTGACCTTGGGCCTCAGCCTAACCTACCCCACAGGAAGTTGCATCCAAACAGGTTTTCCACTGATGAGAAAGGGAGAAAGGGTATTACCTTTGACAATCAGAAAGGCAATGATGGGGCTTATGGAGCAAAAATGCAAAACAAAAAAAAAAGCCATGGGAGCTGTAGTAAGGAAGAGAATTAGGAGAAATGGGTGGGGGAAAAGTGGACTAGATCCAACCTAGGATAGTTGTTGTTGAATGATTATTGGGTTAGCAGAGTGCTCAAGGCACACAACGCAGCAGAGTCTATCTGGTTTGTGTGTGCTGGCAAGAAACAAAGTTACAGATGGAGCCTCTTTATCTTTGCAAAAGCTAATACGAGTCCTTTATTGTAAGGAACTCTACTCTAGACAGGATAGAGTAGAGACAGGATTCTAAACTAGTCTAACTAGCCAGGATGGATAGAGATGCAGAAAGCACATCCTGCCCTCATGGTGCCAAGATAGAGAAGAGTAGCACAGTGTGGTGAGAAGGCATCAGGTGGCTAGAAGATTTCTTGAGAGTAGCAATCTACACATCAAAGGGATAGTATCAGAGCAGTAGAAGGGAAGGATGATCAGGGTCCTGGCCTATCTATCTCTCTGACTCTATATAGTCCCCCTTTGAAATCTGAGGCTAAGAGGCAGCACAAAGTCCTTCACTTCCAACAGTTGTGAGGTGGGTAGAAAGTTGTTTCAAGGCTGCTTTTAACAAAATACACACACAGTTGTTCCTATTGTTGTTCATGTTGCCCCCTTCCTCTTTCTGTCCCCTGTGCCCCTCTACCACTGGGGCTGATTCCCCAGCTTCAGCCCTATTACTAGCTATTTAACTCTCGGTGTTGAGATGATAGTAGAATCATAGCAAGTGTAAGACATGTGTCACTACAACAGTATGTAGTGAAAGTAAGGAATGTGTTTATGCTTTAACAAGTGAAAGCTGCATGTCCTTTTCTTTTTTTAGGCAAGGTCACCAGTGGTGCTGGTGGGGAGAGCTTGGCAGGGCAAGGATAGTACGCACACACAAACACCCTTCCCTCTACTCCCCGACTGCCAGAACAGTCAGGATTTACATGCATTTCATGGCGCCAGCAGAGAGTTTGATCAGGTCCCAAAAATTTCTCCACGTTACCGTCACCAAGCTCTTGGAGAAGGCAGGTCATGTTACTGCCAGCTGTTCATTCTGCATCCTTTATGTGCCTTGGAAGAATCTAGGAAGCAGTCAAATAGTCACATGGTTAGTGGATCTCTAAGAAGGGCTTTTCTTCCTGCATCTCCAAAGCTCTTTAGAGGGATGTGAAATATCATTTCCCAGCCCATGGAAGTAGAGTCAATGCTCTTCCTAACAAAATAGCCCCCTCTGACACTGCACACTCTGGTGCCCTTCCTGACAGTGCATAAATTGGTGGGCCTTAGTGGTTTTAGCCATTCCTGCTTCAGTCTCTGTTGTTGCAGCAAAACTGCATGGTGGCATATAGGGTGTTACAATAGGACAGCTCCTGCAGTGACCAGAGCAGCAATACAGGGAGAGCAAGAAGAAGCAATTCCAAAAGGAGAAACTGCCCAGGCTTGTTAGGACAGTAGTTTACAAGAGGTTGTGTATGTGTGTGTGTCCATGTGTGTGCATACATATGTATATGCTTATGAGTACATTGAACATTCTGGTTCAATGTCTGAAAAACTTTCAAGGGATTATAGCATGACTGCTGGAGTAAGTGGTCATCTGGGATCACCTTTACTGTTACAACAACAATATCTTACTTATGTAAAGGATCCTTGAGAGTACTGAGCCTTTACCATTGTTTCATAATGTATTTTTCATTTGTAAGGACATTTTTCCTATTTCAGTCATTTAGGATTTCTGTATGCCACTGTGTAACAATCTGTTTTGGACTGACTTCAGAATGCAACAGTGGTTTTCTAAATGATAAGCCCTGATGAAACTTGGGGAAATTTTCATTGTTAATGCTAACAGGAGAATTGGTAAAATATTAATTTGGCCCTGGATCTAAAATCAACAAATTGAACTTCAAGCAAATAGGCCCAAATTTTCAGTTCTTCAACACTTCATTATTGCTTTTTAAATGAAGCTGAGTTTTACTTTTTGTCATTAGGGCGTTTTACCATTATTTCCTAAACCATTGTTTTTCAAAGCATAGTTATTGTTTTTGCTGTGTTTAGAAAACACAGATGCTCACAGACAGAGCCTGAAATTCAATAAAGAATTTAAATTATGCTGAAGTCATTAGTCACCTTCCAAAGATGCTTAATTTATTTTGAATGCTATGGCTATGTAGGGACTTCCTAGTTCTTTTCTATGAGAAAAGGGACATTTGGCATACTTAATATGGGATGTATATGAAGACTGAGAGCATACATACAAAGAACTATGGCTTGCTGCTCTGGGTTGATATTTAATCAGATAAACAGATGCAGAATTACAGCTGTGATTGCTATTCATATTTTGTGGGTTATCAGTACTACAGTATTTCTATATGTAATGCAAGAAAAATATAAGAAAAAAGAAACAAGAATCGAATTTTAAATTTATTTTAAAACAACAGATCTTACTAGAACTTAAAGATAAGTTCACAAAAGTTGGTAACACACACACACAATTATCAGTTATGCATTAATTGGGGGACAAAAAGAGAATGCATTCTAAATTGCTGCACCATCTTTTCTCTGCTGGAGATTTGTCTTCAGATTCTTCCCACTGGTTTATTATTAGTGCTTTAATAATACTGGTGCTTGAATGACTTTCCCAGAGAAAGAAAATTAAATTTCACCAAGGCTGCGGTCACACACACTAAATAATCCACTTTCAATCAACTTTCAATGCACTTTCCATTTGGATTTTGCCAGCTCACACATACAAACCCAGTTGGAAACTGCACTAAAAGTGAATTGAAAGTGGATTATTTAGTGTGTGATTGCAGCCCAAAATGACTTTAGTTCTAAAATATGCTAAATTGTGTATCTGCAAAAATCAGATTCTGTAATTGTTTTTAAATTTGCAAGCCAGGCACATTTGAATACACTTGGCTTAAGTTTGCATGCACAGATGACAATGCAGTAGAATACGGATTTTTTGAGCAATGAGTGACTGAAGTGGCAGAGTACAAATACTGCTGCAAATAAGAAATACTATCTTTCTCCAGATACCTCAGCATACTGGTGTGTAAAGGAGTCTCTGATGACTCCTTTGTGTGTAATGTCATAATCTCAAATATAATGGTGTAACTAGAATCATGGCAGGTCTGCCTTTAAGAAGCTGTGACAAGACATAATTTAGAAGCTCAGACCAACATGTTCACATTCAGACTGTACTGTCTATATTGGTCCTGCAAGTGCCCCTAACTACAGTGTAAGTTAGCACCACATTAAAATGACCTGGGGATGGTTGGGCCATATTTGTTGACTCTCCACCCAACTTCATTGGAATAGTGCCGAGGTACCTTTGGAACTTCCTCTCTTCCATTTCCTCCCACCAGGGGTCTTTTTTGGGGGGGAGCGCACCAGAACACAGCTCCGGCAGCTTTGGAGGGCAGAAAGGCTCCCGCATGTCAGTTTCGGCAGTACAAGTGGATTGGGGAGTCTTTCAGCCAGCCGAATGTCAATTTCAGCCCCATTATATCCTATGGACCATTGAAGTCAATGGCGAAAACATAGGGTATATTCTGGGGGCTGGAGAGGAGGGGTTTTAAAGAAGAGTCTCCAAACTCACAGGGTAGCTGTTGGAGCCTCTCCCTAAGATACCCACCAAGTTTCAAGAACATTGGACCAGGGGGTCCAATTCTATGGGCCCCCAAACAGGTTGCCCCCATCCCCTCCATTGTTCTCTATGGTGGGAAAAAAGTTACTTTTTTCCCATGTTGCTGTTAGTAGCTCTGGGGGGGAGGGAGTTTGAGGGAGAGGCTTCAAATTTTCAGAGTAGCTTCGGGAGCCTCTCCCCACATACACCCTCACGTCTCAAAGCAGTTGGACCAATGGGCCTAATTCTATGGGCACCCAAACAGGTTACCCCCATTACCCCCATTGTTTCCAATGGGGAAACCCAGCCAGCAGCACTTAAGGCAGGCAAGCAGGCAGCACTAGCCGTCAGACTCTCCCAGAGAATCTCAGGGAAAGTGAACTGTCTTGGGAGGTGCTTGTTTGCCATGAGAACAAGTGGCACACTCCAGAACAAGTGGCACTGTGGCAGTGCAAGCATGCCACAGTGCCACACAGAAACCCCAAAAGACCAAAAGGAACATCATTTATACATGTATAAATTGATAGTGCAACCTCATTGGACAACTCACACCACACACACCTCAAAAAGAATATTTATAGCACTGGAAAAAATGCAGAAAAGGGCAATTGCAATAATAAGAGGAGGACACTTTCCCTATGAAGAAAGGTTATCACGTTTGGGGATCTTAGCTTTGAGAAACAATGGCTGAGGGGTGACATGATAAGAGGTTTACAAGACTATGCATGGGATACAGCAGGTAGAGAAAGAAATATTTTTCACCCTTTCTCACAAGACAAGAACTTGTGGGCACTCAATGAAATTGCTGAGCAGTCAGGTTAGAAGTTAGAACAGATGAAAGGTTTTTTGGTTCTTACAAGTTTACAACTTTAAAAGGTTCTGCTGGCTGCTGTTGCTTGGTGGTGGTGGGGGGGGTTGGTTTTTTTTTTCCTGTTTGCTCCAGCCTCCATACGTTTGTCAAGTCCCATCTGGAAGCTGTTCATGCCAGCCACCACCGCCACCACCACCTCCTGTAGCAGTGAATTCCATGTGTTAATCACTGTTGGAGTGAAGAAATACTTCCTTTCATCTGCAGTTGCCCTTTTCTGCATTTCTCCCTCTCTTTCCTTCCCTCTTTCCTCCTTCTGTGGCCAACTTTAATGAGAAGGGGTTTAAACTTTAGACACCTTCTCTCTTCACTCCCCCACCCAGGCCAGCTGGGGAAGGGAAGGGGAGGCTTTTGAAGATGCCCCCCCCCTTTGCTTCCCCTTCTGACATCACTTCTGGTGATGTCAGGGGGCGTGGCATATGCTAATAGCCTAGTAGCTCATTAGCATACCATATGTTAATGAGCTCCTGCAGCTCTTTTTCTACGAAAAGACCCCTGTCTCCCATTCACTCTCCATATACTTGTCACCATTCTGAAGTAATGTGCTGATCGGTCAAGGCAAGGTACGATGAGAAATTTAGAGCCGAAGGACTACAAGACAAGAACAAGCAGTTAGTTGGTTCACCGGTTGTCTTGAAAACAGCAAATGAATTGCATGTCTTAACTAAGCATCCCATTGGAAGCCTCTTTTCCTCTGCAGAAGCAGGTGAAAGCAGTGATAACGGTCGACTCCTCCTGCTGCCCTTCCATTGCCACTGGCAACTGGAATACACAAAGTGCTTTCATGGAGGGATGGCTATTTTCAATGGTCATTCCTCATTCACTGGAATAGGGAGGAGGCAGGACTTGTTCTTCTGCCCAGCACTTGGTCATTGCTCTAAACTGGTTGTGGTTAGTATCTGGACTGGAGAGCCTGGTTTAAAGGTGGCAGCCTGTGCTGAGTTTAACTACCATTTAGACATCTGAAGCAGGAATACTTCAGAAACCTATGTGCAATCAAGTGATGAACTGAGGACCTCTAATACTATTAGGATTATTCATTAAAAAGCAAGAAGAGTAAATTACTAAATCTTCTGTAAGGACCTGGAAAACAAGAGCCTTCTGTGTGTCAGCATATTTCACCATGTAAACCATCAGTGATTCCCTGTGGGTAGGGTTGCCAATTTCGAGGTGGTTGGAGATCTCCTGCTATTACAACTGATCTCCAGGTGACAGAAATCAGTTCACCTGGAGAAAATGACTGCTTTGGAAGATGGATTATGGCATTATACCCCACTGAAGTCCCTCCCCAAACTGTGCCCTCCTCAGCAAGATATTCCGTAAATGATTATAATAGATTTACAGAGTAGTCCTAAGCAAAGTTAGACCTTTTGCATTTAACTGAAATCCATGGATTTCAAAGAGTATTACTTTGCTTAGGTTGGCGCTGATAGAACAAAATGTGGAGAGCTACCCTGGACAGGCCGGTATAGCCCCTCAGTCTCCTGCTGGTCACCTGTACACAGACCAGTGGCATGCTCCTGGAGCCATGTACTGTTAAGTGAGGCCATCTGTGCCTGCTCTGGGAGAACCCAGCAGTTGTTTTTCTTCAGTGTCAGAGGCATGACTTTGGGTGATTTCCCACTAAAGCTGCCGCGGGGTTGCGCCGCCGTTTGCTCCGAGATTTTTAGTCGATTTCACACCCGAAGCCGCGGGGCTGCATTTTGACCCGCGGCTTCGCCCGATTTCCCCGCAGTTTCGTAATCGGGTGTGAAATTGACTAAAAATCTCGGGGCAAACGGCGGCACAACCCCGCGGCAGCTTTAGTGGGAAATCACGCTTCTGCTTGATGAGGAACTGGGAAGCTGATAGGTAGTAGGTTCAGGCCATAGACAGAAAATTTAGGACAGCCAAAAGGAGATATTTCTTTAGACAGAGAGTGATTAAAATGTGGAATTCACTGCCAAAGGATGGCCACAGGCATAGACAGCTTTAAAAGGGGATTAGACAGATTCGTGGAAGATCAGTCTACCAGTGGCTACTAGCCATGGTGACTAAAGGGAACATCCATGTTCAGAGGCAGTCAGCCTCTGAATCCCAGTGTCGGGAGGCAACATCAGGGGAAAGCCTGGGCCTCTATGCCCTGTTGTTGGCCTTCCAGAGGAACTGGGTGGCCACTGTGTGAGACAGGATGCTGCACTGGATGGACCACTGGTCTGATTCAGCAGAGCTCTTCTTAACTGAATTCTTCCAGAGGCAGCCTGCCATAGAAAGCCTTTCTTTGGAGCACTTGGATTAAAAGCAATGTTCACACCTGGCAGAGTACTGATGGCTTGTTGCAACCTGATAGGAAAGCTACACTGATTTTACTTGGCTGGTTTCACATGCTAGGATTGCATAGGTGGCTACTAGATTTAATTGCCAGCTGCCCAGGAAAAAAAATAAAATAAAAACAATGGTCTGGCATACTCTGTGCCTTCAACAGAGATCTGATATGCTGAAATCAGCACCTGAAGCTTTTAAGGGCACAGAACTAAACATTATCACTTCCAATAATTACTATCATTGGCTGATTATCATTACTGCAAATCATTACTGTTTATCATTACTGGAGCAATCATTGTCTAGTACAGCATCCTTTCAACTGATGTCATGTAATGGAATAAAAGTCTTTTGTCTTGGTCATGGGTAGTAGCAAAATGGGGGCAAGATGGGTAGATACATGAGAAGGGTCACCTCCTATGTGCCAATTAAGATTCTTTGGTTCTCATAACCTTAAAAGGAAGGCAGAAGCCCTCACTTAGCTAGCCATCCTCTACATTCCCCTGTTGCTTGAGATAGCAAATTCATTCACTTCTGTGAGTATAATGTTGAAGTTTTTTTTGGTTCCCAGTGACATTCAGTATTGCCACAGATAAGACCAGCTACAGATAACTTAACAATAAAAGTCGTTCTCAGTCTAAACTGTATTTTGTTCATGATATGTTTAAGTTCATATATCCAGGTTAAACTATATAGCCAGGTTAAATAAGTCAAAGCTAACAGCTTGATGAATTTCTAGTAATCTAACTAGCCCAAAATTACTTTCAGATTAGGGGCTGTCTTCCATATTATTTTGTATGAAAAAAGCTTGCACCACCCCAGTTTCTCCACTAAAAACCATAATTTCTTGCATCATTTCTATCTCTCCCTATTTAGTCAGAGTGGTAAAACTTGAGCATGTGGTATAGATCAGTAGCAGCAGCTCATTGAGACGGATGGTGGAGAGTTCATGGAAAGGTGAGGAGGCAAGCAATGAGCCAGTAACCCTAGGAGAGAGAGCAACTGGCAGCTGGCTAGTGCATCTGTGAGAAGGATGATGGAGAGGCCCCACCGGGAAACAAGAAGCAACAGGTCTCAATTAGTGTCCTTGTATGAAAATTCTGTGATCTGGAACCGAACCCAGACAGCGAGCAAGGATCAGATTTTTATCTAGGCTGCTTAATGGCCTTGATTAGGTGGGAATATGGGCTCATTACTTCCATATTTTTAGCAGAAAATGTGGAAATACCAGACCAGTGGACATTTCTTGGGACTACCTTTTGAAAAGTGTTTGGAAACTGCAGTTAGTTTAGAACCATGGGAGACCTTCCTTCTTTCCTTCTCTCTACTCTCTCTTTCCTTCCCTCTTTCCTACTTCGGTGGCCCAACTCTAGTGAGAGAGTAGAAAGAAGGACAGGCCTCCTCGTGCCTTCCCCAGACTGCAGCGCTCCAGTGCAGGCCCCAGGAGGCCGGCGATGGACCTCCTTGTGTCTCCCCAGGGCCGCAGCACTCCAGCACGGGCCCCGGCAGGCTGGCAACGGGCCTCCCCTGGGCCACAGCGCTTGGGGGTGGGGCTTGCTGCCACCGTCCTTTGTGCAGATGCCTGGGCTCCCAGAGTGGTGCTCTGGCACGCTCCGGCCCCAAAAGACCTCTGCCCACCAGTCCTTATTTCCTTCTCTTTATACCATTTTTCTTTCCTCCTTCCTTCCATCATCATTCTTGCCTGCTGGCCCATGCCTTTGTCCTCCAATTCACCTCTAATGTTGAAGCGATGCTGCAGTGGCCATTTGGAATTACCAAAGTTGTCTCTTTTTCGCTGCCAAGGCACAGCCAATTTAAGGTGACCTCATAGGGTTTTAGAGGTGGTTTGCCATTGCCTACTTCTGCATAGCAACCCTAGATTTCCATGGTGGTCTCCTATCCAAGTAGTACCCAGGGCTGACCCTTCTTAGCATCCAGGACCTGATGAGATAGAGCTAGCCTGGGCTATGCTGGTTAGAGTATGCAATCCCAAATGGCTGCCAATATCGCATGAGGAAATCATTGACACTTTTAGACACTTTTTGAAATTTTTCTTCTCCCCTTTTATTGTTTTACAATTTCAGATTTTTCTGCAAACTTGTAGATTCTCCCAGTTTTTTTAAAAGAGCTCCCTCCTCTGCACATAGCCGTAATCTGTGGGTTTAACTAGCCACATCTAGAGCCATCTCTCTATAGCTTTAATGTAACCACAGAGATTATTGATCCCCAACATTTTAAGCCTGTGGGCACCTTTTGAATGTTGATATAGGGTGGTGGTAGGCAAAACCATAAAATCGCTGCCGCAGGAGATGGAGCGAACCGAATGTCAGAGAGTGAGGTCAGGCATAACTCCAGTAGTAACTCTTCAACATTTCTGGCTGAAGTTCTGTTTAACAGGATGCCTTTTAAAATTAATAAATCATTAAAAAAAATTCTTGCATACACATAGATGACCTTTGGTCATTCAGTGAAAATCCTTGTGTTGTGATGGAGCTGCTGCCAAAACAATGCTTTTCAAAATCTGCACCACCAATTAAATCTCCAGTGTCCAGTCAGAAGCCTTCTGGGAAAATGCCCCACCCACTCCCTGAAAACACTCGGTGGCCACCAAGAAAGGTGTCAGTGAGTGCCATGGTGCCCATGAGAACCATGTTGAGGACCCCTGATTTTGGGGAACATTTGCTTTTGTTACATTCTGATTTTTTGTGTTTGTGTGCTATAAAAGTTTATAGCCTTTGCTGAAGTTAGGGCAAAAATATAGAGACCTCAGTGAAGAAATAGAAATACATGTGTAGGGTTGGACCACTGCAGAATTCAGCGGTGAGAGCTTCTAAAAGCAGTGTCGTATTCAATCTGTGCATTAAAATGCACAGATTCCTCAGAAAAACACTGGAGACATAAAAACAATGATATAGATTTAGTTCATATCTGGGGGCAATATGAAGAAATCGAATCCTTTAGTAAGACTTAATGCAGAACATAGCAGAAATAACTGAATATATTGGTCAGGATCTAAAGAATTGTACAAATAACTCCACATGTCAAAGAGTGAGTGAACAGTATGGGAAAAGTAGGAGTAGGCTCATTTACAGCAGTAGATCCCACCCTGACCTACATGCACTCAATTTAATGTCTACATGGAGCCTGTGTATAAAGCCCTGCGTGAATAGGACTTGCTCTGCACAATTAGGAACAAAAACCCCTTCCCCCCCAAAACAAGCATTCCACTCAAGGGGAGAAAACTGTACACATACAATTACTTCCATATAGCTCTAGGAAGATGTTTGACAATACCTGTAAGTCTGTCTACCCACCATTCATTCACCCTTGATATGTCATTTGTTCATGGCAATAATCCCACATTCAAGTAAATACTGTCAGTCTGGAGGTGGGGCCTGGAGCTCTCCTGGAATTACAGCTGATGTCCAAACAACAGAGAACAGTTCCCCTGGAGGAAATGGCAACTTCGGAAGGGTGGATTCTGAGCTCCCTCTGTTCCCCAGGCTCCACCCCAAATGTCCAGGAATTTCCCAACTCAGAGTTGGCAACTCTAATAACAGGGCATTCCAGTGAACTTATTTTCTTCTCACCTCGGTAAAATCATGTGAGCCAAGTTACCCTTGAACAGGCATATGATTCTCATGATATGGTATCAATGGCACCCAAAGGTATAACAGTTATGCAGAAGTAAAAGGGTTTTAAAACATGGAAACAAAAAGCTCAAGCTCCTTTAATGCTTTTATAAACACTACACAGATTCATTAATAATATCTGTTACATGTGCAGCTTGCCAATTCCGGCATCATGCTTAATGAAACAAGTAGAGGACACATGACACATTTTCATCTTTGATGAGGGCTTCCTTTAAAATGCTTTTCTGGCATATGGCAAAGTTGCATTCTTAGTCTTTGTTCTTTTCTAGGGTTTTTGTGTGTGTGTGTGTGTGTTTCCTCAGAGCTAAATTTTGGTTTGGTTTAAGTTTCCAATGGCATATGGAAGTCTTAGATCAAAAGGGGAAAGACACTCAGCTAAATTCCCTGGCTAAATAAGTAGCCTGTGGTCACATGTTTCTTGCATGCCATAACTCTTAGGCTGGCAGATGGTATACAGCTGGGAATCTTCTGGGACCTATGTGGCAGAAGGTATCTGAGACTTTATTAATAATGTTTAAGCCATTTTATATTGGTTATTTAAGATTGGGATGATTCCAATAAAATATTGGTTACTTCTCATGTATCATCATTGGTATCTGACTAGCCTATTGACCCTGTTTCTTTACAGTGTTTTGAATGTTAATCAAACAGACAGTTGCTCATGTCATCTGATCCAGAAAATGGCAAGAGAAGTTTGTTCAGTATGCACTATATTCCACGATCTGTCATCCATTTTATCTGTTACTTGTTCCACTTCTTTATTTTTAGTCAAAATCCAGTATCTCCTAGAGAACAGATATATCTTTGCATACTTGTTCTAATACATGTCTTACCATTGTTCTGTTCCTCCTCCTATTAAAGCTTACATTTTTTAAAAGTGAATTTGTGTCACTGCATCAGTGAACCACCTACTCAAACTGCTAATTTTGCCTGCTAGTTTATTTAGTAAACATGAAAACTGGACTACCTCAGAAATTTCCAACCTCATCTCAGGGTCCCCACCTCTTATTTTGGCTCATACAAGCAAAATTCTGGGGGAATATAAATGCAAGTTATGTAACTTCAAAATTATTATTGTGTAATAGTTGCTCCTTTCCAGGATGGTGGCAGATTTTGCAAATGTCCTTTTTATAGTAGTGTGGACATTTTGCATCATTATCAGATGATAAAAGCTTTATTGAGAGTCAATCACTGAAAATCATCCAATTTATAACACACGTTTATACTATCTGAAGTCATGTGAAACAGACATTTTACTCCTGACTTCTGTGAGCAGAAAGACAAATTACTCCTATGCAAAGTTCTCCAACCGCTACAGCACGGGCCTTTTTGGTTATTTTTACAATTATTTTAAATAGATTTCTTCAGAGAGAAATTATGGTAGATAAATGAGATTCCTGTCCTTTATTAAAAAATTCATTTATCTTCTCATTATTGGGTCAGCTGTCTTTGATGCAGTCATAGGGAATAGTGTTTCACTGGGACTCAGATTTGCTAAAGGCTGCTTGGCAGGTGGCCAGATCATTATGAGGGACAGACAGTGAGAGGTGATTCACTAACCCACAAATGAATGGTATACTCATTACTGTTGGAAACTCTTGTGTGTCTGATTTTCCTTTGGTCTGACCCAGGGGTTCTGGCACATGTCTTAATGAGCAATGTGGTTTCATCCAAACTTTCAGAAACTAAACAAAATCATAGAATAATAATGAACAAGACAATTATCTTTAGACAGTAAAGAAACTTAGAGATAGCAAATATACAGAATTCTTTTTTTTATGCCACTCTGGTAGAACCTTTTCAAAAGTTTTTGACAGTCGTGTGAAGTCACAATACCCTTGGGCCAGACTGTCTGCAGACAACCAGCCACTTAAAGTGGTCTAATCACTTTGGTACTCCAAAGCAGGGGAAGAGCATGTTCAAATGTTGACTGCTGCATTGTGAGTAGTAGTACAGTGCAACAATGAACCTTTTCAATTAAAAATTCGCTGGAAAGTAGTTTGGTGGGAAAAGGGCATATAGACTGGCAGGCTCTGTTGCTCTCCACATTTCAGGGCTGGCTCATAGAAGGTTTATATCATCCAGATGTTTTGACTGCTGTTGAGCTTGAAATCTATTTTGTGCCATTATCCTGTGCCAAAGTGCAGTCCAGAAAGTTTGTGTATGTGCACATGTGGGAAAATGAGATTTCACTGTTATCAAGTACTGCTTGTCAAATGATAACTCTAATAAAAATGTTCTGAATTATGATCATATGTGTGGTTTAACCATTTCAATGATATTTTTAATTTGCCTATTGGCTGCAAAGAGTTTTATATTGCTTTTAATAATGTAAATGCATCTTACCATTGTGGCATATAGCTCTTTAATCCAGAGATTTTGAAAAAAGCTGATTTCCTCTGGCCACTGTCATAAACATGCTTACTTGAAAGTAAGAAAGGGACTTAGTTTAAAGTAAACATTGCTAAATCAAGCTATAAGTGCTCTCCAGTATTCTGTTGAAAATACCTATCATCTAGATAACAGAACTTTTAGCAAAGTACACCTGTGACAATAAGAAAGGAGACCTCTGGCTTTAACTGTATTGATGAACTGCTACAGAAAGCAGGTAATTGCATTATCCAGAAATTACTTTATGAGAGGATACCTCTTTACTTGCTCTCCCTGTGCTTGCAAGCTCTGTAGTTTAAGGAGGAACTTATAATTAGAAACATGACTCATAATAGCCAGGAACTGCAGCTATGACTTGCTTTCAGAGGGAATGACTTTTCCATACCCTTCAGTTCACTTTCTGTCTATGTTCATGTCAATCATCCTGCTTTCACTTTTCTATGTTTTTACCCATCAGGAGCGGAGCACGGATGCACCAATAAGAGGTGGCCATTAGCAAATGAAGGGAGGAAAATGGGCAGACTTGAGTTCAAATGTTGCCTTTTGTGTCCCTGAAAATAAGAAAATAACCATTTCCACGTTCCCACTAATTCTCGACAAGAAACAAAGTTCATCTACACAAGAAAGACCACGGTGGGACTTCCATTTAAGTTGCACTTCAGGCTCTTATTGTGTTCTTGACTCTGAATAGAAGTGTTCTACTGCTGAATAGAAGAAAGGCAAATCCCTCTGAAGAGCTCCTCACAGAAAAAGATTTTTTTTTTTTTGGTAAAGTCTCAGAAAAAGATTTGACAAGGAACTGCAAGCCGTGCAAAATATAATATTCTTTTGGCAATAAAAGATCAAGAAACTAGTGACTGTTCCACATGGTCAGTCAGAGCTGGAATCATTTTTTAAGATAACAAACTGATGTACAATCACAGGAATGTAAAAAGGATTGCACCATCTATGTCTGCTTCATGTTCCTAGCAGGAAGAAATCATGGCCACAGAAAATACAAAGACCAAGGATGAGCTCAGGTAAATTAGTTAACCAGTGTAATACATTGAGGCGCAAACAGATAATAGTGAAAAGTACCCAACCTACCATATATTTTCCTGCCTTCAGTGGAAAAAGTCAGAAAACACAAAGGGTAACCAGTGAATCAATCAAGTTTCCCCCATCTATCTTCCAAGGAGCACAAAGGGTAACCAGGGAATCAATTACGTTTCCCCTAATCTATCTTCCAAAGAACTCAGAGTGGCAGATATGATTCTGCTCTCCTCATTTATCCTCACATAAGCCAAATGGGGTGAGTAGAAAAGAGCAAGAGCACCTTAAAGACTAACAAAATATGTGGCAGGGTATGAGCTTTCAGGGGTCACTGCTCACTTCTTCAGATACAGCCATGAAAGTTCAGACCCTGCTACATATTTTGTTAATCTTTAAGGTGCTACTGAACTCTTGCTCTTTTCTACTCCTATGGACAGGCTAACATGGCTACCCATCTTGATCTATCCAAATGGGGTGAGTTAGGCTGAGATAAAATGGCTGGCCCCAAGTCATCCAATGAGCACAGCATAGTGAGGATTTGAACATTCAGGACTTTCACTCTCAGAGCACATGTACCACATACATTTCCACTAGTTTAGTAGTACTTCTGATTTCTGAGGGAATCCTGGGAACTGAAGTTCTGTGAAAGGAGCCGGGGGTTTTGCTCCTCAGTCGCTCAGGATTCTTTGAAGGCGATTGTGACAATTAAAATGATATGGAATTTCCTTACTGCATATAATCACATGCTTCAGTGAAACTGAGGTTTTCTATGACAAGAGATATTTGAGAATCAATCAAAATGCATTCCTCAGTGGACTGTGCTTGATACAGTATGTCAAGGCCAAACTTACAGCCTGGGTTCCACATATCTAGAGGACCATCTCTTATGTTCCTGTACACTTAACTATAAACCTCAGTTTGCCATCTGCTGACTGCTTCTCCACTTAGGGTAGCTGGTCTGGCGTGAACTATGGTGGTGAAAAGTGCCATCAAGTCACGGCCAACTTAGGGTGAAACCTCTGAAGCCAAAACCCCCCATAAGGTTTTCAAGGCAAGAGACATTCAGAGATGCTTTGCCATTGCCTTCCTCTACTTCGTGACCCAGGGCTTCTTTGGTGGTCTCCCATTCAAGTACTAACTGGGGCTGATTCTGCTTAGCTTCCAAGATCTGATGTGATTAGGCTGGCCTGGGCTATCCAGATCAAGGCAGCATGAACCACAGCATGAGCCGCCCTTTTAACTTATAGCTCCATTAGTGGAACAGGTTCCCTGAGAGGAACACTGTCTTTAGATATTTTCACAAGGTGCAGCAGGACTATTTTATTTGTCAAGGGTTCTAACAGGGTACAGATGCCAACATCTTAGGGTGGAGGGGGTTAGCTGGGATTTTATTTTGTTAGTTTTAAATTGTAATGATTTAATTGTGACTTGTAAGCTGCCTTGGGCCATGAGGAAAAGTGGGATATAAATATTTTAATTAATAAATACATAGGTGGGAAATAATCCATACATAGGGCTCATGTGTCTGCCCACTTTTATGAAGGGCTTAAACTGGAAGTCGCTATGCATAGGATTGCACTTGAAGAGCCTTACTGTATTGCTAGAGGTAAATGAGGCAATGCAAATATTTATGATCTGAGTGCTAGTAATCTAACAGAGAAGGATTAATTTTTCCTTTCCATTTCTCCTTCCATCACACATATCCCTTCTCTGTTGTTCTGGACTCTTTGTGTCCTTCGCTCTTTTCCCTCTGTTGTCTCCACCACTTTCAAATTTGACATTGTAAGCTCCTTGGGGAATGGATATGCCTTTTGGCTATGTCACTTTGTAAAGTGCTATGGTTGATAGTGCTATGCCAAAAATAAATACTAATGATAACTAACAGTTCTAGTTCAGCATTCCTAGAGGAATGCTGAATATAAGAAAAAAGATCTAGTGTTCTATTCCCATTGCTCTTCGCATGACGTCTGGTCTGATGGAATTAATTTCATAGAGACCTAAACACGTTCATATTATTTGTAGATTAAATTCAGTTGTGTAAACTCTACATATTGTTCGAGTTATACAAAGCTTTGAACGGGCATTCCTTCTAAACTTCAGTAATTCCTGCCTACCAATAACATTTCTATTTTCTATGAAATAATTTTGCTGTGATTAGTATGATACATTCCTAGATGAAGGCAACTTGCAGTCTTCAAACAATTCACCTAGACATCAGTGGGATTATGCCGAATCTAAGTAGCTTGATTGTTTCATTGTGAATAAAGGATTGACGTGACTAGTCTGTATCACTGTCATGATGATATAGAGTCAGTTTCGTGCAGTGGTTAGAGTATTAGACTAGGATCTGGAGATCCAGGTTCAAATTCCATTTGGCCATGGAAACTGGCTGGGTGACCTTGGGCCAGAAGAAAACTACGGCTTCATGAGCATAAAGTGTGGCTCATTTGCTGTAGTCCTAGCTGGGATGGAGAGGTACTGGAAACTCAGCCCAAAGTTTCTTGTCTTGCCTGTTCCTGGTGTCTCAGGAATTATAAGGGGAGGCTCTGTGGCTTAGGGCAGAACATCTGTTTTGCATGCAGAAGGTCTCAATTCAGTCCCCAGCATCTCCAGTTAACAGGCTGCAATAGTAAGTGATGGAAAACCTTCCCTGCCTGAGCCCCTGGAGAGCTGCTGTCAGTATGAGTAGACAATACTAACCTTGATGAACCAATGGTCTGATTCTGTTCAAGGCACCTTCATATTTTCAGAAACTCTAGTCTAATTCAGGGCTGTTGTTCTTCACAAAGAACAGCTGACAGAGTTTTATAAACCAAAGAGTGGAGAATTCTTGATTTGGTTTGTGAACTTCTACATTAATCCCATTCATGTAGCATGATGGATGGCATGTCTTGAAATAAGGCTATGCTTACGTGGGATTTTCCTGCAATATGATATCTTCTGGATATGGTCTTCCTTGACTTCCCTTTAAATTTGCCCCATTGTCACTAGTTGTTCTCTACTATTGTTATAGACACTGCTAGTGTTGGTGCAAAGCATTTTTTAAATTATTGAAATGTCAGAAAGGCAAAGTATAGAAGATTAGTAAAATTCCTATGTAATTCTTTATAGTGCATAATCTTGGGTGGCTGACTAGATGTCCAGAAAGCAGGGCCGGCTCCAGGTGTCTGGGCGCCCTAGGCAGGACAGCCTGGGGCGCCCCCCACTGGGGATGCCAACCTCCCGGTGGGACCTGGAGACCGAGGGCGGAGCGCCGGCTTTCCCGGGGCCTCCGTGGCTGCGAGGTCCCTGGGAAAGCGGGAAGGGGGCGGGGGGGTCTAGCCGCTGCCGCTGCCGCCGCCCCCTCCCTCCCAGAGCCGGCTTTCCCGGGGCCTCCGCGGCTGCGGGGTACCCAGGAAAGCGGGAAGGGGCGGGGGGGTCTAGCCACCGCCGCCGCCCCCTCCCTCCCAGAGCTGGCTTTCCCGGGGCCTCCGCGGCTGCAGGGTCCCCAGGAAAGCGGGAAGGGGCAGGGGGGTCTAGCCGCCGCCGCCCCCTCCCTCCCAGAGCCGGCTTTCCCGGGGCCTCCGCAGCTGCGGGGTCCCCGGGAAAGCGGGAAGGAGCAGGGGGGGGGTCTAGCCGCCGCTGCCCCCTCCCTCCCAGAGCTGGCTTTCCCGGAGCCTCCGCGGCTGCGGGGTCCCCAGGAAAGCGGGAAGGGGGCAGGGGGGTGTCTGGCTGCCGCCGCCGCCCCCTCCCTCCCAGAGCCGGCTTTCCAGGAAAGCCGGGAAGGGGGCGGGGGTCTAGCGGCGGCGGCGACAGCGGGTGCCCGGTTAGGGCGGCGGGGGGCGCTTTTGGGGTGGGCAGTGGGGCGCCATTTGGTGCCCCTGAGGCCGGGGGCGCCCTAGGCAAGCGCCTAGTTCGCCCAATGGGCGATCCGGCCCTGCCAGAAAGTAGGTAAACAGAGAGACTGCAGACAATCCAGGTCACTGCTCATGAAGACTAGTTTATCTGAGTTAAAAAAAACAACTATTGATCTGAAGCTCTGGTACTATGATTGGCTTGATTCCACTGTATTGTAAATATGTCTGCCATTCAGGATCTTCAAGGATTCTCCAGTTTACAGAGGTGGATAAATCACTTTGGCTGCAACCCTAAGCACATTTACTAGAGAGTAAGTCCCATTGAACTTAATGCGATTACTTAGAATTGCACTGTAGGGCAAAAGAAAATAATAATTGTCCCCTTGTACATACAAGCGTTTAAAATCTTTAGCTTCACTTTGTTTCATTGTTGTGGTTCCTGTGCGGTCCCACATAGGACTGCATGATTGCAGGGCAGCTGTGGAGAAGAGCTTCCAAGCTTTTCTGAAGAAGCTTCTAGGCTCTGGAGTGCTCTCCTTCCCCTCTGTCTATAGAGGGACTTTTTCCACCCAAAAGGTCACATGACAGAGGTGGGGAGAGCGCTCCTTCCCTCAAGTCTCCTCTTGCTGCTGTGAGGAGAGGATGTGCTTCTAAGTTGTTGCTTCATGGGGCATGGGGAATAAAACAACAAGTTTTTTTCATGGAAATCAGTGAAGACTTTCACCTACAAATTATTTGGATGGCTCTATTTAAGAACTGTGGGGACTGTGGAGTAAAAATGGCCCAAAATGATGATTATTCCTCATGCCTCTTATGTCTGGGAGAGGGCCACAATACAGCCACGTGCCCAGCTTGTAGACGCCTTACTCCTAAGGCATGTGAAGGGAGAGTGGCAAGGATTAAAGCTACACTTTTGGGGAAAGCTCGGGGTACCCCAGATCTTTGTGGGGAAAAACAGGCCCAAATGGATAAGGGTGCAAGAGCCCATTTGGTGACTTTGGTACAAACACCTTCATTATTGGAGCTGCAAACTCAAGTCTCCGCCCTGAGATCGGTGTCAGAACTACCTCCAAAAAAGCTAAAAAGAAAGCCAAACACATCCCAGTTCAGCCAGATTGCTGTTGCGTTGATGCTGTTCAAGCTTCCTTCAGGATCAACAATTTCCATCACCATGGAATCAGGGCTATTTTTTTTTTAGCAGGAACTCCTTTGCATATTAGGCGACACACCCCTAATGTAGCCAATCCTCCAAGAGCTTACAGTAGCCCCTGTAAGAAGAGCTCCGTAAGCTCTTGGAGGATTGGCTACATTAGGGGTATGTCGCCTAATATGCAAAGGAGTTCCTGCTACAAAAAGAGCCCTGCATGGAATCATAGCTTGCCTGCTCGAGGACATCAATCTGCCCTGCCTCACCCCTGATGTTCAGTCTCTCCTCAGAGGAAAACATCGACACCAGCAATCTTCAAATTGACATATTTCTGGTGCCACAATTTGCCATTGGGGCTCAATGTCAACTCATTTTTGTGTCTGAAGATGCCCTCACCATTGAGAAGGGTTTCAAGGTCCTCAGATTCCTCAGAAGATGAGGTTTTTGAAGTGCTTCCCATGGGTGCACCTGCATCACAAGACAAAGGGCAACCAGAACCACGGCCACCAAACCAGTGGCCATCTCAGCAAAATCCATGGGGCTTGTTTCCATTCGTGATGCCACTGCATCAGGTTGCCATGGACTTTACAGGTTGCCATGGATATGGAACCTGAGGGGGTGCCCATGGGAAAAGATGCCACAGTTTCTCGAGTTGCTCCCTGTTGATAAGAAGAGTGTGGCTAAGGTTTTTATTGCAGAAGGACAAAAATTAGGGGAACAGCAGCTCAATGCTGCAAGATGTGGAACAGATTGTAATAGCAAGTCAGTGGCCTCTGGCATTGTTGTATGGAAATATTCATGATTATGCTCCTCAGTCGTTCCGGATTTTTTTTTATTTCAAATCACTGCCTCTGCTTGAATACCCTCTGGCTCAGTCCAGCAACCCTCCCCCCTTTCTAATGCAGGAGGTCTCTTTATTAGCTAAGGGAGAAATTACACAGCTCACCCATGAGGAACAATCAAAGGGCTTCTTTTCTAAATATTTTGCCATTGACAAAAAAGGTGGCGGCAAGAGGCCCTTTTTAGACTTAAGATCCCTGAATAAACATTTGGATGTCCCAAAGTTCAGGATGTTATCCATACAGGAGGTGATGTCCTATGCAGCTCCCAACGTTTGGTTTGCCATACTAGCTTTAAAGGATGCATACTTCCCTCTCTCGATATACAAGGACAGTAGGAAGTACTTGAGGTTCAACTGTTCTGGGACCACCTATGAGTATGCAATGCTTCCATTTGTTCTCGCAATGACACCTAGAATGTGTTGCAGAGGTTATAGCTCATTTGAGGTTAAAAGGTTGTACAGTATACCCTTTCCTGCACGATTGGCTCTTTGTGGATGACTCCCCAGAAAGGCTGTTCAAGAGCCTGAGCTTGGCCCTGCACACTATTCAATCACTGAATTTTTTTGTAAACTGGGAGACATCTCGCCTTACTCCCATTCAATCTATCAACTTCATTGGGGCCTCTTTGGATTTCCTAAAAGGGAAAGCATATTTGCCCCTCTCCAGGGCCAGGATTATGTTGGCCCTTGTTAAGAAATTTCTGTCCTACAGATACCAGTCAGCCAAACACATACAAAGACTTCTAGGTTATATGACCTCCATGCTTGCTTACACGTGAGGCCATTGCAAAGTTGGATTATTAGGAACTTCAATGGCAGTTTAGGATCTTAAAAGTAAAATTTGCATGGAAAGAGATGGGCATATCACCTCTGGGGTAATATGATCCCTGTGTCCTACCTCTGCATGACTGAACAACAAAGCTCTGGGACAATTGCCTTTAACAGAGAATGAGGATTCTTATTCCTTCTCACCAGAAGTAAGTATTATGAAATTATCAGTTAAGCAACAAGCTATTGCGTTTTTGGTTTATCAGATCAATCTGTCAATCCATCATTTCCTCTGGAATTGTAGTGTAATAGTTGATTTGATAATGTGATATTTTGCATAATTTTTCTAGTAGTACCTTTTTGTGGGGGTTCATTTGAATATTCATTCTGAACTGCTGATAACAGTAAACTAGCTTCATGTCAGAACACACATAAAGTTCCACTGGAACACAGTTTATTGCACTGGTAGAAGTCTCCTTACATTGAAAGAAGCCTCAGCTGTTACCAGAATGAAACCTTTGGATTCAGCTCCATAGATTTTCTCCCATAAATTCTGTTATTTTGCTTACAATGTATGAACCCAGAAAATGGGAGAATTACTGGAGTTTACTTATGGGCTGCTAAGGATAATGCTAGGCACAGGTAAACATGGTCAAGACTACTTATAAGGATATCAAAAAGTATTGAGTGAACCAACTTTGAGATGACATATCTGAAATCATAATGGAGCCATAAAATTATATGGATGCAGCATATTGATTGTAGATTTAAAGAGCTAAAATGCTTACAGAAAAATAGTAATCAAATAGATCATTATAATTATATAACAACTAGGAATAAGGCCCATTGTGGAAATAAATACAATGGGCTCTAGAAAGAGGCTCTGTGCGGGTGCCCTGACATTGGGCACTCAGCGTCAATTTGCTGTGGTGACCTCAGCAGGGTATAATGACACAGAGCTTACCATTTTCTCCAGGGGAACTGATCTCTACCATCTGAAGAACAGTTGTAATTCTGAGTGATCTCCAGCCCTCCCCTGGAGATTGGCAAAAATGGCTGGTTTGGAGGGTGGAGTCTATGGCATTGTACCTGAGGTCCTACCCCTCCTCAAACCCCACTCTCTCCAGGCTCCACACAACAAAACTCAAGGAATTTCCCAGCCTGGAGTTGGCAAGCCTATCACCTTCCCAGCCAACCATCAACCTACCTTTATGTGCCCCTTTGACTTCGGCTTTCCATCTCTGTCCCCCTCCCTCCTGGAGAGCAGTTGTAATACTGAGTGATCTCCAGCCCTCCCTTGGAGATTGGCAACAATAGTTCCCCAGGAGGAAATGGCTGGTTTGGAGGGTGGAGTCTATGGCACTGTACCTGTCTGAGGTTCCACCCCCTTCTCAAGCCCCACTGTCTCTAGGCTCCACCCCTCAAATCTCCAGGAATTTCCCAACCTGGAGTTGGCATCTTTATCTCCTCCTCTCTCAGCAGCCTCTTCCTAGGCAAGTTCTGTCTTTCTCGTTAGTGGGGAGCAAAGCAGCTTACTTCATTCTCCTCTTCCGCTTTGTGATCTATACAGCATCCCTGCAAGGCAGGTTAGGCAGAAAGTCTGGAGCTGGTCCAAAATCACCCAGGCAGCTTCCATAGGGAGGCTTCTGCTGAACAGCAGCAAGCAGCCAGGGCTAGTAAAGTAATGCTAGTCAGGAGGCATGAAGTCATCCTGAGACTGCTGGCAGGCCTAGGGTTCCCAACAAAGACAGATTGATGCAAAGGAGGATGGAAAAGTCTCCATATCTCTATTTTGCCTTAAATTGATTTTGATGCCAGCAGAGTGAGAAAATGGCAGAGGCTCTGGATGGGTGCCCCGTGGTAAATGGACCAAACAGTTCCTAAAGATTTTCCAAAACACTATTCTGTTGATAATTCATTTTCTACACTCACAGCATCCCCTGCCAGAATGCAACACATCCCCAGCACTTTGAATTAGCATCAGAGCTTTAAGAGCGCTCCAGCTGTCACCTGGAGATTGGCAACAATGGTATTCCAGAAAGAAATGGGTTGTTCAGAGGGTAGGGACTATGGCATTGTATCTGTCTGAGGTCTCCCTCTTCCTTCTCCACAGACCCCACCTTCAGCAGGCTTCATCCCTAAAATATCCTGGAAGTTTCCAACCTGGAGCTGGCAACCCTGTGTCCTTTCCAGGCAACCATCAGCCTACCTTTATCTGCCTGTCTGTCTTCAGGTTTACATCCCCCCCACACCTCTGCCTAGGGAAAGGGCAGCCTTTCCCTGCAGTGGGAACCAAAGCAGCTGACATCATTCTCCTCTCCCCTGTATGATCCGCACAACAACCTTGTGGGGTATGTTAAGGTTGAAAGTCTGTGAATGGTCCATAATCCCCCAGGCAGCTTTTATAACATGAATCTGGGACCTGCACACCACCCTCTGAAGCGCTCTCAGGTACATATCTGTGGCAGTAATGGGATGACTGCTGACACCTTTTCCTATCAGTTTTTGCCTTGTGGTATTCTGCTTGTGGTGTCTATTTTGTGGTATGGCATAGTTGTGTTATTGGGTTTGTTTCTTTTGAAGGGGAAGTGATGTGTTGTGAGTGAGGACATATTTTACCTCAGAATATACGAGGTCGCATATGAAACTGACAGTTCCAACTGTCTCGCGGGGGGGAGTTTGAGGTGCAAAATGGAGTGAAGTCCAATTAGCTTCCATATGCATAATGACCTTGAAATGCTGGCCCAATCAGAGAAGAGTGGCCTAGGCTGCAGTGGGTGGGAGAGAACTCAGGCAACACAGCCAGTGGATAGAGAAACCTTGTGATTGACATATCACGGAGCCAACTGATTTTGGCAGGCATAGAATGTTGCCAGGCTAAATTGCATGGATGCTATTAGATGCTTTTCTTGAGGTGGAAATCTTTCGGGGCTGGATCTCCTTTGTTGCCCCTCACTCCTAGCTGCGTCTCTTCCTTGAGAGGCAGGTTCTTCCTGTGGTTATCCATGCATTTATCACATCCAAGGCAGATTACTTTAAACATGCTGTTTTGACCTGTTTCTCGATACTGTTCAGAAGCATCAGTATGGAACACAGCTGCAAAATCATTGTTTAACACAAGTTACATTTAGAGGGGATGCATCTTGCCAATTTTAGAAGGGCTAAATTGGCTGCCAGGGTGCTTCCAGGAATAATCCAAAGTGCTGGTTATGACCTTTTCAGCCATGAAGGGTTTGGGATCAGAATACTTAAGGACTGCCTGTTCCCATGTGAGCCCGCCTGTCTACTGACATCAGCTTCAGAGGCCCTTCTCCACATGTGTCCTACTTCATGAGTGGCTGTGGAAGACAGTAATTGCAGAAGAATGGTCATGTTAGATTGTTGCAGCAGAAACAAACAGGGAAAAGAGAAACAGAGCTGGAAGTGATCTCAAGGGTCATCTAGTCTAACCACCCTGCACAATGCAGGGAATTCGCAACTACATCTCCCCACTCCCCACGTGACCCCCTGCTCTATGCCTGGAGGGCAAAAAACCTTCCAGGATACCTGGCCAATCTGGCCTGGAGGAAAATTCTTCCTGGCCCCAAAGTGGAGATCAGAGTCTGGTGGCACCTTAAAGACTAACAATATTTTATTCAAGCATACATTTAACAACAAATAAAAGGGAATGTCCCATTGTCATGCCTCAGTTATGAATGCCCACAACAGTCATCTTTTGCCAAGCTGTTTGATCTTTTGAAAGATCAAATGAATTGTAAGTTGCCTCAGAAACCGACTCTAATGAAAAGTGCTAAATATTAATTTAACATGTTTTAATAAGCGAATGTTACATTCGTGTGAGTGGTGCATGTATAGCTTCTTTATTCTGTATGAGTCAGTGTAGTCTTTCATTATACCTCTTATAAAAGCAGTATTATTCTCAATTGTTTTTTCCAGCAGCAGAAAGTAAGAAAGGCCAACATTAGATTTATTTAGTTCATCAGTGAGTACTGCTGGAACTATATGGAAGCTGCATCTGCAGAACTAGGTAGATTTTTGCTACAATTGGACTAACACAGCAGCTTCTCTGGAATCATTGGTACACAATCCAAAACAGAGTTACAGCCTTTTAAACTTATTGACCTCAATGGACTTGGAAGGCTATAACTCTTCTGGTTGCCCTGAATGTTACTTTAGATTTTCCTCACATTTTTGTCACTGAAAACATTGCTTTCTTTGTGAACAGAAATCTGTGCTGTATAAAAATGGTAGATTCCTTATACCATACTTTGAAAGCTAATTGATAACATTGTCTTCCTAAGCTGAAAGTGTAGGTACCTTGTGATTCACATGGTGACTTAACACAAAAGTCCTCATCAGCTCTTGCTAGCATGCAATCTGAGAAATAGTGATAGTTTAAAAATATATACTCTAATGGATTTTTAAACTGTCATTATTTCTCCAATTTCATGCTAACAGGAGCTGCAGACTTACATAAAGTGCTTGGCTTAGATATAGAAGACTGAGTTTGTGCATTTTATTGTGGTACAAAAAGTTCCATAAGCTATAGATTGTTTCGCATTGAAATGTGGTTGCTGAGTCATTGGCATTTTCCTGCCAGCACTGCAGAATCTTCACAGCTGCTGTTGTAGGTCTCTTACTGCAGCAGATGTTCTGTTGCATTACTAACTCCCCTCCCTACTATTTGTTCAAAGTACCCACATATGTGCTTCCCTTCTTTTGGCTGTTTCAAGTCTTTCGTTTGTAGCTATGTCCTGTTATACTTAACCACTATGCCTAGTTGTCCTAGATGAGTACAAAAAAAATTCTGTAGTGCAGAATAAAAGTCATTACCAAAGTAAAGGTCATTGGTTTTATGAATAAAGGCCACAAAATTGCAAAGGTCTACATTCCAGGAATTATTGATTGTGATTTGAGATGTTTTAATTCTTTATTAGTGGCCAAACAGAAAATGTGGTTCAGAGAATACCAGTCATGAAGGAGATCTGATGTCAACTATAGATTGAAATGTATTGCTGTTTTATATAGCTATTCTGTTAAAAAAGAAGAGCATGAAGAGGTGGGGAACTCTTGCAGAGTAACCCACTTTGCAGTATTTGCATGGTAAAACATTTTTCCCATTAAACGTCAGATTGCAATAACACAATTACTTGAGAATTCCTCTTACAGAAGGGTGGTTTGTCTTTTCAGCTTTACAGACCCTGTATCTTTAAGTGCTGGACAGGTAATGGCATTTTGGCAAATGCTGCTCTTTAAATCTATGACATGATGATTCTTCTATACAACTATTACTTATTTCTATCATATTGATACCCTGCCATTCCCCTAAGAAGCTTAGAGTAGCAAGCATGGTTCTGTCACATAACGAAGTCTGAAAACAGTGGTCCTTGCTCCATAGCTCGCAAAGAGCTGCATTTGTAGTTGCCATCAACCAAAACAGCCACATTTACTTTCATTGCTGGGATAAGGCCTGTAACTCAGGGAGGCTCACGGCTTATCCTTTGCTCTGGTGGCAGCTGTTTTGAGGTAGGAACCAACTGCCAACTACTAGGTCTACTGGGCAAGAGGCTTGCCCATTTTCCTGAAACATGAGGCAGGTTCTATTGGGTAAAAGTGATTAGAAGAGCCACTGCGTATCACTGCCCTGAAGCAATGACTATCTTTGAATCTGTGCATCTCATAAATTGTCAGACAATAACTAAGAATGAGAGCCACGGTCCAAAGAAACTATGACCAAATACAAACACCTGAGTTACGGAAGCTTTTAGCAGTTCCTAATGTGGAAGAGACACACACCACAGTCTCAGCCCAAGGCCTCAAATATGTGAAATTTATTGTTGTAACCCTTCATAGGCAACAGCAGATGTCTATGAAAGCTCACACCATATAAAGCTGTTTTGTAAGATGCCACAGTGGTCCTTTTCTGTGTGTGTTTCCACTGAAACAATCATGGGGAAGTCATATTTATTAAGAGCAAACAAGCAGGGAGAAGGTTGCCAGTAATGAGATCAACCAAACGTAAAAAAGCAACCTTGAAAAGTGTAAACAAAATCTATTTTTTGCAAAAAATATTTATAGTATTATAAGATAAGCTGTTAAGTGCAAATAAATTACAACATGTGTAATTACATTAAGAGACATACAGTTACAAGCAGGACATAAACCCTGCTGAAATACAATCTTAAAGGGACTGAGCCATCTCCTTTATGCTGTAAGGACAGAGAAAACCGTTCACTTTAACAGCCAAAGATAAGTCCCTCGTATCATGTAGACTTCAAGGTTGGTACACATGACAGGCCTCTTTTGAATAGATATGTTTGTCAAGTTGTTAAGTCTTTCTAAGGCTTGTGGGACTTCCACTAATAACAAAAATGAAAATACAAGGTGAATCATTGCTAGAACAGCTGCAGTAGACAAGGTTTCAAAACAAAATTTTGGAAAACATAGACCTTACCTAGTTGTATAAACTACAACCATCTATAAACTGTGCTATCAACTCTGATACTGCCAACCTGTTAGATTACAGGGTGGCTAAATAGATGCTTGGGTTGTGGTGTGGCATGGTGTAGCCCAATCTTGTCAGCCTGACTTTAGTCCGGATCTCATCTGTACTGCTGTTGAATTAGTGTGGGTGCTCTTAGGAGACTTCTTTGCCCTGCCTGAGAAAGGACAGTGGTCCCAGCTAGGGTCCTCCTCCAAGGATTTTTGCTGTTATCAAAAAAAGATGTCCATGTAAGAACTGCATGGTTTTATCAGCCCTGGCCTTGAAGCCTCAAATGATATCTGGATGCTATAAGCTGCCTTGAACACCTAAATGGAAGAAGGATGGGATATAAATTTTCCATATAATTTATTCAATAATATCTCGGGTGGGAGAAACCTTACACAATGCTCTGTGTCCTTGGTTTCTGACTTAGTAAGGGACCTTGCATAGGAAGTCATGGCATTTTTATGCCTCAGTAAGTTAGTGGTTGAGCTAAGAAGTGTATCTGTGGTTCCTGACATCTACTCCTGATTATGTAAGTTAGTCTGTGACTTCGCTATGTGATATACAGTGTGCTTTATGTAGATCAGGGGTCTCCCATGTAAGTACTCATATCTACCACATTAAATTATACAGTATCTGCATCACTGGCTTACTTAGCTATTTTCATAGTCCATTTTATTCCACTGCTCTTTCAAAAACTGCTTATAAAGAACTATATTTATAAAAGATGAGTTTTGCAGTGGTTTTTATTAAGGTCACACTGAAATGCCCGGTCACTTGAGTTTATGGCAACTTGTATGAATGATTTTCTTTGTTAAATACGCAGAGAATTAATTTCAATGAGCTTAGACTGGAATAATTCTGCATAGGATTTCACTGTTGGATAATTTCTAGCTCAGAAAATCACATTCTATTTATTAAATCCCCCTCTGTTTCAGTTAGGATACATTTTAAATTAAACAGGTCTTTATTAGAAGGTGATTCGCTATTTAAAAAGGATGCAGACAATATGTTAAAGAAGTGGGGTACCTGCAAAGACTTGCAGGGGGGCATCTTGTTTTTCCTCTCCCCCACTGTTTCCTTGTCCCCTTCCCTGAAACCTCCCATAGTCCTTTTTCTGCTTCCTTTTTTCCTTCCCACCCACCAGCCAACCTACTTCTATCTGTCCCCATCTTCAGCTTTCCTTTCCCCCAGCAGCCGCTCCCTAGGTTCCAGCTCTGTGCAGTGCCAGCCACTAGGACCCAGTTGTGTAGCAGGGAACCTATAAGCACTTGTGAGGGGTGCTTCACTTTCCCCTATATCCTCTCCCCACACTACTTCTCTTCTTTCTCCTGGCAATCCCATACCCTCATGTTTCCATGCTTCCTTTCCTTTCCCAAACCAGGCTTGTAATTGTCCACTCATCATCAGCTTTATGATTTACTTCATTTATAACTCATCTTGCTCCACAGTGGGAATCCAAAGCAGCTTACAGCATTCTCCTCTTCATCATTTTATCCTCACAACAATCCTGTGAGGTAAGCTAGGCTGAGAATGTGTAACTGGCTCAAGATCACCAGTGGGCTTCCATGGCAAAATGGGTATTTGAACCTGGATCTCCCAGATCCTAGTCTGAAATTCTAACCATTACACAACACTGACTTTTGCGGGGTGGCTGCTGTTGAACAGTACCAAGCATTCAGGACTGGGCGAGTCATGCAAGTCATGGGACAGCAGGTTGCCTGGTGGTTGCTGCTGGGCCTTGACCTATGAATTCTCTTTCAAATGCCAAAACAGCCCTGGAAAGGGCCCTGCCCCTTTCCTCTGCCTTTTATTTACCAAACCCAAGGTTGGCAATACTGTTGGGGTTACCTAGCAATAGCAACCGAGGACATTCATTTCATACATTTATAGGCACTACTACTATTTTTGGGAGGAGGTTAACCCCTCGTTTTTGGGGTTTTTTTTAGATTTCGCATTTTTCTCCAAACATGGGATGGTTTTCAGGTTGTATAAAGATCTATCTTGTCTCTACGTGGCTGCAGTCTCTGGATTTAAGTATCTGCAGATGGGGCCATGTTGAGAATTAGATATATTGACAAGCAGGAGACATACATGGACTTGTAGGGTACACCTCATTTCCCTTCCCACACTATATCCTCTTTCCCTTTCATCAGAGCCCCCATAGCCTCCCTTTTCCCTGCTTCCTTCTTTCTTTCCTAACCACCATCCAACTTACATTTATCTGCCCCCATGTTCAGTATTTGCTCCATCCTACCCTTTGGCAACTTCTTTCCAGAAAATTCTGGCTGAGTTGAACAGTCCTAGCCGAGCAGGGCCCAGTTGTGAGGTGGGGAACCTGTGGGAAGGTAGCTCCCTTTTTCCTGTATCCCCTTCCCATACTATTTCCTCTTTCTACCTGACACCCTCCATATCCTCATCTTTCCATGCTTCCATTCTCCCTTCTGTTGCACCCACCTGCCTGCTTTTGTGCCTGTTATCTGCATCCCTATCATCAGCTATATTTATTATTATATTCATTTAAACCTCACCTTTCTCCACAATGGGGCCCAAAGCAGCTCAGATCATTGTTCTGTCCTCCTTTTCATTCTCACAATAACTGTGAGGTAGGTTAGGTTGAGAACATGTGAGTGGCCTAATATCACCTGGTGAGCACTATGACAGAGTGGGGATTTGATCTCCCACATCTTAGTCTGAAACTCTAACCTCTACACAGCACTGACTTTTGTGTGGAGTCAGCTGTAAACAGTATCAAGCAGAAAGGCCTAGGTGAGTCATGCAAGTCAGGTGATAGCAGCAGGGTCTGGCCTTAATGAGTCCTTTCTCAAAGGCCAAAACAGCCCTGGCCCCTCCCCCTTGCCCTTTACTGGCAGAAACCAAGGCTTGAAGGCTGACACTATTGTGTGCTTGTCTAGTAACAACCACTGAGAGAATTTGATTCTAAAAACTATAGGGTGCTGCTATGGAGAGGGAGTCTTAATTCCCCAATGAATCTTGTCTTAGACTTCAGATTTTTCTGCAAACCTTTTAGGATATTTTTCAGGTTGATAGCAATCCCCCCTTCCCTTTTTTCATCTTCTCTTGCTGGGCAGTCCTTTTTCTTCTTATCATAAGGAAGTAGCTTTTTTATTCTGCAGACAGGTCTTTAAAACTGTGGAGAGAGAGCTCTTCATAGTCACTGCTCAAACTAACAGCCATAAGCTTCTTTTTCTCAAAATTACTTAACTTTGTAAAAGTGGGAACATGCACACAGGTTCCAACTTTCCCTCTGTAATAACTGATCAGGATCACCACCACCCCTTTACTAGGAGCTATATCCCTCAGGGAAGGACTACTTGTCCCACTTTCCTATTTCAGGATCCTCCTTGAATTCTTGACTCTACTTAACTGAACTGTTAACTGAACTCAACTATTCTAACTGCCACTCTTAACTGTAAGAATTCCATTTTAATCCCCTGTCACACAGGGTTCTCAGACCAGCTTAAAGCATTAACTACTTACTGTCCATAACAGGTGTCTTGCCTGTTCATGGCTCTAGTACCTGGATTTAAGTATCCACATGTTTGACCACGCTGAGAATTAGCTATATCAATTACGCAGTATGTCTTTGTGATAAAAGCTATTAGGTTAATAAGATATTGTGTTGGATCCCATGGAAAATTCCCACTAAAGTGGGGATTTTCAGCAATGCCCCTCCTTACTGCAGAGCTGTGACCCTCTCCCCATTAGGGGCTGTAATATGAAGGGGTAGGTAGAGAAGGCTTGCTACACTGATAAAAGTTGCTTCCACCATGAAGGTTTTCTATAGTACCCAAACCACAGTTACTATTTTTGCTATTTTTGTTTTTGTCAAAAATTAAATGTTAGTGAAAATGTTAATATAAAAGCTTCTAAACATTTTTGTATTTTCAAAAACATTTTAATTTTGGAAATACAAAACAACACAGTAGAAGTACTAGTATTTGTTATTTTGTGTTTGGAATTTGTTATGTTGTGTTTGGAAATGTGCATTTACTTTTTTAAACCAATATACAACAACTCTGAAAATATAGATATTTTTAAGGTTTGGGTGAGATGACGCTGTTTTCCCACAATTTTTTTTTACAGAAAGGTCCAATATTTTCAAAAGTATTACCTTGAGCTACAGTCTAGAACAGATGAAAATTGACTCATGCTCTGAAAATATATATATTTCATATATTTAACTTTGCAACAGAATGGATTAGAAAAATAAATGTACACGGTTGTTATTGTGAGTCTGGAATAAATAGGTGGTGGCGGCTCTACATTATTTATTATTATTCACAAAGGTATGATCCTTTGTTACTACTTAAGTATTGCTGTCCCAGGTTTGCATACAACGTTTCCAGTGCTGTATTTGAAATTTCTAAGAACAGAGGCAGCTTTTACATAGCATTGTCAGGTTTCAGTCTTGCATATTCCTACATTAAACTTTTTTAAATGCAGTTGTCTCTGGAACCAACCAGGCACCAAGACTATAACCGGAGCTACCCATTTCATTAAGCAGGCACCACAAAACTTGAGCTGTGTCTTGATTCCCAGTTCCCTATTCAGCATAAGAGATGGATTAGACATCCTTCCATCTCAAAATGAGCGTTAAGCCAACCCAGGTCATGCACCCCATGATCTGGTGACTGTCGATGCCCCACCAATTGTCTCTGGGCCAACGAATGACACTCTCAAGCCTACACTGAGAAAAACGCGTAGGGGAAGGGGTTTGCATGATGCATCTGTAAATTGAGCTGAACTAAATCGTACAACCCCGCAGGATACTGTCCCCTTTGAGACTGTCCACTGTTGTGTCAAAACAAGAAAAAAGTCACCTTAAGGATCCACACCACACAGTGCTTCATTTCCCGACAAGTCGCTCTCAAACGTGATGGAACGTGCAACCCCAACCCCGAGCCTTCTTCTGGCAGAAGCTTTTGATGCTTCTTCGCGGTATCTGAACGTCCCATGACGATGTCCACGGGAGCAGCTTCTGCCACAATCATCCTGGTGGTCTTCAAAGTGCCACAGGGCGACTTCTTGTTCTGCGATAGTATCTTTTAACGGTGTAAAGCTCGGGAGAATTATTATGTGCGTGCTTGTGATGCGTGGGAAACAGGCAGTCCTGCGGCGTTTTCACAGACTGTTTGCGCAGGGCATACCGCAGTTGCTGCAGCAGGACGGGGACTCCCCCCCCCCCCCATGGGTAGAATCGAGGCCGTCCTTTCCACACCCTCCGTCTTTGGCAGCTCGCGTGTGTGAACAGCAGCCGGGTAACAAACGATTTCTCCCTTCCTTCTCCGTCCCTCCCTTGCCGCGGAGAGGCCTGGCCGCCCGCCCCCATCCCTCCCTCCGTTCGCCGTCGCCGCTGCCAGCGTCTCCTCAGGCAGTCCCACCCACTTCCCCATGTGCGGAACCGGCGTCGCGCCGTGTGCTGGAGGGCGGAGAGGCCTGGCGGATGCTGCTTCTAACGGTCTCTTTTCAAGCCGTGGGGCGCGAGAGCGGCGGCGGGGGCGGCTCTGAGCGGCCCCTGAAAAGCGGCCTGGCCCCAGGCGCTTTCCCCAGCCGAGGAAGCCGGCGAGGGGGTCTCCTGGAACGGCATGTAAGTGAGGTCGGGGCTTCGGGCGCGTGAGGGATGGGAAAGGCGGGCTGCCGTCCCGTGCGGATTTTTGAACGCCGCTGGCTTCCCTCCCCCCTCGGGAGCACGGAGGCTCGCGCTCTTTCTCTCCAGCCCGAGGACGAGGGGAGTCAGAAATAGCTCGGCCAGGGGGAGATAGATAGCCATGCTGCGTAGCCCTTACGGGCTCCGTGGGATTTGACGTGGTATCCACTAAGTTACACCCCTTCTACATGCATTGAGCTTAGAAAAGTGTGACTGTTTAGGATTGTGCTGTTAGTTTCGAGGAAATGCGACCCGTTCAGAGACTGGGCTTACTTACACATTTGTTGCAGCAAAAACCAGCCAAGTCCTGCTGGGTTATCAGATGTATGAAAACGAACAGTGAAGATTATGGATAGTTCAGCATTTCTCTAAGGTTACCCATCTTCTGATGCTCTTAGGTTATTAATAGTTCTGCTTTGGGGGGGAAAGGGACTATTTTTTTCGTGCTGCTTTTATGTTTGTGTACTAATGTCTCACTTTTAGATAAATGGTTATGTTTATGCTAGAAATGTTATCATTTATATTTTATACATATATAAAATGTATATATGTATAAAATATAAATGTATATAGCATATACATATATAAAATGTATATGCTGTAAATTTCTTTGAGGGATTGAGGAGTAAAGGTGATACAAATAAGTAACTTTGCAAAGATTTTGCTTCTGGTGCAAGGAAACCCAGGAGCATAAGAACATAAGAGATGCCAATGTTGGATCACACCAGTGGCCCATCCAGTCCAACACTTTGTCACACAGTGGCCAAAACTACCAGGTGCCATCACGAGGTCCACCAGGATAATAGCAGTGGGTGGAAAGAAATTAAAGGGCAATGAAGAAGTGCCCTATTTTCCACAACAGCCAAACCCCCCCTCCCATCAGGAGGAAGTAGAATTGCTTTTAGGCAAAGATGTATCATTCACATCAGTGAGTTTCCTGAGTTTCCTCTCCATGTCCCTGGGAAGGAATTACACTGGTTACTTGGGCTGGGAATTACCATGAGAATGTAATATTAATTTTAAAACTGCAAGTATCAAAAGGTAATCATGCTGTGGTTGTTTTATGTAAAGAAAATGCAGAGCTGATTAAGGCATCAAAGAGGCAATTAGCAATCCTAAGCAGGTCTACTCAGAATCCTGTTCAGGTATACTCAGTGGGCTTACTCCCAGGAAGCTGCTTTTAGGATTGCACTATAAAATGAGTAAAAAGGTAGAGCACCTTTCCTACAAAAGACTAAATTCCTAAAAAAGACTAAGCCATTTAGCCTAGAAAAGTGTGGGGTGGGATATGATGACAGCAGTTTATTCAATTTTAGTAGTGTAGAAGGGTGCAGAGATCCCCCACCCCCTTTCCTCACATTACTTTTGTCATTCAGTGAAATTGAAGAAAATAGGTTCAGGATAGGAAAAAGGAGGCATAAAAATCCAATCATATATTGAATATTAGTATTACAGGGACATCTATTTTTCTGCCCTCAGCATCTAAAAAGCAGAAGGGGAATGCTATGGCCATCATGCCTATTTTTGAGGTTCCCTGGTTGACCATTGTGCAGGCTGGACTATATGGTCCTTTGGCTTGATAATGCGGTTCTTATGTACTGATACAGCCAATGAAACTTTAACATGTCTGAAGAATTCCATGATGTTTGAGAGGCTGGATGTAATAATGCACAATTGAAAAATAAAAAATATCGCTCTGTTTGGTAATGTATTGTTTTTTTCACCATTTATTTGAATCAGTGTTCCTTTGATTTCTTGTTGGTGTAGGTCAGCAAGGGTAACTGTGCTTCATGACTATGTGGGCTGCAGGACATTTGAAGTGCTACCTTCAGTGTCTGTGGGAGGCATCAAAGAGTTAATTTATCCAGAGACCGGTTTTCCAGTAAGTGAACAGTGTCTGTACCACCATGGAAGAGAGGTAAGCTTCCTCATTTGTTGGAATTTCTGAACGTTTTGAAGCAGCCTTGGAATGATTTTTTCCCTTAAGAGCAATGCGATCATGCTGTAGTTAAAGTGTTAATCAGCTGGAGAGCAAAGTAAATAATATGTACATTGTTGTGCGCTCCATCATTCTGCCATTGCAAAACAAACGAGATTGCTTAAGAGAGCTGTGAGAATGGGTATTCTTTTAGTGACATAGTTAAAGATGGTAGTTTTAACTCATGAAAGTCTAAAATGACTTGTGGGCAGCATGCTTCCTTCCTTGCACCCTGTTGCAAGATCTCAAACATAACTGGTATCACATCTTAAGTTTGTAGTCAGCGAGGCACTCATTAGAAATTGAGTGTGCTAATTGGGCAGTTGTGATCTGTTTCTGTGCTCTTCAGCTGTGTTAAGCATTCTGTGTGCTTCATAGTGAGCAGGGGAATAGAGCCCTACTGCCAGGAAGATCAGAATTCTTGAAATCTTAAGCCAGTGATCTCCAATGTGGTGTCCATAATACCTGTCAATGTGCTTACTAGTGCCAACTTGAATCTTGAGTCTTGGTGTTAAAATCCAAAAGATCTTCAGTGGAACAGAAATTAAAGCTTAGGATTGCTCTGTTCCAGCTGATTGACTAGCGAGTGCTGAACTCATACTGCACATCACGTCATGTGCCTTCAGCTTTGCCATAGACTCAGGCTTTCTTACATTTCTGAGCTTTGCAGTCCTCCCTGTTTGGTAAAATAGAGAGTACAGTTACCCATTTCTTTGGAAAGTGAAAACATTTGTTAACTGTCTTGGTTGCAGTTATGGTGATGAGCAGCACATGAAAGAATGCATAAAATCTAACACCTGTTTTCATTACAGTTACCTGACTTTGTCAAGATTGGGGACCTTCAGACTTCTCAGAGCCATGTGTTTCTAGAACTTTTATCAAAGGGCTTAAAAGGAGGAGGTAAGGTAAATAGCCATAAACTATCCCTTCAATATCTGCCCCTCTCATTTTCCTCGTCTCCCACTACTCTTGTATCTTCAGTATTTCAATAGTTTCAGCAGCTGTGTATCCTGGCGGAGCATCTTTTAAAGAACTTTTGAACTGCGTATTATTGTAGTGTGTAATAAGACAGTAGTTATTGTTTAGCAAAAGCTTGGTTGTTGGTAGTGCTTCAGGGGAATCTGCCAATTTTTTTTAACCAGAATGGGGGCCTCAAATTGCTAAAGACTGAGAATTTCTGTTTGAGAGGCTTCATCAGTTTTAGTTCTTTGAAGCAGTCCTCATGAGTTGCAAAGAGGATTGTGTTGCAGGCATGGAAAGTTACAAATAGTTTTGAAGTGTAGTGTAGTTTGAATATTTAGTTATATTTCATTTATACTCTGCCTTTCTCCCGACTGGGGACTCAAAGCTAACATTTTCCTCTCCTCCATTTTATCTTCACAACAACCCTGTGAGGTAGGTTGGGCCAAAGATATGTGACTGGCCCAAGAACACCCAGTGAACTTCCATGCCAGAGTGAGGATTCAAACCTGGGTCTCCCTGACGCTCTGACCACTACTTTAACCAAGTCTGGCACTCTAACTGCTACACAAACTGGCTTAAATGTGTAATTTGTACAGGTTACTGACCTGGTTATCAATGAACTGACAGCAAAGAAAAAAAGAAATAAGGATTTTTAATGAAATAAAGTCTGCATTATATTATATACTAAATCAAATAAGGGGTTCTGTATTATGATATACACTAAATTTCAATCAATACCTCAGTCCTTTAGTGGCGTATAAGATAGACAAGATGGAACAGAGACTAAAGATTGCTTTTGAATTACAATTGGGTAAATATACCATCAGATTGACTCTTTATATCTTATCACAGTATAATTTTATAGTGCATTGCAAAAATATAGCCACCTTCTCAATTATATCTGGAGAGGAGTCATTCAGGATAAAATGAACCTTAATGTGACCCAAGAATCCCATCTTATTTGGCAAAATAGGGTTTAGATATTTAGTACGAATTTCTACATAAAAAGGATAATAAAAAAGGATATGTGAAATTGCATCAATGCAACTTGACTTACAGGGACAATATCTAGCTGAATATAGCACCTTTTGAAATCTTCCATATAGAATTGTAGATGGCATAACATTAAATCTGGCCAATGAAAAAACTTTGTTGGTGTGGAGATATGGAGCCATATGGCCTGCTTTTAACCTCCACACTTAAGAGAGAGCAAGTTTTATTGGCCACACACATACTCTAAATTTATGGGGGGGGAAATAATAATAAAAAATAAAGATAAATTTATGGGGAGCTATGCAAAGGAATGCATAGTGAAGTCTATATGCATAGTATGGTTTCCAAGGCCTTTTAAACATATACTAGTCAGGCCACTTCTGAAATTAGGGGGAACTTGGGGAGCAACCTGTTAAGTAGCATGTGCATCTGCAACTGGAATTGTAAAAAATGATGTTCTCACAGGGACTCTTTGGATTGTGACCCTGGAATATTCATGAAGATAGTTTTAGAGGGTAGTTGTGTTGGTCTCCAGTAGAACAGCTAGATTTGATTCCAGTAGCACCTTAAGAGACCAACAAGATTTGGGGGTGGGTGGGGGGTGAGCTTTCGTGAGTCAGAGCTGTCTTTATCAGTATCTTTTGGAGTGATCTTTTTAATAAGTCCAGAAGGGAAGGGATGCCTTCAGTTTCTGTAGAAAACCTTCATTTCCCCCTCCTCCACATTGTCACGTGAACTTCTTGTTTTGTTTTTGGGCACTGAACAACATTGCAGCACTGTTGCTGAATGATGAACATAGGAGGTGATGTATGTATGTATGTATGTTTTTCAGTGATCCTCATACATATTTCGCTATTTTTGTGAGGCACATATACCACAGAAGTTTGTAAGTAATACAGAAAGCTTGCTTTGAGTCCAGTAGCATCTTAAGAGACCAACAAGGTTTTCAGGGCATAGGCTTTGGAGAGTCAAAGCTCCCTTTGTCAGATAGCTTGTGCTACTAAGATGGAAAGACTGGGTGGGTCAGGGATTTGGGGTTTAATCCATTAGCATAACCAAAGAAAATGCCCACATCTACCATGCTGCTTGAGCTAACTAAGCCTGGATGCTTCATAAGAGAGGGTGGGAGCAATTTGGTTGTCCAGAGGGGTAAGGGAATTGGCCCCATTGCTTTGCTTAGCATAGCAAGGAACCAATTCACTGGTGGAGTGTATGTGTTGGCCCCAGCCTAAAATGCAAAGAGATTCTGCAACAGAGAGAGACAGAGAGAAATTTGCTTTGCTCAGAGCTGAAATATAGTTGAAACCTAGTGGGGAACTAATTCATTGGGGGGGTATTAGCCCCACTGCCTTGCCTAACCTAACAAGGAATCAGTTAATTAATTAATAAGGAAAGGAGGGGAACCATCCTCATAGCCTTTCCTAGACCAGAAACATTGCCCAAATGTAGGGAGGAATTCGTTCATTAAAGGTAGGCAAGCATAGATAGTGTGGCATTGTGTTATTCCTTAGCTGTACTGTTCAGTCATGGAGGCTTAAAAATAAAGAAATCTAGCACTGAGTGATTTCTGAGCAGTAGCAGGCACGTCTCCTAAAATAAAAAAGAAAGAAAGATTGGTGGAGAATCATGATGAGAGGGGTGGTCCAGTGCTCATCTGGTGTGAAAGGGAAAGCAAGGCAAACCATAGAGAACAGATTACCTTGGTGCATCTGGAATCTCCGTTATAGGTGTAAATTGACCAATAATCATGCTAGCACTATGACCAGCCCGGGAACCACCACTCCCTTATGTGGAAGCAGCCCTAGCTGTATCATCACTGAGCAATTTGTGGAGTGGTAGCTGTCTTACCTGTCCAGCATGGGCAATTGCATAGCAAGGTTGCCAGTAGCCACTGCTGTGCAAGTCGCCTGGCTGGGAAAAATCTAAAAACAGTAAATGTAATGATGTGATGAATAATAGTGAAACACGTTTGACTTGTTGGCATTTTTTTAGGTCGTTTTGGACAGACAACACCACCACTTGTTGATTTCCTTAAAGATATTTTGCGAAGATACCCTGAAGGAGGACAGATTCTAAAGGTAAAGCATAAGATCTTTGCCAAATTAAATAAATCTTTATTCAGTCAGACAGCATGTCGTTTTACTAGTATTATATCTGTTTGTGATACACTTAAGTTGATATTCCAGAGCATACAGCAAGAGATTCTAGAGCATGCAGCAGAATTCCATAGGCAATATGGATGGGGCAAAGGAAAGAAAACAAGAAATGCAAAAGATGTGCCAGCATAGGCTATACTTTATAGAAAAAACTGGCCATAATCTCCTGACATTCCTCAACCAATCACAGGGCTGTATCTGAGGTACATTCTGGACATGAACGTGTTGCCCTCTCCCAACCAGATCCACAGCTGAAATAGATGAGCTAATTAATGAGCTTGAGAAATGACCTTGACTAGTAAACGTCTACCTAGGCAGGTGACTAACAGCTGCTGCACACTGGAGGGGGAAAAAAAGTTAAATGAATGTTCCTGTAATAATGGCTTCTGTCTTGGGAGATCCACTCCTTTGCTGGAATACAGTAAGAAAAGAAAAATGGAACTTCCTGCTGGCTCTCTTGCCTGCTGCAGTGAGGGTTGACTAATTTCCAGGGCACCTGGGAAGAGGGTAGAAGGCTGCTGATTCCATGTATTATCCGGGCCTCTGGCCTTTGCAATGGTTCCCTCTTCTGGCTGCATTGTGACTGTAGCACTCTGAATTTGGTGCCTCTGAAAGTAGAGAACCAGTGTAAAGCTTTTCTCTGCCACCACAGCCTCTCTTCTCTTGGCTCCATCACCTGGCTTAAAGAATGTGGCAAAAAACCTAGAATGACTTGATTTTTGTTTTTAATAGTGGATACTTCAGGTATCTCGGATGCTTTAAAGCTTGATGGAGGCAAAGATGACAGCAACAAGTGGCAGAAGGAAAAGTAGAACAAGGGGAAGTGAGCTGGGGGAAAACGAGACGTTGGAAGCAAGGGAGGTGTGAGGGGCTGGGATTTTGAGAAAGGAGCTAGAAAGATTCTCTCTCGCAACATGGCAACTGTTTAGTGTTTTAAATGCATTTTTTTAAATGTTGTTATTTTAAAATTTGCATTTTATTTATTTGTGACAATAGTAAATTATAATGTTATGTCTTCTTTGGCCCTGAACTGTAAAACACTTGAACAACTAAAATGCTTAAGAATGTTGATTTTTTTGGCAGGGGGGCAGGGCCCTGGTATGGCTGTGTTAGTGAATAAACTTCACATACTGTTTCAGCTGGAAATGAAGTGTTAAGTGATATTATTGGCTTCATTTTTCCTTCTGCTTCAGCGTTATGACTTAGATAACAATTCTAATATTCTCCTCAGTAGTTAGGCGGAGGTGGTTTTGCAGTGTGCAGATTCCTGCAGTTATAGAGGGTGACTGTCAGGGAAAGCTTTGCTAGGTTTGTCTTTACTGCTGCAGGGCTAGGGGTGGGGAACAAATAACATCCTCATTAAGTAGAAAAGGTAAGGTGCCACTTACACAGTGGTATTCCTGGCTTCATGGAATATTTTACAGTACCTGTTGACCAGCATGCCAACCCTGAGTCAAGATAATTTTTTATTATTATTTGGCTCAACCTTTTGTTGATTTTTTTCATTAAATCACATATTTTTAAAATTCTGTTTCCAGGAATTAATTCAGAATGCAGAAGATGCTGGTGCCACAGAGGTTAGGTTCCTGTATGATGAGACTCAGTATGGGACAGAGTCTCTGTGGTCTAAAGACATGGCACAGTACCAGGGTAAATACAAAATTTTTCACATGAAGCTTTATTCCTGGATTATTTATTGTCTTGTGAAGTGTGAAATGCTTCAGATAAAAATTAATGCAAAAACTTTACAGTTGTTACAACTAATTTTTGTCTTTTATGTACAGTTATTCGATATGTAATCTAGGATTTCACACCTAGGTATTTCCAGTCTGAAAATATACATTATATTCTGGTCAGCTAAAACAGGATTTGGGATTTCAGAATTTCGAATTTTGATTTGGAAACAATCCTGAAAATATTTGGGAATACCCAGGGCCACTATTAAAATGCTCTCTGGATGGTTTTGCTCCCACTTCTCAGAGTTTCCTGGCAACGGGAGGGAAGGGAAAAGGAAGCAGCTGTCCCAGGCAATAGGATCAGACGTTAAAGGGACTGCTTGAACTGACTGCCCAATCACAGCAGTTCTCATAGCCCTCTATGAGGGCCCACTGTATGTTCAGGTTCTGAAGATGTTGGTTCTGGGCTCTGGGTTCCTTGGACCCAACTTAGGTACCTCACAACCACAAAGCAGCTGCAGGGAATGGCTTTCTAAAAAATAAAGGAGAGTTCAGAACACTGCCACGGGGGTGGGGGGGGAGAGGAAGGGCCTCCTGCCTTCCCCCTGAGCTGTTTTCCTGCAGCAAAACAGTGCAGAGGTGGAGTTATTTCCATGTTTTTCCACTCCATGTAGAGTATTCTGTGCATAGGCAAAAGAGGAATAAAGGCGGCTTGACTCCATTTCAGAGCTAGATTTTTCAAAGTGTACTGCTGCTGCTCTGGTCTGCTTTGGATTTCTACTGCCTGCTCCCTGTGTGTGAAGACCTTGTTCTCTGTCTACTGGAAATCTTCAGGATTAGTGGAATTTATTTCAAAATATTATTTCAAGTTTTTCCTGTGTGTATGTGTGTGTATTTTCCCATGAAGGTTGTAGTGGAGGGAGTCAGCCTGTTTTTCTTTCTGATTCTTTAAAAAATAATTTTTCTTGGTTTTGTTTGTGCTTTCATGGTGTTCTTAGGTGTATTTAATTGTCCCAAGAGGTTCAGAAGAAAATTTCTGGTTCATTTTAATCACAATTAATTGTAGGTGATGGTAGAAGAAAAGAGTAAGAGTCCAGTAGCATCTTAAGGACTAACAAAATTTGTAGAAGGGTATGAGTTTTCGTGAGTCACTGCTATTGGACTCTTACTCTTTTCTACTGCTACAGACAGACTAACATGGCTACCCATCTTGATCTATCTCTGTAGGTGATGGTTTAGGCATTTTAAAACATCACAAGGTTGATTTGGCTTGAATTCTCTGGTTTTATGTTGGTTCTGTTGGGCTTGTTGGTTCTGTTTGTATTGGAAGCTTTTAGCCAGTGGTTGCTCCTATGTGTTCAGTTATTGATTTCTTTGAACTTTTTCCCTATAGGAAACAATGGAGACAAGTAGGATGGCTGGGGGTACCTTGTTCAGTGGCCTGTAGAATTGGACCATTGGTCCAATTGAAACTTGGGCGGGGGGTCTTTAGTGGACATACAGCATTAGTTCCCCTGCAATTTGGTGCAATTTTGGTAAAAAATAACCACTTTAGCTCCTGAAAAGTTCTCCCATAGGGAATAAGAGAACCCGAATAATTCCAGAATCCCAGAAAAAAACCAAACTTGAATACCGGAATGGTATCAAGGCACCTTAATAACCTGGAATACCAGTATTTACGCCCTTCTTGAAATCCACATCTGAAAAATAACTTCTCAGTTACACATCTTTAATGTAATCTGTTTGCATCAGTTCATTTACTGTTATGGCCGATAAAAGGGGTGTGCTACTGTTTTAAGTTTATCCTGGTATGTTTTTTACAGTTTTCAGAAATTTTAATTTTAACACATTTATGCTGTGTTTCTTGGATTTCAGTATTTGCTTCTTGGAAAACCTTTGCAAACATACTAATTTTTTCTTTCTTTTGTCTCTTTTTATCCATTAGGTCCTGCACTTTATGTGTACAACAATGCAGTTTTTACCCCTGAGGATTGGCATGGCATTCAGGAAATAGCAAGAAGCAGAAAAAAGGATGATCCTCTCAAAGTTGGAAGATTTGGAATTGGATTTAATTCAGTTTATCACATCACAGGTATTTACTCTGAACTTTTCTAAACAAACAAACATTAAGCGTTTGGTCACGCAGAGCATGTTCCCCATTGGTGCTTGACCTTAACATTTGCACTGAATTTTAAAAAGTGGTTTGTTGATTTTAATATGTACTGGTTAATAGAAAACAATAGTGTTATTAGTAATAACTCAGTTTGAGTCCAGTGGCACCTCTAAGACCAACCGTTTCCTTCAAAGTATAAGCTTTTGTGTGCAAGCACACTTCTTCAGATAAGAAGCTTATACCTTGAATAAAATTTTGTTGATCTTAAAGGTGCCACTGGACTCAAACTTTGTTCTGCTGCTTCAACCCAATCTGAATCTATAATAATAACCCACACAGAGATAGATTACGTATTGCTGGACTAGTGAAACTCAAAAAGATAATTTACGAAGATTCAAGCCAGTGTAGCTCATGAGTTTCCATGAACTTCTTCCACTGTTTAAGTGAAAAAGGATCTCTAGAGGTATTAGTGGCTGTCATGGTGCTTTCAAAGGTGATCAGTGAATACCAAGTTCAGTGGCCTAATACCCTATCTTTATATCTTAGGTGAGTAGGGTCTCCATCTTCCTGAGTCATTTGCTTCTACTCCAGCAACAGCAGTCAACCAGTATTTGGAAGACAGGGTTCATCAGCTTTTAACCTTTCAGGGTAGGTTTGCAAATAGGAAGTTTCTGGAACTAGATTCCCTTTGTTATAATGAACTTGATCCTTATCAGTTAATTTATACCAGGCAGCACTGGCAATTAGTTACAACGTCTGGGAAAAGCAGTCCCATCTCTGAGGAAGATGAATGTCTTTCATGAGGTTGCTCCTTTTGCTTTGGTTTGGCTGAGATCTTCCTTAAGTTCCTGCAAGAAGACTGGCACTTTGCAAAGCTTGAGCTCCAGAGGATTAGAGAGGAGATACAGTTTTGTTTTACAGAATCTTCCTTGTAGCTTTTACCTGATTCTCTTCTTTTGCCACTTATTTAAATTGGGTGTTTTAGTTTATAGTCTAGTAATTAACAGATGGCATTTAGAAGAGTTTGGATTTATACCCCGCCCTTCACTGCCCAAAGGCGTCTCAGAGCGGCTTACAAACTCCTTTCCCTTCCCCTCCCCACAAAAGACACCCTGTGAGGTAGGTGGGGCTGAGAGAACTCTAACACAAACTGTCCTTGAGAGAACAGCTGTGCCAGAGCTTGTGACTGACCCAAGGTCACATCAGCAGGTGCAAATGGAGGAGTGGGGGTTCAAACCTGGTTCTCCCAGATAAGAGTCCGCACACTTAACCACTACACCAAATGTTGTAGGATTGTATTTTAGGTACTGTCCCCACACTGTTCATATTTTTTGATTTTCCATTTTGCAGATGTACCTAGTATATTCAGCGGTGACCAAATTGGGATGCTGGACCCTCATCAGGTACTTTTTGGACCCCGTGAATCAGGCCAGTGTTGGAATCTTAAGGATGACAGCAAAGAAATTAATGAACTTACAGACCAATTTTTACCTTTCATTGGTGTGTTTGGAAGCACTAAAGAAACCTTCAAGCATGGACACTTCCCGGGTACATTCTTTCGCTTTCCTCTTCGCCAGCAACCTTCCCAGCTGAGTAGTAATCTGTACAATAAGGAGAAAGTTCTAGAATTGTTTGAATCCTTCAGAGCAGATGCAGATACAGTACTTCTGTTCCTTAAATGTGTGCAGGATGTTTCCTTACATGTTAGAGAAGCTGATGGCTCTGAGAGACTAATTTTTAGAGTTACTGCTAGCGAGAACAAAGCTTTGAAGCATGAAAGACCCAACTCCATCAAGATTCTGGGAAGTGCAATAAATCAGTACTGTAAAGGAGTTCCAAGTAATAGTATAACATGTGTGACGTATCATATAAACATTGTTCTAGAAGACGAGAGTGTTAAAGATGCGCAGAAAACATCTTGGTTGGTATGTAACAGTGTTGGAGGAAGAGGAATGTGTAGTGAATTGGACTCTTTGGCTGATGACTTGAAATACATCCCAACAATTGGTATAGCTATGTCATTATCAACCAATGGAGAAGAAAAAGGAGCTGTGGCACAGTTTTCGGGAAGAGCGTTTTGTTTTCTTCCATTGCCACCTGGTGAGGAAAGCAAGACAGGACTTCCAGTTCACGTTAGTGGCTTTTTTGGCCTCACAGATAACAGAAGGAGTATCAAATGGCGAGAGCTTGATCAGTGGCGAGATCCAGCAGCCTTGTGGAATGAGCTTCTTGTGGCCAGCATTGTCCCAAAAGCATACGCAGTCCTCATATTGGAAGCAATTAAACGAATGGAAACAGAAAAGAACTCAGATTTCCCTTTGTCAGCTGAGAGGATTTACAGATTGTGGCCTGAAAAGAATAAAACAAAAGTCCACTGGCAGCCAATTATAGAACCTCTTTTGAAAGAGCTGTTCCAGAATGCAGTTATATACTCTCTCAGTGATCACTGGATAAAGGTGGAGCAAGTTTATTTCTCAGAAATGGAGGAGAGTTTGGAGTATACCCAAGCCGTGCTAAACTACCTCCAGGACTCAGGGAAAGAGGTTGCTAAAGTACCAGAGAATATTGCAAATGCAGTTGACCTAATTATGTCTGGCACCAAACCTGTCAAAAAAGTAACTCCTGGTACAGTGCGACAAGTTTTAAGAAAATCTGGGCACAAGACATCTGCTGATGAGAAGCTTCATATCTTAGAGTTTGTGCTTAGCGATGGAAACTACAGTGAGCTTATTGGGCTGGAGCTGTTGCCCTTACAGAATGGGAGTTTTGTTTCATTCTGTTCATCTGCATCGGATCAAGATGCAGTTTATATAACTTCAGAAAGTTATCCAAGGTGTAATATGCATTTAATAATTTGCTTTATTATGATGTAAAGCTTTTAATCAAGTGTTAAAGCTGTATCGTTAAATTTTCTGTAATGGCACATATCTCTGCAATGGTACCTGCTTGTCTTCTGCTCTAGAATACCTTTGCCTGTGTAGGCGGAAGAGATACCCTTTGAAGGGAGGAGAAGAATTTGTCTGAATTGCATCCTTTGACCTGGCAGAGAGGCCACAAATGCTCCTTTTCTTCAGGAACTATATAGGAAAATAGCCCTGCTTTCCATCCTTTAAGGAGACATCAGTGTCTTTCTGACATTAGAAGCTATTACTCTAATATATGTTTTCCTGTTTTTATGTCTTGCAACCAGCCTATTTCGTACTAGCAAAAAGGGGAAAGAAGCCTGGAAAGAAGGGATCAAGAATGAATGTGGGAATATGGAGTTGAGCAATAAGCACTTGACTCAGCAATGCAGGAGTTAAGAACATATCTCTGCTGGATAAGACCAGTGGTCCATCTAGTCCAGCATCTAGTCTTACACAATGGCCAACCAGTTTCTCTGAATGTCCAACAACAGGGTATATAGGTCAATGGCTTCCCCCAATTTTGACTTCTGGCAATTGTATTCAGATGTTTACTTCCCCTGAACATGGAGGTTCCCTTTAGTCACCGTGGCTAGTAGCGACTGATAATTATTCTCTATTAATCTGTCTAATCTCCTTTTAAAGCTGCCTGTGCCTATGGGCATGAATTCCACATTTTAAGCACTTGCTGTACAAAGACGTATTTCCTTTTGTCCATCCCAGATCTACTGGCTATCAGCTTCATTGGATGCCCTTGAGTTCTAGTATTTTGGGAGAAGGAAAAATTTGTTTTTGTCAGCTCTCTCCACCCCATGCATAACTTTAAACCTCTATTACGTATCCCCTTAGTTGTCTCTTTTCTAAATTGAAAAGTCCCAGACTGTTCAGCCTTTCCTCATAGGAAAGGTGTGCCAACCCCCTAATCATCTTGGTTGTCCTCTTCTGTAGTTTTCCCAGTTTTGCAATGTCCTTTTTGAGATATGGTGACCAGAACTGCACACGTTATTCCAAATGAGGCCACACCATAGATCTATACAGGGGCATTATAACATTGGCCATTGTATTTTCAAAGCCTTTTCTTAATAACCCCCAACATAGTTGGCCTTTTTCACTGCTGCAGCACACTGGGTTCATACTTTCATTGAGCTACCCCAAGATGTTTCCTCCTCTCAGTCTCAGCAAGTTGAGATCCCTTTGTTCTTGTTGTTCAATTGCACAGTCGAGTCTGACTCTTTGCAACCCCATGGACCACATCACGCCAGGCCCTCCTGTCTCCTGCCATCCTCCAGAGTTTGCCCAATTTCATGTTAGTTGCATCGATAATACTGTCTAACCATCTCATCTTTTGCCACCCCCTTTCACCTTCAGTCATTCCCAGCATCAGGGTCTTCTCCAGTGAGTGCTTCCTTCTCATTTGGTGGTGAAGTATTTGAGCTTCGGCTTCAGTATCTGGCCTTCCAGGGAATAGTCAGGGTTGATTTCTTTTAGGATTGACTGATTTGATCTCCTCACCATCCAAGGGATTCTCAAGAGTCTTCTCCAGCACCATAATTTGAAAGAATCTATTCTTTGGTGCTCGGCCTTCCTTATAGTCCAACTCTTGCAGCCATACATTACTACTGGGAATACCGTTAATTTGACCATATGGACTATTGTTGGCAGGGTGATGTCTCTACGTTTTATTATCCTGTCTAGGTTTGCCATCACTTTCCTTCCTCTCTTTTAATTTCATGGCTGCAGCCACCGTCTGCAGTGATCTTGGATCCCAGGAAGTCTGTAAGTAGGGTGACAATATATATCCTTGTCATACTTCTTTTCCTATGCTAAACCAATCAGTTGTTCCATATCCGGTTCTAACTGTCACTTCTTGTCCCTTATACAGGTTTCTCAGGAGACATGAGGTGGTCTGGTACTCCCATCTCTTTAAGGACTTGCCACAGTTTTTTGTGATCCACACAATCAAAGGCTTTAGTGTAGTCAATGAAGCAGAAGTAGATGTTTTTCTGGTACTCCTTTGCTTTCTCCATAATCCAGCAAATGTTGGCAAGTTGATCTCTAGTTCCTCTACCTCTTCGAAACCCAGCTTGTACTTCTGGCAGTTCTCTATCCACATACTGCTGAAGTCTAGCTTGTAGGATTTTGAGCATGACCTTGCTAGCGTGTGAAATGAGTGCAATTGTGCAATAGTTTGAACATTCCTTGGCATTGCCCTCCTTTGGGATTGGAACCAGCCCCATAGCTAATGAGTTTTTTGAGGGGGTGTGGGGGCCACAACCCAGGGCATCGTGGTATCCACCGAGGCAGGGATTGGCAGCCAAGTGGGGCTGTGGAGAAGTGGGGCGGCTCTGGCGACGGGGCAGAGAAGACGCCTCCTTCTCAAGGTCCATCCGTGATTGTGACAAAGCAGGACGGCGAGAGAGAGCCTGATTGGAATGTAAACTGATCTTTTCCAATCCTGTGGCCACTGTTGCGTTTTCCAAATTTGCTGGCATATTAAGTGCAGTGCTTTAACAGCATAATCTTTTAGGACTTTGAATAGCTCACCTCCGCTATCTTTGTTGTTAGTAATGCTTTCTAAGGCCCATTTGATTTCGTATTCCAGGATGTCTGGCTTGAGGTCAATGATCAAACTGTTGTGGTTGTCAAGGACATTTACATCCTTCTTGTATAGTTCTTCTGTGTATTCTTGCCATCTCTTCCTAATCTCTTCTGCTTCTGTTAGGTCCCTACAGTTTTTGTCCTTTATCATGGCCAGCTTTGCATGGAACGTTCCCTTGATTTCTCCAGTTTTCTTTAAGTGATCTCTAGTCCTTCCCATTCCATTGTTTTCCTCTATTACTTTGCATTGCTCATTCAGGAAGGCCTCCTTATCTCTCCTTGCTGTTCTCTGGAAATTTGCATTCAGTTGGGTAAATCTTTCCTTTTCACCTTTGCCTTTTGTTTTCCTTCTTTCCTCAGCTATTTGTAAAGCCTCATCAGAAAGCCACTTTGCTTTCTTGCATTTCTTTTTCTTTGGGATGGTGCTGATTGCTGCCTCCTGTACAATGTCACAAACCTCTGTCCATAGTTCTTCGGGCACTCTGTCTATCAAATCTAGTCAAGCCTATTCTTCTCCACTGTATATTCATAAGAGATGTGATTTAGGTCAAACCTGAATGGATTAGTGGTTTTCCCAACTTTCTTCAGTTTAAGCTTGAATTTGGCAATGAGTAGCTCATGATCTGAGCCACAGTCAGCTCCAGGTCTTGTTTTTACTGACTGTATAGAACTTCTCTGTCTTTGACTGCAAATGATATAATCAGTCTGATTTCGGTGTTGCCCATCTGGTGATGTCCACGTGTAGTCACCTCTTAGGTTGTTGGAAGGGGGTGTTTGCTATGAGCAGCGTGTTCTCTTGACAAAACTCTGTTAGCCTTTGCCCGGCTTCATTTTGTTCTCCAAGGCCAAACTTGTCTGTTATTCTATACCTTTTGACTTCTTGCTTTAGCATTCTAGTCCCCTATGATAATAAGGACATCTTTTTTTGGTGTTAGTTCTAGGAGGTGTTGTAGGTCTTCATAGAACAGGTCCACTTCAGCCTCCTCTGCATCAGTGGTTGGGGCATAGACTTGGATTACTGTGATGTTGAATGGTTTGCCTTGGATTCAGACTGAGATCATTCTATCGTTTTTGAGACTGTATCCCATTACTGCCTTTTTCACTCTCTTGTTGACTAGAGATCCTTTTATCCTCTACTTGAAGTTGTGATTTTTGTGTTCCAGTATGCATCACCTAACACTTACCAACCTTGAACTTCATTTGCCACATTGTTGCCCACTCGCTCAGTTTGTGGATATCCTTCTAAACGCTTCACATTCATACTTGGTTTTTGCCATCTTGAATAATTTTGTGTCATCTGCAAACTTGGCTGCTACACTACTCATGCCTAGTTTTGGATCATTTTTGAAAAAAATAGTATCGACCCCAATATTGGTCTGTGTGGGATCTCACTGCTTACTTCCCTCCATTGTGAGAATTGTCCATTTATTCCTACTCTTTGCTTCCTGGCATGTAACCAATTTTTAGTCCTTAAGAGAACCCATACTTTTGATTCTGTCCATTGAACTAAATTGTGGGAGAAACTGCAAGGTACTTCAGTTGATAAAAGTTTAATATTGTTTACATTCTGATGCTACTGCTCAGGTTCGTTATGGACAAGGGTGTGAACTGTGACTCATTCAGCCTTTAACTTGGTATCAACCAAGGTTGCCTGCTGCCTATTTAATTTATATTTAAATCCATCAAGCCATTTTGATCAATCCTGTCATAGTATTCTTATTCTGCTGTATGCACACAATGCAATCTTCTTATCCCACACTCGTATTGGTTTACAGAAATCCTTAAGCTTTTTTCTGACTACTGTTGCAAAGAAGGTATGACAGTAAACTGCCAGAAGTCCGAGTTAGTGGTTTTTACTTAAAAAAGGGGGAGAGAATGAATGCCAATTCAGTGGTGGTTATGAGAGGCTGCTTTTTGTATCTTCCCTACCCTGATAGAATTTGCTCTTGCTCCCTTGGTAAAATAGATTCAGTCTTTCATATTTTATTGGAATGCCCTTGAAATTTTAATCTAAGTGCCATTTTATTCTGTTGTGGCTGGTGACTTTCAGTTATTTTAATCCAACAAGAGTGGTCCCTTTCCTACTCTCAGATCAAAATCCTAATATAATCTTGGATGTTGCAAAAAAAATCATTCCTTTTGTCTTTTGAGAAATAAATAGAGATTGAAATTTCAGATTGTTATATGGCTCAGGGCACTGAGTGATAGAACTTTTAGTGGCCAAAGGAAAGGAATTTGACTCAGTTCTTGAGATTCCCTTCCTGAAAATAGTGGCTGTGGCATGGGTTCATGCTGCACGCTTTCCATAACTGAACTTCTCTGCCATCTCCCCATCTTCCTTTAGCAATTCTGTTATTCCTTGATCATCCAAAGGCCCAAATACTTTTCTCGTTGGTTTCCTGCTCTGGATATATTTAAAGGTTTATTGTTTGTCTCAATGCTTTTAGCAACCTGCTCCTCAAATTCTCAGTTTGCATGCCTAATTATTGACTAGCATTTCTTTTGCCAGAACCTGTGGATCCACCTGTTCAATTCATTAGGGCAGACTTTCCACTTTTTAAAAGAAGTCTCTTTTTATAACTTGCTTGACTCTCTTGTACTTCTCTTTCAGCTTCCTTTTGACTGTTTCCCTCATTTTTGTAAATTCCCTCTTTTGAAATCAAATGTTATAGTTTTGGACTTTAGGGGTAACTTTCCATTGACCTGAATGCTGAATAGCATTGTGGTCACTGTTCCCAATTGGTGTAACAAACTTTACATCTCTCACCAGGTCTTGGGACCCACTCAAAACCAAGTGCAAGATCACTACCCCCCTGGTTGGCTCTGTGACCAACTGTTCCAGTGCACAGTCATCTATGATGTCTAGGAATCTCATTTCTCCAGCATGGCTCAAGTACTTGTTTACCCAGTCAACATGAGACTAGTTGAAGTCTCCCAGTATCATAATATTATCTGCTTTAGTTGCCTCCCTTATTTCCTTCTCCATCTCAAGATCAGGCTCAAGGGTTTGATTAGGTGGTGACAGTACATTTCCACTTTCAAGTAACCTTTAGGACCCAGGATTTCCACCCATATTGCTTCTGTTGGGGAGTTCATTCCTTTAATTTTTTCTTAATTAATTGATTCTATGTCTTCTTTGATGTACAGTGCAACACCTCCCCCAACCCCTTCCTTCCTGTCCTGCTTGTGGAGATTATATCCAGGGATGACTGAAGCCCATAGATTTTCCCCATTCAACCACGTTTCTGCGATACCTACGCTATCTAAAGTGTCGTTGAGCACCAAGCACTCCAGCTTCCCCATCTTGGCTTGGAGCTTTCTAGCATTGGCCTTACCCTTTGTTGCCACACATGGCTCTCCTTTGCCATCCTACCCTCACTCCCAACTTCTGTTATGCTTCTGTCAGTATTACCCTGAGTGTTTACACAGTCATCCCTCTGGACTGACTTGTCCTGAACCAGAGGCTCCCCAGCTCTTGTTGGCTTTTCCCCTATGATTAGTTTATGTAGGTGATGCTCCAGAGATGCAGGGGAGATTCCAAGAGACGGTGATAATGAAAAAGCTGGGGCCAAAGAAAGAAAACAAGTTGGAAGTTCTTGGGGATAGCACTTTCCATCCCTCTCTGCTCCAGTTGATCTATCCTGGATACCTTTTCATAAATCATAATTTCATTCTCAGCATTTGTTGGACATCTCACTAATATAATTATATATACAGAATATACATATAATTACTAGTGGGTTTGAAGATAGTTTCAGGTGGGTAGCCATGTTGGTCTGCAGTAGAAGAGAAACATTTGAATTTATATCTGCGGAAGGGAGTTTGACTCTTGAAAGCTTATAGTCTGGGAGTCTTGTTGGTCTTTAATCTACTACTGGACTCGAATCTTGCTCTTCTAATGGATTTGAAAAAAATTGATTGCTACGAAAGCCCGGTAGGGCTATGGAAAAGCATATTGTATAGCTTCACATTTGTTCAAGTCACAGTTAATTGTACTGAGGAATGTGTGTGTCCTCAGTAAAGCTGGCTTGTTACATGATGTTACACGAGAAGTTCCTGGGTCATTTGCTGGGGTGGGGGAGGTGGCAGATATAAACATGGACAGAAACGAAGCTTTTAATGTATTCAGAGTTGTATATAAAAGTACATGGTATTACTACTTTTCAATATTCCTGCTTTTGAACAGTAACATAAATATTTATTTTATGAATACTCTGTTTTTAATGACATAATAGGTCCCTCTTCCCAGGTCTTGAAGGAAGATTACTTCCTGATGATTTGAAGCCTCAAGTTCTGTCTGCTTTGAAGGAAGCTGCCAACAGTAGAGGTAATACACATATATATATTAATATTTTTGTATATATGTCATCATAGTAACAGGAAGGTCCTGCTGAAATGAAGTATGTCCAGTCTTAGGTGATCAGCCCTAACTGTTGAAGGACATGGGTTTATTTTAAGTAATGGATTGTCAGTCACCAGCTGTAAAGTGTGATTTAAATAATTCATTTGTTCCTATTTGTGCATCAAATATTTCCTAAAGAAGAGTGTTAATTGCATGTGGTAGCATTTAAAACCATGCAGTTCCACAGACTCAAGGGCACTTAAATTTTTTTCAGAGTGGGTGGTGATTTCTGCTGTTTAACCCCTCTTTCTGCAACCCAATGAATACCCTCAAATTTTGTTCCTGGGGTTTTGAATCTTCAGCAACAGTATAGGAGAAAGGGGGCAGGTAGAGTGGCAGTGGGAGAAAGGATCAGTGGAAATCAAAACCTCCTCTTAAGAAATGCCTTTCAAGTGTTTGGAATCCATAATTGGAGCTGTTGATTCACAAGCAGATGATGCAAAGTTTGGAAGTTATTTTTTCCTCTGAGATTTCACTTAAGAAGAGACTGGGATCAGGAGTAGTGTCCTGATATGCTTTTCCACTTCTCTCGCTGCAGGGAAGACCCAGTGTATATTTCAACATGTGATCATGCCGACCATGGACAATTATTCTTTCGGGATTGTGTGGAAATGCTGAGTTCAAATAACTGTAGAATCTTGTATTTCATTTATTTATGCTCCTGCCCCAAATGAAAATGAGGAGTTGGGGAGGGGTAGAGAAGCCTAAGACTCACTCAGCCAGGCTATTCTGATTCAACTCCAGCAGCTATGGCTTTGAACATTTTTATTGCTGCCGAGAGCCTCCAGTAGTGGATGCTGCTTGAGTCAATCTACTCCTAAAGGAAGTAGTTTCCACTCCTTCCAAGCCCATATTTCTCCAGTCATCTTCAGAAACAAATGGAAAAGAAAAACCAAGCTATCATGCTTTCAGAAACAGATGTTGATTTATGTTTATAGTACCTGCCTCAAAAGGACTCAACAATGTAGGTCAAATAGACACCAGACAAGGCACAAATCACAGCCAAGCATGAAGTTCAGATGCCTCTAAACATTTTTATGTAATTTGCTATAACCAGCAAATGGCTCCTTCTCTGCACTTATCAGTTTTGGCTTGTGCGAGATTTTTCAGAGAGAAGATCCAACCTGGTATGGGTCTGAGGGCCCAGGTAGATGTTACAATATTCACAGGTCCAGCCCATGTACTCCAATACCATTTTAGAGTTGTATTCAGTCATTTAAAAATAGCATGAGGACCCAATCCTGAGAGTCTTCATTGTTCCAGGGAGGGGGATGAGTTCACCTGCTGCCACCATACCCTGATCTGAATCATGATCAGGCGCTCACAGCATTTTTAAAATGGCTAAATAATCCCTAAAATAGTATTGCTATCCATGGGTTGGACACATTGATGCCCTAATGTCTATTTTGGCCCTCAGTTTCTCTCTGTTTCTGGGGGAAGAAGGTAGCAAGGGGACTGAGTCATCCCATACTTACTTAATATCTTAAAGCAATAAAACTACAATTATTGATCAACCAAATATCAAATAACAGAGTAAACTGGCAGCAAAAGTTCTGACAATCGTTACGTGCTAAAAGCTGAAGATAATTTTCGGCAAACAAGTGTAATTTGTGCAGGGGATTCCTCTTCTGTAGCTTGAAATATAATGTTGAATAATGTATTTCATTATATTTTAGCCCATCAGCTCCTCTGGGGATTTTCAGGTAGGATGATCAGCTGAATAATTGCTGAACAGAAGCCTGATGGGTGTGCGTGTTTGATTACTGGATGTTCTGCTTGTACTATTTTCCAGATTGGTAGTGGTTACTAGTCTGGTCCATTGTACTTGTGCTTTTCAAACAATTTACTTCTACTAATATTTCGTAAGTCATACTTGAAAAATAATCAAGGCAATTAATGTTGGGTATTTTGTAAGTTTACAAAATTTACAGGAATCAGATTAATGCTTTAAGATATAAGGCTAATGCTGTTTTCATTAAAAGCAAAGACACAAATGATTTGAATTAGCTAGTAAAGTATAAATGTAAATCAGATGTTAGTCTGAAGAATGTACACACTAGGATCTACATATAAATTTATAATTTAGTCTGTCCCCAAAAAGTTGACCACTATCAGTAGCACAAAACAGCTTAAGGACAGAGTTCTCCCAAGGCCATGCCACTTGGGGAGCCCTGTGCTTCCCTAAAGAAACTTCTGCGCTGCAACCTTTCAGCCAGGTGCTGAGCTGATGGCTTGGGGCTGAAAACACATTGCAACATATACTTCGAGCCTCAAACCACCGCTGGTCATACATGTGTGCTGGGTTTGTGTGAGCCTGCCGACTTGGTGATAACTTGGGCTGAAATTGGATCACATGCACTTTCGGCCGCAAGGCACCACCCAAGACCATACAGAGCCTTCAAACTTCTTTGGGCTGAAGGTATGGACAATGTGCATTCAGTCCTATGCCATTGTCAGTCACCTGGGCACTGGGTGTCTAAGAATCACCAATCATCATCTTCGTGGTCTCTGTGCATCACACCCATGGGATTATGTGCCTGCGCTGATCTGAATCGGTGGTATACAAAGCTCACAATGGGATTTTCGTGCCTCTATCCCAGGCATGTGTGGGAACCCCACTGCGCATGCCCAAGGGGGTGGGGTGCAGACATCCTGCCAGTTCTCTTCTGACCGCCACACTGTTAACAGCTTGTTTCTGCCAGTCGGTGAAGAATTATTGTTTCTCTCACGAGGGATTTTGTGTATTAGTTCTTTGTTATTTTTTCCTTCTTTCTACTAAAAAGACTTTAAAAAAAAGGATTATTTCCTTTTTGAGAGTTGCCACTGCCTCTGGCGGCTTACCGCCCACCCCGAGGTAATTCTTTTATTTGCCTCACCTGAGGGATTTTTTTCTGTTTGTGCCGTTGTGTTTTTTTATGGCCAAAAAGTGGGGGTGTTTTAAAAGGTGTGTTGGCTATGGCAGCAAACTCACCCTCAGCGACGGCCACAGTCTGTATTAGCTGCCTTGGAGAAACCCATAATCCAGAGACTTGCCGCCATTGCTCAAAGTTTTCCAACCAGACCCACAAAAACAGGGCCGTGAGACATCGAGTGGCACTTTGGGAGTCCACATTGGCTTCTTTGCCTCAGGGGAAGATGGTTGCTCAGACCCCTTTGGACTCTCAACCGATGGCGCTTCCATCAACATCGGAAGACACCCCGCCACTGATCCCACCTCTCCGTCCTAAGTCGGCATCGGATGTGGGAATGTCTTCTTCTAAATGTTCTGCACCGAACGAGGCTTCCTCTGCCTCTACACCAGCTAAGAAGAAGAAGAGGGATAAGCACGAGAAAGAGAAATCCACGCATAAGTCTCACACTCAGAGTGGCGTTAGCATGCAAAAGTCACATAAATTTTTTGGAACTTCTGGCAATCACATACATTTTTTGGAACTTCTGACAAACAAACTGCCCTCCAATGTTTCCAGCCTCTTCTCACGGGGAACTGCGTGGCTGTATTGACCGACAATACGACAGCCCTCAGTTATGTCAACAGACAGGGAGGGACAGTCTCCCGCAGTCTCTGTTATCTGGCTCTGGACCTTTGGGCCTGGTGCATACCTCGGCACATTTTTCCCATTGCCTCACACATTGCTGACAGTGCCAATGTGCATGCAGATTTGCTCAGCAGGGGTCTCAGTGCCACGACTGGGAGCTGAACTGGACCTACCTATGTCCCATATTCAAAAAGTGGGGTATGCCTCACATAGATGTGTTTGCCACCCAATACAATGCAAAGTGCAGCCTGTTCTGCTGCAGGGGGGCACGAGATTCTGAGGCGTTGGGAGATGGTCTTGTTTACCCTTGGAACAACAGCTTCCTGTACATGTTCTTCCCTTCTCTACTGCTTTTGCTAAAGACGGTCCAAAAGCTCATGAGGGTTCACTCAAGGTGCATTCTGATTGCCCCCTGGTGGTTGAGACAACCTTGGTTTTCCAACCTCCTTTTGCTGACCAAGGATCGCCATCCTCTCCCACCGCTGCCAGATTTGCTGCTAGTGGAGGGTGGAGCTCTTCTGTTCCATGAGGTCCACAAGCTCAAGTTAACAGCTTATCTTGTGGACAACTAACCTTTTCAGATAGAGTCACTATGGTGTTACTCAATGCCAGGAAGGACTCTACAAGACGTTCCTACAGTGGGAAATGGTCTCATTTCTTGGCCTTCTTACAGCCCTCAGACGTGTCTCTGGCTTCTGTCACGCTTGACTGGATCCTAGAATTTTTGCTTTTGCTGGCCGAGAAGGGCCTCTCGCACTCCTCAATCAGAGTCTACTTGTCGGCCATTTCTGTCTACCATTCTGGTTTCTAGGGCTTCTCTGTCTTCTCTCACCTGGTCTCAAATTTCTGAAGGGTCTCCAACACTTATATCTGCCAATCCATTTGCTGGTACCCTTGTGGGACTTGCCGCTGGTGCTGCGCCATCTGATGGGGAGACCTTTTGAGCCTATGGCAACTTGCGAGCTGAAACATGCAGCATGGAAAACTCCCTTTCTCATTGCCATTACCTTAGCCAGAAGGGTGGGCGAACTCATAGCCCTTCGTCATGACCCACCTTTCCTTGTCTTCCTACTGGATGGTGTGAGAATGATGCCTGACTTCTCTTTCTTTCCTAGAGTGGTCTCCGAGTTCCACCTCAGCTCGGAGAATTTCTTGCCAAACTTCTTTCCTAACCCGAAAGATGGACAGCAATGTCTCCTCCATGCACTAGATATTAGGAGAGCGCTGCTTTTTTACCTGGACAGGACAGGTTCAAGTAGGAGGGACAATCACTTATTTGTCTCCTACTCCAGTCACTCCGCAGGATGCAAGATCTCAGCACAACGTCTCTCTAAATGGATTGTTGAGACTATTAAGCTGTGCTTCCTGTTGGCTAAATGCCCATTGCCTTTGCCTGTGCAAGCGCATTCCACAAGATCCATAGCTACGTCTACAGCCTTCTTGAAGGGTGCTTCCCTGTCAGCAATCTGCAAGGCTGCGACATGGTCTACTCCGAACACTGTCATCAAGCACTACGCTGTCGATGTTCATGAACACCACAGGGTAGACCTTGGTCATTTAGTCCTTTCGTTGGCAGAGCACTAAATATACGACAGCAACCACCTCTAGGTGAGCCACTGCTTTTCAATCTCCCACGGGTGTGATGCACAGAGACCACGAAGAAGATAAACAGGTTGCTTACCTGTAACTGATGATCTTCAAGTGGTCATCTGTGCAGTCACACCGCCCGACAGTCCTTCCCCACTGCTGTCGCTTCAGTACTTTTCTCCTATTATTGAAATGACAGCAGTCAGAAGGAACTGGTGGGATGTCTGCGCCCCACCCCCTTGGGCATGCGCAATGGGGTTCCCGCACATGCCTGGGATGGAGGTGTGAAAATCCCATTGTGAGCTTTACATACCACCGATTCAGATCAGCAGGCGTATAATCCCATGAGTGTGACTGCACAGATGACCACTCGAAGATCATCAGTTACAGGTAAGCAACCTGTTTTTCCCAGATCTGGAAATCTCACAAGGCTGGAGTGGTAGTGAGAGGAGCTTGCCCTTGGCCCTACATTCCCTGCTTAAGGATCTTGGGTTTGCTGGCCTGTTGTTTCCTAATATAAATATTTAATAATTACATTAAACTTTATTTGCAAAAAAGTTCTAGGTTAAGCACCATTAAGGAGCTGTCCAAATAAAAACAGAGATATAAATACTTCCTGTACTTCCTTAGAGTAAGTATGTATGTAGCGTAGTATGTCAAGTTGCCATTGCATTATGATCTTATTGGAGCTGGAGACTCCATCCAGAACTTTCGAGTGGCTTCAACAGGATGAAAAAGGCCAGAAAATGTGTGGGTCTCTTTATCCCACATCTCATTAACTGCTTCTGAATTTCCATAGTTTAAAAATTATTTCCTGTGTGGCTTGGCAAGCATCAGTTTGAGAACTACAAGTCCAGAGCCCAACTGGGCATGCCAAGCTAGTTCTGTGTACTGCAGCTGATGAGTAGACTGCAAAGCTGCAATCTGATTTTGATACATCTGCTCTCATCTTTTGCCCCACATATCAGGGTACAGAAACTAAATAGTAGTCAGGAGCAAAGTGAGTGGAGGAAACGTACCTAAAGAATAATGTTCACTTGTGCTCTTGAGCATTTATAGAAGAAGTGCCCTATAAAATTTTTGTTTGTTTGCTCTTCAGATCTTGCTTTTAGATTGCTGCAAGGGGGGGATTCCCAAAATGTAGCATGCAGGTTTGTAGTGGTATATTAAAAATCTGTCAATAAATGGAATTGTATAAATATTAAATGTATTGTTAATAATTGCATGAATGGAGTGCTAGCTGCATGTTTAAATGAAAATCTAGATTATATTTCTGTAGATTTCTTATTTTAAAAGTAGCAAAGGAGATTGTATAATATAAAAATATGTTATGCTGATGTATATGGACTGCCCTTTTAAATTGTAATTTGCAATACATTATAATTTCCAGTCAGACTGAGGAGATAGGAATAATTTATTTCGATCATTGGGATGTTGCCTGAATTTTGCTTGTGTTTCTTATACTGATTGTGACTGTATTTCTGAACTTTAGCAGTACTTTCTTGATTAAAGTGTATCATAGGTATTTTTAAATTCAGCTGAAATCCAGTTAATTTTGGCTTAGTCATAGTTTTCCAATATGTTACCAAAGCATCGTAAGAGGTCTGGAATATAATTTTTAAAGGTAAAATAAGTCTTATATAAAACTATGATGTATTAGGAACTTGTATTCCACTGCAGTAGGTGTCTTTAGGATAGCTAAAATTATAGTCAAATAAGAGAGAGATGTATTGTGTTTGTGCATCAAAAACCTTACACTGTTTGAATGTTGGGATGTTCAGTGCTTGGGATCCCTTAGAGTATTTAATAACTTTGTACCGATGTCTATATCTGTTTTAGCTTGTAAGTCTGTGTGGGCAGGATTTTGTATTTTATTTTTGTTTAATGCATTATTGAACAAAAAGCACTACTTTTCTATAATTATAATAATAATAACAACATTTATGCTTAAGTTTCTTGATTTATTATAATAAGCATTCATCATCTCACTCTACCACTATACCAAATCATTCTGTTTGTCTCATAGATAATTCATCTGTAAAGCATACCCTGAGCAGTTTTCAAATATTTAGTATTATTTTAATATCATGGAACTACTGATAAAATAATGTTATAGCATATTTTAAATCAATTATTTTACATATAAACCTATTTAATTAGGTATATGGCTCTATTTGATCCTCTCATTTTCAGCCCAGGAATATGCACAGATTAAATTCAGACTGGTGAAACAGAAACTGTTGACAGATGTTTAAATCAGCATAGTGGTTAAGTAGTTTTCTGGTGAACTAGCAGTCCTCTCATATGCCTGGCTGAAGATAATGGATTCAGTTGCTAAGGCTCAAGAGCAGATACAAGGGAACATTTGGCTATTGGGGCATATATGCCAGCAGCTTCCCCCTTCTCTTGCTGTAATACAGGTATGTCACTCATAAAGTCAATAACTCTCCTTGATTAGAAAAGGAAAAAGGCTTGTTGCCCACCATCTCTTGGGACTTTGTGAACTACAGAAACTTCTAATATGGCCTGGTACATGCTTTTCCTGGCAAGCATAGCAGAGCAAGAATGCTGTGCTCTGGTTCACAGATGCAGGGTTAAAATGCTACAACTAAATATGATCCACAGTGATCTAGCTTCCCAAGTGTACTTAATGTCATTCCACATTGTAATTTGATTCAGATAATCAAGATAGCCTAGAATATAATATTTTTTTTAGCAAATGGGTCTAAAAACTGAGTTTGCTAAACTGTTTTTTCTTTTTATTGTGGCTTAGTATTCTGCAAAAGCATTCTTAATGTTTTTGTTCAGTTATAATTGTTTTTATTTTTTTATTTCAGGAAGACCATGTACTCAGCTGCAACTTCTGAATCCTGAACGATTTGCACGACTTGTCAAAGAAGTTTTGAATACATTATGGCCTAACAGAGAAATCATGGTACAGTGGTTCCCACTTTCTGAAGATCAAAATCATCCACCTATTTCATGGTTTAAAATGGTATGGAAGAACTTGTACATACATTTTTCTGAAGACTTATCATTATTTGATGACATGCCACTTATCCCAAAGACGTTATTAGACAAAGACCAAGAAGTAATTGACCTTATTAGATTGCGAACTCCATCTCCAATTATTCTAGATGATGGATCTGAAACACAACTTCCAGAATTTTTAGCTGACATAATTGAGCAACTTGGAGGGATTGTGCTAAAGGAACTGGACCCTTCCATACAGCATCCACTTTTAAAAAAATATGTACATGGCCCATTGCCGAGTGTAGTTCTGCAAATAATGGAAAAGCTTTCCTCACAAAAATTGAATGATCATGTTTCATCACTCTCTACATCACACAAAAATGCCCTTAGGAGCTTCCTTGCTAGTTTAACTGATGTTACCGAAAAAGAGAAAAGAATAATTCATGAGCTAGTGATATTTAGGAGGATTGAAGATTCACCTGATGAAGACATTTCTTTTACTTCATTGAAAGGTTGTAAAGTGCTGCATCACACTGCCAAACTTCCACCTAACATTAAACTATCTGTGTCACTAGTGGACAGCAGTGATGAAGCTACTATTCGTTTAGTAAATATATTGAAAATAGAACAGCTAAAGACCACTGATTGCATGAAATTTATTTTAAAAGATATTCAAAATGACTTTTATTCTGTTGATGAAACAACAAAAATTGTGCTGTGGTTTCTGGAAAATCTGACTTTCCTCAAAAGTGAAAACGCAGAAATGTTGGATTGGCTGACCCCACTAAAATTTATTCAGGTTACAGAGGAAAAGATGGTATCAGCTAATGAACTTTTTGATCCTGAGGTGGAGGTATTACAAAATCTATTCTATGGTGAGGAAGACCACTGCTTTCCCCCATCGATGTTTAAAACATCTCCTGATATTCTTCATTCTTTGAGATTAATAGGCTTAAAAAGTGAGAACAACTTGGAAGAGAGAGACATTTTACGTGTTGCACATAAAATTGAAAACTTGAAGGACTGTGCAAGCACTGATCAAGATGCACTTAGAAGAAAAGCCAGAACTTTGTTAATCATTTTGAACAAAAACTCTTCATTGCTGCATTCACCTGAAACAAAAGCCATGCTGAAAAAAATTAAATGGATTCCAGCGTGCAAGGAAAGACCTCCAAATTACCCAAATTCATTAATTTGGAAAGGTGATCATTGTAGTCTATGTTCACCACCTGAAATGTGTGATTTATCCCAGGCAACTTTAGTAGGTTCCTCAGTTCCCCTTGTAGAAAGTGTGCGATCCACTGTTGCAAAAGCGCTAGGGATTTCCATCAAACCTAGCATCAAATCAGTATTAAAACATTTTAAAGTGGTAGTCGACTGGCATAGTTCCAAAAAATTTAGTGATGAAGATTACTATCAGTTTCAGCAGATCCTGCTGGAGATTTATGGATTTATGAATGATCACTTAGATGAGGGTAAAGAAGGATTTAAAGCCTTGAAATTTCCCTGGGTCTGGACTGGTAAAACATTTTGTTCACTTTCTCAAGCAATCATAAAATCAGCATTTGATCTTGACCTCCAGCCGTATTTGCATAATGTTCCAAAAACTATGGCTAAATTTCATCAGTTGTTCAAATGTTGTGGGTCAATTGAGCAGCTGACTCCAGACCATGTCTCCATGGTCATTCAGAAAATATATCTGAAAAGTGAACACTCTCTTACTGAGGAAGAGAGTAAGCAAAATCTTCATATTATGTTGAATATTATTAGATGGTTGTACAGCTGCCAGATTCCTGCGAGTTTAAATACACCTGTTCCTGTACATTCTAGCAAAAAACCATACAGACTTGCAATGAAGCCAATTCATGAGTGTTGTTACTGTGATATCAAGGTTGATGACTTAAATGATTTGCTTGAAGATGCTGTTGAACCAATAATTCTTGTTCATGAAGACATCCCCATGAAAACTGCGGAATGGTTGAATGTGCCATGTCTTAGTACCAGGTTGATTAATCCAGAAAATATGGGGTTTGAACAGTCTGGACAAAGAGAACCCCTAACTGTAAGAATTAAAAACATTTTGGAGGAATACCCTTCTGTATCAGATATCTTCAAAGAACTGCTTCAGAATGCTGATGATGCTAATGCAACGGAATGTAACTTTTTGATAGACATGAGGCGAAATAATGACATAAGAGAAAATCTTTTGGATCCAGGAATGGCAGCTTGTCATGGACCAGCTCTGTGGTCTTTCAACAACTCTGAGTTTTCTGACTCTGATTTCCTAAATATAACTCGATTAGGAGAGTCTCTAAAAAGAGCAGAGGTTGACAAAGTTGGAAAGTTTGGCTTGGGTTTTAATTCTGTTTATCATATCACTGATATCCCGATCATTTTGAGCAGAGAGTTTATGATCATGTTTGACCCAAACATCAACCACCTCAGTAAACATATAAGAGATAAGTCTAATCCTGGGATCAAGATTAACTGGAGTAAGCAACAGAAAAGACTTAGAAAATTCCCTAATCAGTTTAAACCTTTTATAGGTGTGTTTGGTTGTCAACTTCCATTGACTGTGGAGGCACCTTACAGTTACAAAGGGACACTTTTCAGACTTTCTTTCAGAACTCAACAGGAGGCTAAAGTAAGTGAAGTCAGCAGTACTTGCTACAATACTGCTGACATCTATTCTCTTGTTGATGAGTTTAGTATTTGTGGACACAGACTGATACTTTTTACTCAGAGTGTAAATTCCATGGTTTTGAAGTATTTGAAAACAGAAGAAACTAACCCAGGTACTGCACAAGCTACTGTGACTATTAGAAAAAATCTGTGTTTGTCCAAAGCAGTAACTACCCCTGTAGTAAGTGTTCTAAAAGAAGCTGCTAAACTCATGAAAACATGCAGTAGTAGTATGAAAAGGCTTCCTACAGAGTCACCGAAGTCCTCATGCATATTGCAGATAATAGTGGAAGAGTTTCATCATGTATTTAGGCGGATTGCTGACTTACATTCTCCAGTTTTTAGGGGGTCAGAAGATGAAACACCTTCTTTTTTAGAAATGGCTAAATCTGGGCAGACAAAAAGACCTGCTGACGAACTGCCACAAAAAACAGTAGACACTACAACGTGGCTTATATGTTCTTGCATGGACACTGGGGAAGCCTTAAAATTCTCATTACATGAAAGTGGACGAAGGCTAGGACTTGTCCCTTGTGGTTCAGTAGGAGTTATGGTATGTGAAACTCAGGATCAGAAATGGACTGTAAAGCCCAATTGCAGCAGTTTAGGAGAAGTATTCTGCTATTTACCTCTTCGAATCAAAACTGGTCTACCTGTTCACATTAATGGTTCCTTTGCAGTTACCTCAAATCGAAAAGAAATATGGAAAACTGACACAAAAGGAAGGTGGAATGCAGTGTTCATGCGGCATGTCATTGTGAAAGCATATTTGGAAACTCTTGTAGTTTTACGCAACATGGCAGTCTGTGGTGAACTAGAGAATTACAGTTACTGTGCAGTGTGGCCTGATCCTGATTTAGTGCATGATGATTTTTCAGTTATATGTCAAGGATTTTATGAAGAAATAGCCCACACAAAAGGCAAAGAAGGAATCCAAGTTTTCTCTGATGGTTCTTCTTGGGTGTCCATGAAAAACGTAAGATTTTTAGATGACTCACTATTGAACCGTCCCGACATTGGAGTGGCAGCCTTCAAGATTTTTCTCAAATACCTTAAAAAAACTGGCTCAAAAAATCTTTGTGCTGTAGACCTTCCTTCATGGGTCAAAGCAGGCTTTGAGGAAGCTGGATGTAAACAGGTATTACTAGAGAACACTTTTTCAGAGAAACAGTTCTTTTCTGAGGTGTTTTTTCCAAATATTGAAGAAATTGAAGCAGAACTCCGTGATCCTTTAATGCAGTATGTTTTAAGCGAAAAGATTGCTGAATTCTCAGAAATTTTGTCTGTTACTCCATGTATTCCTTGTTCTTTAACTGAACATCCTTTGGTGGAACCTTCAAGACTGATCCATCCGGAAGGTCGAGTTGCAAAATTGTATGATAAAGAAGATGGAAGGTTTCCCCATGGCACCAATCAGGATTACCTAAATCCAGTAATTTTGGTCAAATTAGTTCAATTAGGCATGGTAAAAGATGATATTTCATGGGAAGACCTGGTTGAACGTGCAGAGTCAGTAGCAGCCATTAATATGACTGATCATGCTTCAGCATGTCTCAGAAGCAGTATAATATTAAATCTCATAGATGAAAAACTTAAATACAGAGATACTAGAGCTAAAGAATTTGCTGAAAAATTTCAAACAATTCCTTTTCTTCCATTTCTGACAAAACCAGCAGGCTTCTCATTACACTGGAGGGGTAGCAATTTTGAATCTGAAACCATGTTTTCAGCTATGGACCTTTTCACAGTTGATCACCAAGACATAATTTGTCTCCTAAAACCAATTCTTAATGAAAACTCCCATTCCTTTAAAGGTTGTGGGAACATTCCATTGGCTGTCAAAGAGTTTTTAGGTTTGTTGAAGAAACCAACTGTTACTATGGTCATTAATCAATTGAAAGAAGTTGCAAAGTCCTTTGATGGCATTACTTTGTATCAGGAAAACATTACCAATGCTTGCTACAAATATCTCCATGAAGCACTGCTACAGAATGAAACAGCAAAAGCTATCATCATTGAAGAACTGAAAAACCGTAGTTTCATTCTTGTTGAAAATGGCTACGTTGAACCCACAAAAGTGTCTTTTCATCTGAATTTTGAGGCAGCACCATATCTCCATCAGCTATCTAATAAATACAGAAATAGTTTCCGTGAGCTTTTTGAAAGTGTAGGTGTACATCACGCTTTTACAGTAGAAGATTTTGCTCAGGTTCTTGAGTCAGTCAATCAGGAAAGGGAAAATAAATCGCTGACAGAAGAAAATTTTCAGCTTTGTAGGAGAATCATCAGTGAAGGAATATGGAGCCTCATTAGAGAAAAGAAGCAAGAATTCTGTGAAAAAAAATATGGCAAAATTTTGTTACCAGATACTCGTCTTGCTCTTCTACCTGCTGATTCCCTGTGTTATAATGATTGTCCTTGGATAAAAGTGAAAGACACAACTGTAAAATACTGCCATCCTGATATTCCTAGAGAAGTAGCTGTGAAGCTTGGTGCTATACCAAAGCGACATAAAGCCTTAGAAAGATACGCTTCCAATATCTGCTTCACTACTCTTGGGACTGAGTTTGGACAGAAAGAAAAACTAACTGGCAGAATTAAAAGTATTCTTAATGCATATCCATCAGAGAAAGAAATGCTGAAAGAGCTTCTTCAGAATGCAGATGATGCAAAAGCGACAGAAGTCTGTTTTGTGTTCGACTCTCGACAACATCCAGTTGACCGAATATTTGATGAAAAATGGGCACCACTTCAAGGGCCTGCACTGTGTGTCTACAACAATCAGCCCTTTACAGAAGATGACATCAGAGGAATTCAGAACCTTGGGAAAGGCACTAAAGAAGGCAACCCATGTAAAACTGGTCAGTACGGTATAGGATTCAATTCAGTGTATCACATAACAGACTGTCCTTCATTCATTTCTGGTAATGATATACTTTGTATTTTTGATCCTCATGCTAGATACGCACCAGGTGCGACATCAATTAGTCCTGGACGCATGTTTAGAGATCTGGACAGTGATTTCAGAACACAATTTTCAGATGTGCTGGATCTTTATTTAGGTGATCACTTCAAACTAGACAACTGCACTATGTTTAGGTTTCCACTTCGAAATGGAGAAATGGCAAAAGCTTCAGAAATCTCCTCAGTGCCGTGTTCAGACAGAATGGTGCAAAACCTTCTTGATAAGCTGCGCACAGATGGAGCAGAATTGTTGATGTTTTTGAATCATATGGAAAAAATTTCTATTTGTGAAATAGAGAAAACAACAGGAGCTCTTAATGTTCTATATTCTGTAACAGGCAAAATAACTGATGGAGATAGGCTGAAACGGAAGCAGTTCCATGCTTCTGTCATTGACAGTGTAACTAAGAAGAAGCAGCTTAATGAGATACCCGTGCAACAAATAACTTACACCATGGATACTGAAGACTCTGAAGGAAATCTTACAACTTGGTTAATTTGTAACAGGTCAGGTTTTTCAGCCATGGAAAAAGTATCTAAGAGTGTCGTATCAGCTCACAAGAATGAGGACATTACTCTTTTTCCACGAGGAGGAGTTGCAGCCTGCATTACCCATAACTACAAAAAACCACACAGAGCCTTTTGTTTCTTACCTTTGTCTTTAGAAACTGGATTACCATTTCATGTCAATGGGCACTTTGCTCTGGATTCTGCCCGAAGAAATCTGTGGCGTGATGATAATGGAGTCGGAGTACGAAGTGACTGGAATAACAGTCTAATGACAACATTGATAGCACCAGCCTATGTTGAACTTTTGATTCAGCTGAAAAAGCGTTACTTTCAAGGCACTGATCCAACAGTGTCAGTACTACAAAACACATCTATGCATGTTGTAAAAGACACTTTGAAAAAGTTTCTCTCTTTCTTCCCAGTTAACAGACTCGATCTGCAGCCTGATTGGTATTGCTTAGTGAAAGCAGTTTACAGCTGCATTCATGAAGAGTCAAAACGTCTCTTACCTGTTGTGCGAGCTCCTAACATTGATGGCTCTGATTTGCATTCAGCAATTATCATCACTTGGATTAATATGACTACCTCAAACAAAGCTAGGCCTTTCTTTGACAATTTGTTACAAGATGAGTTGCAGCACCTCAAAACTGTAGAGTACAACATTACAACACGCAAGACAGTAGCAGAAAATGTGTACAGACTCAAACATCTACTTTTAGAAATTGGTTTCAACTTGATATACAGTTGTGAGGAAACTGCAAATCTTTTTCACTGTCTTGTAGATGCAGACATTCCTGTGAGCTACGTGACTCCTGCTGATGTCCGATCATTTTTGATGACATTTTCCTCGCCAGATTCTAATTGCCACATTGGAAAACTGCCTTGTCGTCTTCAGCAGACGAACTTAAAGCTTTTCCACAGTCTAAAACTTCTTGTGGACTATTGTTTTAAAGAGGCAGAAGAAGATGAAATTAGCATTGAAGGACTACCTCTGCTCATTACACTCGACAGTGTGTTGCAGGTTTTTGACTCAAAGCGGCCAAAGTTTTTAACAACCTATCATGAACTCATCCCTTCTCGTAAAGATTTGTTTATGAACACACTTTATTTACGATACAGCAACATTTTACTTAAATGCAATGTAGCAAAGATCTTTGATATCACCAGCTTTGCTGATTTGTTGCCGTCTGTGTTGCCAAGGGAATATAAGACCAGAGGGTGTATGAGATGGAAAGAGAACTTTGCAAGTGAATCCTGGCTTAAGAACACATGGCATTTTATTAGTGAATCTGTAAGTTCCAAAGATGATCAGGAAGATGCAAAACCAACATTTGATGATGTCGTTGATACTTTGAAAGACTGGGCATTGATTCCAGGTACAAAATTCACTGTCTCCTCCAATCAGCTTGTTGTACCAGACTGTGATGTCTTGCTTCCTCTCAGTCTTATGCACATAGCGCTCTTCCCAAATTCTCAGACTGATAAAGTTTTTCATGCTTTAATGAAAACTGGTTGTATTCAGCTTGCCTTGAACAAAATTTGCTCCAAGGACAGTGCACTAGTGCCATTATTGTCAGGACATACAGCAAATATAGATAACCCTTCAAGCATTTTAAGAGCTATACATTACATGGTTCAGACTTCAACATTCAAGACTGAAAAATTAGCTGAAAGTGACTTTGAGGCTCTCTTAATGTATTTTAACTGCAATCTAAATCATTTGACATCTGAGGATGACATTAAAATTTTGAGGTCCCTTCCATGCTATAAATCTATCAGTGGACGATACATAAGTATTTCAAAAAGTGGAGCATGTTATGTACTCACAAGAAGTATCCCCTCAGTTGAAGTGGACAGATGGACACAGTCAACTTCATCTGCCTTTCTTGAAGAGAAAATCCATTTAAATGACTTGTACAATGTGCTTGGGTGTGTTCCAGTAGATGATCTTGAGGTTTATTTGAAGCACCTTTTACCAAAGATTGAAAGTCTCTCTTATGATGCAAAACTGGAACATCTTATTTACTTAAAGAACAGGCTCTCCAGCATTGAAGAATCAACTGAAATAAAAGAACAGCTGTTTGAAAAGTTAGAGAGCTTTTTGATCATCCATGATGCTTCTAATAGACTAAAGCCTGCAAAGAATTTTTATGACAGGACAGTGAGAGTGTTTGAAGTTATGCTCCCTGAAAAACTCTTTATACCCCAAGATTTCTTTAAAAAACTGGAGCAACTCACAAAACCCAAGAATCGTGCTGTATTCCTTACATCATGGGTAGCATTTCTCCGAAAAATGGGACTAAAATATGTTATTTCCCAGCAGCAAGTATTGCAGTTTGCTAAGGAGATCAGTATGAGAGCTAACACAGAAAACTGGACTAAGGATACACTGCAGAATACCGTGGATGTACTCCTACATCATATATTTCAAGAAAGAACTGATTTATTCTCTGGAAACTTTCTTAAAGAATTATCTTTAATTGCATTCTTGTGTCCAGAACGTGCTCCGGCAGAAATTGTCAGATTCCATCCCCAGTATCAAGAAGTCAATGGAACACTCCCTCTCATAAAATTTAGTGGAGCCCAGGTGAACCCTAAATTCAAACAGACTGATGTTTTGCAACTTTTGTGGACTTCATGTCCTATTCTTCCAGAAAAAGCAACACCTCTAACTATCAAAGAACAAGAAGGAAGCAGTCTTGGTCCACAAGAACAACTTGAGCAGGTTTTGACTATGCTTAATGTCAACTTGGATCCCCCTCTGGACAAAGTTATAAATAACTGTAGAAATATATGCAATATAACAACATTGGATGAGGAGATGGTAAAAACAAGGGCTAAGGTCCTGAGGAGTATTTATGAATATCTTAGTACAGAGAAAAGGGAATTCCGATTTCAGCTTCGAGGGGTAAATTTTGTGATGGTTGAAGAAGGCTGGAAGTTGTTGAAACCTGAGGAAGTAGTAATAAATCTTGAGTATGAGTCTGATTTTAAGCCTTACCTTTACAAGCTTCCATTAGAACTTGGTACCTTCCACCAACTATTTAAACACTTAGGCACTGAAGATGTCATTTCAACAAAGCAATATGTGGAGGTTCTAAGTCGTATATTCAAGAATTCTGAGGGGAAACAGCTTGATCCTAATGAAATGCGTACTGTTAAGCGGGTTGTTTCTGGTCTGTTCAAAAGCCTTCAAAATGACTCTGTTAAGGTTAGAAGTGACCTGGAAAATGTGCGAGATCTGGCTCTTTACCTTCCTAGTCAAGATGGTAGATTGGTGAAATCAAGCATCTTAGTTTTTGATGATGCACCTCATTACAAAAGTAGAATACAAGGAAACATTGGTGTGCAAATGCTGGTTGATCTTAGCCAGTGTTACTTAGGAAAAGACCATGGTTTTCATACTAAACTGATAATGCTGTTTCCTCAGAAGCTGCGCCCTCGTCTTCTCAGCAGTATTCTTGAAGAGCAACTGGATGAAGAGTCACCCAAAATCTGTCAGTTTGGAGCACTTTGTTCTCTTCAGGGAAGGCTCCAGTTATTGCTATCTTCTGAACAGTTTATTACGGGACTTATTAGAATTATGAAACATGAAAATGACAATGCGTTCTTAGCCAATGAAGAGAAAGCCATAAGACTTTGCAAAGCCTTACGGGAAGGCTTGAAAGTTTCCTGTTTTGAGAAGCTACAAACAACACTAAGGGTTAAAGGTTTTGCTCCTATTCCTCACAGCAGAAGTGAAACATTTGCTTTTTTAAAGCGATATGGAAATGCAGTAATATTGCTTTATATACAGCACTCTGACAGCAAAGACATCAATTTCCTTCTAGCATTAGCAATGACCCTGAAATCAGCAACTGATAATCTGATTTCTGATACTTCCTATTTAATCGCCATGCTAGGCTGCAATGATATCTACAGAATTAGTGAAAAACTTGACAGTTTAGGGGTGAAGTATGACTCTTCGGAACCATCAAAACTTGAACTGCCCATGCCTGGAACTCCTATACCAGCTGAAATTCACTATACACTTCTTATGGATCCAATGAATGTTTTTTATCCAGGAGAATATGTTGGTTATCTTGTTGATGCCGAAGGAGGTGATATATATGGATCATACCATCCAACCTATACTTATGCTATCATTGTGCAAGAAGTAGAAAGGGAGGATGATGAAAATTCCAGTTTCCTAGGCAAGATTTATCAGATTGACATTGGGTACAGCGAGTACAAGATAGTAAGCTCACTTGATTTGTACAAATTTTCAAGACCTGACGAGAGTTCTCAAAGCAGGGACAGTGCACCATCTACTCCTACAAGTCCTACAGAATTTCCAGCACATGGACCAAGGACAATTCCTCCTGCCTTCCCTGGAAGGGAGAGTCACAAAACATCATCATCTAAACATCATTCTCCCAAAAAAATCAAAGCAAATTCTCTTTCAGAGATTTTAAGAGAAGTTACATCAGTGGTGGAACAAGCTTGGAAGCTACCGGAATCTGAAAGAAAAAAGATCATAAGAAGGCTCTATCTTAAATGGCATCCAGACAAGAATGCAGAGAACCTTGATATAGCCAATGAAGTTTTCAAACATTTACAAAATGAAATCAACAGGCTAGAAAAGCAGGCTTTTATAGACCAAAATGCAGATAGGGCATCCAGAAGAACGTTCTCATCTTCAGCTTCACGATTTCAGTCAGACAAATTTTCATTTCAGAGATTTTATACTTCTTGGAATCAGGAAGCTACAAGCCATAAATCTGAAAGGCAACAATCTAAAGAAAAGCATCCATCTTCTACAGGCCCGTCTTACTCTCAGCGATTTTTTGTGCCACCCACATTTAAGTCAGTTGGAAATCCGGTTGAGGCACGTAGGTGGTTGAGGCAAGCCAGAGCAAACTTCTCAGCTGCAAGAAATGACCTTCATAAAAATGCCAATGAATGGGTATGCTTCAAATGTTATTTGTCTACTAAATTAGCCTTGATTGCTGCAGATTATGCAGTAAGGGGCAAGTCAGATAAAGATGTGAAACCAACTGCACTTGCACAGAAGATTGAGGAGTATAGCCAACAGCTTGAAGGTCTTACAAATGATGTTCATACCCTTGAAGCATATGGAGTGGATAGCTTAAAAACACGCTATCCAGACCTCCTCCCTTTTCCACAGATTCCAAATGACAGGTTCACTTCTGAAGTTGCTATGAGGGTAATGGAGTGTACAGCATGTATTATAATAAAACTTGAAAACTTTATTCAGCAAAAGGTATGAGAGACATGAGTACAGACATGGTGTTCTCAGATGTGCATGCCATGCCTCCAGCCATAGTTTTTTTACAGCTGCTTTAGAGAGGCATGTTACTGTAGATGTGCCTCTGTGTGATGAGGGGCAGAAGCCATCCTCAAATGTGTAGAGAATACCACAGACATTGATGTGGTAAGTGCATGTCCTGAGTTCACTTTTGCTAGAAAGAGCTACATACTAAATGTAATGGGAAAATGTGATTTACATGTGCAGTTACTGTACTTCAGAGCCTATACATATTAAAGCAGCTTATAAATACAAGGCATATGGTACTGAGGGCCAAATTAGATGTTCAGTGGTAGACCTGGGTTGGAAACCTGAGTCACCACTGAACAGCTGCAGAGTGACAGGTGGGTGGCATGATTTGCAGTTGAGAAGCAGAAAAGGACTCTTAAACTTTCCCTGGCCTACAATTCTTGTCCCTTCCATTAATTGCTTTTTCCTGTGATGCAGCAAATGTATGTTTGTGAGTTTAGCTGGGGAAAGGAGGCTGGGGGAAGAGGGCCAATAGTGCAGAATGGGAGGCAGGGAAAGGGCTGTCTCCCCCCCCCCCATCACCTGATGTTTTTCCACTGCAAATCAGGCTCCGTTCACAGTTAGGTGACATTCCAGATCTCCCACTGAACATCCAGTTCAGTCCTGAGATACGAACAATTAACATATAGTTAATTAAAAAAAGAAACTGAGCCTATCATAAGCAACTGTAGATACATATTTACTTTTTTTTTTTGCAGGGAGAATGAGCTATAAAACTGATTGTATACACAAGACAGTAATAAAATCCACAGGACTGAACTGCACTTTATATAACCAAAGCTTAGGATGATGGTTGGTTAATTTTTGTGTGTGTGTGTGTATACATATATATTTCCTCGCTTGTATCTAATCAGTTTTATGTTTCCAAATGGTGTCATTTTTTTCAGTGTACTAATGTAAGATGGGGTATATTATCTTTAAAAAGTTCAGAGGTCTTTGGAGGCACAGAACAGAACATTCTGGATTCAATTGTTTGCTGTGAACATTCATTTCTCTCAAAATATTTTCTGCTGGAGCTGATAAGTTTGCTGTAGCGTTACATCAAAGGCTAACAGACTTTTGACACAGCATAGTATTTTAATCCTCAGTGTTCAGTTACTTCAATACATGACTTGTTTCCGTTGTAGTCTACCTTACATTTTTGTGTAATATCTACATTTGTTTAATGTCTACTAAACATCTTTTGTTTCATGACAATTACATGTGCATTGCTTAGAAATGTCCTTTATTTTGTGTAGGTTTTTGAAATTGCACACCAAAAGTCATCTTTTTTAGAAGCCTCCATGCTTCAGCATTTTGTATGTTTTTGTCTCTGTTTTTTTCTTGAGCCACTATTGGAAATGGTATAAATCGGTAAAGTGTTTTTGGTATACAGTGGGATAACTTTTTTTTTAATTATTATTACATATTAAATGGTGCTGCAATGTTAAGATTTTTTATTTTGTCTCACACTGTGGCACATGAGATGTCTGACATTTAGTTCATATAATTTCTTTTATAAATTGTAATACTTTTTGATAATGCCATGTAAATTATTCAATATTTGTAAAAAAAAATCATGAAAACTTATGAAATAAATCTGCTGCATTTAGAATTTTGTTCCATTATTACATCTCATAATTATTTATTTGTTTAGTATACTACAACTATAATTTCATTTATAGTCTGTAAAACAAAAAGGAACAGAAAGATCATACAGAAGTTGCAACCAAAATTATTGCAATAAGAACGGAAAAATGATTGAGAATAGCTCTTCTATTTAAATGTAAAGAATAAAGAGTCCTCAGTGGAAAAAAAAGCTCAGTAGATTCTATGTGCTAAAATCTTTTATTACTTCATATAAAACCCATGTGGTTATTTCTGCTGTTAAGTGCCATAAATTAATTTTATAATAAACACAAAGATCTCTTCAGGCTGGTGTATTGATTTTTAAGCAAGGCCTCTTGCACCAGTGTTTTTCAGTAGAGGCAGAAGAAAATCACTTTTCAGTGCTTTGATTACTCAGTCAAATTGGCTGTTGAGTTACCCTCTCCTACTTATCCAGCCCCATCCTTTTTAAACATCTATATGGAACTGTTGAGAGATTTTCAATGCTATGAAATGCAGTGTTGTCAGTATCCTAATGACACTGAGCTCCAGTCTGAGCGGTCTGGTAAATTCCTTGAAAAAGTTTTTTGGGTACAGCTGTGTGGCCAGATGACAGTAACCATAATGAAACTGAATCCAGACAAGACCTGTGTGGATGTTACATGATCTCAAGAACAAGGGATCCCAAGAACATAGCTGCCCTGAGCTCGTTTGTGGGGAGGGCGGGGTAGAAATCTAAATAACATAAATAAATAAATAATAGTTTCACTTTTTATATATGTGACTCATGCTATCGCTATCCTGCAAGGGCAGGGCTTACAGATCTTTTTTTCTTGACCCTGCTTTGTTGCTAGGTCTACAAGCAGAAGCAGAGTCCTTTTAAATCAGTTTAGACTGGCATGTCATCTGCAGTCTTTTAGATCAGTAGCATCCAGCTACTGTTGTGCTAACCTGCTGATTTGATCACTGCAACGTGTTCTGCATAGGGTTGTGATCATTCAGACTGCAGATTCAATTAGTGCCAGAATACTGTTGCATTTATTAACTAGGATGTGCTTCAGGGAATGTATTTCTATCTGCAACAGCTGCTTGTATGCTTTGGGGCCCAGTTTTAGCAGTTGATGCTTATTTTTAAAGTGCTGAAGAGCTTGAGTCCTGCATAAGTTAAGGAGTATCTCCTTTTTGAGCTGTTGGTTTGTGATCCATCCTTTTACTGATGGGAAAGAGAACTATGGCTTGCCCAAGGTCATCCAGCAGCTGCCAATGGAGAAGTGGGGAATCAAACATGGTTCTCCCAGATTAGAGTCCATGAACTTAACCACTACACCAAAATAGTCTTTGTGTTTAGCCTCGTGGAAGAGAGTATCTGCTGTACCTACATATAAAAGGTATATTCAACCCTCTGATTGAAAGTGATAGCTGGATACACTGTATTATGCTTGGCATTATACCCAGCCAGCTGAGAAACAGAGTGGTAAGGAGCTCCAAGGTTGCCATATTGCAAATCACTAGCCTATGGAGTTCTCACTTCTCTCAGCTGCATATGTGAGGAAAGGATGGTTCATATTTTTAATTCATTTTCTAAGGGCTCAGAGATAACTATCTTAAGAAAATAAGTTCTGCTGGATTAGATCCTCTAGTCGGCATCCACAGTTTTACCCAGTGGCTAACCAATTGCCCTGGAAAACCAAGAAACAGTACAGATGCCAAGCCCTCCCTGGTGTTGCCTCCTAGCCCTAAAAGTCAAAGAGGTTTACTGCCTTTAATATGCAGGATTCCTTGCCACTGGCTAGTAGCCACAGATGGATGTCTCCTCCATGAATCTGTCTGACCCTCTTTAAAGCCATCTACGCTGATGGCTATTATTACACGCTGGCAACAAATCCCACAATTTACTTGTTAAATGTCTGCCTAGAACAGATGAAAGGAAGTACTTCTTCACCCAAAGAGTAGTTAACAGATGGAATTCACAGCCACCTAGGAAGTGGTGGCAACTACAAGCACGGACAGCTTCAAGAGAGTTGGATAAACATATGGAGCAGAGGTCCATCAGTGGCTATGAGCCACAAGGTATAGATGGGCCACTATTTTAGAGGTAGTGATGCTCTGTATTCTTGGTGCTTGGGGGGCCACAGTGGGAGGGCTTCTGGAGTTCTGGCCCCACTGGTGGACCTCCTGATGACACCTGGGTTTTGGCCACTGTGTGACACAGAGTGTTGGACTGGACGGGCCACTGGCCTGATCCAGCACAGCTTATGTTCTTATTGCAGACATCGGCAGGCAAACCCCAGCACACATGCCGAATAGTGGCACACCAGACCATTTTGCTCCATGTGGAGGGCTGGTTCTCTGCCCTAGAGACCACTCCAAACCCTGCTTGGCTTTTGAGATCTAACATGATAGGGCTAGCCTGCATTATCCAGGTCAGGGCCTGCCTAGTAGAGCATCCTATTTTCTTCCAGTGGTGAACCATGTGTTCAATAAATAACAGTTTTGCTGATCCTTTTGCCACCTATAATTATCTACTTCTCAGTGCTCAAATATGTTGCAAAGATGGTCAGAAAATGTGCAGTATATGTAGTTGTTTATTGACAGACACGACTATATTCTTGACAAGTAGAATCCACGTCAGCCACTGACAAGTAAAGCTTTCCATCTGGGCAAACACAGACCTCGAAGAGTTCTTGAGAGCTGCCAGGTTCTTCACTTGTTCCTTCAGGCAACTGGGGCAGTCGCACAGTCTGAGCATCAAGTATAAGCTGCACGGAAGAAAAGTATGCACACAAAAATTGATTTGTGTACGCAGGAGTAATTCAGATGCAACATTTTAAAAATTGTCAGGTATATGCCAGATGTGTCTTTTTGAACCAATTTCAGCCTGCAGCAGAAGGAATGCCAATCAAGCAAGACGTTTTAGAAGACTCGATATTAAAAGATTAAAAATTGATACATGTAGACCAGAACCCATACGAATAGCTTCCTTCCTTGGTACCCTGCTATGCAAATTAAGGGAGGTTTCAATATCAGTTTGTAAATGAAAGCTCAGAAAATAATAAGCTACCACAATAAACCTTAAGTAGCCAGATCAGTATATTTCACAACAGAAGAAACCACTGTGGAAACAGTCAGTGTTCAAAGGAACAGTTAATCAAGCCCAGTAACACCTTACAGATCAAGATTTTGGAGGTATATGCTTTCGAGAGTCAAGACTTTGTCAGGTACGTGATGAAGAGAGCTCTGACTCTCCAAAGTTTATACCCCAAAATCATGTTGGTCTCTTAAGGTGCTATGGGGCTTGAATCTTGCTGTTTTACTGAGGACCAACCTGGCTACCCTCTAAAACTAGTGTTCAGAGGAAAGATTTGAATTGAACTTAATTAGAATGGGCTCTTTGTTTCTTTGGTGTCCAATACAAAAGAAAGCTTGCTGCTTGAACAAAGCCTTTTGTATCCCGTCAATACAGAACTGGTTTTTCAAATTCAGATACTGCATAGACACAGATACTATGAGGAGAACTGTCAAAACCAAAGGTCATTAGGCATCAATCAAAGTCGCCAGGTATCAATCTCAGGACACTTAAATCATGAATAAATGTTTACTTACTCAAAGGTGTTAACTACATGGTTGTCAGGCCCTTGAGTTAATCCACTCTCAGTCTAATAGTCTTTTATGAAAGCTTTATTAGAAACAGAGATTTAGATGTGCACAAGAGAGATCTCTTGTTCAGACTAAAGAACAGATCAAGGGTTAGGTATTGTATAGGCAATAGGTCAGTATTCCTCAATGCAATGGTCATGCAGTGGGCATTCACTCTCTCCCCCTCTTTCACTCCCCCTCTTCATACTACCCAGCACTACAAAAGTTTATTATTCAGCAACCAATGTTTCTCCAAGGATGAGAGGCTCTTGATGGCCTGACATCTTGGGGCCCGTTCTCATGGGAAAGTTGTTACAAGCAAAGCTAACCTAACATGCACAGTTCTGGTCACCACATCTCAAAAAGGATATTATAGCATTGGAAAAAGTGAAGAGAAGGGCAACTAGAATGATAAAAGGGGTGGAACACCTTCCCTATGAAGAAAGCTTAAAATGCTTGGGGCTCTTTAGCTTGGAGAAACGACGGCTGAGGGGTGACATGATTGAGGTTTATAAGATTATGAATGGGATTGAGCAGGTTGAGAAAGAAGTACTTTTCTCCCTTTCTCACAATACAAGAACTCGTGGGCACTCCATGAAATTGCTGAGCAGTCGGGTTAGAACAGATAAAAAGAAATACTTCTTCACCCAAAGAGTGATTAACATATGGAATTCACTGCCACAGGAGGTGGTGGCAGCTACAAGCATGGAGAGTTTCAAGAGGGAATTAGATAAACATATGGAACAGAAGTCCATCAGTGGCTATTAGCCACAGGGTATAGATGGGAATTCTCAGTCTGGGGCAGGTGATGCACTCTATTCTTGGTGCTGGAGGGGGCAGCAGTGGGAGGGCTTCTAGTGTCCTGGACCTCCTGATGGCACCTGGTATATTTTGGCCGCTGTGTGACAGTGTTGGACTAGATGGGCCGTTGGCCTGATTCAACATTGGCTTCTCTTATGTTCTTATACACAGATATATGGCATTCACACCTACTCCTCCCATCCCTCGGAATTTATGGCAGAGAGGGCTAGAAAGGGATGAGACCAAATGGTCGTAATGACCTAAAAGTGAAAGTACACCAGAAAGATGGAAACAAATGGAAACATTAGTCAACATGACAGTCATTAGAGCCTGATTCTGACAATGGTGACATGACTATCATTAGTCTTCCCACACATGTATGAATCATGCCAAGAATTACTAAAACATGAGAGTGCCCTGGCATATAACATTACAGAAATGCTGGTACTTCCAATATTCAGATTTTTATTTTCTGTAAGCCCGGGGGTTTCCCCAGGTTTGTATAAAAATCTACCCGAATTGTACCAGACCACAGTGTGCAGATTTTTTGACCTGCACTCTGAGGTCCAGACTCAGCATTAGATCCTTGATATATTAGAGAAGCAGAGAAATTTCAAAACATCAGTTAGCCCTTTGGGACCAGTCCCAAACAATCTTACTATCAGAAACATTATTTCATGTTTGTAAAAACTGGAAGAAATATGGTGGTAATACGTTTAAAAAATCACTTTAAATACCAATAGTAAACAAAGTGTTTTTAACTCTCACCGTGCCTTCACTACTATGAAACTTGATATCCAGGTTAGACAGACCCTCAATATTCCCAGTTTGTGTTTTAATATGAATCCCTCGTGGAGCATCCATGCTGAGAGACCGAGTTGGAGATTCTAGCCTGAAAGTAGTTAGAAAAAGTAACACCTCAGGAAAAGAAGATGAACGCCTCAGGAAAAGAGGTGCTTGGGGGGGTTCAACAGTGGGAGGGCTTCTAGTGTCCTGGCCCCACTGCTGGACCTCCTGATGGCACCTGGTATTTTTGGCCACTGTGTGACAGAGTGTTGGACTGGATGGGCCATTGGCCTGATCCAACATTGGCTTCTCTTATGTTCTTAGTTTCTTACTTCATTTATTTCTGTCCTTGTGGATAGGAGATCATTCTCTAAGTGGTTGATATCCCACGTGGGAATGAAAGGCATGGTGAAAACCATTTCCTAGGAGGTGGGACCTCCAAAAAAGCCAGTAGGGAAACACTATTCAACAGAAACTGTGTCTGTTCTCTGTATACTGAAGTTTAGAGGCAAGGGAGCCTAACCTGCTTAAACTGAAAAATGCACAGCAAGAACACACTAATATCAAGAACTGTGACTGGTGGGGAAAAGCCCTCTATATTCATAAAACTTTATGAGGTGGGCATATGGATCCACAAGTCCTCAGGGAAGGATTTTCTTCCCTTTTGATTTTTTTTTTTTGCCACCAAGTCGCAACTGACTCGTGGCAACCCGAGGCCTTCAAGGCAAGAGACATTCAGGGGTGGTTTGCCATTGCCTGTCTTTGTGTAACCACCTTGGTATTCCTTGGGAGGTCCGGCTGTCCTCAACTAGGGCCAGGGCCTTTTTGGCCCTGGCCCTGATCCGGTGGAACTCTTGGTGAAATAATATCAGGGCCCTGTGGGATCTGATGCAATTCCGCAGGGCCTGTAAAGCAGAGATGTTCCACCAGGCTTTTAGTTGAGGGCAGCAATGGCTAAGACTGGCACCCTCCTTTTCTATCTTTGGCCCCGCATCCCCTTCCCTGCCCTGCTGCGTAGAAAGCACTGCAGCTGGCAAAAAGGGGTTGATCACCATATGAACTGGTTGTTTTATTAGTATACTATAATAATTTTATTGTGATGATTATATTTTATTTGTTTTAAGGCTGTAAATCGCCCAGAGCCCACTTGCGGGGTTAGGCGATTCAAAAATCTAATAAATAAAAAATAAATAAAATAAATTCATGCATCTGTGAAATCTAAAGAGGGAAGTAACTCTCCTTGGTTAAGGCTCACTAGAATTAATATCAGGATTAGGGTTAGCGTTTTGAAGTGGTTCTTCTCCAAGTATGTGTTGACCCTTTTGAAGAAAAATGTTACTCTGGTCCCCTGACTTCTTCAAGGCAGTGAAGTCAGAAAACACTTCTAAAAGCATTCTCTTGGCACTGTCATGTATAATTCCTACAGGTATAATATTGTCTTGGAAATATGAAGGTATTTCTTTTTTGCAAGTATTTTGTGTTTGTGTATGTATGCCTGGAAACCATGGTTGACATCTGGTAACGCCTAGTGGTGCTTGGATGTTTCAGAGAGTTGGCTTACTATTGCCTGGCTCTGCATCCCAACTTTGGTATTCCTTGGAGGTCTCCCTTCCCAGTACTTTCCAGGGTCAGCTCTGCTTAGCTTCTGAGATCGGGCTTGCCTAGGCTATCCGGGTCAGGGCTGAGATATGAAGGTATTTCTTTGGGTTGCTAAAGAGATGAGGTGGAAGAAAACCTCAAAGAGACCTCCATCTCTGATTGCATGCAGTATCTAGTTGACATCCCCCACAGGTTTGTGAAAGCTCACCTTTACTGGGATCAAGGGGTCCAGCAGTTACTAAAAGGCATGAATATTTGTAAGAAGGAGGGCTTCATCCCAGAATGCTGATTTCCAAAGCTTGACTTGGAGGTGTTTTTTGCCACCTTCATTTCTAGTTTCTCTTGTTGTAAAGGATTTGTGCCTCAGTGTCAGAGCATCTGGCATTCAGAAGGTTCCAGGTTCAATCCCTGGCATCTCCAGTTGAAATGACCAGTTAGTAGGCCATGTGAGAGACCTCCCCCTGAGACCCTGGAGAGCTGCTGCCAGTCTGAGTAGACAACACTGACCTAGATAGACCAATAGTCTGATTCAGTATATGACAGCCTCATGTATAATGATGGAATGAAAGGACTTCCTGATATCAATGGGAGACTATGTGGTATTCAGTGCAGGAGCTAATGTTTTGAACAGTGCTGACTCCCAAGTAAATATTTGGAATTATAGCCTAGCAACAGATTCCTAAAGACGGCAATGATGTATCCTTGTTCAGCAGCTTGAGATTTTAAATTTGGGGTGAGGAGGTATAATGTATTGAGAAAAGATGGCTACCGCCATATGGCTGACCATGCGGTCCAAAAAGGGCCAGAGCTTCATTCAAATGAACAATAGAGACTGTGGATCCAAGGGCGCATCAGTGGGCTAGCCCAGATCCTAAAGTAGCCCAATCTGGACTATGGACTTGTAAATAGAACCTATCACGGTGTTTGGGGTGTGTGCTGGGTGTGGTTTGGGTGTGGTGAGTTCAGGAATAAAAGGCAACTTGCAGCCAGCCTCTGCAAGATTATTCCGATGTAACCTAATAAAGAGCTGATTGAATCACTATGCTGAGCCGCCGCTTCCAGTACATTTTAGGAGGGATCACCAGTTCAAGATAACTCATTCTTTAGAGATAGTTATCTAAATGATCTTCAGTCTAAATGTGTCTTGCGGTCTAAATGTGTCTGAAAAAGAGAGAAGGAACTGTAGCAATACTGCTAATTCTGTTCATCGAAAGAATTCCTCAGATAAATGAATCAGTTCACCAAGCCTTATAAATTGTGTTTGCTACAAGAAAGAAAGCTTTGAAAATCTGTAGTGCCACAAGATGGCAGAAAAGGACTACAGATCTTTCAGCCTGTTCTCATTGTAGGCCTACTGCACTTTCAAAACACAACAGAAAGCCAGCTTTTGTGTTTTAAGACCCACTGATATCAGCAGAAACATTAAGATCATGCTTACATTTTAACAGGATATATTTTTTTTAATTTGGAAGAGGTAACTTCTAAAATTAGCATTTTCTGATTACAGATTCAAAAATGGTTTGAGTTTGCTGTTATATAAGGAATTAACTCATATATTCTTTTTGAAGATTATCACACACTCCTATTTTGTACTGATTCTGGCTGGAATCCAGAGAAATCTGTTTGCACATCCAGTCCCAAGACTCACATTGCAGCATAATTGGCTAGAATAATTGGACAGGGTGTGTGCATGGAACTGGTTTGCATTCCAGACCACTCCAAACTGAGTTCACTGTTACTCAGCTTATGTTTTATGATTGAAATTTATTCATTTTAAAAATCTATACATATGCAAAGTATGTCTGTAAATTTCATTGTATGTCTTTAAATGGAAACTGCCATTTGTCGACAGCAGAAAAGAGGTTCTGTTTAGGGCACCTCTGCATGCTGAAAGTATGCAATTTCAGATATTCATGAGGGGCAGCATGAGCATCATATGCATGCATTTAGGCATACCATTTCCAGCACGTGATCTTTCTGGCATGTGATCACTTCCTGCTGCCACTGATTTCATGGTGGCATCTAACCTGGGAGTGATGTAACTTTCAAGTTATGCTCCTGGAGTCCCCCTAACCTCTACAGTGATTTGGAGGGACTCCTAGAGTGTCATCTGGAAATGATGTCACTCCCATGTCAGATGTTGCCCTCTTGAGGCCCCACAGCAGAAATCTCCCAGGGGTTGTAGGAAGAGGTCTGGCATTCCTATAGGCATTGCACGAACTATGTACATTGAACAGAAGCAGGTTTGTATAAGCAAAACTGCCTTTAATTGAACATAAAGACTGCAAGGAGTCCAAATGGCCAAGAGGAGCTCATTCAGTCCCTCTTAATTTACTACAGTGCAATCCTAAGCAGAGTTACATCCTTCATGTCCATTGAAATAATTGAAATCTGTTTAGGATGGCATTGTAATTTAAATGTTTTTGTAAATGACCAGTATAATAAAGCAATGTGGGAGAGATCCTCCTTCTCCTTCTGTTTCTTGGACATTTTCACAACAAACCCTTTCTTAACAAACCAGTCGTTCATGAAAACCAGTGCTAGCCCAAAAGTCAAAAGACCAGGCAAGAGAAAAGGCCTTTGTGTGAGCTTTATGCTCTGATGTTCTGTTAGAAATGAGCCACTTGAGCCCTACAATGACTGTCCCAAGACACACTAGAGAAATAGTCCAAAGCATGAGGCTGACCTGCCACACAGCTGCTTCACCCTTGACACAAACAGCCCTGAGAATACTGGGGTGTGAAGCTTTGGTCACAGTCTAGCTCTACAGTGTTTCTGAATTTCAGCAGAAAACTTTGAAACAGCAGTAGTTTAACATTTAGAGGTACATTTGTCGATTCAGACAAAAACCCTCTAACCTCACATTGTCCACTAAATTCCCATGCTCTGTGGGCAGGACTACTTAATGGCAAATGTAGGTTTGTCACTGAGATGGTAATTTCCCCCCACATTATGAACACCTGAAACTGCCTTATCCTGAATCAGATCATTGACCCATCAAGGTCAGTATTGTCAGTATTATCTATTTAAACTGGCAGTGCTCTCCAGAGTCTCAGGTGTAATTCTTTCATATTATCTAAAAACAGAGATTTTAACTGGAGATGCCAGGAACTGAACACAGGACCTTCTGCATTCCAAATAGATGCTCTCCCACTGAGTCACAGGATTCTACTTCTTCTGATTATAGAAATGTCTGACATGATGACACCATACCCCACCTGTGGCAGTCAATGATGCCCCTTAGGGATATTATCAACAGGTCCCTCTCTGAGGGCCTATTCCCAGGGGCTCTCTAGGAAGCGATGGTCCGCCCTCTCTTTAAAAAACCATCTATGGACCCGGCCGAATTGGTCATAGAATCATAGAATGTTAGAGTTGGAAGGGACCTTGCAGGTCATCTAGTCCAACCTCCTGCACTCTGCAGGAGCATAGCTGAAAGATAGCTGGCCAGTCTCCAATTTGTCCTATATGGGCAAATTAATAGAGAGGGCGGTGGCAATACAGTTGCAGAGCTTTCTGGATGACACTTCCACACTGGATCCCTTCCAGTCCGGTTTCCGCCCAGGTCACAGGACGGAGACAGCACTGGTCGCCCTCACAGATGACCTCTGGAAGCATCTGGATTGGGGCAGGATGGCAGTGCTGCTGTTGTTGGACCGGTCGGCGGCGTTCAACATGGTTGATCATCAGCTGCTCACCCAGTGCCTCGCCAAAGTGGGGATTCAGGGGCTCGCCTTGCAATGGCTTGTCTCCTTTCTCCAGGGTTGGGGACAAAGGCAGTTGGGGAGAAGCTGTCCCGAAGGCACCCGCTAGTCTGTGGAGTGCCACAAGGGGCAGTACTCTCCACAATGCTATTTAACATCTATATGCGCCCCCTTGCCCAGATTGCCCAGAGGTATGGGCTAGGGTGTAACCAATATGCAGATGACACCCAGCTCTATCTGTTGTTGGGTGGTCCGTCTGGCTCTACCCTGGAAGATCTGGACCGGGCGTTGCAGGATGTGGTGGGATGGCTTAGGCTGAGCCGACTGAAATTGAATCCGACGAAGATGGAGGTCATATGCCTGAATCAGAGCGGCTCGGGGTTAGGGGTCCCACTTCCAGCCTTCAGTGGGGCGCCATTGGTGCCAGCACCAAGGGTCAGGAGCTTGGGAGTGCTCCTAGATGCTTCTCTGACAATGGAGGCCCAGGTAGCAGTCACTGCCAAGACAGCCTTTTACCATCTTCGGCTGATTAGGCAGTTGGTCCCCTTCCTCGAACGCAATGATCTGGCTTCAGTGATCCATGCTATGGTCACCTCGAGGTTGGACTACTGTAATGCTCTCTACATGGGGCTGCCCTTGGGGCTACTCTAGAAGCTGCAGCTGGTGCAAAACACTGCAGCCAGGCTGCTGATGGGCCTTCCTATGCGGGAGCACATCCAGCCTGTGCTAAAGTCATTGCACTGGCTACCAATAGAGTTCCAGATTCGCTTCAAGGTGCTGATTTTGACTTTTAAAGCCCTTAATGGTCAGGGACCTGCCTACCTGAGGGACTGCCTTTCCCCGTATGTTCCCCAGAGAGCACTGCGATCTGGAACACAAAACCGCCTGGCCCCCCCTGGGTCTAGGGACCAATGTTCCCTCTAAGCTGAGTTAGTGTGAGCTAGCTCACAGTTTTTTAGCCTCCGGCTCACACATTTTTGTCTTTGCTCAGGAACGATAGCTTCAGAGCAGACTAATTTATGTAGTAGCCAAATTGCTTGCTTACAACTTTAGTGCCAGTGGCTCACAAAGTAGAATTTTTGCTCACAAGACTCCACACCTTAGAGGGAGCATTGCTAGGGATGCCAGGTTGGCGGCAACTAGGACCAGGGCATTCTCCCTGGTGGCGCCAACACTCTGGAACGAGCTCCCTAGTGAGATTAGAGCTCTGCAGGACCTCCAGCTACTTCGCAGAGCCGTGAAAATGGAGCTGTTTCTCCGGGCGTTCCAGTAAGAACTGATATTACCGGTTGTGTCGCACTGGCACTTTATTACATGTTACCGTTGCATTTCAATTGTTTAACTGTTTAACTGTATTCATTGGAATTTTATGCAATTGTATTTTAAGTTTGTATTTTGTATGTTGGTTTTAAACATGTACGTAAACCGCCCTGAGCCACTTCAGCAGGAGGGTGGGTTAGAAATCTAATAAATAAATAAATAAATAAATAAATAAATAAATAAATAAGTGTGAGTACATGGTGATTCGCAACATATGATCTTAATATTATCAGCAGGAGAGATAAGCTACTGCTATTTTCAGCAACAAATCCACATTTTGTTGTCATCTCCAGTAGCACTAAACAGAATCCTTCTAGTACCTTCAAAAATCCTAAATTATTAAACTGATAAGACAGATTGACTCTCGTGTAGAGAATGTTTATGCATCTTAGCCAAAAGGCCGAGAAGCCACAGAAAATGCTAATTCTAAATATGTTAAATTGTATAATCATATTTTAAGCTTAAGAATCATCGCTCATACTTGGGGTTTCTAATGTAGTTTGGGGACTATTACTTTCTCTCCTGTAGATTAGTAGGTGTTCCCCCCCCCCTTGTTTCTTGTAGTTTTCTGTATTTTATTTGTAGTATTTAGAAAAGCAATTAAAAAATCTCCTTCGAGGGGACAAAAAAAAATTCCTAAATTATCTTGCATGTTTAGACAGATATTCCGATTTTCCATTGACCACCTTGAATTGATAATAATTAACCAATACATATTAATGATTTTAAAAGGCCAACTAGTTCTAGTGTTGTACTATGAAGAGCAGAAAGTGAGATGAAATATTAGGAATCCCTCCTGGAACACAGCAATACTTCTCAGGTTTCTCACTGACCTGTCTTATATAATAAGCTGATTAAATGGATCCAGAAGCCTTGAGCTCAACACAATTGACACTATTTGAAATTAAATATCCACCGTTACACATCTATTTACTTCTACTTATTTCCTTCATTTATATCCCTCCTTTCTTCCCAACAGGGCCCAAAAGAGGCTTTTATTTTCCTCCTGTCCTCCATTTTACCCTTACAACCACCCTGTGAGGTAGGTTAGGCTGAGAGTGTGTGACTGGCACAAGGTCGCCCAATAAGCCTCCATGGGGGGAATGGGGAATCGAAGCCAGGTCTTCTTAGTCCAGAAATCTAATAAAAACAATTCAGTGCTATAATTTACACTGAGCTTCTGTGTGTTCAAAATGCTTTGTTTACATTATTTTATTCCACTCCTTACTACAGTCCTGTAGAGTGGGACAGTAGTATTTCCATATTGCAGATGTATTTGAGGTGCTGAAGCTGAGAGGCTGTCTGGTGAGTTCATGGCAGAGGTCAGATTTAAAATGGAGACTTCCTGATTTGTATTTCTGTCTCTCAGCCACTACATGTCACTTGGTTATACTAAACAGATGTGGCTAACACAGCCCATGGGCGACTGACTAGATGTTCTGTATGATATAACAGGTGTAGATACTTCTGACACATACTCTTACCTAAGCTCTCTATTAAAATCTTCTGCTTTGACAAGTGGTGTTTCCACAGAATGTTCACAAAGAGCCCCTTCTGGCCCTGAAATGTAGGAATAAAGTCTTACAGAAAACATATACATACTCAGTCATGGGGTGTCAAAAACAGCAGATTGTCTAACCTTTCTCTCCAATAGCCAACTGTTCTAACTCAGGGCTTGGATCCAACAAAGCATTCCCATGGACAGAACAATGTCTATCCGTGGAGCACAATGTTCTTGCCCCCCCCCCGAAATCTGCTTCACATGGTACCAGTTTCTTATTTCTAAGGTACTTCCATCAAGAATTAACATGAAAATTATGCAGAGATTGTAAATGTGTGATATCCATATGCATGGGTTTCTTGCTACATGTACACTTGATATACCGCGTTGGGAAGTTTCTACCAGTCATGGCTTTCCAGTCCATTTAAATACAATGAAAAATCCACACTTAGGATTATCAGATATAAGAATAATATTCAAATCATATGTGAATTTGGATGTGCTGGATTCCCAGAAGCTCTGCTCCTAAAGTTCTTAGGATGGGACACAGAAACAGCTATTCCAATGCAGAGACAAGGAGATATTCTGGTGCAGATTAAGTCTGAGGAGCTAAGTATCACTCCTATGGATAGCAGCTAGCTTACTGATGTTTAATCAAGTAATAGTCATGCTGCTATTACCATCTACTTCATCATATTAAAACAAGTACTTCCATACATCAACACAGATTTTAATTCTAAGAATGTTTTATGACTAACTATATTACAATAAAATAAGAACCGATTTCATCAGGAGCTGCGGTGGCTCAAGTGGTTAAGACGCTGAACTGCAGGCTGTGGAAGGTCAGTAGTTCAGCAGTTCGAGACCCGGGTGCCGCATGACAGGGTGAGCTCCTGTCTCTAGTTCCAGCTCCTGCCAACCTAGCAGTTCGAAAGCAAGAAATTGCAAGTAGATAAATAGGTACCACTTCGGTGGGAAGGTAACAGCGTTCCGTGCACCTTGGTGTTTAGTCATGCCGGCCACATGACCACGGAAACGTCTTTGGACAGCGCTGGCTCTTCGGCTTTGAAACGGAGATGAGCACCGCAACCCTAGAGTCGGATTCGACTGGCTTTCGAGCAAGGGAACCTTTACCTTTAAGAACCGATACATATCCCCGAAAATGTCATGTTAAGTTTATGAGCACTGTATTGGTTATATAATCAATACTGATTGCCTGTTGCCTGCAGTAGCAATTGTACTTTACTTTCCAAAATAAGTCTTTACTACTTCCTAAAATATTTTGTGCTGTTTGGTAGACTTGCATGCAAACCTGTGACTCGAAGTTTATCTGTACCAATGGCAACTTCACTTTCATTCACGGTAAAAAGAGTCTTTCCATCCAAATTCATGGAATTGATCTGAAATTGCTGACCATGGACTTCTACCATATCAGGACCTAGAAAGCATATTGAAAATAACAAGGGAACACTGATCATTTATATCTTCTTCACCTACAAATGTGTTTTGTCAACAAGATGATAATATTCTGAATTTACATGCATATTTGCTCATGCTCTGAATTTCCTGATTTAATGAGTATTAGTAGAATTTTGTTGTTCAGTCGCACAGTCGAGTCCGACTCTTTGCGACCCCATGGACCAGATCACGCCAGGCCCTCCTGTCTTCCGCTGTCCGCTGAAGTTTGCTCAATTTCATGTTCGTTGCATCGATGACACTGTCTAACCATCTCATCCTTTGCCGTCCCCTTCTTCTTTGACCTTCAATCTTTCCCAGCATCAGGGTCTTCTCCAGTGAACGCTCCCTTCTCATTTGGTGGCCAAAGTATTTGAGCTTCAGCTTCAGGATCTGGCCTTCCAGGGAACAATCAGGGTTGATTTCTTTTAGTATTGACTGATTTGATCTCCTGGCAGTCCAAGGGACTCTCAAGAGTCTTCTCCAGCACCATAGTTCAAAAGAATCTATTCTTCGGCGCTCGGCCTTCCTTATAGTCCAACTCTCACAGCCATACATTACTACGGGGAATACCATTGCTTTGACCATGCGGACTTTTGTTGGCAAGATGATGTCTCTGCTTTTTATCATGCTGTTTAGGTTTGCCATCGCTTTCCTCCCAAGGAGCAGGCGTCTTTTAATTTCATGGCTGCAGTCACCATCTGCAGTGATCTGGGATCCTAGGAATGTGAAGTCTGTCACTACTTCTACGACTTCCCCTTCTATTTGCCAAGGAGTGATGGGGCCAGATGCCATGATCTTAGTTTTTTTGATGTTGAGCTTCAAGCCCACTTTTGCACTCTCCTCTTTCACCTTGAGCAAAAGGCTCTTTAGGTCCTCTTCACTTTCTGCCATCAGAGTGGTATCGTCTGCATATCTGAGGTTATTGATCTTTTCCCCAGCAATCTTAATTCCAGCTTGTGATTCATCCAGGCCAGCATTTCGCATGATGTACTCTGCATATAAGTTAAATAAGCAAGGTGACAATATACATCCTTGTCGTACTCCTTTTCCTATGCTAAACCAGTCAGTTGTTCCATATCCAGTTCTAACTGTTGCTTCTTGACCCTTATACAGGTTTCTCAGGAGACATGTGAGGTGGTCCGGTACTCCCATCTCTTTAAGAACCTGCCATAATTTATTGTGATCCACACAATCAAAGGCTTTAGCATAGTCAATGAAGCAGAAGTAGATGTTTTTCTGGTACTCTCTTGCTTTCTCCATAATCCAGCGAATGTTGGCAATTTGATCTCTAGTTCCTCTACCTCTTCGAAACCCAGCTTGTACTTCTGGCAGTTCTCTATCCACGTACTGTTGGAGCCTAGCTTGTAGGATTTTGAGCATGACCTTGCTAGCGTGTGAAATGAGTGCAATTGTGCGATAGTTTGAACATTCCTTGACATTGCCCTTCTTTGGGATTGGAATGTACACTGACCTTTTCCAATCCTGTGGCCACTGTTGTGTTTTCCAAATTTGTTGGCAAATTGAGTGCAGCACTTTAACAGCATCTTCTTTTAAGACTTTGAATAACTCAGCTGGGATGCCATCACCTCCACTAGCTTTGTTGTTAGTAATGTCTTCTAAGGCCCATTTAACTTCGCTTTTTAGGATGTCTGGCTCGAGGTCAGTGGTTATACCATCGTGGTTGTCAAGGACATTGAGGTCCTTCTTGTATAGTTCTTCTGTGTATTCTTGCCATCTTTTCCTAATCTCTTCTGCTTCTGTTAGGTCCCTACCGTTTTTGTCCTTTATCATGGCCAGCTTTGCATGGAACTTTCCCTTGATTTCTCCAATTTTCTTGAACAGATCTCTAGTCCTTCCCAATCTATTGTTTTCCTCTATTACTTTGCACTGTTCATTCAGGAAAGCCTCCTTATCTCTCCTTGCTGTTCTCTGGAAATCTGCATTCAGTTGGGCAAATCTTTCCTTTTCACCGTTGCCTTTAGCTTTCCTTCTTTCCTCTGCTATGTGCAAAGCCTCATCAGACAGCCACTTTGCTTTCTTGCATTTCTTTTTCTTTGGGATGGCGGTGATTGCTGCCTCCTTTACAATGTCACGGACCTCTGTCCATAGTTCTTCAGGCACTCTGTCTATCAAATCTAGTCCCTTAAACCTATTCTTCACCTCTACTGTATATTCATTGGGGATGCGATCTAGGTCAAATCTGAATGGCCTTGTGTTTTTCCCAACTTTCTTCAATTTAAGTCTGAATTTTGCAATGAGTAGCTCATGATCTGAGCCACAGTCTGCTCCAGGTCTTGTTTTTACTGACTGGATAGAGCTTCTCCATCTTTGACTGCAAATTATATAGTCAATCTGATTTCGGTGTTGCCCATCTGGTGATGTCCATGTGTAGAGACGCCTCTTAGGTTGTTGGAAAAGGGTGTTCGCTATGACCAGCGTGTTCTGAATTAGTAGAATACCAGCTGGCAAAGAAAAATAGTTTGGGAATGATCTGTTCTGTATCCTGCACACAAAAATGTATGTGTGCAGCTGAACTGTGTGTATGGGAAGGGAGGGAAGGATACATTCCCTTATTTCTATGGTAATATTCCAGGTTTCTTAATAACCCCTATGATGCCCCCATCCACCCCTCCTCCCCCATTTTTCTTTCCTTTTCTTTCCTAGTTGTCTGTTTTCTTCTCTCCTGAAGAATTCTGGCTGTCCTACCCTGTCACAGTATAATATTTTGGCTGAACTTGAAAGAAGAAATGGAACCTGAGAGAAGGAATGGGAGCCCCCTTTAACTTAACTTATCACTTAAATGGCACTCGAGAAGTTTTTATATTCCAAATTAACAAAATATTTTATTTAACATAGAGGGGAAAGGTCAGGTGAAATCAGGAGTGAAGATTCTGAGGTAACTTAACATAGATAACTCTGAGGTAAAATCAGTACACGCACAGACTTTAGTTCCTATATTTCAGGCTAATGAGAATTTTTTAAGCTATTCAGAGTTACTTAAAATCTTTATGTTGAGAGGCTTTTGTTCCAGAGTTTTCCAAATGCATCAGTACACTTTCTTTGAATATTCTCTGACTACTTTGGTTTCTAGAAGGATGGTGCACTCTTTCCAGCACCCAAAACCTTTCTCTTGAAACACCAGTACTTGTCTTGAGTTTTTAACTGACTCTTAAGGTCTCTAAAGGCAGTTTCTAACCACACCAGACCAGGGACCTCTCTACTCTTCAGAGCTAACTCCCTGTTTGACTGGGTAGGAAAATTCTCCTCTCACTAGAAGATCTAGCCCCTTTCCTTAGCCCAAATTCACCTACTTTCCACACTTTTTATCAGCTTTCCCCCAGTTCTCCAGCTGTGTTAAACTGCTCTCAGCTAAGGCTGAAAGCGGAATCAACTCAATCAAGGCAGAAATCTGACTGACTTCTCAACATCCTGTTCAGAAATCTTTCTCTGTTCAGCTGATGCTCTTGGAACAGCTTGTCACTCAAGAATTAGCCCTTCACAGTCCTTTACCTGTTAATACAACACTTCTAAGCTTTTAAAAATGCAATCCGTCACACCCCCTTAATAGTTACATAATGTATCAGCGTCCATGTATCACACATAAAATATGAAAATGGGTGTCTATATTGGGCATTGGTGTGCGTGTTAACTCTGAGAATTAAACTGCTTGGGAAAGACTGAAAGGCTAGAGTCAGAAGGATAAAAGCAAAAAATCCAGCTTTTGATTCTTCTGGGAGTAAAGGCAGAAATGCCAAATGCTTTGCTGCCAATCTGCATGGGTTTAATCTGAGTATCCAAGGTATTTGCACTCTGGACTAGACAGGCTGTCACACAATAATTAGTGTAACTCTGCATATTCAAAGCTTTCAAATGCAAATGGAAGAAACATAGATTATACCTACCTACACATAATCTGCCTGTGACATTGCCATCAGAATTGCGTGCGTTTAGAGTAACGTTATGAGTAGATTGTAAAAGCAGTGACGAATCCTGGAGTATTAAGAAGAGGTGGAAATATTAGATGCCTCTCAGATAGCCTATGGTAGGTTTTGGCTGTGTTGCTGAGCTTCTTTGCTGTGTGCTCTGGAATCCCTTAGCGTGTATGGTGTGCTCTTCCCATCACCCTTTGCCATTTACGTTTTTTAGTCTTCCTGCAGTGCTGCACTGTTGACATTTTCATCTCCCACCCCCACATACACCTCCACTACTTAACTGTGTCCATTTTGTCTGTTTTAACTTAAACTATCAGCTCTTTCATGCCAGCAGAGCCCACTACAAGGTTTATCACAGGATCATGCTTAGCTCTGGCCCTGGTCTCTGAATATTTCATCCCACCTCACAAGAAGCAGAGTGGGATGGAATCTGGCTAATTTACTAGCAGGTCCAATTAATTCTTGCTAGAATGAAGAGAGAAGAACATAGGGGGAGAGATTCTACAGGGGTAGCCACCATGCTAATGTGCTGCAGCAAAGAATACCCCAGCAACAAACAAAAAACAAACAGCATCTTGTGGCATCTTAAAGGTGAACAAAACTACTGTGGCTTTTCTATGCCCATTTCATCAGATGTATGAAGGAAACACTCATATATGCCTCACGCTCATATACTACAATGAGTTCTGAGCAGCTGGGGGAAAAAATCACATGACACAGGATTCATTGTATTATCATCACCATCACCATCACCATCACTAATAATAATAATAATAATAATAATAATCATCATCATCATCATCATCATCATCATCATCATCATCATCATCATCATCATCTGACTTCTACCCCATCTTCCCACCGAGGCGGCTCAGAGCGGCTTACTTAAAGGCATTACTTTTGAGTTCAGTTCCATATAAAATACATTGCTGAGTTAGCCTATGTAACATTATCAGAGAAAGGTTTTATCAGTCAGAAATATTCACTCTCCATGGAGGAAGTCTTTCTCTATTGAAGGAAGACTTTGTGGAAGAATGTCAGAGAATTCAGCTTGGCATAAAGGAGTGATAGGGTTGGATGTAGACTAAATTCTACCAGTTCCCCCATCCTACCACAGATATACCCCCCATGTCATTCCTTTCTCCCCAGGAGCAGCATTTCGTGGAGATCACTGGGCCACAGTAGGAGGGAGGAAGGCAGGAAAGTTGCCTTCTACTACTGGAACATTTAGTCTGGATCCATCCCATAGTAGCCAATCCAAAGTCTGCCCAAGATCATTTTTGATATGTAAACGGTATTCCTTATTAGTTGACCCTTGGATTTTCCTAATTTATGGTCTACTCCTTCAGAAGTAAGCACCAGTGAATTCAGTGGGGCCTATTCCTATCTATGTGTGCACAATATTGCTGTCTTTCTTACCTTTCTAGAGTGAACTTCTTTAGCATACAAAGGATATAAAAATTCTGATTCTCCTTCTAGACGAACTCCTTCACTTTCAACATATAGGTATCCCATTCCAATCTGTAATAATAAAAAAACTCATATCCTTTCTGTGCACTATATTTCTTACTGAAATGATTACAAAACAATTAGATGACCAAAATTGCTGCCTTCTTGTAATAGCTTTTTGAAGAAAATATCACACTGTTACCTAGCTTGGGATCGTTATGATTTTACTCAGGTTGTACCTAAACATCTTACACTGTCCACAAATCTGCAAATGGCAGTTTTTACTTAACATTTGGTCAGATATTCTGGAACTTACATGGATCTTTCCAAAAAGTGTTTAGACTGTGACTATTTAAATTGTTTTTTATGTCTCTCATGACTGATCATAAAGTACCTAGAATACAAGTAGAGCAGTATGTATACTTTAAGAGAAATAAATTGGATTTACTACTAAATATGCATGACTGAAATGAACATGATTAAGAGAAAAGTATACTTACTGGAGAAAACCACATCACTTTAAGAATCCAAATCATCAGAGCAAAATTCACTACTAGGATTATGATCAGGAGGAGGACAAATAGATAAAGGCAACGCTTTCTCCAGCCATAAATGCCAACATTGTAGATATATTGAGTTTCTGGTCTTTCTAGGCTAGTACCTGGCGTTGTTGTTATATACTGTTCCCGTACCATCTGCAGAAGAAAGAAAACTAGATGATCATGAAATTATGGGTTAGATCCAAAGTCCTTCAGTGAGCAGAAAAGGTGTTTTCCTTCAGTCTCTCCTTCAGTCTCTCCTTTCCAATGCAGACTCCCACAATGCAAAGCCATAATTAAGGGTAAGGTTGTTAGCTCTGGGTTGGGAAATTCCTGTAGTTTTTCGGGTAGAGCCTGGGGAATGGTGGGGTTTGGGGAGGGGAGGGACTTCAGAATGGTATAATGCCATAGAGATCAACCTCCAAAGGAGCCATTTCATCCCAGGTAACCATCTCTGTCAGCTGGAGACCAAATGTAATTTCAGGAGATGTCCACCCACCATCTGGAGGTCTGGAAGGGAGTAAATTAAACAAAAAATGCAAAAATAACAAAAAACATTCAACAAACAACATAATGATATAAACTCATATAACTAGAGTAGTTTATCAAAAATATATAATGTATACTATGCAACTCAGAAACTCAGAAATACAAAATAATGGAATACATGGTCCAAATACATAAGTAACTTTCAGAAATAGCCCCAGTCAAATTTCTCAAACAGCAAAAAGTCCAAACATCAATATTTACAATTCCTCTTCACAAAACTCTTCTCACCGCTTGTGGATACAATAAATATATGTTTTCAAGTTAAAAATTTAAAACAAAACACTAATGAAGTCTAATCAGATGGCGTTTGAGTGTTATGGATTCTTCTGCAAATGGGGGAGGGGGAGACAGGAAGGCCAGGCTTGATGGTGTACCATTGCTGTCCTCAACCATAGGCCTGGTGGAACATCTCTCTTACGAGACCTGCAGAATTGCAATAGGTCCCGCAGAGCCCTGATGCCATTAGGCAGAGTGTTCCACCAGGATGGCACAAGGGCCTCTGGTTGAGGACAGCTGAATATTCTTTGGGCCAGGGATCTCCAGGAGATTATCTCCATGGGGGGGGTGTACCAGGAAAGTGGTCCCGTAGCCATGCTGGCCCCAGACTGTTTAGGGCCTTAAAAGTCAGTACCAAAACCTTGAACCTGATCTGGTACTTGAATTGTGTATGGCTAGGCACTTCTATTTAATTCCTTTACAAACCATTCCAATTCCCTACATTTTTGGCACTGCAACTCCCACAATCAGCATGAAGCTGGTGGCCAGTTTCAAACTTTGTTTTCTGATGGGTTATGCCCTGATGTAGCTAACCCCAATCTTGGCAGATCTTGGAAGCTAAGCAAGATCATCAACGCAGAGGTAGGCAATGGCAAACCACTTCTGAATGTCTCTTGCCTTGAAAACACTACGGGGTTGCCCTAAGTCAGCTGGGACTTGACAGCAAAAAAATAATGCCTGCCACAAACAGACAACCATCATGTCCATTACAAATAGCACAAATTTCGGCACTGAAACTCCTGTGATAATCTTGAATCTAGTGGCCAGTAATGAGACTCTTTATTTTTGATGAGCTATGCCTGCCACAACTGGACAGATGGACAGAAGAAGAGGAGATGAGATTGGATTTATACCCTGCCCTTCACTCAGAGTCTCAAAGTGGCTTATAAACACCTTTCCCTTCCCCTCCCCACAACAGACACCCGGTGAGGTAGGTGGGGCTGAGAGAGCTCTTTCCAGAACTGCCCTTGAGAGAACAGCTTTGAGAGAACTATGGCTTATCCAAGGTCATCCAGCAGCTGCAAGTGGAGGAATAGGGAATCAAACCCAGTTCTCCCAGATTAGAGTCCACGCACTTAACCACTACACCAAACAGACACACACATACAAACTTTTACTATTATAAATACTGAAAATTATATATGTAAGATATGAGCTGGATTCAAAAAAATGGTGAGCTGCTTATTTAACTGATCCTTTTTACTTTCCCCTATAATTGGCAGCCCCTGTGCCACTCAAAAAGCTGTTCCTCAAGATCCGGGGAACCCATACGGGAATAACACTATATGAGGAGAGCTGCCGCTTGGCTGGGATTGCTGTGGAAATCATGGGCTGATAATGCCCCTTCAAGACCATTCTTGGATCCAACCCAATAGCTTCTATCCCCCAGAGTTTCTTCTGAAGGTGGAAGATTTCTGCTTCTGAAATACAACCTTTTTGCCTCCCCTTCCCACTACAGCCTGTAACGTCCCCCCCCCCATCCTGTTTCTGGGGATCCCCTCTCTCCCCCAGAAACAATATTGGGGGAGGCATTTCAGGCTGCTGCAGGAGAGGGGAGGTGAGACTGCTGCACTCCACTAGTGGAAATCCTTCTGGCCGCAGATGAACTCTGAGGGACCGAAGGCACTGTGCTGTTTAGTAAGTGAAAGTTTACAATATTATTTGGCAATTATCACGCAATCTGGCTTACTTTTAAAGTTGAACAACACATGATTAAAAGTAGATTTCTAGCTACTGAGAAGTGGGTAGACTTGACAACATGTTTCTTTAATGGCCAACTAAGAAAATAGTCAGGCAACATAGCTGGTTAATAATAGTAGCAGCAGCTGTTAAACAGTTTGAATTAATAACAGTAGACCTTCCCTTTCCTATTTAAAATCTGTTCTGCTGTGCTATCAGCAGCAGAGTACAAGAAAATAGGCTTTGAAAGTAAATGTTTGAAGGCTTGAAAACAAATAAGAAAATAATTCTGTTTGGAACGGAAAAGATAATAGAGGGCATTTTTATATTTGTTCATTAAAAGAAGGCATCCTTTCATTATCTATAATATGCTCTTTCATATGTCACACATTACAAATTTCTGGAAGAGTCAGGAAGGGAAATGCTGCCCTACAGGTTCCACACAGGTTCTGAGAAGGGACTGGGGGGGAGTGGAGAGCAGGGAAGAGCAGGGAAGATCGACAACTGTCCACACCTTCCACAGATGGATTGCTGGATCCAACCCAGTAAGCAAATAAAGGGTCTCACAGCATCACCGTCTGAAATATCCCTCACACTCCCATTTGTTTTCCAACCTGCTGAAGAATTTTGATCCCTAAGGAAAGCTTTCACTCAGTTACCATTCCAAGCAATGCTATCAACATATTCTGAAAGCAGATATAAAGAACTTTCATTAAATCAATGGCTCCTTGTATGTGACTAAAGAAACACTGAGAATTACTTCCTACACATCCCTTGATACAGGGGTTCCAGAAAGGGCATCTTTCAGGCATACTCAGTAGAACCACCAGGCTGATGGATTTTTATTTTTATTTATCAGCGGGCTTTTTGAGAAGATCTGTTACTTAATATCCATTTTTGATAAAATATGTGACCTACAAGGCAACACATTTTGTTGTGGCAGATAGGAAAAAACAGAACCCAGAATGTGCAATTTCTTGTTGCTGTTTATAAAGGTGACCACCTAATTTAAGGTGGGTATAGCCTTGCTGGTCTGCAACAGAAGAACAAGATTTGAGTCCAGTAGCAACTTAGATACCAACAAGATCTCTAGGGTGTGAGCTTTCAACAGTCAAAGCTTCTTTCATCAGACACCAATTTAAATTCACCTTAACAAATCTTAATATGTATATTTTTGGAGTTTCTGTCATAGTTCTGTTTGGTCCATGTAATGGTTACAATTAGCTGATCATGTCAAGCAGAACTTTTTTTATATACCTATGAGCACTGCTATCTTTGGGCAGGAACGCACAGGAAGGGAGTTCTGGCTGGCTCCCAAGTTGACCATACCCAGCAGGAACTCATTAGCATAATAGGCCACACCCAACAGCAGAAATTCATTAGGATTGGCTACATTAGGGGTGTGTGGCCCAACATGCAAAGGAGTTCCTGCTTAAAAAAAAAGCCCTGGGTTTTGACAACAAGGTAAACAGAATAAGAAGCAAAAGGTGAGTGTGACTGGATGACCATACTTCTGGTAACATGGGGGTGTGGCCTAATATGTTATTGTGTTATCAGGGGTGTGACCTAATATGCTAATTAGTTTCTGCTGTTGAGTGTGGCCTATTATGCTAATGAGTTCCTGCTGGGCTTTTTCTACAAAAAAAGCCCTGCCTATGAGGAAAATTTCTGTGCCATAACGTACTGATTTAAGCAAATAAAATGGGACAAACTGAACAAATATTGGGTAACCTTCCTGATTCCATTTCCAGCATATGCCACATCTTTAATTATTATTAATTAAAGTGTTGCATTATTTTTGTCTCAGAGGGTGTCACCATTAAGATCATTTGCTAAGAGAAAATGCCACAAACCAAACTTCTCTTCCTTGCAATTATTTATCCTCCTGTAGTTTGAAAACAAGAATTAATTTTCCCCAATGGGGACTATAGCCTGTCTCCTACAGCTGCTACTGTGGTTTGCAAAACAAAAGAAACTGCCCTGCAGTTGGTCTTCAGTTATGAGCAGCATTTCTCCCTCTCAGAATCTCATCTCTCATCTAAGCAGCGTATCCAGAATTCTGCCCGACCCAAGAATCTAAGGGCAGTGTCCAGCCAGTATATAATGAAATTTGAAACTAGTTTTAATCAAGCATGTCTATGTTTTATCAGGGATGCACTCCTTTTGTTCATTTATACCTCACTTTTCTTGCCAAAGGGAACCCAAAGTGGCTTATAATATTCTCCTTTTCATCCTCACAAATGTGGGTTTCTAGTCTGGATTCTTCCTTCTGTTTGTCTGCTGATCAGCCTGTTGCTGGCAGAAGAAGAAGAGGAGGAGTTGATTCTACACCCCACCCTTCACTACCTGAAGGAGTCTCAGAGTGGCTCACAATCTCCTTTCCTTTCCCCTCCCTACAACAGACACCCTATGAGGTAGGTGGGGCTGAGAGAGCTCTCTCGAGAACTGCCCATGAGAAAACAGCTCTGACAGAACTTATAACTGACCTAAGGCCCCACCAGCAGCTGCATGCGGAGAAGTGGGGAATCAAACCCAATTCTCCCAGACTAGAGTCCACGCTCCTAACCACTACACCAAACTGGCATCACTTTCTTGCCAGCACCCCCTTTAGCAGGATCTGAAACCACGGCTGCTGTTTGTCACATGGGTGCCTTTCTCCTGTGAGCCTTGGGAGAGTTTACCAGCAATGCCTTCTGTGAAACTGCAGTTTTGTGTTTCCTTGTTTATGCCCTAGTGTCTGTATCCTTCTTGCCAGGCTCTCCCCCTCTGACTTCAACAATTGTGAGGGAAGGGTCCTGGAGGTGGTGGGCTCTATCAGTGCTGTCTCTGGCAAATGATCTGCAGAGGCACCTGGGTAGTGTGACCGAAGAGAATTCATTTCCTTCTCTGTGTGTGCAGTTGGCAAAAGGAAACATGGATGCAGGAGAGGACTTGGACCTGCATCTGCAGAACTCTTCAGTGCTCCCCTTGATCACCCGTCCTTCTCATAGTTCGTAGATGGGGTGTGTGTGTGTTTGAGTTGTGTTCCTTGCCTTATTTTCTGCATGTGGTAGTCAGTGGGAGCAGGGCCTCATCAGTGTGTGCTGGCTGTCTGCTTCATCCTCTGCCTGTCATGGAGGCACTGCCAGCTGGGTGGGTTGCAGCTCGTTGAAAATAATGACCTCCTGGCACAGTTCTGGGTTGGAAAAACAGCATGGGGCAGAGGCAGGAGCCCCTTCTCCACCCTGTGCCATGGTGGTCACGGCCACAATTGGACCCACAGCACAGACTTTAAAAGTTCTCTGTTGGGAACTCACTGCTTCAAAATGGTGGGGCATCCCCAGGGATGCCATATTCTCTAGTTTGGCCCACAGTGAAACTCAAATGTGTCTAACACACGTAACATAATATAATATATTTTATTTATTTTGGTGTAGTGGTTTGGTGTAGTGGTGTAGTGGTTAAGTGCGCGGACTCTAATCTGGGAGAACCGGGTTTGATTCCCCACTCCTCCACTTGCACCTGCTGGATGACCTTGGGCAAGCCATAGTTCTGGCACAGCTGTTCTTGAAAAACAGCAGTTTCTGTCAGAGCTCTCTCAGCCCCACCTACCTCACAGGATGTCTATTGTAGGGAGCGGAAGGGAAAGGAGTTTGTAAGCCGCTCTGAGAATCCTTTGGGTAGTGAAGGGCAGGGTATAAATCCAATGTCTTCTCTATTTATATTTATGTCCCACCCTTCCTGCAAGCGGGAATTAAAAGTAGATATTAAGCAATAAAAACAGTTGAAACAGTTAAAAGATGGGCATAGCAGCAATTAAATATTCAGCAATCCTAAAACTGGGAACAATTGGAGAAGTGGGGAATCAAACCCGATTCTCCCAGATTAGAGTCCACATTTGAGCTATAAAGATCTTATCAGTAGCAGCCTATCGGTACCATAAACTGCAGCAACTGTGGCAGGAAGGCCAATTAATGGACACCCGTTGCCTCATCCAAAGGCCTGGAGAAACAGCTCCATTTTGCAGGCCCTGTGAAACTGTACTAGGTCTTGCAGAGCCCTGATTTCGATTATAACATAACATAACACAACACAACACAACACATTTCATTGGCATGTATCATCTATATTTGGATTCAAGGAAAATATAACTGAAAAGACAGGAGGATTCTTATACATATATGTGCTATATGACAAATGCAAGTGAAAATCCATTATCTGTTAAAATTATATTATTTTTCTTAAAATTCTACACAGTCATAGTCATGGGGGTAATCAAACAAATGGACAGTTTATATTACTTAAATCAGAGTACCCCAAAGAGAATAAAGTACACAATATTTTTTTAAAAAATATTAATATTACTGATTTCAATACTATCCAGCACTGCATAATGCAATGGGACAGTTAAAATTTTATCAACTACGTTAACCATGAGTAAATATTACTTATAAAAGCATCTAAATTCTACATCTGGGGCTTGAAGATAACAAAAGCCCCACAGCAGATAGAAGTACAGAACTGAAAGCAGCGTCACAAGTTAGTTCCAGAAAGCCTGATCATGTATTATATTAAGTATGTCCCAATTCATAATATTTTATCTATTCACTCTTTTCTAAAAGACTTACCTTAGATGACAAAAAACATGCAAATTGCTAAACTGACTCTTTCTCTGTCTTACAGAATGACTTTCTCCACTTGTATCTAGCGTGGGAGATATTTTAGGCGTGGCTGAGCTTGTTTACATGTTTGGCATCATCTGACATTCCGCTGTCTTTCATTGGCAACACAGACAAGGCTAATTTTAATCTCTGACACACTGGCTGGTGCTATATCAGTACTTTAAGGGGTGAAAGGCTATGCATAATTCTTAACTTCAGGATAATTTGCATTCATTCATTTGAATTTTTGCCCATCCACCCCCAGTGCAGGGTACAAAATGCTTGAGGAAAATGAAAATGATGTAAACAGACTGAGATAATTCATACGTGCCGCTTGCAGTACTGTACACCCACCTCCCACTGTTGGTGCACATAGATTAAAAATGGGACGGTAGTTTTAAATTCACTTTTATCAGGTTTCTGCATCGTTTGATGGCTAGGCAGGAAGGTTGATTTTAATCTTCCTGAGCTTTACAATACAAAAGTGATTTCAACCACAAGTATTAGCAACAGCTACACACCTTCCCCACTCATCCCCATCTTTGAGGGAGGCAAATTTCAAAGCTGGGGCCTGGACCCCCGATAGCAGGGTATCAGGTCCCCCAGTTAAGACACTCTTCACAACACACTTAAGCAGTGGTAGTTTATTGAGATATGCTTACTTTTGGAAACATGTTCTGTGTCAGAACTGAACTGAGAAAAAGCACAAAAAATCCTCAGTTATAGGTAAAGCAAATAACACCCTGCATCTCATGCATATGTCATCATCCAGCCCCTAGGTCACTATGGCAACCCTGACAGATATACGGCGCCTTATCTATGCTAGCATGGCAGAAGAGTCTCCAAGGTCAGCTCCCATGGGAAGCTGGCGTTTGGGCACAGCTTAAAGAAATGGTTATGGCTTCTACAAGCAGTCACTCCCAACACCCCATGCACTCCCCTCAATATCATGGCAAGCAGTGAAGTGAATTATAAAGAAATGAAACTGAAGCTTGACACAGAGCTGGAAAAGAAGCCCTTTGTGGATGTGGGGGTTAAGATTGGTGGACCAGAATCTGGGAGACCCAGGTTCAAATCCCCATTCATGCCATGGAAGCTTGGTAGGAGACACTGGGCCAGACTCTCAGCCTAACCTACCTCACAGGGTTGTTGTGAGGATAGAATGGAGAAGAGGAGAATGATATAAGCAGCTTTCGGTCCCCATTGGGGAATATAAATGTATTCAGGGCTCTTTTTGTAGCAGGAACTCCTTTGCATATTAGGCGACACACCCCTAATGTAGCCAATCCTCCAAGAACTTATAGTAGCCCCTGTAAGAAGAGCTCTGTAAGCTCTTGGAGGATTGGCTACATTAGAAGTGTGTTGCCTAATATTGCCTAAAGGAGTTCCTGCTACAAAAGAGCCCTGAATGTATTAGATTCCCCTGTCACATGCAGGAGGTCTTGTCCAGTGATCACTGGCATGGAGTTGCAGCAATAATATCAGGCTAAACGCTAAGGAGATCTGGATTTAAATCCCCTGGTCTGCCATGAACCAAGACTGGGAAAACTTATCACATGATTGTTACGATAATAAAGTGGTGGGGTAGCTCTCCTGAATTCCTGGAGGAAAGGTAGGATAAAATCCAATGAAACAAATAACAAATCATGACAAATAATAAACAAATAACAAATGGAACAAGTAACAAATAACATCACCACATTGTACACATACAGTCTATGTATCATTGGCTCCTGCAGCTGCTCAGGAAATGGTGTCACAGCATCTGGTAACTGAATACTGCACATTATGGTGAAAAGGAAGGGGGGTGAACTCAACATAGGGTCCAGAATTATAGGTGGTTCCTCTCTCTGACAACACCTACATACAAGGCTTTGTAGACGGAGGCTGACAGTACTGAGGCTGAGATTGGGTGGGTTCATTTCCCAAGCAACCTGCATGGGAGGAGGTCATGGGTATGGCATGATCCCTTCCCAGACTGAGTCTATGATAAGTTGCAGACTCTGACTGCAGCCAGACTTTCAGGAGCCAGATTGCAGTATAACATAAGATGCACTTTATTAACTATTTATATAACTTAAAAATCAGTATTAGAAGGAGCAGAACTGACTTGCTGCTTCAGCCATGACTCTGCGTGAAATCTGTGATTAACACATGGAATTCACTGCCACAGGAGGTGGTGGTGGCTACAAGCAAGGACAGCTTCAAGAGGAAGTTAGATAAGCATATGGAGCAGAACTCCATTAGTGGCTATTAGCCACAAGGTATAGATAGGAACTCTCAGGCTAGGGCAAGTGATGCACTGTATTCTTGGTGCTTGGGGGTGGCAACAGTGGGAGGGCTTCTAGTGTCCTGGCCTCACTGCTGGATCTCCTGATGGCACATGGTATTTTTGGCCACTGTTTGACAGAGTGTTGGACTAGATGGGCCATTGGCCTGATCCAACATTGGCTTCTCTTATGTTCTTATATTCTTATGTCCCAACCCTCTAGGACCCATATAACCATATCAAGGGCCATATCAGTCACCACTGTTCTCTCTCGCATTTAAAAATTGCTGATCAAACACCATATCTGCCTCCCGCACCGAAGTGGGTTCAGTCGCGCAATCCTCCCGGTTCCCTAGCGAGTTTTCTGACACCAGGAAAATCAAGTACTTTCTGGATATTTGCACTTTGAATCTGCGATTTCACTGATCTGGACAGCCAACTCTCATGCAATGATTGCGATTAGGTTGTCTGACCATCCTTCGTGCGATGAAAGTCCCCCCCCCAACTTCCTCCTTTGAGTGCATGAGCAATCCTGCACTGAACAAATTCAATATTTAAATGTTCAAGTGCAAATATAGCTGTGGTGCTAGGAGGGAGGGAGCCTGGCACCAGGGAGCACACCCAGCTTGCCAGTGGTGTTGAGCCGGGGCTGGTCCCATTGTCTGGAGATGGGCAGCAGGACAGTGGTGTGGAAAGATTTGGGGGGGGAGGCGGGCGGGGAAGGAAGGGCTGGCTGGGCTGGCTGGCTGGCAGGTGGGTGGCAGAGAGAGATGGTGGAGAGAGACACAGGGGCTGGCTGCGTTCTGCCTGCCTAGTGGGCCGGGGGTGCTGCACCATGGAGACCAAAAACAAGGAGCTGCTGGCCCAGGGCCACCAGAGCCTGATGCAGGCCATGACCAAGGTGCCCTGGGATCTCATGAACTGCACCAGCTGCTGTTGTGCTCCGGGCAGCCGCCAACACGTTCCAAGGTGAAGCCTCCCCAAGAGCGCCTCTCCCGACCACCCCTTAGTCCCCAGCTCTCCCTGTGACACCGAGACTTTCTGCCCCTCCAAGCTTCAGGGCCGTTTCAAGGGGGCCCTTGATTAAAAGATGAAGCCTAGGAATGTATACATTTTTAAAAAATACTTAGGGGACCATCTTACTCCAAACTGTACTCCAAGCAGAACAGAAAAGCATCTAACATTTATTATTTGTTTGCTGTTCGGGGGGGGCGGGGACCTGTAAAAACAAGGGAGTACAGCGAGTCCAGGTGGGGGTGGTGATTCGGCCGTGTGCATATGCGCATGCGCAAAGCAAATGTTTTTAAAAACTTGCAACGCTATCTAGATGGTGCCCAGAGCCTCATCACACAATGCTTGCAGTTCGGGGAGGGATGTTTGATCATCCCAACTCGAAAAAAAATATTCCCAATCAAATCTATAGCGGGAACAAATCAGTTAGCTTGCCGTGTGACTGCAGCCAAGCACTGCCCACTTAAAGTCACAGTGTCTTCACAGGGACAATCAGGCAGAAGGCACATGTTCATTTCCCACCTTGGAGTCACAAGAGGAGGTGCTCTCCCACTTATGCTCTTGCCATCCAGTTCTAGTACAGGCTATCTTCGAGACAAGCAGCACTGACATAAATGGGGGGAGGTAGCACTTCCTCCTGGGAACACACACACACCTGCCACTCAGGGCAGCAAAATAAGCTGAGCCAGGCCTAAAGCGAGGTTTGCCACAGAACAGGGAAAGAGGCTACCTCGGAGGCATACAGGGCTTTATGTATTACACACTGTGTATTTGGGACTTGGGCTCTATACTGAACTTCTCTTTACAACACTTTTATTTATCTGCATTTGCAACTTATGCCATCCAAAGTTTTTAGAGAAAATAGTCCTAAAATATCATGGCCTGTCTTAGTGGTGTGCATTATTAATTCACTCTCATTTGTCTGGCAAATGAACGGTGCAATCCTATGCAAAGTTACCCCAGTCTAAGTCTGTTGGTTTCAGTTGGCTTAAACTGAAGTAACTCTGCAAAAGATTGCACCATAAATGTACTAAGATCAGAATATGCACTCACATCTCCATTAAGCTCCTCAAAATGTGTAAAGTGTTTTCATTCGTTTCCAAACACGCACAATTTTTCCAGTGCTAAAGAACATACAAATCAAAAGCTAGTTTGGAATTAAAACATACACATGTCACAAAGAGGTGAGAAGCACTGTTGGAATCCCTCTTTGTTTACTGTGTTTGGCCTGGCCAATATAACTCCCTGTTCACAGGGAATAAATTGTTCACAGTCTGGCACTGTCCATTATAAAAAGCACAATGTGACAGGGAAATTCATGCACAACTCCCAGTCTCACTGACTTCTCTCTCTGCTTAAAGCCATGCTGTAGAGGCCTGGCATGCTTCAACTTTATGAAAACTGGATCCTTGCCATACCATTCCTCTCATGTTACACGCACACACATATACGTACACAATGTGCTCATCCCAAGTAGTCTGGTGATAGAACACTCGGCTCTCCATATGGAACAGAATCTTTATATTCACTTCTCATTAATGATACATTTTATGTTGAAAATAGCTTATTCAAATGTACGCAAAGTATAAATGTACGCAAAGTATAAAAGTGGCAGGGGTGATACTACAAACCCTACCAACCAGCCTATTATATCTTTGTCCATCAGCTTTTTGTGCCTCCTTTGTAGAAACTACAAAGTCTTACTATGATATGAGGTGAGGCTTCTTTCTGACATTCACAGCTGTCGATCATAACTTTAGGAGCCACACATACTTAACTAAAGATGGGATTATGAGACAATTTCTTTTCTTTTTTCCAGTTCATTATCTTTAATCCTTCATGAGCTTCTTTTCAGAACATACTACATATGAACTATCTTTTCACCAAAGAGTAAATAATCAGATACATGTTTAAGATGAGACGTCTCAATAAAAAACAAGCTATTAAAAAGACTTATAAAGCTCTTATACTTTAAGAACATAGCAAGAGCCGAGCTGGATGAGACCAATAGTCCATCTAGTCCAGGATCCTGTCTCACACAGTGGCCAACCAGTTCTTCTGGATGGCCAACATACAGGGCATAGAGTCCGAGGCCTTCCCCTGATGTTGCCTCCTGGTTCTGGGATTCAGAGGCTTAGTGCCTCTGAATGTGGGGGTTCCCCTCAGGCATGGTGGCTATTAACCATTGACAGATTTGTCCTCCATGAAATCTAATTCCCTTTTAAAGATGGTTCTGCCTGTTGCCATCACTACATCCTCTGGCAGCGAATTCTATATTTTAATTACTCTCTGTGTAAAGTAGTATTTCCTTTGTCTGTCCTGAACCTACTGCCCATCAGCTTCATTGGATGCCCTCAAGTTCAAGTATTTTGGGACAGAGAGAAAAAAGTTCCCCTTGTCAACTCTCTCTGCCCTCTATCATGTCCCCCCTTGGTCTCTTTTCTAAATTGAAAAGCCCCAGACTCTTCAGCCTTTCCTTATAGGGAAGGTGCTCCACCCCCCTAATCAACATGGTTGCCCCTCCTCTGTGTTTTTCCAGCTGTGCAATGTCCTTTTTGAGAGATGGTGACCAGAACTGTACACAATATTCCAAATGAGGCCACACTGTAGATTTATACAGGAGCATTACAATCTTGGTTAAGAGCGTGGACTCTAATCTGGGAGAACCGGGTTTGATTAGTTTTTAATCCATAAGAGAACCCATCCTCTTATCCCATGACTACTAAGTTTACTCAGGAGTCTTTGGTGAAGTACCTTGTCAAAAACATTTATAAAACAATATATTCAGCACACGTTGTTAAAATGTAAAACAGAAGTTCTAGATTTCATGTTATCTAAAATCTGGAGTCTTGCATGTAGACTTGAAATTGTGGAAAGCTGTTGCAGGTGGGGGAAGGAAGAGAGGGGGGCAGCAGTCTATCATAAATGACATCTTACCTCTGCTGAAAAATAACAGGACAGGTGCCAACCCCCCTATCCCCTCAATTCACAGCCAAAATAATCACAATCAATCAATAAATCAATGCATAGAGTATCCCCAGCAGGAAAGGACAGTATGCAGACACAAGGCATTACCCACTAGTGTGGCGGTAGAAAGTGCCATCAAATGACCCCATAGACTTTTCAAAGCAAGAGACAAACAGAAGTAGCTTGCCTTTGCACGCCTCTGCATAGCAATCTTGGACTTTCTTTGTGGTTTCCCCTCCAAGTACTAACCAGGACCAACGCTGCTTAGCTTTCCAAGATATGATGAGATTGGGCCAGCCTGGACAATCCAGGTCAGGGCATCCAGTGGGATACAGAAGCACTTTTAAGGGAAGAAGAATTGTGCTCTGAGGATGCATTCTTATTGATATTTTTCATTCAATGCGTAAATCAATGATAGAGAAAATATTTACCCCCCATCCCACAATGTATTCAGTTTAGCCTAAATGGTAAGGCAGGGGTAGAAGGTAAGAAACGCTCTTTTAAAATAGACAACTTTCTTTAAATCTAATTATTTGAAATATTCATATGATCAAAATAAAAGCGCTAGAGCTGAAAGATTAAGACAATCAAAATGCAGCAGCAGCAAAGTGGTGGAATTAAAAATGCATTTAAAACACTTAACTTTGTTCTTTGTAAACTGCAGTGACCTCTACTGGATTCATCACTTGACTTTTGTGTGTGTGTGTTTTGTACACTGGCACAGTTCTATTCATTTTGCCCGAGTTCTTCTAAAACAACATTTTCTGAAACTATAATTATTTTCTAAAATTCAGAGGTGGACTGTGACAAAATTGCTTACCTATTTTTTGTTTGCAGAAAATCCAAATAAGAATTATTACTATGCAATCCTACAAAGAGTTACATCCTTTAAACTCACTGATCTTAATGACCTAGCAGGGTATAAGTCTACTTAGGACTGCACTGTTAGTAATTTGGGTGCAATTTAAACCCCCATAGTGTATTTTTTTTAATGCTTTAAGATTTTTCTGCAAACCTGGGGGATTCCTTGGAGAAAAATCTCTGTTTTGTCAATGCAGGTCCAATCCATGGATATCCATAGACGGGCTCACCCTTGACTATCAGAATATAAAATATCATTATTAGAACAATTAATCTGAAACACAGAGATAATCAGCTAAAAAATTATGTACCAAGTTTGTCATTCAAACTCCATGGCTCCGATCCAATGCAGAAACGGCAGTCAGGGCTGAATGCTTGGAGCTCTTTTTTGAAAAGCTAAATTCCACTGATCAGCCCCCTGGCAGGAAAGCAGCAACAGGAGGGCATTCAGTCCAACCCCCTCTTCTTCTTTCCATTTCATAGGAATTTAGGTTTTCAGCATGAGTCACTTCAGGCCTCAGCATGAGTTTTCGGCATGAGTCACTTTAGATGCTGGACCAGAGAAGGATCGTCACACAGAAGAACAGTTGCATATGTGGTTCCTTATACAACCAAGGATACTACCTCGACTTGGGGAGAGGCTGCTGCTCAGATGGAATACAAATTTAATACCAATGTAATACTATACCGAGCAATGAGGCCAGTCCACAACGGGATGCATATCTGGAAATATGCTTTCAGTATCTATGGACTGAGGGTATGCAAGGGTACAAATATTCTCATTAAATAAATGATGAGATAAAAAGGCTTGGGGGAAAAAGATTAGTAGCTGAATATACCTAGTTTCTCCAAGGCAGTGTAAGAGATGTTACTGGATCATAATCTGTGATCATTACAGACAGAGGACAAGTGGACAGATTGAACCAACCAAATTTTTGATTGAAGGATGAACCCTGAAATGATAAAGAAGCTTGTTAACAGATACACCCATGAACATGTGAAGCTGCCTTATCCTGAGCATTAGACTAGCAAAATTCAGAGTCAGTACTGCCTACTCTTGAGTGGTAACGGCTCTCCAGATTGTCTCAAAATGGGTAGCCATGTTAGTCTGTCTGTAGCAACAGAAAAGAGTAAGAGTCCAGTAGCACCTCAAAGAGTCCAGTAGCACCTTCATAGGTCACTGCTCACTGCTTCAGATACAGCTAGAATGTGAGTCCAGCTGTCTTATATATTGAAAAGTGGAGTGATCTCAGATACCAAATGACATTAGCAGGCAAATGATAATAGAAGGTATGATTGGATTAGGGGTGATATGCAGAGAGGTAGTAGACGTGAAGAAATCAGCATTGGTAATGAGACAGGAAACCTGGGTCTCGATTCAGTCCAGCTGGATGCATTATCTTGAGCTTCATTATCAGTTACAGTTCAGCAGTCTGTCCTTCTAGTCTCGCTTTAAGTTGTGAGCTATAGGTGACCACCAGTTGTGTTCTGTTGTCATTTTTTTTTGGGGGGAGGGCTTGTTTTGTAGCAAGCTGTTCTTGGGTATCATTCTGGCCTTTCCAATCATCTTTCTCACCATATCAGGAGGATACTGTAGTTACAAAAATGCCTGTTGTAGATCCTTCAAGTGTGTATCTCTGTCTGAGGGGTTAGAGCTGATGTGACTATAGTGTAGGCCTTGGTTATATACAATGGATTGTTTGATGTGGTTGGGGTGGTAGCTGGAGGCACGTAGATATGTTTGCTGATTTGTCAGAACACCACTGGTGGTCACCTACAGCTCACAACTCAAAGCGAGACTAGAAGGACAGACTGCTGAATTGCAACTGATAATGAAGCTCAAGATAATGCATCCAGCTGGACTGAATCAAGCCAGTTCAACGCATTATTAACCTACAACCCATGTTGAATATCAATCAATCAATCAATCAATCAATCAATCAATCAACCTTTATTGGCATGTTGTATCGAAACTAACAGGCAAGGAATACAAAATCATATGCAGTTAATAATACATTCCCTCCTCTTAGAAGCCCAAAACAGAAATTTGGCCACCATTTCAATAATCACTGAGGATCGAGTAGAGAGTAAATAGAATATCTTCCCTTCATCAGAACGATTTACTAGATTTCTCAACACAGGCTCAAGATATAAGGATCGAACATCATGATAGAAGATACAGTGTAGAAGGATATGATCCAGACTCTCAATTTCATTAACACCACAAGGACATAACCTATCCACATAAGGAATCTTAGAGAACCTACCACCCAATACAGCTGAAGGCAGCACATTAAAGCGGCCTAACATAAAAGCTCTTCGATACTGAGGAGCGGTTAAACAGAGAAAATATTCTGCAATAGACCCTTGGGGAGGAAACCCTACCTTCAAGGGGGTCCCATGTTGAATAGTAAAACTTCCCTCACACAGGCACTGGGAGGACCGAGCTTTTCTTGCTTACAGACAGCCTGCTAATCTAAAGCAATTTTTCACCCACAGTGATAAACTACTTAACAGTAACATGGACTCTGGTACCAAGGCCTGCAACAAACCAAGACGCCAACTTGTTCTCATATAGATCATGGCAACACCATCACTGGGCACAGCAACATCAGCAATACCATCTCAGGTTCATGCTTCTGTTCCTCCTCTAATGTGATTTATGCTATCACATGTCAGCAACGCCCTTCCACTCTCTACACTGGACAAACAGGCCAGTCCCTTCGACAAAGAATTAATGGACACAGGTCTGACATCAGAAATCACAACATTCAAAAACCAGTGGAGGAACATTTAACCTTCCAGGACATTCAATTGCTGGCCTGAAAGTAGCAGTTACCTTACAAAGGAATTTCAAAGGGAGATTAGAAGGAGAGACTGCTGAATTGCAACTGATAAATTCAAAACAATGCATCCAACTGGAGTGAATCAAGACCTAGGTTTCCTGTCTCATTACCAATCCTGATTTCTCCATGCCTACTACCTCTCTAGGAGCTGCGGTGGCTCAAGTGGTTAAGATGCTGAACTGCAGGCTGTGGAAGGTCAGTAGTTCAGCAGTTCGAGACCCGGGTGCCGCGTGACGGGGTGAGCTCCTGTCTCTAGTTCCAGCTCCTGCCAACCTAGCAGTTCGAAAGCAAGAAATTGCAAGTAGATAAATAGGTACCACTTCGGTGGGAAGGTAACAGCGTTCCGTGCACCTTGGTGTTTAGTCATACCGGCCACATGACCACGGAAACGTCTTCGGACAGCGCTGGCTCTTCGGCTTTGAAACGGAGATGAGCACCGCAACCCTAGAGTCGGATTCGACTGGCTTTCGAGCAAGGGAACCTTTACCTTTTTACTACCTCTCTGCATCTCACACCTATTCCAATCATTTGCCTGCTAATGTCAACTGGGTCCCGAGGCTTAAAAGGTAAGCCTGCAGCTCCATTGTTGTGCTCTACTCTCCGAGCACATCGGAACAACTGTCATCAGGCGGGAGCAGAGCCCGACCGTTTATCCAGGTCGGTTCTACCCCCTGCCTATGTCATGACACCAGGCATCATGGCTCTGTTGCTGCCTGGCTTCCTCAGGGTGGCAAAGCAGCCTCCGGCAACCAGTGGTATTGCCGGGTGCTGAGATGTCATTTGGTATCTGAAATCACTCCACTTTCCAATATATAGGACAGATGGACCCGCATTCTAGCTGTGTCTGAAGCAGTGATCAGTGTCTCACAAAAGCTTATACCCTACTACAAATTTTGGGTGCTACTGGACTCTTTCTCTTTTCTACAGATTGTCTCAGTTAGAGGTCTTTCATATCACCTGTTACCTGATCCTTTTAAGTGGAGATGCTGGGAATTAAGCCTGGAACTTTGTGCATGCAAAGCAGATGGTCTACCACTAAGTCACAGCCCCTCCTCATTGTAATTTAGCTAACTCACAAAATAACATCACTGCGGTATTCTACTTAGTACACATGATAAGAACAAATCTTTTGAGCTTATAAAATACATCCGAGAAGCAATGGTCATAGTCAATCATTTAATATGTTCATATTCCTCTCTGCGTATTCATATTCATGTTCATATATATGTCTGTCTAGTGATAATCTGCATCGGATGATGTGGTCCACAAAGCTGCCATAAGCATCCTGTTTGTTTTTCATATTTGCAAGAATAACCTGCTAAATTCAAGGTATAAACCAGTCAAATTATTTTGTCAACTGAACAAGGTCTTTAAAATTGGCACCCGATCACAATATTTCACATGTGTCATGTCATCCACCCACCCACTCTTTTCAATGGCAGCTGTAACCATCCACAACTATCTTAGTCTTTCATCTTCCTCAGTACATCTTCTCCACTCTATTCAAATTAACATACAGAGAACTCTCACAAAACTTTCACTGTAAATTCTCTCTTGGAGAACACAAAATATATTGTTTTATAAAAGCATTACTTATCTGCTGTCTCTCGTCTAAATACATTTGTCACATAAAATACATATTCCTAACTCATCCCTAGAAACAATACAAACTGCCATCTCGCTAGTCTCCAAAGTACAGAGTATAAGCAATGAGTTATTCCCAGAACCGTGGGTGATGTAGAGATTGTACTGGAAAAGATGTATAAGGGAAGAATACGTAATTGATGAAGAAGAAAGTAAAGCAACTGTTAGTATAGGTCAGATGCATACCTGGATGAAAAGGAGAACATTCCTTTTTTTATATAGAAGCAGGAATTTCTGCAGCTACAACTTTTCTCATCTCTGCATTATAACTGCACCCATCAAAATTCCTCACTCTGTTTAACTATAAAAGCACAATTCTGCCTTCTTCGAATTTGATTGTCAAGATCTGACATCTGGTGACAATCGAGAGAAAATCAGGAAAAATGAATACCTTGCAGGTCAGCTGAAGCCTACTTAGACCAATAAGTTTCTGGCATTCACCCAAATACTTTGGCTTAAATGTGCTGTTACAGTGTTCTTACAGGAATGGTGTGCAAATAAAAGGAAAGGCTGTGAGACATCTGTATTAGAATTGGGTGAGGGAGGTGTTATATATGAACATAGAGTGTGACCTAGGAATGTCTTAAGACAGACATTAAAATAAGGGCAAATGTAGTACATAGACATTGATGTGCAGTTTATATTGCTGGGACAAAGGGGTTGATATACAGCAAAAGAACATCTCTGGACGGCAGGGAGCACACACAAAAAAGGCATGTTTTTCAGGTTGCATACACATACACACACACACACACACCCAAGTTGGATAATATACAGACTGCCAAATTAGAAAACAATACAGATACTTTGACATTTGTAATTAGTTGCCTGTTGAGAATGGCATATGCCCTTCAAAGAGGCAGTAGTATTTGAACAGACCAGGTTGGGAGTTGGCAATGTTTTATAATTAAAGAGCCACTACATCAAAATTCAGAGCAAGAAATTAACTGAGCTAGTGCAAGAGCCCATTAGCATAACTGAAAACATACAATTTAACATTATTGATAACTGGCATGGATTAATAGTCCATAAAGTTTCCACAGTTGAAACACTAGTTGCTATAAATCCTTTATGAGGAAATGACACACACGAGCAGTGGTCCCTCTAAACTGAGTTAGTGTGCGCTAGCTCACATTTTTTAGCCTCCGACTCACACGTTTGTCTTAGCTCAGGAAGGATGGCTCCAGAACAAACCAACTTTAATGCCAGTAGCTCACAAAGTAGCCAAATTGCTCGCTCGCAACTTTAATGCCAGTAGCTCACAAAGCAGAACTTTTGCTCACAAGACTCCACAGCTTAGAGGGAGCATTGCACATGAGGTGTCCTAACAGGTAACAGACATACACAAGAGCATCCTACACAATTGTTTTAGTGCACTGGCATAAATCTCTGCATAGTTTTCACTTGGATTACTGGCAACTGTTCATCCCTGTAATTTCCTTTTCTGTTAAGGATTGCTAAGGAGCCCTTTAGTCTCATTAAAGAAATCCCTGCCCACCATTTGCTTCACATATTGGTCATTCTAGCATCCCACCCAACCCTCCAACATACCTTAAGGTAAAGATTTTGTTTTGTTTTCTAAACAGCCACTATTTGGTTCTGTACTGAGCCATGTTGTTGTTGACCCCAGAAGTAGGCTTGCTTGCCAACCTCCAGGTGGGTCCTCCCAGCACTAACTTGGAAATTCAATGGTTCTGAGATCACTTCTCCTGGAGGAAATGGCTACTTTGGGAGAATTAACTCTCTGGCATTATAACCCACTGAAGTCCCTCCTTGAACCCCACCTGCCTCAGGCTCCACCCCAAAGCTCCAGGAATTTCCACATTGGTAGTTGGCAACCTTATGGGAAGACTGTTCAATTAAGGGATTTCCAAAGGAAAGAAGGAGAAAATAGTACCATACCAAATGGTGCCTGGTGAATGGCCAAGGGATACAAACGAATGGAGGCTTTGTACACTGGATATATCCTCGCCTGAACAGGAACAAGAGGGCATGTTGGGGTGGATGGGCGAGAGACTGAAGGGCCCGGTTAAGGACCGGTGGAAACGAGTGGGTGCGTTTTGGGAGGCGGCACAGAGGACCTCGCTGGGGAAGGGGGACACGGAATGTACGCCCAGAAAGCATGCAGAACAAAAGATGGTCTAGTAGGACTGGGCATGTCGGTGTACTTGGTGCGAGCCGCGCGCAGAGTCAACGCGTTTCCCGGCTTTTCTCGGAAGCAGACAGAAGCGCGCCTTTCCTCCGGTCTCTTTTTTCTACCGACAGTCTGCCGTTTGCTGCCCAACGCACAAGCGCGCACACTTACCCTGGTTGTTCCTTGCCCCGCCGCTGCTCTCGGACTTGCAAGGCTGTGCCTGGCTTCCCTCAGCCGCTTCTGTTTCCCGCCCAGCAGGCGCCTGCCTCCCTTCTCTCCGCCCGACACTCACCCTGGGCTGGAGTGGAGACTGAACTCGGTAAGGTTCGCCCGATGGCTTCAGCGCGCCTTTCCCTCCCTCCCTCCCTCGTAGACACACCTCCTCTCCTCTCCTCCACCGCCACCCTCAGCGCCAAATCTGTTCCCTTTCTCTCTTTCCGCATCAGTGTTCATATGCTGAGAGGGGATTTTGTGAAAAGGGAAAGGAAGAAACGTTTTAATCTTTTAGTAACAACTCCCTGGATTCAAATGTTTTGAATAAACTAATGAAGAAATAGTTGATACCAAAAGTCAAGGGATTTAGAGTAACATAGCAATGGCATTACTGAGCACTATATTTTCAGTGTGGGTCTTTCCTGATCTGAAATTCTTATTTAGGCTGTCCTCAAGATCCCAGTCTGCCCCTGGCTCTCAGACTTTTTGAAGTAATTTACAAAGGCAATGAAGTTATACCCCAGGATTAAACAAGGACTTGGATTTCCTCACTCACCATAGGTGCTAATAGCTCAGCAGGACCATCCCTTTACAGATGTTAATTAGTTCTGCTTATAATGTTTCACACCTTCAGTCTGATTTTATATTTTATTGTTTGGTCTGATTTGATATTTTATGTTGGGTTGTACCTTTGGCCCTCTGGGGATAAAGATGAAGCATCAAAGTGAAATATTTTTAACACAATTGATCAAATGTCTCTCTAAGACCAAAATGGAACAGTCAGATCCTTTAGAAAGAGAAGAGCCTAGTGGCAGTCATTATATTAACACTGTTGGAGATTGATATTAGTCAGTGCACAAAGTAAAAAGGCTTTGGAACCCATATTGGGTAGTATTATTGGAGAAAACTATCGGGAAATTTAGTTAATATAGCAGAGTTTGCCCCATCATAGAAATGTGATACTGAGTGCAGTAAATAAATCTCCCAAGAAGTATATTGCAAAAAAGGTAACCTTACATTTATTCAGGTAGATCCAGTTCACACTCAGGTTGCAGTCTAAGGGAGAGAAAAGAAGCCTAATCTAGAGAGTACTTTTCCTGTCACAAATGGCCAGCTTGTCCAGCATCGTGTGTGTGGGAGTGGGTGTAGTGGGTTCGACACATGAAGAACCAGGACATAGCGTGTTGTCAGATCATAGTTTACTAGCACACACAACAGAACAGAGAATACCGGCCAGATGGCCAACTATATACCACCCACAGGTCCCACTGGTAGGTATAAACTTCCCACCAAGGTTCCTATCGGTGACATCTTGAGGTTTCAGGATCCTAGTCCCTATTGTCTCTGAGACTCAAGCTCTGGTAAAGGTTGCTGGCACCTAGTGGCGGTCAGCAGACATAACAGAGTATGAGGGCATTGTCTCTACAGGAGAGACCTGTAGAGACATGTGTCTCCATGGAAAGCCATGTGAATGAAGAGAAAACAAAAAGAGAGGAGGGGTCAGAGGGCAGTTCCCTGGTGAAAATTACTGAGGTCGGAGACTCAGCATGGTGAAATCAGCTCAAGTTTATTTGGTTTCATCAGAACGAAGATAAAAAATAGCCGGTCCACAGCCAGCTTATATTAGTGTCTGCACTCACCCTCAACACCCCCCCAAAACCCATGATAGGTTCTGTTTACATGGCCCCAGTAACTATAGGTTCCCTTCAGGATCTGGGCGCTCCCTTTGGTCCACGTTAGGATCAGCGGTGTCTATTGTTCTAGGACTGAAGATCTGAGGGTCCGCTTGACCGCATGGCCAGGTGCACACGGTCGCGGCCATCTTGATACATAACACCTGGTTAAGACAAAAAGAGAGGCATCCCATTCCAGGAGAGAACACCTATACACACTTAGAGTGATGTAGCGAGCACACCGTCAAACCCGCTGGTCGAGCCACGTGTGCCAGCTGTGGGGAAGCACACGAGAGAAAGTCGTGACGGTTCTGTGATGCTGTATGCCATATGTGTGGGAAACAAGGACACCTTGCCCGTGTTTGCAGGTCCAAGGGCAACCGGAACCAGCTACCCCAGCTGCAGCCATGCCACCAGACCTCCACACTCTACGAGGCCACTGCGGGAATGGACGACTTCTACTTCCTGACAGCCAGCCCTCGTTCCAGGTACTATGCCTCCCCAACACATTGGCCGCCCCGAAGATACAGGTCCAGGTCCAGATTGAGGAGTCCCCCTGCTTAATGGAAGTGGACTCCGGGTCAGCGGCATCCATCATATCGGTGGAAATGCTAAACAGACTTTGTCCGAACGGAGGGCCCCACCTGCATCCTTCGCCCCTCAGCCTGGTGGACTTCCAAAGGAATCAGTTCTGATTCAGGGCATGGGGAGCTCATTGGACTTGATTGTGGTAGAAGGGAACTTGGTTAGTCTCTTTGGGCGGGCATGGTTCGCGCCGCTGGGCATCACCATTGGGGGGGTGAGGCAATGTGCGCTGAGGGATTTTGCTGAGGTTTGCAGGGAATTCCCCAGGGTTTTCGATGGGGCTCTGGGTTGCTATAAGGGCCCCCCGGTTTCACTGCAGCTAGACCCTGTGGTTGCCTCCATCCGCATGAGGTTCTGCCACGCCCTGATAGCATTGCAGCCAAAAATAGACTCAGAACTAGACCGTTTGGTGGCGCAAGGGGTCCTGGAACCCGTCTCGCACGTGGCTGTGGGAGACTCCTATCATAACCCCCATAAAGCCCAATGGTGATGTCTGCATTTTTAAGGCTTCTGAACTTCTACCACACCTTTCTCCCCCACAAGGCGGTGGTAGCTGAACCCTTGCCCTGGTTGTTAGACAAGTCAGCACCATGGTCCTGGGGCCCCCAGGAGGTGGTGGCGTTCAGGGGTGTAAAGGTCATCCTGATCTTGAACGAGGTGCTGGCTCATTTCGACAAGTCCCTGCCAGTGGTCCTCACGTGTGATGCCTCCCCTTCTGGTGTGGGCGCAGTCTTGGGTCACATTCTCCCTGATGGCCAAAAGGTCCTGGTGGCCTACTATTCCCGGACCTTGTTGGCTGCCAAGCAGAATTACACCCGGATAAACCGGGAGGGCTTGGCGATTGTGGCAGGGGTGAAGAAATTCCATGACTATGTGTATGGGCACCCTTTCACGATTGTTACGGACCATAAGTTGCTCCTCGGCCTCTTTGCAGCGGACAAGCAGACCCCTCAGGTACTTTCCCCCCAGATCCTCTGCTGGTTCCTCTTCCTGGCAGGTTACAACTACCACCTGGAGCATCACCCAAGCAAGGCTATGGGTCACGCTGACACCCTCAGCTGCCTTCCACTTCCAGACATGGATGCCGATCCCACTCCCGCCCCCGGGGTCCTCTTGCTCAAGAGCCTCCTGGATTCACCCCTGCAGGCCGCTGACATTGCCCGCCACTTGGCTCGTGACCCCATCATCTCCTGGGTCTTGGGCTGGGTGATGAGGGGTGGCCCACGGCCTTGGCGGGCCCTGAGTTTATGGCTTTTGCCACTCACAGGGATGAATTGTCAGCTCTTAAGGGATATCTCCTGTGGGGGGAGAGGGTAGTTGTCCCCAGCACCCTGTGGCAGCAGGTCCTCATCACACTACATGAGGCCAACCCGGGGATTGTCCAGATGAAGGCAATGGCCTGGAGCTACATGTGGTAGCCAGGGATCAATGAAGAAATCGAGTCATGGATGTGGGGGTGCCTGACGTGTCAGGCAGTCTGCCCAAATCCACCAAGCGCACCCACCAAGCCATGGGAGTCCACACATAAGCCATGGTCCTGGCTCCACATAGACTTTGCCGGGCCATTCCAAGGACTAATATTCTTGGTCATAGTGGACTCCTATTCCAAATAGTTTGAGGTCAGCCCAGTAACCACTACATCAACAAAGGTTGTCATCTGAGTGCTGCACCGGATCTTTGTAACGCATGGCCTGCCGGACACCATCGTCTCTGACTATGGGGCAGCATTTACGTCAGCAAAGTTCCTGGACTTCCTGCAGAGGAACCTCATCCACCACATGAGGTCAGCACCTTTCCACCCCACGACCAATGGGCAAGCGGAGCAAACGGTGCGCACCGCAAAAGAAGCCCTCAGATGGATCTCAGACGGAGACTGGAAGTTTAGTCTCGCCTGCTTCCTCCTGACCCAGTGGATGACACCCAACCCTGTCAGTGGCCGATGCCCCGCAGAACTCTTGATGGGTCACCGCCCCACTGTCCTGTTGAACCGGCTACACCTGGACCGGGTACCAGAATCCAGGAAGATGATGGAACAATGGGAAGCTCCCAGGAGGTTCTTTCTAGAAGATCCTGTCTACATAAGGAACTTTGGGAAGGGACCCCCATGGCTGGCGTGAAGAGTCATGCGGGCTACTGGTCCCATGTCGTATGAAGTGTCTACAGAGGACGGTCAACTCCTCAAGAAACACATTGACCAACTGTGGAGGCAGCAAATTCCGGTAGCAGAGGAACAATTCCAGCAGCTCATGGGGCCCAAGCCCATCCACCCCGAGCCAAGCACCCAGACCGATCCACCTAACCACGGGGAGACATCAGCGGTAGAATCACCAGCCACAACACCAGGACCAGTAGAACTGCCACCACCACCACAGCAACCAGAGCCGGCCAGTCAACCCGACACGGTTGAGAGCGACCCTGTACCTGCGCCACAGGGTTCCCTGTGAGAGCGCAGACCACCAGCCTATTTACAGGACGATGTCATATAGGTTGGGTTGGAACTATGGGGGGAGGGGTGTTATGTACGCGGACCGCCACCAGGGGTCCGCGGATAAAGTAAGGAGCTTGGGTCCCAAACACAATGGGACCTCGGATCCTAGACCACTTAGTGTCCACCAATAGGCCATCTGGCGGGAAATTCAAACTCTCCAATGGGACCGTGGGTGTACTGGGTGGGGTGTATATAGTTGGCCCTTGTGGGGCTGGTTTTCCAGTCTTGTGTGTGAAGTACAATAAACGCGTCTGAACGCATGTCATGGTCTGAGTCACCATGTGACGTACCCAGTACTTTACAGGGTGTATGCAGAAAAGTATTTTCTTCCAGAAAGGATGAGGGATAAGATATCAAAGGGCTGTTCCTCTTCCCCTCTGGAGTCTGCTGAATGATCTTCTCAATGTCCTGTGGAGCTGAAGTAAAATGGTGCTTCCCTAACACTGTGTGGTAATCCTGGAGTACCCACAGAAGTTTCAAGGGAAGTAAACCTAAAAGGCTTCTAGAGGGAGGAAGGTGCAGGCAGTTAGGCTTCGGGATTGTGCATTTGTATGTCAGAATAAGATGACAGAGAAATCTCCCTCACCCCTCTGGAATCTGACCTCTCATCCTGGTGGACTTATAGCACTGATGGCACCTGGTATTTTTGGCCACTGTGTGACAGAGTGTTGGACTAGATGGGCCATTGGCCTGATTCAACATTGGCTTCTCTTATGTTCTTGTGTTCTTAAACAGGAATAATCATCTTATTTAAAATATGAAACTCACATGGGCATTGTTAGCCAATAGGCAACAGGGGGAACTGCCCCTGGCCCCATGCTGGGGGATCCCCAACAATAGTCACTAGCACCCAGACTTTGGGCAGTCAACTCAGCAGTGGATACTTTTGCTCACTTAGTCACCAGCTTCCAGCAATGGCTCCCATCTGCCTCACATGTAGTTGGGGCCACTCTTTGCTTGGCCCTGTGGGGGGGGCAGTGGGGGCATGGGGTGGTAGTGATCCTGGGGCTCCATTCTGGACTTTTGACCAAGCCCCACTAAGTCTCAGGTAGGAAGATTTAAGTTTTAGCACACGTTCTTTTGTAATTTTTCATCTCCAGTTCTTTTCCCTATATATGTTTGCTGTTTCGAACATTAATCTGTAGCACTGATTATCTATTTAAGATTGCTGCCCACATTATTTTTTCCAGAGATGCCTTGAGCTGCCTGTCAAGAAATGAAGATGTGTGAAAAGTTAATTTGTGAATGGTCTGATACATGTCCACTGTAGATTTCCCTGAGTTTCTAATCAAGAGCAATTCTAAGCAGTAAGTCAAAAGTAAGTCTCATTTTATTCAACGAGGGCTTATTTCCAGGACAGTGATTCTAGAAAGGGAGTTGTTCCACTCTAAGCCCATTGACTTCAGTTGAGATGTAAGGATTGCAGTGTTAGTTGCCTGTTCTTCTTCTAGATGGTTATGGCATTAGACTTCTTTTCCCAAACAACTTTCCGGATATTGTTATTGTGGCACTAATCAATAAATTCCCAGGCTTTCATTTTTAGTGATCAAAAAGGTTGTGTGTTCAGCCTCAGAGGACTTTTATTGTCCTTCACAGATTCTCAAATGTACTTAATAAGAGCTCAAAGATATCTGTTGCTGGTTTCTTCAGTCTCTGTTGTGTGACTTCTTAGTCCCTGATACCATAAATTCATTAACTTTGGCAAAATATAAATGATTAAGTCACAGAAGAAACTAGTAGGGATGGTCGTACAAAAATGCACATTTTTTTTACCCTGCTATCAATATCCTATGATTGAGGAAAGCAGTTTTAGTGTTGATTTTAGACTTTATTATGTTGGCTTGCATTGAACGCACTGTTTTGCAGGTTATCTGTTTTTTCCATTATACTTAATGAAAACGACTAGCTTGGGGTATTGTCTTTGCTCAGACTTCCCAGTGAGCATGAATAGATGTGGATGGTAGTCCAAACCTATAATCTTTACATTTGGCTGATTTTGGCTCTGTTCCTATGCACACCCACTGGAGAGTAAGGCCCATTAAACTTAATAGTACTTTGGACAAACATGCATAGGACTGGGTTGTTAGTTTCCCAGTGCAGCTGGACTGACTGCAGTCACCCACTATTTTGTGCTCGCTTAATTCTTATTATGCCATTTATTTGCTGAACCCAACGGAAGAGGGCTCAATAAATTAATATTACATGTCATACTGAACTCTTGGGCTGAATTATTTCTGTACCAAAAGTCATTTTACAGTAATCTTTTTTCAAGTGACTGCTTGGGCAGGGGGAATATCAGAATGTTATCTTTTCCTTGCATTTTTGCAGGATTCAGATCACAGCTATAACTCCTACATCTGTACAGTGGGTATAAGGATTAAATGCTCTTCTGAGGAACTGATTGTTTTTATGAATTATGTCTGAAGCATCTTGAATATCTTTGGCAGAAAGGTGGCCTAGAAATGTTAAAACTAATACATAAATAACCCATTAAAATGTATTTGAAGGAGGGGGAAGCCTACTCAAATTGCCTTCCTGCATGTAGTTTCCTAGTAATTTTGCTCATGGCAAACTCTTATCTGAATTAAAATGGGTAGCCGTGTTAGACTCTCTGTGGCAGTAGAAACAAGCAAGAGTCCAGTAGCACCTTTTTTTGGTTAGTTTTTAAGGCGCTACTGGAGTCTTGCTCTTTTCTTATCTGAATTGTTTGCCATATATTGCTGCTTTTTTAAAATCCTGTATGGAGGTTACCTAGCAAAATAGTGGATTGGATGCTGCATATGTATCCATGGACAGGAAAGAAAGTGCAATGTAGTCATATTAGCTGGCTCTAGTCCCACTGATTTTGGGCCCCAATGATCCCGGATATATATATATATTGGATAGTCTATACATTGTTGATGTAAAGGCATTCCAGCTATCTTCAGTATTCAGTGATAGATATTCCTTAGTGACTGGAATGCTTGTTCTGAAATCCTACCTATAATTCTTTCTTTGTAGGAAGAAGAAAAACAGCAAACCAAACCCATGATTATTCTTGAGCTGGGTCAGTGGAGCTGAATTTTTCAAACAAAGCAAATTATCCCATTGTCAAGTAAGCATTTGCTAGATTAAATAGCCTCCCAACTTTAAAAAAGGAGGAGCCCATCAGAGGAAGGCTAAATGAGGAACAGCTTTTTTAAAAATGTGAGGGAGGATATCATCCAAATATTGAGCAGAAGAGTGAGCTCCCGAAATAAGGAGCAACCAGTGGAAAATTGCTTTAAGTGAGAAATGCAAAAAGACCCAGATAAAATATACAGTGTACAAAGACAATTTCAAGATATTTTCAGTTAGACTAAAAAAATCACAGCAAGATGAAGTAATACCACAATATGCTAAGAAATTAAATAACATTAAATGTTATTTAAAAAACGTATATTTAATAATTGCTGTGTCTCAGATTTTAGTAGTGAAAAGGGTACCAAACAATATCATGCTGTTGGGAGGATCAGTGAGGGAGAATTTGTGGTTATGGAAATTAGTTATCGGAAGTTGAATAAAAGCTTAAATCTCAATGTCTTTATAAATGAGTTCTGGGATAGAGGGGCTTCACAGTTTTTAGGCTGCTTCAGGATCTGCTCACACAAAAGATTCCTGACATGGCAGAGCCACATTCTTTATGGAATGCGTGAACATCCACTGGTTCAGTTCATACTTTGCTCACCAGTCGCAAGCTTAGAGTTCATTTTTCATTGAACGGTTTGGCTGTTAGTAAGCAGTTTAAATCTGCTCAGCAGGTTACTTTCTGCATATTTGAACAGTACAGTATAGTGCAATCAACAGTATTTTGTGCTGTGTTTTTTTAACATAGCCCAGTGGCAGTCCTAGATTCCCACCCACCTCCCATACATAATGTCATCACTACATGCCAATCAATTAAATAAAGAGTGAGCAAACCTATCAGTCAGCCACTGATTATAAACACTGCTTTTTACACTATGGTGTTCATTTGTTATTGAGGTTATTTTGCACATGCACATTTTCACACAGCCTTATGGGAATCATAGGTCTCCTCTCATGTCATTTAATTGCCTGAGCCCTGGTGGAGAATCTATTTCATCTACTGCACAGAAGCAAATGCAGCTACAAGACAGAAGGACTGAAACTCTACTGCCATAACTAGCAGCTACAACACAGTCTAGCAACTGTTTGAGTAAGACAGTAGCAAGATGAGGAGATCCAGGTCTCAGTGCACGAGTGATTGCAGCTATTGGAAATGGTGTATTTGTTTGCTGTTGTGAAGTTTGCAGCATGTCCCACCACTGAGGTAGCCAGCTGGCCCCTCCTGGATCTGATCCATGTTGAATATCAGTGCTTTCAGAGAGTATTAACTGAGCTCCTTTGGAGAACAACAGACCTGAAAAACAATCTCTTCCCAGTCTCAGGCCCTTTAGTTTTTTTTTTCTGCTACACCCAGTTGGTTCTTCCTGTGGCTGTGTTCTGCATCTTGTTCTTTCATACTCAAATCTAGATGGGCTCATCAGCTATAGATGTTGGCTGGCTGGCTTCTGCTTTGTGTTTCAGGCTGCTGGTCTTAGTTCATTCTTGATCTCATCATAGGTTTATGTAGGTGGAATGGACCACTTAGTTGCTAACCACCAATCATACCAGATCATGGCTGGTTCTACATCTGAATGAATAGTTGTAGGCAGAAAGAACTTTTCCTGTTTCTGCATATGGTATGGAAAAGTCACATTTGCTGAATTTCTGTGCAACTCCTATAGACATTGAGACTACCTGTTTATGATCTGGAGAGGAAAATCCCGAAAGGAAGTAAAGGAATGAATAGAACAAGAGTCCCGTAGCACCTTAAAGACTAACAAAATATGTGGTAGGGTATGAGCTTTCATGAGTCACTGTTCACTTCTTCAGATATCTGAAGGCACTACTGGACTCTTGCTCTTTTCTGCTGCTACAGACAGCCTAACACAGCTACCTATCTTGATCTAAGGGAACAAATATTCCTGATTTCACAAATCAATGGGAATTTACCAGCTCAGGTTCTACAGATAAAGGGACCGTCATGGAGGCATCCCTGGCCAATTTTATCCTCATAGTAGTGACCTGAAGGGCTGTAATCCACGGATGAATCATACAACACTCATAACACTTCAGTAATCAGTTCAGGCAGCCAATGCAAATAATGAAGGGTGTATATGAATAATTTAAAAATAATAATCAAAAGTGTCTAAACCAGCAAAAAGTAGTGCTTCAGGACTGTGAGTAAGATGCAAGCTTCATGATCACAAGAGCATGTGGGTTGTCGGGTTTTCCAGCAAAAAGAACATTTATAAACCAGTTCTGCTAAGTGGGTTCTGGGTAACTGCCATGAAGGACATGAGAATTGCTGAGCGGTCAGGTTAGAACAGATAAAAGGAAGTACTTCTTCACCCAAAGAGTGATTAACACATGGAATTCACTGCCACAGGAGGTGGCAGTGGCTACAAGCATGGACAGCTTCAAGAGGGAATTAGATAAGCATATGGAGCATATCCATCAGTGGCTTTTAACCACAAGGTACAGGTAGGAACTCTCAGTCTGGGGCAAGTTATGCCCTGTATTCTTGGTGCTTGGGGGGGCAACAGTGGGAGGGCTCCTAGTGTCCTGGCCCCACTGCTGGACCTCCTGATGGCACCTGGTATTTTTGGCCACTGTGTGACAGAGCGTTGGATTAGATGGGCCATTGGCCTGATTCAACATTGGCTTCTCTTATGTTCTTATGTAGAAGGGAAATGGGAAGATTCTATAAATTGTAGGCTAAAATTTTCTAGAAAACTTCAGTACTTAAATAATTTAGTTCCATCAAAGCCAAGGTTATATGATGTTTCATAAAGCACATTTTCTCTGATGGTAGCTTAGTGAGTGAAGCATGAAAGGATTTGCATACTTTTGTTAGCACCTGTCAACCAGCAGCTGTCAAACGGCAAGCTGTTGAGCTATTAACCTCAAATCAGCAAATCTATCTGAATAACAACAACGTGTTGACTTGCCGTGCTATTACTATTATCATGAAAGGTGTTACAACAGGGAATTGTTCTTAAAATGTTAAGTGAAGTTGCATAATAGGTACATGTCTTCCCTGAAGGATTTGGACTATTCATTAACTTTCTATGATACACACAAAAAAAGACATATTTTCACAGACCCTTCATACTGCTCCACTGGTCAGAGCACTTGGCTGCATGGCAGTGTGGTCTTATGACCTTAGTATTTCTGTGGTTGCTCATTAGTACTTCTATTGAGTGAATCCAGAGGGCAGTCTGTAATCATGGAAGGAAATTAGCTGGTTGCAAAGATTTGATGCTAAATGAAAGAAAAGTCCCATGAAAAAGAATGTAGGATTTGGCAAAGGTCTAATAAATATCTCCTTCAGCATATCATGTAAATAGGTATAAGGAGTGATACAGTGATGGGAAAAGAAGACATCAAGTAAGGGAAAAGGATATCAGACATCTACAGGTCGTTCTTTCTGGATCTTCTTCCAGCTGAGGTAATGCTGGTGACCATAACAACCTGCTGTTAAATGCTAGCTCAGTCACACGTAAAACAGCAGGCATCCAGGATTTAATACTGGCGTGATCTGGCATGCATCATCAAGACCTGATTGGGGGAGAGGGGGTGGGGTTAACATTTCCCAGTTGTGCTTCCTGGGATACTCAGTGACACATCAGCCTAGGTCTGGCAGGTGGGGAGGTGGTGTTGCTGTACTGAGACTGTTTCATCCTAGTGCTATGCCCTGTCCAGGACTCTGCTATTTTTGAGAGTATTTACCAGTGCGGAGACTGCAAGACAGGATTGGGTTTCTGTAGGTATAATGTCCACCCTGTTGCGTAATCATTTCTCTATCCGAGCTGGTTGAGCCAGTCTCAGGGGTGGTGTTGAGGATTGGTTGTCCTGAGGGACTTCAAGATTCATGCTGAACCTGCCTTGTCAGGAACAGTCAGGATCTCATGCTTTCCATGACAACCATGGACTCATCTCAAGTAATAACTGGTCCTACTCACTGTGGGTCATACTCTTGATCTGGTATTTTGTCCTGGGCAAGAAACTGATCTGAAGATGGAGGAACTGAGAACAGTTCCACTATTATGTGTGGATCACTAACTGCTGGAACTTAGAATTACAGGGCTACCAAAACTCTGCAGGTTGTTGTTGTTGTTCAGTCGCACAGTCGAGTCCGACTCTTCGCGACCCCATGGACCAGATTACGCCAGGCCCTCCTGTCTTCTGCTGTCCGCTGAAGTTTGCTCAATTTCATGTTTGTTGCATCGATGACGCTGTCTAACCATCTCATCCTTTGCCGTCCCCTTCTTCTTTGACCTTCAATCTTTCCCAGCATCAGGGTTTTCTCCAGTGAATGCTCCCTTCTCATTTGGTGGCCAAAGTATTTGAGCTTCAGCTTCAGGATCTGGCCTTCCAGGGAACAGTCAGGGTTGATTTCTTTGAGGATTGACTGATTTGATCTCCTTGCAGTCCAAGGGACTCTCAAGAGTCTTCTCCAGCACCATAGTTCAAAAGAATCTATTCTTCGGCGCTCGGCCTTCCTTATAGTCCAACTCTCGCAGCCATACATTACTACGGGGAATACCATTGGTTTGACCATGCGGACTTTTGTTGGCAAGGTGATGTCTCTGCTTTTTATCATGCTGTTTAGGTTTGCCATCGCTTTCCTCCCAAGGAGCAGGCGTCTTTTAATTTCATGGCTGCAGTCACCATCTGCAGTGATCTGAGATCCTAGGAACGTGAAGTCTGTCACTACTTCTACGACTTCCCCTTCTATTTGCCAAGGAGTGATGGGGCCAGATGCCATGATCTTAGTTTTTTTGATGTTGAGCTTCAAGCCCACTTTTGCGCTCTCCTCTTTCACCCTGAGCAAGAGGCTCTTTAGGTCCTCTTCACTTTCTGCCATCAGAGTGGTATCGTCTGCATATCTGAGGTTATTGATCTTTTCCCCAGCAATCTTAACTCCAGCTTGTGATTCATCCAGGCCAGCATTTCGCATGATGTACTCTGCATATAAATTAAATAAGCAAGGTGACAATATACATCCTTGTCGTACTCCTTTTCCTATGCTAAACCAATCAGTTGTTCCATATCCGGTTCTAACTGTTGCTTCTTGACCCTTATACAGGTTTCTCAGGAGACAGGTGAGGTGGTCTGGTACTCCCATCTCTTTAAGAACCTGCCATAATTTATTGTGATCCACACAATCAAAGGCTTTAGCATAGTCAATGAAGCAGAACTAGATGTTTTTCTGGTACTCTCTTGCTTTCTCCATAATCCAGCGAATGTTGGCAATTTGATCTCTAGTTCCTCTACCTCTTCGAAACCCAGCTTGTACTTCTGGCAGTTCTCTATCCACGTACTGTTGGAGCCTAGCTTGTAGGATTTTGAGCATGACCTTGCTAGCGTGTGAAATGAGTGCAATTGTGCGATAGTTTGAACATTCCTTGACGTTGCCCTTCTTTGGGATTGGAATGTAAACTGACCTTTTCCAATCCTGTGGCCACTGTTGTGTTTTCCAAATTTGTTGGCAAATTGAGTGCAGCACTTTAACAGCATCTTCTTTTAAGACTTTGAATAACTCAGCTGGGATACCATCACCTCCACTAGCTTTGTTGTTAGTAATGCTTTCTAAGGCCCATTTAACTTCGCTTTCCAGGATGTCTGGCTCGAGGTCAGTGATTATACCATCGTGGTTGTCAAGGACATCGAGGTCCTTCTTGTATAGTTCTTCTGTGTATTCTTGCCATCTTTTCCTAATCTCTTCTGCTTCTGTTAGGTCCCTACCGTTTTTGTCCTTTATCATGGCCAGCTTTGCATGGAACGTTCCCTTGATTTCTCCAATTTTCTTGAAGAGATCTCTAGTCCTTCCCAATCTAACTCTGCAGGAGTCCACTCTAAAGCCAGATGCGTCCAAATGGTTTTTGATGGCTTTAGGGGAGCTCCACCTGATGTCCTGGTTGACCTCCGGAATGAGGAAATGACCCATGGCAGTGATGGTGATGAAGAAACAATACTTCTCTGCCATTATTGTATCTGAACACTGTAGCCCTGCAGAATTGTGAGTTATCAGGTGCCTTCTAGTTTCTGGCGTGTGTGAAGAGGTGGACTGCTCAGTCAATTAGTTTGCTTGACACATTGCAGATAAACTTTCTCACAGCTGTACTGACTTGGACTCTACATTAGCAGTGATAGTGTTACCACAAGTGTCCTGTCTTGATATTGGGGGAAATTAGCTATGAGACAGAGGAAGCTAGAAAGGTACAAGGGATTGCACACCTATGTATACCAAGGTCCAGTTCAGTAAGGTCCAGATTTAAAGAGTGATTAAATAGTTGTTATTAAAGAATATTCCTGGTTACAGTCACACTAAGCAATCAAGAAAGAGCATGCAGTTCAGAACTAAGAAAACAGAGGAGATGATAGCAAAGCTTAGGATCAATTATGGGGGTTATACTACCTGTCCAGATGTGCAGAAGTCTGTGAAGAGGATAGTGCAAATGGCTAGCCTTCCACACTATGGAGAAGGAGGCCCAAAGAAGAGACTTTGGGGATGTACTCAATAATAGGCGCCCTCAGAGGGCACACCAAGGCAGGGCATGCTCTGTATTTTTGTAGGAATTCTGAGGCCAGTCTCCTGGGCCAGAACTTGATGTGATTAATGCCCATTGGTGGTCCTACTGGAGCTGGCTGAATGGGTTTGATGACCACTGATGGTCCTGCCAAGGTAGATTGAATAGGTTCCTAGGCTTAGACAAAAAAGTGGGAAATGAGTCTCTGATCAGCATCAGAGAGGATCGTTGATGAAATTAAGGTCTGATTAATTTATCTCGGTACCCTAAGGGAGGGGGCAGGAAGGACAGATGTTGAGACAAAGATTTCCACATAGGCATATGTGTCACACAAAAGGGACTATGTGAGGGTCTGGAGACAGAGACGGTTCACCAGGCGGATACTGAATAGCTATGGAAATGCAGATACTTTACCTGGAGGAACTTGCATTTATTTCCATATGCATACCTCTGTGGAGTGGGGGGAGAGATTGGAGATTGCCTCGAGGGATGCCTTGTGCTACCTGAGATTGAAACCCTTTTGCAGAGCTTTGGCTAGCTCTGTAGCACAGGTCAAGAGTGTGCTCTGTCGGTCTCAGGTTCAGGTCAGAAGTGGGGTGCTCCACTGTTGGGCTACAATAGGGTCAAATGTTATTATTAACAATAGGAAGATGCATTAAAGCAATTGGGCAAACTTTGCTTATAATGCTCTTGGATCCTGATGATAATTATCTTTGTTATCTTTGCAGTCTGCAATTTTACAGAGTTTTTTCTGCCCCATTAATTAGATCGAGCTAATGAGATGAATTTCAATACATCTGTGAAACCTCCTCATATATCCAAGAGTTTGATTGAAGTCACTGAAGCACATGAAAATATATTACATGCAAATGACCTTTTGATGATATAAAATTATATGAAATCATTTGCAACTGTAGGAGATGTGAGCAAAATTAAGATGTTAGCAATTTGTGTTTTATAAAGTTATTCTGTAAAATGGCAGCCAGTAATTAATTCTCAAGATGTAATGAATTGGTTTGTTGCTAAGTGTGAAGAAAATTTGGAAATAAGTTTGGACATCTCGGGTCCAAGCCTACATATGAAAGCACCATTAGCTCTAGATAGCAGAGCTGAACCGGTGCTAGTGAAACAGCATGTCTTATGCATATGAGTGTGTGTATGTGGTTTTCATTAGAAAAATGACAAGGGAAAGGGTTAAATAGCTGTCTTCCCTACTACTGTTGCAGGCAAATCTACATCCCACAGGGCTGTATTTTAGTTCAAAACAAGTGGGAGGCCTGCAGGGAGGATCTCATTCCCCCCTGTATCCTCTCTTCCAGTAGTTCTTTTTTCCCTCCCCCGGCAGTCCCCATTGCTTCTCCCCTTTTCCATTTCTCTCCTTCCCACCCACCAGTCAAACTACTTTTACCCCCCTGCCCTCGCCTTCAGGTTTCTTGCCTCCCTCTGTCAACCTGTGCCCAGGAAGAGTATGGCCAAGCTTCTTTTTTTTATTTAAAACAAAATTTTATTGGGATGCGCTCAACATTTTCAACAACGTTACCAATACAATTTGAAAAAATTTCCATCCCATCCCCCCCACCCCCTAATAGGCTTCCAACACTGCTAATAACAAAAAAAGTATATATTAGACGGTAATCAGGTTTAGACTTATATGAATCGACAAACCAGGTAACACATTTCAAATATATAAAACATCTAACTAATTTCAACATATTTTCATATAACAGTATAATACAATTCAGAATTCATTTCACTACTCATTCAGTATCCATACAGATCTAAATTGTACATTTTCCCCTTCATTCTGTATTCAGTTTCCAAATACAATTTCAAACCTTCCCAATCTTTTATATACTGTTCTGCCATTTGTCCATTTAGCTTTTTTGTCATTTTGTCCATTTCCGCTAAAAACAGCAATTGTCTAAACCAGTCATGTATATCCGGCACCTTCTCCGCTTTCCATTGCTGAGCGAAGGCCATTCTCGCCGACATAATCATATACCATAATAATGTCCTTTTTTCCTGTGGAATTCTTTCCATTGTCAAACCTAAGAGAAGAAGTTCCGGTCTTCTTCCACTTGGGATTTTTAATATTTTCTGCATCACACAGTGTATATTAGACCAGTATACCTTTGCTTTATCACATGACCACCACATATGGTAAAAAGAACCCTCTGTTTTTTTACATTTCCAACACTTATTACTCAAGTTCTTATCCATACTAATATTAGCAATCTTTTTTGGTGTCATATACCACCTATACATCATCTTGTAGCAATTTTCTTTTACATTAACACAGGTAGACATTTTAAAGGATCTTTTCCACAAAAACTCCCATGTTTCCATAGAAATTTCTTTGTTCATGTTTATGGCCCATTTTATCATTTGCTCTTTAACAGTTTCATCCAAAGTATATGTAGTCAACAAAGTTTTATACATCTTTGAGATCATTTTTCGCTCTCTTTTCAACCATATATTTTCAAACTCATCATTCTTAGCTCTAAAACCAACCTCTTTACAATCTTTTTTGTAAATATCCCTTATTTGACAATATTGTAACCATCCATACTCAAATTCTAGTTCATTACTTGGTTTTAAAACATATTTTTCCCCTCTTTTTGCAACAGTTCTTGGTATTTCAACCAATCATTACCTTTATGTTCTGAAAAAGGATGTATAACTGCTGCTGGAACAATCCACAAAGGCCTCTCGTCGGAAACTGTATCCTTGTACCTGGTTCATGCATCAAACAATGTTCTCCTTACATAATGATGCTTAAACATTGAATCAACTTTATTTTTCCCATACCAAAGATAGGCATGCCAGCCAAATCTGCAATCGTGCCCCTCAAGAACTAAGAGTTTTCTATTTTCCAAATTGACCCAATCAGATAACCAAGACATACATACAGCTTCATGATACAAACGCAAATTCGGGACTTGGAAGCCACCTCTGTCTTTAGTATCATACATTATCTTCATTTTAATTCTTGGCTTCTTTCCTACCCAGATGAATTTAAAGATTTCTCTTTGCCATTTCACCAACACTTTCACATCTTTCACAATTGGTATTGTCTGGAACAAAAACATTAACCTGGGCAGTACATTCATTTTGACAACGGCAATTCTTCCAAGAAGAGATAATCTAAGTTTTTCCCATTTTTCTAAGTCACTCTTTATCGAAACCCACAGTTTTTCATAATTATTCTTAAACAAGTCTATATTTTTCATTGTAATTTCAACTCCCAAATACTTAACCTTTTTAACCACTTCACATTCTGTCACGTTTTGTAACATTTGTTGCTTTGTAGCTATCATATTTTTACACAATATCTTGGACTTATTCTTTTTGTGGGTAATTTTTTTTTTTGGTGAAGGACTTATTCTTATTTACATAGAACCCTGCGAGATCGCCAAACTCTTTTACTTTTTCAAATACCTTAGGCATATTATTAACAGGATCTTCAACAATAAACATAATAACATCCGCAAATGCTCGTAGTTTATATGAAAAACCTCTAACATTCAAACCTTTTATGTTATCATCATCTCTAACCATTTGCAGCAAAATCTCCAAAATCCAGATAAATAGCAATGGTGACAGGGGGCAACCCTGTCTGGTACCTTTTCTGACCCGGAACACTTCTGTTGGTTCTGCATTCACAATCACCGTAGCTTTTTGTTCTTTATATATTGATTGAATCATTCTTATAAATTCTGCGCCCATCTGGGATTTCTCAAACATAAATTCCCAATTCAAATTATCAAATGCCTTTTCTGCATCCAAAAATAAAAAGCCAACTTCTTTTTCCGGGTGTTTATCATAATACTCAATTGCATCTAAAACAACCCTCATATTGTCTTTTATTTGTCTATTTGGTAAGAATCCGGCTTGATCTTCAGCAATAGTATCTTTCAAGAACCCTTTAAGGCGCTCTGCTAATATTTTTGCAAAAATCTTATAATCGTTGTTTAACAGTGAGATAGGTCGATAATTCTTTACATTTGTTAAATCTTGCATTTCTTTCGGAATTAAGGTGATCGCCGCTTCATTCCAGGAATCTGGAATCTTCCCAGTTCTCCTAATTTCGTTTAAAAGAATCTCTAACACTGGAACCAGGTCTTCATGAAGTTTTTTGTAAAATTTAGCTGAAAAACCATCCAGACCTGGAACTTTGGAAATCTTTGCCTCTCCTATTGCTTTACTGATTTCTTCTTTAGTTATTACAGCATTTAATATTGCTTTCATTTCTAGGCTTGGTTGTATCAAATTAACCTTAGATAAATAGTCTTGCATCTTTTGCAGATCCACTTGTTTTGCTTGAAAAAGAGTCACATAATATTTATAAAATTCCCTCCGGATCCCTCCTGGGTCTGAAATGTCTTTATTTCCATCTTTCAATTTAGTGATTGTTTTATTCTCTCTTCTTTTCTTCAATTGCCATGCCAAATATTTACCAGGTTTATTTGCAATTTCAAAGGACTTCTGTTGCAATTTTTTCAAGTTCCAATATACTTCTTTGTTTAACCTCGCCTCATATTGTTCCTTTAAAATCCTCAATTCTCTCAAAATCTTCTTTTTGCCAGGCCTTTTCTTAAGCTCCATTTCTTTTTTCCGAATATTTTCCGTAATCTCTTTATCTATTTTCAATTGTTGTTTCTTTTCATTATTATCGATTGCAATCAGGTGTCCTCTCATCACAGCTTTATAGGCCTCCCATACCGTTTGCGTCTGTACATCCTTGTTTAAATTCAGTTGAAAATATGTTTGGGTTTCTGTCCTTATTTTGTCCACGATATTTTGTTTGTCCAGCAAATCCTCATTGGGTCTCCATCGGAATTTATTTCTTTTTACATACGTTGACCATTTTACTGGACTATGGTCAGAGAGAGTTCTAGGTAATATCTCGATTTTGCGTGTCTGCAAGATCAAATTCTCAGTCATCCACATCATGTCTATCCTTGAGAAAGATTCATGTCTTGATGAGTAAAAGGAATACTCTCTATCCTTGGGATTTTTAACTCTCCAAGCATCTTCCAGATGTTCATGTTTAACCAATTGAAAAAAGACTTTCGGAAGTTTGCCCATGCCTTCGTTTCCTTTTTGGGATTTTCTATCAATAACATTATTAACAGTACCATTAAAGTCACCCATTAATATCATTTGCTCATAGGTTAGCTGTCATAGCTGTTCCCACAAATCCTGGAAAAATTTTTCCTTCGCACCGTTTGGAGCATAAAGGTTAACAATTAAAGTCTTTTTGCTCTGCAGCATGGCTTCTACCGCCAAAAGCTTCCCTTCATTATCTTTAAAAACTTCTTTTGGTTCCAATTCCTTTTTAATATATATAACAACTCCTTTTTTCTTTTGGGAGGAGAGGGAATAAAACTCCTCTCCTAATCTTTTTTGAATCAAAAATTTAGCATCAGTTTTTTTAATATGTGTTTCTTGCAAACAGACAATATCACATTTTTGTTTTTCCAACCAAAGTCTAACATTTTTTCTTTTTTGAGGTGAATTAAGTCCATTGACATTCCATGATATAATTTGACTCTCCATGTTGTTTTTGTACTTATTTATCAGAGTCTTTAAAGTTATCATTGATGAATCTGGTCATTTGCTCTACTGACTTGATGGTGACTCTCTTCTGCTTGAATGTAAAACTGACACCTTTTGGAATTTCCCAGCTGTATCTTATACCCTCTGTTTTCAGTTCGTCAATCAAGTCTTTAAAGAGTCGTCTATCCTGAAGAATTGCTCTGGGTAGTTCCTTTAATATCATGATTTTCTTGTTGTCAATTGTGAAATCTTCCTGAAACTGTTGCTTAAATAGATCCTCCTTCAGTTTTTTGGATATAAACTGGACAATCACATCTCTGGGTAATTTTTTCCTTTGCGCAATCGCAGAGTTGACTCTGTACACCACATCAATCTGTGCCGCCACCTTCTCCTCTTCCATTTTTAAAAAATCTGCAACAGCATCCACCATAACAGAATGAATGTTCTCACTTTTGTCTTCAGGAATCCCCCTGAATCTCATATGGTTAAGCATTGCATTGTATTGGACCATCACATTAACTTTTTCTATTTCTATAGCAACCTCAGCAACATTGGATGCCACTCTCTTCACTCTTTCATCCATCTCATCTGTTCTTTTAGTCAGCGTCTGTATCTCTTTTGTAATCCCAGATAGGTCCTTTTTCAAGTCTGATACTTCTGTTACTAAAGTTTTTTCCATCTTTTGTAATGCGTCCATCACTCGTTTCTCCATAGCTTCCATCAGGCCCTGTAGCTTCTTTTCTTCTTTAGCAGTCATTTTCGGGGAGGACCAGGAGTTCGCCCTCTGTCGTTGCCGCAGATCGTAAGCCGTTGTTTAAAATTCACCTAAAACTTACATCAAATTAAAGTCCTTCTTATGCCCACCTAAATTGCTCTAATTTCACTTTTTTCTATTAAGTCTTTTGGTTAAAATCGAAGTATAATTTTTCTGACCTTCTCAAAATGGCGGGCGCAATTTCTCTATGGTAGATGGTTCTTCCTGTTACTCACTTCCTGTCCGGCAATCTTAGTTGTCCCCCTTGTCTCTGGTTTCTCCCTTCTTCCGGCCTCCTTGGTCTTCTCTAGGAAATATTACTTGTCTGGTCTGAAGTCATTTCCTGGTCTGGCGATTTCTGCTGCAGCTAGAGTACTTTTCCACACTAGTTCTCGCGGGGCTTGCTGTTAGTTTCTATTTTAAAGTCAATATTCCAACCGCAGGAATGTTCAACAAACTGGCTTTTTGGCCTTTTTTAGCTGTTTAACTGCTCTTTTTCGGAGTCGGTGTTAGTACAAAAGATACAGCACGATCATGCGCTTCATCGGATGTTGTTTACTCTCGACCAAAACGCGTCTCCGGTGAGCAATTTTAAAAAGTTACCTTCAAAGTCCGTGTCTTGTTATAGCAGTGTTTCCTTGATATCAGTTTCAGTAGAATGTCTTGGAAGTCTGGGTCATGCATTCTTATGTTGAGAATCCAACTCGGTGGGGTCTTGTAGAGAATTTCCGAAGTGCCTTCTGGGGGGAGGGGATCAAGGCTGGTCGCGACGCTCTTTAAAGCCCCGCTATCAGCCGATCTCAACACCCTCTCGGGCCAAGGCTCGCTGCCAGTCACCCCCCTGCCTGGGGGGATCTGCGGTGGGCTATATGAAGCCCACCCTGTCGTCAAGACCCTCCGTATGCTCTGGGAGCTCTGAGAGCAAGCCAGAACACGTCAGGACGCCATGAATCCCAGACTGGAAGCCAGTATGGCCAAGCTTCAAAAGGTGCACAGTGGCCTCTGTTCTTGGGCCTGAGTTGCATGGTGTCTGCCAGGCCTGGCAATTCCTCCTCCACTAGGGGACATGCCAGGGGAGGAGACAGGACCCTTTCCAGGGCTCTTTTGGCCTCCCAGTCTCCCCTCCTTGCAATGATTTTGCCTTACGGAAACTAAAGCTTGGAAGTAGGGTTGCCAACCTACAGATGGGGCCCGGAGATCTCCCACTATTACAACCCATCTCTGGATGACAGAGATCAGTTTCTCTGGAGAAAATGGCTGCTTTGGAGAGTGGACTCCATGGCATTGTATCCTGCTGTGGTCCCTTCCCTCCCCAAACCGCTGCCCACCCCAGGCTCCACTCCCCCAAATCTCCAGGTATTTCCCCACCCAGAGCTGGCAACCCTACTTGGAAGGCTCAGCAATATTGTTGTAGTTCCCTAGCAACCGCCAAAATTGCCACTGAAAGCTCAGCAGTCATTCTTTTCTTAAAGCTACAGCTGTTGTTTCTTGTATTTGGGGGGAGTTTTGGTCCTCTGATGTATTGGTTTTTAGATTTCAGATATGTCTGCAAACTTTGGCCTTCCTTCAAGTTTGTACAGACCCCCTCCCCCATTTTGTCTGTCCCTAACTCCATTTTGCAAGTGTAGCGATTGTATAATCTATGGCCTGATCCAGAATTAGATACAATGAAGTGTCATAGATATCCCTTGCAAAGGGTAGTTTGTCTTTTAGGTATATGCCACTGAAGATTTTTTTAGTGTATTTGTGTATATACTATCCCTGTAAGCAGTATTGTTATGAAGTTTTATTATAGTTTTGCATGTACTTAAAGAAGATTAAATGCAACTCTGGCCCCTGCCTAGAGATGATATAAAGACTAGGAACTTGTATGGGAGAGGTTACTTATTACTTCAACTTGCAAGTTATTGCTTCTATGTTTTGTTTCCTTGTTCTTAATTTTTGTGTTTCGTAGCTGATTTTTTTGGTCTCTGTAGGTGGCTTTTTGCTGACATAGTTTCTCCATTTTTCTTCTCCAGTTTTGAATTTGTGATAGGGGTGTGAGCAAGATATGTTCTGATGTATTCAAATTTTAAGTGATTATTACTTATCTTAGCTTTTCCGTGCCTTTCATATTTGCACACAGGGTCCTGTATTTCAGGAGAAAAGTGGCATATAAAAGATGCGGAATAAATAAATAAATAATACAAGGCACAATCTGAAGTCTGTTCTAGAGCATTTAAGGATGACAGCTGAGCCGCTACACCAGCCATAACTGAGGTCCAAACTGGACATTATGTCTGACAGGAGCAGGGTTGGGGAACCCTGGCTATTCTTTTTACAGTCGAATCTGACATTTGGGGAACTAACACTCCCAAATCCTCCAGGGTAAAGTTCAGCTCAGGAGCATGGTGCGGGGATGGATGGACTTCAGCCTTTCCTCTTACATAAGAACATAAGAGAAGCCAATGTTGAATCAGGCCAATGGCCCATCTAGTCCAACACTCTGTCACACAGCGGCCAAAATATACCACGTGACATCAGGAGGTCCAGCAGTGGGGCCAGGACACTAGAAGCCCTCCCACTGCTTCCCCCTCCAGCACCAAGAATAGAGTGCATCGCCTGCCCCAGACTGAGAGTTCCCATCTATACTCTGTGGCTAATAGCCACTGATGGACTTCTGCTCCGTATGTTTATTTAATTCCGTCTTGAAACTGTCCATGCTTGTAGCTGCCGCCACCACCTCCTGTGGCAGTGAATTCCATATATTAATCACTCTTTGGGTGAAGAAGTATTTCCTTTTATTTGTTCTAACCCGACTGCTCAGCAATTTCATGGAGTGCCCATGAGTTCTTATATTGTGAGAAAGGGTGAAAAGTACTTCTTTCTCAACCTGCTCAATCCCATTCATAATCTTATAAACCTCGATCATGTCACCCCTCAGCCGTCGTTTCTCCAAGCTAAAGAGCCCCAAGCGTTTTAACCTTTCTTCATAGGGAAGGTGTTCCAACCCTTTTATCATTCTAGTTGCCCTTCTCTGCGCTTTTTCCAATGCTATAATATCCTTTTTGAGATGTGGCAAATCTCTTGCATTGTTTTCCTGAGCTGAGATGGCTGTGGGGCCTTCTTGCAGCTCCGTTGTGGGGCCATTTGCCTCCCCATGGCCATTTTTGGCTTTGGAAAACTGTGCAGGAAGGAAGGCTGATGCCCCTCCATACCTGCATATCGTGCTCCTGATCCAAATCAGGCCCCAGTGCACTTAGGGACATTAGTTCTCTCTCATCACAGAGTCAGGCTAGGGGAAATTGTTGTAACATCTAGTCTAGGCCTGGCAGATGTAACCAGTTGCCATTACCAGTGTAACACTGTAGCAGTGAAATACAGTGGTGTAGAAACACTCTCAATGAACTCAGTGGGAGTGAAAAACAACGTCCCCTGCTTGCCTCCCGTCTTGCCTAGACCACAGTTTTATGGTATTGACTAACACTACAGTGTTGGAAAATTTAGCAAAATAGTTAAATATTCAGAGATTTCAATGGATCTGTGCTTTACTGGAGAGGAGACATTTTCTTCTATGTAAAAATCTTTATTTTTTCACAGGTTCACAGGAAATCTACAAAACAACAAAAACATCTAAGACTACATCGTTACATTTTGACAACATGGTCTACAACAATGGAGATTCTTCTTCTTCTTGACCCCTAGAAAGAAATCACCTGAATGCATTAACCAATGGCTGTGAGTAAACAGACTTCAGTTTCGCAGGCTTTGTTTCCATTGATTCTGTGCCAGGTTTCCTTCCAGGTCAGTCTAAACAATAGCACACAAGGTAAGCACACATTAACCCTATAATGACTGAATTTTAGACCTTGCAACACACATATTTCCAACATACAATACTATGCAAAGTTATTCCAGTCTAAGCACATTAAAATCAATCATCTTAGACTGGATATAAAGTACTGAGACTGAGGCATAGTGTAGTGATTTCAGGTCATACTTTATTAATACATAGGAGAACTTGAGATAATTAGCGGGGCCCATGCCCGCTTATATTCCCATTCTTAACCATACCCAACACGCACCCACACCCGTGATAGGTTTATTTACAAACAACTCCCTCCATTGGTTCCTTTTAGGATCCAGGCTGGCCGATTGGTGAGTTCTCGGATCCTCTGCTTCTATAGTCTTAGGATGTGAAGCTTAGCCTGTCTGCATGGCCACTTGCGAGCCTGACCGCATGTGTGGTCTCCCTTGATACACAACACTGGAATAACTGCATAGGGTGGGACAGCTAGTTGACAGCAAAAAATAGTTCTCCTAAGCTCTGGGGTTTGTATGAATCCCAGCCAGGACTCTAGTTGACATGTCTGAGCTTGTCCCTGTGTGTTCCCCTGAGAAAAGGGGATATATTTGTGACAGGAGATTCAAGCCTCTATCTGTGGAGATCGCAGGAGTCTAGTCAGTATAAACTTTGATAGGTATGACACATAGGCAGTTCTCAACAAAAGTGATTCAGCTTTTCATAGTGATTCAGCAACTCAGAACAGACAACGAAAACATAGAGCAATAGGCTCTTATTTAAACTATGCAGGCTAGCATAGCCACGCCCATAGTCAGGTTAACAACCAATCGTAATTCGGAGATAACTTCCAATCCCTTTGCTTCCCTCCAGTACAATCCTTGTCCCCTGATTGGCCTGCTACACAGAGTAGCCAATCAGGCATTGCCATTTAGGATACCAGCATGTTAATAGGGATGAAATCCAAGCTCAGGACATAACAGATTTCTTAGTGAGCCTCCCATGTTCCTCAATTCATCACAGTGTTGCGTTGTCTTATTGTTGCCTAGGCTGTGGTGAGGTAGAGCACAATGATGTCACATAGGCATGAGAATGTTTATTGTGCATTGGTTAGTGTGTTTCATATATTGCTTTGGCAAAGTTACAAAAAATGATAAAGAAAGTGTTAGTATTTGGAGGAGGGGTCATCTGCCTCCTGGTGGTTTCTGGGAAGAAGAAGCCATGTTGTATTTGTTAAAATGGCTGCTGGAGGTGTTATAGTTAGGGCTAGGGTTGCCAGCCAGTGCTGGGAACCCACTGGGAGAGTTTAGGGGCCGGGACAATCTTGTTCACATCATGCCAATGTGTGATCTCACTTCTGGTAAGAAAACAGTTAACCATAGACTTTTGAGTGAATCCTAGAGCAGTACCACAGTGCAATGATGTCATTTCTGGCTTTTTGCTGCAAAGTGACATTGAGCCTTGGCAAAGTGAAGAGCTCTTTTAATTCCCCCCCCTGCCAACTTGTTAAGTGGTGCTGAGGAATGGGGACATGGCCAGGAGGTCTTCTCCTATAGCCCCCCCTACTTAAAAACTTGAGGCTGAAGTTGTATATATGTAAATAAAACTGTTGATTTCCCTAAATGACTTCGAACAGTTATTTTTTTGAACCTGGAGGGCTCTTCCTATGTTCTGGTTATAACAATTGCTGTGATCAGTGGGGGTTAACAATGTTGCTGTCGTTCTTATGTCCCCAGTTCCTTGGGGGATAGGTCTTTTTGGAATGTGTTTTTCTCTGCTGCAAGAGCACAGGATACCAACCAACATGCTGGCATGTAGGACTTAGGCATGGGCTACCCTCCCAGTTCTTCTACAACAAACTATGGCTACTCTCGCTTTATTTTTCTCACTTGTTCTGAGCTTGCTTTATGGGCTTATAAATGCTCCTTCCACTTTTCTATCCAGGCATCTTTATTTTATCCTTTACCTACAAATGGATTTCCATTAAGTTACTTTATGCACACATAAAGGTAAAGATTGATCTTTCTCCCTACTTACCGTTCCTTTGTCCTATTTAATAGCCTTTTCTTCTGCAAGAAAATTGGCTTTGTTATTTATTTTATGTTAATTATAATGCACCTTGTATACTTCCATGCTAATTTTCAGAACAACTCTGAAAGCTGTGATGTTTGAAATAAAATGGGTGCGTGAAGGTTACCTTAAGAGATGCATAAAAGTAAAATGTAGATGATACTAAACAGGAAGGGAAGAGTTTCTGCTGTGATGTTATTATCTTCAGCAGTGGTAAGGGTAAGTGGGGGAAACAAACAGAAAAAAATTAGCTGGTAACATTAGTATTCATAGAAGGCAATATCACTTGGATTTTTCCATAGCAAGTCCTTACATTAGGATATAGTCCTGATATATGATTGTATGGCTGCGAAAGTTGGACTATAAGGAAGGCCAAGCACCGAAAAATAGATTCTTTTGAACTATGGTGCTGGAGAAGACTCTTGAGAGTCCCTTGTACTGCAAGGAGATCAAATCAGTCAATCCTAAAAGAAATCAATCCTAATGGTTCCCTGGAAGGCCAGATACTGAAGCTAAAGTTCAAATACTTTGGCCACCAAATGAGAAGGGAGCACTCACTGGAGAAGACCCTGATGCTGGGAAAGATTGAAGGTCAAAGAAGAAGGGGACGGCAAAGGATGAGATGGTTAGACAGTGTCATCGATGCAACGAACATGAAATTGAGCAAACTCCGGAGGACAGCAGAAGATAGGAGGGCCTGGAGTGATCTGGTCCATGGGGTCGCAAAGAGTCGGACTCGACTGTGCGACTGAACAACAACAAATGATTGTCACTGAATTATCTCATAAGAAAAATTCAGGAATCCTTTTCAGATGACAATTCTGATGTGGAGTATTTGAGTTCTGGGAGGTGTGGTGGAACAGCCCTGTTGATACTTTTGGCCCTTTGAGATGTCTCGGTGTCCAGTGACCATCCCACTACACCTTAGTGGTAGATGTGGGATAAGAATGGACAAAGAACTTGATGGCTAGGAACCTTAAGTTTGGTGTGCACACAGAGAAAGTAACAGAAGTTTTGTGTTTTTTTTCTCTGGGTAAACTGAGAGTAGGGTCAGATCAGGTTAGCTAGGATGGAATTAGGTGAGCAGCTGAGATTTATGGAAACAAAGCAGCTGGAGCTGCTGGAGGAGTGCCAGAGACAGCAGATTGATAGTGGGAACTAATTCGTATATGAGTTAAAAGGTCATCTTGGTAAGTTCTTCTGTTCAGTTCCTCTGCACAAGCAGTACCTGGGAACAGGATTGGGAGCAGTGGAAGCTGAGTGCTTGCGCCAGTGGGACAAGATAAAGGGAACTGGCAGTGGAAGAACAGCAGCTGCATGCTCAGAAGGAGGAGAGAGTAGCCCAAGCCAGGGAAAAAGGCTGCAAGTGGGATGTGAAGACTAGGAAGCAGTGGAGCCTGCACACACCAAGAGCACGAGAGGCGGAAGGAGGGGCTAGGAGAACAAAGAAGCTCCAGGAAGCCATAAAGAAAATGCAGGAGGAACAACCAGTGTTTCAGCTGCAGAAGCTATGGATTATTACCCAAGTGTCCATTATAATTAATGTTAAGTTGTATATTTTTATTTGTGCACTTGGCTCTTGAATTATGAAAGGTTGCTGACCCCTGGAGTACACAATACTGACCTGGATAGACTAATGCTCTGACTCAGTGGGTTAGTTCCAGGCAGCTTTTTTACTCAGCATCTTCCAAATTGCCTCCCATCACATACACATTTTGTCCATGCAGGTCCCGTGATCCCCAGAGTAGCCTTTTTTAAGAAGTCAAAAGGCACCCCTCTGCCTTCTTTCAGCAGCACAACAGGTGGGTGTATCTCACCCAGTATAAGGCAACTTCATGATAGATTGTGCTGACTCTAGGATTTATAGGAGTTCTTGGGCAAATATTATCTCAGTGGCCCACCTGAGTTGCGAGAGGAGGAACATGCAAACTTTTTTCATCCATGCCCTGTATGTTGTCCCTCCGGGGCAACTAGTTGGCTGCTATATGAAACAGGGTGCTGGGACTAGAAAGACCACTGGTTTGTCCCATCAGGGCTTGTCTTGAACCAAGAATTCTCTTACAGGTTCCCTCTGCAAATTGTGAATTGTGGCCCTGTTAGAGCAACGGATGGCACTTTCATATCCCCACTCCCCCCCCCACTCCTCCACATCCCCACCACCCTAAGGGGTTGGTGGGTTCTGAAATTTTTCCCGCCATCTTGGATAATATGCTGAGACGTTGTTGATGTTTTTAAGTATTTTAAAGTTGTTCTTTTTTATTGTTTTATTAATTATTGTATTTGTCTTCTGATGTAAGCCGCCCTGAGCCCTGCTTTCAGGGAAGGGTGGCCTAATAAATCAAATTTAATTTAAAAATGCAATGGTTTTAATTGGGGTCCTAGCAAACACCTGACCTTGTCTCCCATCTAGAGCTCATGATTAAAAGTATAGGAGATAGATCAATATCTATCAATATTAGTTTACACCCAACAGCAGAAACTCATTAGCATATTAGGTCTCACCCCCAACAGCACAGCACATTGGCATATTAGGCCACACCCCTATGTCACCAGAAGTGTGGTCATCCAGCCACACCCACCTTTTGCTTCTTATTCTGTTTACCTTGTTTGTTGTCGAAATCCAGGGCTTTTTCTGAAGCAGGAACTCCTTTGCATGTTAGGCCACACACCCCTAATGTAGCCAGTCCTAATGAGTTTCTGCTGTTGGGTGTGGCCTGTTCTGCTAATGAGTTCCTGCTGTGTGTGGCCAACTCGGGAGCCAGCCGGAACTCCGTTCCTGTGCATTCCTGCCCCAAAATAGCTCTGCTTCTTTAGACTGAGAGTGATTAAAATGTGGAATTTCTTGCCAGAGGATGTAGTGATAGCTACAGGCATAAACAGCTTTAAAAGGGGGATTAGATAGATTCATGGAGGATAAAGTCTATCAATGACTACTAGCCATGGTGACTGAAGAGAACCTCCACATTCTGAGGCACTAAACCTCTGAATCCCAGAGCCAGGAGGCAACATTAGGGGAACGTCTTGGCCTCTATGTCCTGTTGTTGGCCCTCCAGAGGAACTGGTTCGCCGCTGTGTGGGACAGGATGCTGGACTAGATGGACTATTGGTCTGATCCAGCAGGACTCTTCTTATGTTCTTATTAATATTAATGAAAAAAGACAGGATAAAATTAAGCCCACCAAAATGGACATATATTCATTAGAATATGGAATTACAAGCATAGTCTATATGTTGAAAATGAAGCAAGACAACAAAATTGTATAAATATATAAATCAAATACTGACCACAGATATCACTACATGAAATGTATAGGAGCTTTGTATAATAATACAGCTGTCGCCTAGCATCCTTTTTTCCTTTATTGGTTTGCTGGCATGTTGCTTGGTGTAGCCTTATTTTTCTTTCTCATTCGAATTTTCTATATAAACATTTTCCAGTAGCAACTGTACATTACCTGTAGCATTTAATTCTGACCTCAGACTCATTGCATTGTTTTGCTATAACATTTGTGGTAGATTACTGCATTCTTCTTTTTAAAAGAGAAAATAATTTGACAAGTTAACTTGGCACATCTTCTTTTACTCTCTCAAAGAACCTGAAATGATAGGTCAGCCAAGGACAGTTTGCCTCATGGCCTTGCTTTTCTTTCTTTCCCTCTTCTATAATCATCAAGAGACAGGCTTAAAACTGTGAAGGACCATTTTCTTAAGAAACATTCAGTAGGGCAGGCAGCCTCTGACCTTCAGCGTTCTGGTCAGCTGCAGTCTTGTCAGTTAATTCAGCTATTTTGTTGGTCATTTTTGCTTTCCTGGGCACCATTTCGTCTGAATTTGTGTGCAGTTCAGTTCTGGAAGGAGTGATTCTTCCATGCATTCCCTATACTGGCTACTTTATGATATAGCAGACGTTTCCCCATGCATTGAAAATTTGAGTAATAAATCTGTTGGGTAAAGCGTACTGACTTCCCTTTTCATGTGAAAATGAAAAGAGTGCATCTCTGAGAGTTATCTATCAGCAATGAAGCTGACGGTCAATCAACTAATGAAGGTCTTTCCTGAGACTCCATTAAGTGAATTACTGCATGAATGAGTGCAACACTGTATGAATCCCACTATTTGAAGCAGGTGAGGGTTGAAGCTAGGGGGAAAGTGTAGGAAGGTATTTTCCTGTATAAGTAATATTGCTTTTAGGTGTGTGTGTGTGTTTGGATATACCCTGGCTGAAATTAACCCCCAAATTTGCTGCTTTGGGTTGACTCCAAACAATCACAAAATTCCAGGAGTAACAACAGTTTATCTCCCAGAGTGTCTCAGGTTTTGAGGAGGTGCATGAGCAGGGAGGGAGGGAGGGAGAGAGAGGAAGCATATATACAGGCTGTCAGCTGCTCCACAGTGCATGCTCTTTTTAAACATTAAAGAGCCTTTATTTTCTATTTTCTAACTCTGGAGGCCAGGTCTACCACGTAGTGCCAAACAGTTGGGGCCCACTGAAGGTAGACCAGGCCTTGGAAGCTAGGTCTTCTGCTCATAGGAACTAATGGCCCCACTATGATGGGAATGATTACTAGTAACACTTGAAACAGATTTTCTATAAAAATATAGAAATAATATCACTCCCATCTGTATCCTTTCTTGGATATTACCAGGTTTTTGGGTTTTTTAAAGTAAATAACATGATAGCTGCAAATAAACTGCTTCAATATATGTAAATTCCGGCTTCTGGAAGCCCATAGTTTCTGAAACCTTTGATAAGAAGACACATGTGTCAAGTATCTTAGTCAATAGCTGATATCAATTTACCTTTAGTTAATGAAGTATACTTCTGAATGCTGGTTGCTGGGAGGCAGCCACTGCCTCTGTGGGCCCTCTCGTGCATCTGGTCATTCACCATGGGAAACAGGATGCTGGACTGGATGGACAATTGTTCTGACCCAGCAGAGCACTTCTTAGGTTCACAGAACAAAGCTGCAGCTCTAGGTGTCAAAGGATGGGGCGTAAAGCCATGCGTTTCCCAAGTCAAGCTGTATTTGAGCACTGTAAACTACAGAAACATCTACGGTTCAGTTTGGACCTGGACACAAATTGTCTATGAGCAAGAGTAAATCTAATATGCTCTCAATGGTCCATCCTACCCCAAAATCAGGATACATCAGCTATGTGGGCAGACCCACATAAACTATATAACAGTGATTCAGTTTGTTTAAATATAACTAAAGTTTTCTGGTCATGTGTAGTGGTTTTATAGCACCGCCCTAAGCAGAGTTACATACCCCTAAACCTAGCAAATGGAATTGTCCATCTATGATGTTTTTAGGTTGTTTTATTCTGTTATAGTGTAACTGTCGTCAAGACCTTTTTAGGAGAAAGGCTTAAAATGTTTTTTAAATAAATAAACTTTGAGGTTACCAGTGCATGAATTATAATGTCCATGACTCTATCAGCGAAATGTGCTTTTCCTGTCCTAATCATTTTTCTTAGGTGAAAAAAATGTACCTGCATAAGACCCACCAAGACTTTCTCATTGGCCCATCAAATATATCCCTCTTTCATCACAAAAGCAGTCTTAGTGGCCCAAGCTCAACATGGCTTGGGAGCTAAGCAGGGCCAGCCATAGTCAATACTTGGATGGGAGACCACCTAGGAAGATCGGGATTGCTGTGTTGGTCACCATGAGTCAGAGGTGACTTGGCAGCACATTCTTCTTCATCATCACCATGGATTGGATCCCACCTAAAACTTCCATGTGTGCAAAGGGGGGATTTTTGCTGATCCCCACCCCCGGCAGCAGACCACTAACTCGTCCCAAGCTATTCATCAGGAGCAGCATTCCAGGGGCCAATTGGGGCTATGGGGTGGATTCGTGCTTCTGAAGACGGAAATCCTTCTGTCTGTAGAAATTTTAGGTGGGAAGCAAGACTATATTCCCAAATGCAGGGATGCAGAATGGGGTGATGGTCTTACAAGGTAGCATAGGGGAAGAAGCAGGCTGGCTCATTAATGTAAAAAAGTAACACTGTTCTATGGTGTGTGAGGAAATTATACTTGCATATTGTATCTCACAGGACCATACACTGATTTAAATAGATTGCTTTTAAATAAAAGCTTCTATTGTGTAAAGAACACAATTTGCATAAATATAATGAGGCATTTAACCGAAAGTTTTCTATACAAAAGCACAGAAAATGATTTGGAAGGATTTATTTTCCGCTTTAGTTTCTTGCTTAATGAGGATTATGTTCTCTGAGGGAAACAAATGGTACATAAGATAATAATTCATTTCTTCCAACAAAGGTTTTATCCATAGTCTCACTTCAAAATAAGATATTACATCTGTGTAGTAGAGATAATTACCTCCCTTAACTTCTTCTGAAAGGGCAAAGGCTGTTCCTTCAGCATGCATTATTGAAGTAACATGAAGTCAGTATACAGGGGTTTCTGCATCATGTCCTACTTTAGTCATTTACATGGAGGTGAGTCCCACACTGAAGACAATCATTTCCTTTTTCCAAATATGTGCCACTCTAAAAAACCTGTCACTAAGATTAAGTATGGCTCAGTGAGTGCCTGTCCCCTTTCATGGACCACATGTCTGAGGTAAAGAGAATAAACCAAAACAAACAGCCACTGTTATTTCAAGTGAAGTCACAGTGTTCCTGGTAGCAGGTTAGATGAAAGAACATTTAGAATTTCAAAATTGCTTCAAGGAACAGTTTTTTGCAACTTCACACAATAAGGATACATACACTAGGACAGCAACAAGGGGACACACAACAGTGAGTTCTTTGAAGGCAGCCATGACATCCCCCCAATAGAGAGGAGGTTCCCACCAACCTGGAAACAAGGCCTAATGCCTTTCTGGCAGGCAATGAGCCTTCAAGTGAAAAGTTTTAGTAATGCAGAAAGAGAAAGCTTTATTTGAAACAAACTCCTTGGAAGGTAGAAAGGGTTGTAAGACTTCAGCATATAGATTCATATATTGTTCAGAAGTAGATCACTGACGATGGATGTATTGTGAAATGGTTTCCATCTTAATTAATTTACAACTGACCTCTTGCAGAAGCTGTGTGGTTGTCTACAAAAGTCTGAGCTCTTGTCAGGACTTCTGCTTGATGTGCTCTGGTTACTTCTGCATGGCTTCTCTGTGGCGCTCTCATTGCTGCTGGGGGTATAGAGGCATTCGCATTGGCAATGGACCTTCCACAGACACCCTTTCTCTGAGTGCTTTCTGATGTTTTCCATCCACATGAATGACTCCACTCTTGGAGACAATGTCATTACTGTTGTGGTGAATCATGAAAATGATACAAAAAAGTTCTTTGTACCTGTGCTATAGCATTTGACAGTTGTGTCATTTCTTTATATTAATTCCAATATAGTTATTTAAAAAAAAAAGCTTTAGAAGAAGAAGAAGAGAAGATAAGAGATTGGATTTATACCCCGCCCTTTACTAACCGAAGGAGTCTCAGAATGGCTTACAATCTCCTTTCCCTTCCCCTCCCCACAACAGACACCCTGTGAGGTAGGTGAGGCTGAGAGAGCTCTCTTGAGAACTGCCCTTGAGAGAACAGCTCTGAAAGAACTTATGACTGACTCAAGGTCACACCAGCAGCTGCATGTGGAGAAGTGGGGAATCAAACCTGGTTCTCCCAGATGGAGTCCGTGCTTCTAAAGAGTACACCAAACTGGCTTTATTCAGTGATTCCCATAGGTGCCACAGGGAAAATGGGACCCACAAGGGGAAAATGGTCCCAAAGTAGGAGGGATCTTTTATACTGAGCAGTGTACTTTGAACACAGTGTGCTAACACACTTGGACTGCAATCATGCAAAAAAGGGTTCTATCAAAGCAGGTTTCAGAAAGAATGTAGTCAGGAGGGGGAAATCATGGAAGGAGGAGGACAAATGTCATGTGGAAGTTCTAACACCCCACCTCCCCAAAACTAGAGACTCATACTAGAACAAAACTTCCATGCAGAAGCAACTGAGCTTTCCGAAACATTCTGAAGATAATGGGAAGGAAAATGAGAACACCTTCTTGTCAATATGCCAACTTTTAACATAATACCTTCCCATACTGCCCTGGTTTGGGGATGGCTACAGTATGTGAAGGTACATTTAATATTTGCAGAGAGGCAAGCAAGCTCAACAGATAAGATTTCAAATAGCAAACTAAATTGATTTTTAATGTATCTTACTGGGAAGTCTGAAAAGCTTGGTGATTTTTGTTCCATTTCAGATTTTATATCATCCTTTCCAGCTGATTTGAAAATTTACAAGGCTAACATTATACATTTGGGTTTCCTCTTAAGATAGTGATCCGATTCAGGACATGCTACATTGCACAATACTCAATCAAGCCATCCTTCTTTAGGAATGCTGAAAGACAGCCCTAGCTAACTACGTTCTGTAAAAGCAAAGCTAGAATTATCCAGGGTAATTTGTGGACTTGTTGCTTTCTAATTGGTTCTTCTGAGCAGTGCTGTGATTTAAGAATGCAACATACAAAAGGATGGGAGAGGCAATCAATGTGATGATTCTCATGTACAATAAACAAATGATTCATTTTGCGATCACCCTTGGGGTGAGATAAAAAAAGAGTTGTAAATGTTTTTGGTTATGGATGTTCAAACACAAAGGAACAGAATACAGTTTTATATTCAGATTGCTCTCTGCTTTGTTTCTTAGACAGAATAGAGCAGTCTGCTTGGTTCTAGCTTGGCAATGCTTCCCACATTGACATATGGTGAGATTATAGTAAAAATCTTTAACTAGCTGGTTTTATTAACTCTGTCTGGCTCACAAGCTGCCGTATAGTGGGAGAAGGAAAAGGAATGCTGTTGTCCAGAGTGTGGGCTCTGTGATTAGTATACCATCCAAGGAACCAGTGACATCATATTTATTTATTTATTTATTTATTTATATATATATTCTATTTATATCCCACCCTCCCTGCTGGAGCAGCTTACATAAAAAGGTAAAACACATAAAACAACGCTGATATAAAACAATAATAAATAATCATTCTAGAATATTCTTCCCAGAACAATACTAGTAGCCCACTCTCTGGAGTCTGGACGCCGGGGCTATTGCTATCCTGTCCAGAATCTCCACACTTCTATAGGCTTTCTCACCAAAGCTTTGTCACCAACAATATAACCTCTTGAGAATGATCTCTATCGCACGCATGTTGTGGCTGGTCCCAAACTCTCCACTTTCTGATTGGGGTCTAGAGAAACTCTCTGCTTCTGAGAGGTGACTTGAAATATGGTATAGCAAGATGCAAAACAAACAAAACCGGAGGAGGAGTCCAAATAGATGATAATCAACAGAATATAAAAACAAACAGCCAACTGGTTGTAAGCTGGTTCTGGATGGGGTTTCTAGATGATATCCACATTTGACCCATTTCAATCTGATTTCAGGCCTAGCTGTGGGATGAAGATGACTAAGTTACTCTGGTGGACAACCTGTGATTACCAGTGGACAGGAGGAATGATTCTCTCCTGGACCTTCTTGACCTTTCTGCAGCTTTTGATATAGTGAACCATTCTATCTTGGTGAGATTCTTAAAAATTAGCATCAATATGTTCAGGAAACAGTGCTCAGGTGGCTGATAATGGATGGTTCTCAAACAATATGTTAGGGTTCACCAGTGTCTGAGTTATAAGAAGGTTGCTTGTGTGTATTGAGAAATAAACCAGTTTAATTCATTCACGTGTCCTTTGAACCCAAGTACAGAACCACCACGGAAGGAAGGTGCTGGTTATTTCAGCCTCTTTTGGAGATGGATAACTCTATAGCATCTCCTGAGGCATCAGACTGACTTATCATCAGTGACAACTACCAGTTGTACCTCTGCATGAGTCCCTGTGTTGGGCTTGCCACTTTCCAGTCAGAAAGAATTCCTAGACTGGTGACTTGTTCAAAATACTTGGGGAAAGGCTGGTTTGAGGGTAGGTCATTCCTGTTCCTATCAAATGTAAAATAACCATTTTTGGTAATAAGGATGGAGCTTGTATCAAATTTAAACTCAGAAAATAGTGTCCATCATCTTTGAGAAGTTTGGAAAACACTGGTTTGGATAACTTGAAGCATACCTAAAATAACTGGTGGACCAACAGGTATTGATGTGAGTTGATACTAGAAGGTACCAATTTGCTCCAAGTACGGTCACTTGTAGCACTGATTAACAAATAAGATTTCAAATGGAAACAGAATAATTGGGGCTCTGAAGCTGGTGGCACAGATCATTATAGAAAAGCAAAAAAAAAATTAACTTGATTTGGGGTTTTGCAGTAGACGCCCTCCCTTTGACCCAAACTATACATGTCCATGGGTACAAACTGTAAAAAATAATTATTCTAGTTATAGATGTGAGAATGTCTGGACATTTTCAAGCAGACCCATACTCCCAGGTAGAGTTCTGAAATAGGATAGAAATTAATATTTAGCCTTTTTGTTTGTTTGCTTCCCAGCAGGGCAGGCTTGTAGCACTAATCCTTTCTGTTGCATGTACCGCCACCTAATTAATACTGATGACCATCTGCACTGAGAGTTTTATCCACTTATGGCAAGCTAGTTAAGCTCAGTGCTCCTTTTGTCCTGTAGCTCTGAATGTCTCTTGTTTCTATGCAGTGCCTGGCAACAGGCAAATCAATTGAAAAATGATGGTTTCTATGCCAAGCAAATTGAACCTTTGAAGTCTTTAATAATTCCTCTCAATAAGTCAGCAATTTTTCATTGGCTGCAAACACTGCTAGTCATACAGTCCATAATGCAGAACATTGTCCATGCACCTAGTGGGGCTTCATACTTTGTTATTTTCTCAAATAGCAATTCCCACCCACCCTTTGCCCAAAGCAGTGTGCATGAGTACCTGCAGTTCCAAGGAAAAAAGAAAATTTTGAGTTCCATTGGTGTGTCTCAAGTCACTCTTTAGATTGTGCTCAACAGTAGCAGCAACACTTATCGGCCCTTTTCAAACTGCCTTTGTATTCCGTTTTAGTAACTGGCTGCTAGGATAATTTATTGACCTGTCCATACAAACCCACTTGTGTCGGGTTAGGAAAGCATGGCTGAGCTGCTTTTGAGGGAAACTGCTTTCTTCCATTTCCTACCCCTCCATTGTGCTTCTGAATCACTGTGGAGTTTATAGCACTTCCTACAATGCCACTTCCCCCCAGCCCTTTTTGCCATGCAATCTTCCTCAGACTTTCCCCCCATATTCTAAGTTGAACACTATAGCGCTAAACTGATACAGCACTTCAATGACTCAATGGAGTCAAGGTATCTTAATGGTGCCACTATAGCTATATGAAGTGCTATATTGGTTTAGCGCTATAACTCTCATTTAGAACTTTTAAAAAAAGTCTGAGGAAGACAACGTGGTGAAAAAGGGTGGAGGGGGAGCAGCACTGTTTGAAATGACCACAGCTCTTCAGAGACGGCTCATTAACGGAAGGAAATTCACTGTATGAAACCCCCGTCCCTGTAGCACTTTACTCGAAATCAAGTCAACAATGAATAACATTTGGTTTAGAATGGTAATGTGAAAAGGCTCATAATTTCCTAAATCTACCCTCAGTAAGATATATGTTAGATTCTGATGTTTTATACTGGTTGTACACAAGGCCAGCATAATTTTCTCCTACACCAAACCAAATGCTGGGGGGAAAGACTGGGATATTGAATCAGTCCTGGAACAAGCTGAGTCAGGTGTTCCTCGTAGTGCTGGCCATGGCACAGGGGTGACTTGTTTGGACTTGAGCCACAGCAATGATGACAATGGGTGTCATATCCCAGTTTGCTGTGGTGCTGGTAACACAAGAGAAGACCCTTGGCTCAGTTTGCTGTTGGCTACCACCAGTGGCAATTCAGGACACAGGCCCACTGGGCATCGTCTCAGTAAGTGCAAGGGCCACTCCACTCCTTCTAAATGTACTCCCGCCAGCTTTGCTTTGTGGCTTGCAGGGGGCTGAGAACTATATTCCCTTCAACATTTCATGGATGAAAAGAAATACACCTTTGAGATCACTGCCCAAGCCTCCTATTACTATTACATGTTGCTGTTTTTGATTTCTGTGCACTGCAGTCATGGGTTGGATCCTATCAACTTTCTGCTGGCAGTAACTGATTGTTCCTTACCTTCTCTTTTCCCATGGCTTGGCATCCCCTTTTGACTCTGGAAAAGGCTATGCTAGGGATCAGAGGACTGCATGGACAAAAAGCCATGTAGGATTTGGGGGTGGGGGCGTAGGTTGCAGGGAGACCAGGAATCAGGCAAGATGGCTTCTCCTCCCTCTTGCACTATCAGAAAGCTGGTGGGATCTAATATATTTACTTTGCCTCAGTTTAAAAGCCAGGAGGACGCTTGTTCTTTCATACACATGAATTTACATTGTGTGGACTCTGTTCCCTCAGGAGCTTCCTACTTCCTGACAAAAAAGGGACAGTGATTTACCAGTGACCAATAATAGGAAATAGAAATTGTCCCCAGTCAATAGAGACACCTGGAACATATGGAAGTCCCTTGTCTTTACAGGTCCAGGAAGGTGTCAGAAATAGGAAGTTTATTGAGTCTGTGGTGTTTATTGAGTCTTTGGGTCACCAGCTGTTTGGGCCTGTGTAGGAACACCCAGTACTCTTAGCTCTAAAGATCTTTTTTTTAATCTGTGTTTTCTTCTGAACAATCACCTACTGGTTGTCAAAATACTTTGTATTCAAACTCTTTCCTTCTCTCAGAGTCTGTTCAGATGGGCACTTCAATCCACTGTTGCCCCATCTCTAATTGAGCCAGATTATTTTGTGCCAGAGAATCATGATCAGACTCGGCTATTTTAGTGCACTTCAAAGCACTTCTACTGGCCCTGGAGTAACCAGATGGCAGAAGGCACAGAGTCAGCCCATTGGCCTATTTTTTCAAAAAGCTGGTCCTTGGAGCATGCCCACAAGCACCTACCAGCCTGCTGGGATATGCAGTTCATGGGGCTGTTGACTATTTTTTTTAAAGTTTGCCTCTGGAGCATGCGCACAAATGCTTGCTAAGACTGCTGTGATATGTAGTTCACTGCCATCCTCCTTCTAATCCTCCTTTCTACTCAGTCCTGCCATCCTCCTTTCAGAACTGTTATGTCCGCTGACCGCCACTAGGTGCCAGCGGTACACAACCTCAGTTTGGCTCCAAAGAACAATAGGGACTAGGATCCTGAGCCTCCTCGTTAGCAGCCTATAGGAACAGCGGCGGGAAGTTTAAACCTGCCAATGGGACTGATGGATGTGTCCCAGGTATTGTATATAGTTGGCCGCCCCGGCCAGTAAAAGTTGTTGTATTGTGTACCAGTAAACTATGAGCTATTAATCATGTAGTGTCTGTCTTCTCTACGCAGCCAACCCAGTATGCAACAAGAACAGAGGCTTCTTTCTTTTAGGGTTTTTTAAAAGAAAACAGAGTTTTGAGCAGCCCCTGTTTGTGGGGGGAGAGGTGTGAATAAGCACTTGTGCGCATGTCGCTAAATATTTTTTAAAAATGGTGGATGGAAAACAAGACATCAGTGAGACTTGGCTGATGCCTGGGGTGCGCAAGAACATAAAACATAAGAACATAAGAGAAGCCAATGTTGAATCAGGCCAATGGCCCATCTAGTCCAACATTCTGTCACACAGCGGCCAAAATATACCAGGTGCCATCAGGAGGTCCAGCAGTGGGGCCAGACAGCAGAGTGTGACCAGACAGCAGGAAATCCATTTGGGAACCGGCTCAGACCAACAAGACCGGACTTTATCAGGTATCAAAGAAACACACAGCAAGGGGGGAGAGGGGACTCGGACGACTGAGGATCGACAGATGTTGATGTCTGATCATGCATTTTAAATCTGGTAGGGAACAGCAAGGGCAATGGATCAAACTGCCTCTGTGAACGCAACCTCAGTGTAGTTGAGGTCTACATAGAAGACCAAATAATAAAGGGGTTCTTAGAAACCCTATATATGTTTATATGGGGAGAAACCTGCTGGACACAATTAATCTGGACAGGACAACGTTATGTTAGAGTCCAGAATTTGCAGAAAGTTTAACTGAATATGCAGTGCTCTCCAGACAAAGATAACATGGTATACTAGCAAAGAACAAGGGAAAGTTCTGCTTACTGGCATGTGATCGTCAAGTGCTTTGCACAAACTATTTAGTATGACATGACCTTTTGATAACCATGACATGACTATCAACTCTTCCTGGAACAAAGGCCCATTCTGCATCTAGCATTCACTCCGCTGTTTTACCAGACACACACTGGAACAGAAAAAAGATGTGGCTCAAAACCACAAGATACCCCAGGCCAACGCAGTAGTGACTGCAGAGTCACCCCTGAATGGCCATAAAATGGCCATAAATCTATGCAGACAGTACCACAAAACTGAGAGATGAAAGGAAGTGAAACCAGCATGCACTGTGGAGGCTACCATGAAATCCAACAATCAAAGAAAGTGAAAGTGGCATGCAATGTAGAGGGGAATTTCTGTTCCAGTGTGGGTTTGGTAAAACAATGGAGAGAATGCTAGATGTAGAATGGGCCAGAGTTAGAGCCCAGTGGCACCATTAAGACCATCAAACTTTTATTCAAGGTGTGAGCTTTCGTGTGCAGAGCACACTTTGTCAGACACTGAAATGGAATTACAGATCCCAGTTGTACATATAGAGGGTGAATTGTTAAATTAGCACGCAAAATAGTGAAGATGTTTTTTGACAGATAAAAAGCTTGACAAGCTTGGTGTCTGGTTATCATCTGTTTGGGTTCAACTGGGTGGAGATACAACATAGGTAATATGTCAATATGTCAGAATTGGAGATTGATGTACCCTTAATCGTGAGAATCATTAGATCCCATCCATCTCCTTTCTAGCGTGGAGGAAAACTTTACAGCATCTTTTTCTTGAAGTGAAGCATAGCTGTATAGAGTATTTTTCTTGTCCCCAGAACAGAGAATTACATTTAATCTACCATACCAAATTACATTACATATTCAATTACATTCTTAATTGTTAACAGTAGTAAACTGAGATTTTTTTTTAAAAGGTAACATTTTGCTTCTCTACAACATGGAGTTAACTGACAGAATCCTTTTCTTGGGGCGCAGCGTTCTGTCTCAGATCAACAAAAGTATTGAATTGCATTACAATCACTATTATAATATACTATTGCAAAAAAGAAAAACATTAAAATATAGGGGATGTATAGACCTTCCTGGAGATAGATCAAGATGTTAGTCTGTCTGTAGCAGTAGAAAACAACAAGAGCAAGTGACTCACAAAAGCTCATATTGTGCCACAAATTTTCTTAGTATTTAATAAGGTGCTACTGAACTCTTCCTGGGACTGCCAGTTTCCCCCCTGTGACAGCCCCTCAAGCTGTTTCCCCCCAAAAAAGGGGATTCTTTTGGTGTCACAACACAAAAGGGAGCATTTGCAAGGAAGAACTGGCAGGTGTGGGGCAAGTTAAGCCTCCCCCGATTAACAACATGAACAGTCCCTAAAATGGGCTAAATCCTTTGCTAAATCAGCTTTGGCTTCACTCTTCTTCCACGGTCATTCTAACCATCACCTCCAGCATTTTACCTGTTCTTCTGAGAACCAAGTGGACTGAATGTAGCCTTGCTTCTTAGTAGCAAGTGTGTCTTATCATATGTCCAGCCTCCTGATTCTAGAGGGGCCACCAATTCATCAACATGACAACAAGTCCTGCATGGTGTTCAGAAAATTGCATGGTGTTCAGAAAAATCTATGATAAGAATATAGATAGTAGTCACGGATGTCAATGGGGCTGCAATGAAAGCTGCTCACTCTGAAGTGATCCCATGGTGGGTTTACTAAAACATAGCAGATTTCTAGAAGAGGTTTCAGATTTACCAAGACATTCTTTGGAAAATTTTATTGTCAAATCTAAGTTTTCAAGGCTGAAGAGTTCTAAAATATTTTAAAATAGGATAGCTAAAACAAGTTAGATGCTGTTAGGATACTGCTGACGACATACAGGGGCTATTTCCATAGCAGAAACATAGGGCAATATTTACCTCCACAGTTCATAGCCCACTGTGATCTCTGACTAGTGCAATAACGAAACCTGGCTGGACTCTGAGATAATCGCTGCCAATCAGCAACTGGGGCTGCTCTCCCTTGCCTGAATGTTCTCTGAACAACAGCTAGGCATACAATTTTAAAAAGGGAGTTTGCAAAGCAAGCATCAAAGGAAGGTTTATTTTCCTCATAGCATTGGAGACAATGGGCAGCTACTAACGGAAGACTTCCTTTCTGCTGCAGAAAGCAAAAGAAGATAAATGGTTTGCAGAATGGCAAATGACATGATCACAGATGGGGAGAAGATTTTCTTTTCAGGTCTTTGCAATAGGGCCTTATGTATGCAAGCAGAAAAGGCAGAGACTAAGCATCTTCTTTAACTAGCATTTATGGCACTGGGAGCCAAAAAACTAAATGTGGCCCACAGGTATGTAATAGTGCCGTCTTAAGCAGAGTTATGCCCTTCTGAGTTCATTAAAGTGTAACTCTGCTTAGGATGGTACTGTGAGCTTTCTTGTTCTGTTGTCTGCTTGGGGCTGGAGAGGACTGTGCATCAATGGCTAGTTGAGGGAGAATTGGCATAGCTTCTGTGGAAGGAAATCCTGCCTCACCATCTTCTTTGAGGTCTTTGAGCAGGTTAACGAGCATGTGGATAAGGGTGATCTGTTAGACATTGTATACTTGGGCTTCCAAAAGGCTTTTGACAAAGTACCCCACCAAAAACTCCTGCATAAGATTAGCAATCATGGAATAAGAGGACTAGTCTTCTCATGGATTAAAAATTGGTTAGTGGCAGGAATCAGAAAGTAGGAATAAATGTGACTGTTCTCTTAGTGGAGGAAAGTAAGCAGTGGGGTCTCACAAGGATCAGTATTGGGACCAGTGCTATTAAATTTGTTCATAAATGATTCGGAATTGGGGGGTGAGTGGTTAGTAACCAAGTTTTCAGGTGATACTAGACTATTCAAGATGGTGAAAACCAAAGTGGATTGTGAAGAGGTACAGGACAATCTCTCTAAATTAAATGACTGAGCAGCACCATGGCAAATGAAATCCATTGTGGGTAAGTGTAATGCATATTGGAACAAAAATAATTTAGATATATGCTGAGGGGGTCTGAACTGGCTGAGAATGGGATTGAAAGAGATCTTGGGGCTGTAGGAGAAAGCTTGATGAAAATGTTGACCCAGTGTGCAGCAACAGTGAAAAAAGCAAACTCCGTGCTAGGAATTATTAGGAAAGGGATTGAAAATAAAATGGCCGATCTTGCAATGCCCTTGTATAAAGATACGGTACAGCTTAATTTGGAATACTGTGTGCAGTTCTGGTCACTGTATCTCAAAAGGGATACTGCAGAGCTGGAAAAGGTACAAAGGAGGGCAACAAAGATGATTAGAAAGTTTCACTACGTTTCCTGTGAGGGAAGGCTTCTGCATAGAAGGCTAAAGGGAGACACAACAGATATCTATAAAATTATGCATGGGATGGAGAAAGTGGACAGAGAGCTTTCTCGCCTTCTCCCATAACACTAGAATTTGGGAGCACCCAATTAAATTGTTGGGAAATAAGATAAGGAGAGATAAAAGGATATACTTCTTCACTCATTGAGTAATTAAACTGTGGCATTCCTTACCAGTGTAGGTAGTAATGGTCAAGAGCATAGTTCAAAGGTAATTAGAAGCGTGGAGGAAAGGTCCATCAATAACTACTAGCCATGATGACTGAAGGGAGCCTCCATCTACAGAGGCAGCAAACCTAAGGATACCAGTGCTGGGAAGTAGCAGCAGTGGAGGGCCTTGGCCTTTATGACCTGTTTGTTTGGCCCTCCAGGACAACTAGTTGGCCACTGTGAGAAATAGTATGCTGGATAAGATGGACCACTGGTCTGATCTAGCAGGCCCTTCTTATGTTCTTACTTGTCAAACAGAGGCTTTGTATGTCAAAGATTCCAGGTTAAATCTTTGGCATCTGTAAAGGATTTCAGCAGGGGGTGGAAAAGACCATTCACTGGAGAACTACTGCCAGCCAGAGGAGACAATACTAAACTGGATGTAGCAATGATATGTATAAGATTGCTTAATATGTGCATATGGCTCTTAACAGAAGGCTTGCCAATTTTAAAAAGCTAGTTTGCAAAACAGGAATCAAAGGAATGCTTATTTTTTCAATGTGTTTGAGTCCAGCAGACTTCAGGATATGGGTGAGGATGTATTTTCAGCATGGAGATCCATAACTCATATAGGTTTGTTTTAAGGATAGGCACAAACCGGCTGACAAACTAAAGTTCATCACACATTTTGTCTTGTTTGTGGTTAGCGAAGCAATATTTGCGAACTGAAGAATTGCCATGAACTTTCATGAATTTTGGTGCAGTTCTTGGTGGTTCAAGGTGGTCTGTGCTTTCTGTTCTACATGAAAACCAACTGAGCAGCAGGGAGTTCCCCACCACTCAGCTGTTGGGAAACCCCTGGTTTCTGCCCCTGTGGCTTTTTGTGGGGAGCAGAAAGCATGGTTTAAATGGCTCCAAGCCATTTAAACCAAACAGCTGAGTGGTAGTTCTGCTGCTTAGTTGTTCGGAAACCCCTGCTTTCTGCTTCTCACAAAAAGCTGTGGACAGCAGAAAGCAGGGGTTTAAACTTTAAATGTCTTGTGAACTGATACGAACTGGGTCGGTTCAAAACCAACCTCCTAGTTTGTATGGGATTGTGGTTCAGTCACAAACTATGAACCATTCTGAACTGCAAAAATGCAGTTTGTGCCCATCCCTCGTTTACTTCAAATTCATATGTTGGTGAAATGTGTTAGTACTCCCACTACCAGTTCTTTTCTAACCTTGAAGATACATGTGATGTAGTTTTACCATATAACTAAATTTCAGTTTAAATTGGAGATACCTGTTAAATCATGTGGGACTGGGTTGCCACTTGATGGGATCTTACAGACCCCTAGTTTACATGACAACTAACAAAAAAGAATCATACAAAGAAGAATCCTTCAAAATGAGAAGTGGATGATACAGGATCTTCTAGTAAAGACATGGGCCAGGATACAAAGGAACATCAACTTAATCCATTAGTCCAAGGATATTTTAGGTTTGTTCTTGAATAAAAGCTCCCACCCATGCTCCATGGTAAAATCTTTTGAATGGGTGTTTCAAAACATGAGTGAAAGTAACTTAAATTTCATACTAGAACTGGCTCTCTTGGTAGGCTGGGTGGTTCAAAGCAGAAGATGGGAAGTTCTGGTTTGGCCACTTTCTTACCAATAGTTTGGTATTGACCCATGCTGGCTTACTTTCACCCTGGTTTCAAAAGCCAAATGTGATCTAGCAAGGGACAGAGCATGAGCCGTTCAAAGAAAAATAAAATATCACTGAGCTGGTGCAAGTCCCTTCCGTAAGCTAAGTAATTCTTTGGATTCAAGTCATGAACTCTGTTAACCTTTTTTCTGGTGTCAGTTGTCCGGAACCTGTGGAAAATAAGTGACCTACTAGTGCCTAAGTGCAAGAATATCACTCATTTCTGGAAATGAACCAGTTTCATCAGGGAGTTCACGATTTTGTAGGCGTTATCTACTTACAACAATCAGTAAGGCTAGACTATAACCCCTTGAAATTGGGAGTTCATAATAAGCATAGCATCTAATCTTTTCACTCAATTTGTAGGGAGTATCACTTGCAGTGCAGTAGGGAGGAAACAAAAAAAATTAAAAATTAATGTCCCATCTTATAGAAATTCTTAATTGCCAATATTCTGATAACTGTGCAACTGACAACTTAAATCTCTGTAATACACTGACTTTAGCACTTTTATTTGTAACTTATAATGAAAACTGTGGGGGAGAAGAGGTTTCACAACTAAGACAAACAACCATGCTCTGCTTCTAGGGAGGAGAGGGACCCAAGTTCCCAGGAAACTGCCCTTTCTTTTGGCCTGTGGATCAGCAGGTGTTCCAAATGCAGTAGCATGCTTGCAATTTATACATTATCCATGCAATATAAGATTATTTATAAAGAACCTAAAATAGTTAGGTGCCATACCAGAATTAAATTGATCACACCCTTCCCGCAGGCTTACAGTCTTAAAATGTTGCTGTGAGTATTATGGATATATAGTGGGATATGCTTTCAGGTCTTTGATATTTTAGGCTTTTCAACATGGAGAAAATTCAAATATGTGATTCTCCATCTTAAGCTTCTCACAGCACAGCAAGATTATTCTGTTTTCCTTTATAGGATTTGTTGTTCATTTCCCCCTCTGTATTTTATGAGAGAGAGATTTTACATTATGAAGAGCTCTGGAACAATCAAATGAAGGATACTACTGTGCTGGTTTTAGTGTGTTGTTTTTATTTCTCATATCAGGTGGATGATGAGCTATGCCTTTCATCTCCATCCCACAAAACTCATGCATATAACTAGCAGGTATATAATGGGTTTAGCCTGAAATAAAACTGCACAGGATTGCATTGTTAAAGTAGTTCATTTTTTAAAAAGTTGATTTCTTCGTGTTGGCTTTTGTTCAGTCTTCATATTTTGGACCCTGTTGCCAGCCCGTAAGATAGTGGAGAAAGGAAGTTAAAAGATGAAAGGAAGTACTTTGTGATATAACACCCCCCCACACAATTAATGTATCACATTAATGGCATCATACAGGCTATAGTTGTCATTAGAAGAAACAGTTTGGGGAAAAAAATCTAAGCTTTTCTAAGTCCTAAACAATTCTTAGCTATTCATTCATTCATTCATTCATTCATTCATTCATTCATTCATTCATTCATTCATTCAATTTTTACACTACCCTCCCTGCCAGAGCAACTTCAGGGTGGCTTACAAAGAAATCTGTTCAGGATCTCCATGGGGGACAATCTTCGGCTCAAGAGTTCTCTGTGCAGACAGGAGTCAGCCAACAAGACCTAAAATCATGATTGGGCAGAGATTCACATAGTTTATGATGAAGGATGGAAATATAATGGCATTAAAAAGACACATTAAAACACACACACGCAAAGTGATGGAAAGGCAAACATCCTTTACCTTTCTGTCAACCACCAATCCCCTTTATTTCTTTTTGGGGTGTATGCAGAGCAACTAATAGCCAATCAGGACCCATGGAAGGCTGGAGGGGCCAGATGGGAGGGGGAAAGGTGGGAGAGAAAAATCTATTAAATTGCCACTTTGGTCAGATAAGGTTTGAACCTCCAGGGAGTGTCAGGTTGTCAACTCTTTATTTGGAAATTCCTGGAGATTTGGGGATGGAGCCTGAGAAGCATGGCGTTTGGGGAGGGAGGGAGGGAGGTCAGTGGGTATAATGCCACCCTCCAAAACAGCATATTCTCCAGGGGAACTGATCTTTGTTGTCTGGAGATCAATTGTAATTCTGGCAGGTCTCCAAGCCCCATCTGGAGGCTGAAAGCCCTAAGGGAGTGAGACTGGATAGTTCTTGTCTCAGACTTTATAGGTCTCTGGCTTGGAGTGAAAACAGGCTAACATAGTAAATATTCTGAGATACATTTGTGTCTCCAGAATGTTAGGTTGGAGGAATTCCATCTCAGAAGACTTTATAGGTCTCAGAGCCTGGCTTTTGGGAGTAAACAGGCTAATTTCAGTGAACACTTTTGTGGATGAGATATTCATCATGAGACATTCATAGGAGACTCTGTTGTCAAATGGAGGCAGTTACATACTTCTTTGCCCTTTGATCTTTCTTGTCCTGTATAAGTTTTGAGAAAGTACGCCTGTTATTGGTTCTTTCAAAACAAATGCTGCACTTGAAAAGTTGCCCACCTTGGAGATCTCCTGGTCCAATTTTAATAGGAACAGAAGCTCTGCAGTCAGCCTGAAAAAGAAGATATGGAAATCTGCTGTTTTATACATCTAATTCTGAGCATGCCCGTGCACCCTAAGGCCAGAGATGAACAAGGGAAACCCCCAGGTTAGCAGAAATAGACAATGTGTGTGCACACATCACAACTTAAAAGTGCTGACAGATCGAGTGAAATCACAGTTGCTTAACCACATACAACAGTGAGTAGTGACTGAGGAGAATGGGGGAGGAAAAAAGAACAAGGTAGTGGTGGGCGAAGGAAGAGGAGACAGCAGTGAAGGAGGCAACAACAGGGAGGCAGAGGCAAAGGAAGGAGTGGGGAGGGAAGAGGTGATAGGCAGGGATAGGCACAAACCGGCTCATGAACTGAAGTTAATGATGAATTTTGGCCAGTTTGTGGTCTCATGCAAAGTTATATAAATGTGCTCAGTATTACTGCAGCGATTATGCTACTGCTTAAGCAAGCAGAAAGCTGCACATAGGACATCTTCCTTTCTGCTCATGCATGGATCTGAATCCAACCTCATATGTTTAATATTTATTGTATTTGTACTTCTGTTTTTTTTAATATTTGTCTGATGGAAGAAAGGTGGATTTGTGTTTTAAATAATAAATAAACTCCTAAATATGGTTCCGAAATAGGGTAACCAACTCCAGGTTGGGAAATTCCTAGAGATGGTGGTGCCTGGGGAGGGTAGGCTTCAGGAAGGGAGGGGCCCAGTGGGGTATAATACCATACAGTCCACCCTCCAAAGCAGACATTCCTCAGATGTCTGGAGATCAACTGTAATTCCAGGAGATCTCCAGGCCCCACATGGAAGTTGGCAACCCTGTTTCAGAACTCTCTGTCTCTCCCTCCCTCTGTGTGTGTGTGTGTGTGTGAGAGAGAGAGAGACAGACAGACAGACAGACAGACAGACAGACAGACAGACAGACAGACAGACAGACAGACAGACAGACAGACAGACAATGTGTGAGTGTAAGGGGGAGAATTAACATGTAGTTTAGACCAGTGTTTGAATCCAGTGGCACCTTTGAGACCAACAAAACTAATTCTGGGTGTAACATGCACACGAAAACGTAAACCCAGAATTAAGCTCTGTTGGGCTTAAAGATGCCACTCAAACTTTGTTCTGTTGCTTCAGACCAACATGGCTACCCAGTTTGGTGTAGTGGCTAAGTGCTCAGACTCTAATCTGGGAAAATCGGGTTTGATTCCCCACTTCTCCACTTGCAGCTGCTGGATGACCTTGGGCAAGCCATAATTCTGGCATAGCTGTTCTTGAAAAAGTGCAGTTTCTGTCAGAGCTCTCTCAGCCCCACCTACCTCACAGGGTGTCTGTTGTGGGGAGGGGAAGGGAAGGGAAAGGAGTTTGTAAGCCGTTCTGAGACTCCATGTGAAGGGCGGGGTATAAATCCAATCTCTTCTTCTCTCTCACCTGAATGTAGTTTTGATGTGAGACAAAACAAACACATAGATCACTGGCATTCATAACGAAGTAATTCCATTTGGAGAAAACCACTGGCTGATCCTGATCCATTTATCTTGAATAAATAAGGTACACACACAACTCCTGGCCTTTGGAATATCATATTCTGCCCAGAAAAAAATATATTAATAGTTCAGATGTCCTGTAGGGACTGTGAAAACATTTGGATAGTAAAATAGAGCACCAGTGCTCCCTGGTGGTGATACATGCAATTTTTGATTTTTCAAGGTTTTCTGATTTTGAGCCAATCTCTCTTCTGTTTTACATGGTGAATGCAAAAAAAAAAAAAAAGTGTGTGTGTGTGTGTGTGTTTTACCTCATTAGTGTCAAGAGACTGGCTCACCTAATGGTTTCTTTTCTATTCAGAAACATTGGTTCTGGCGGAGGCCTAGTAAAAATCATGGCAGTTTCTCTGTCTCTGAGATCCCAAGGTCAAGCTGACTGCAGCTTAGAGTCAGATAAAGGAGGCTGACACAGGTGCCAGTTAGACTATTAGGCCTAGCGGTTTCTAGGCCAAAGTACCTGAAAGGGAGTTTGGCCCATACATTCCATCTCGTTAGTAGAAGGGCCCGTGGGTGGGAGAAGGTAGTGGCTTAATTATGCCTGGCACAGCTGCCAAGTGCATGGCCTCATGACAGCAGCTCACGTTATTGATTAATGTCACCTTGGTAACAACATATCTGATCGGTCAAGATACATAATTGGCCATACATTTGATTTGCCAGCTAGAACCATGTCAACACAGGTCATCTGGCATAAAGAAAGATCCTTCATTGTAGTCTTAGTCCCTTGTCTGGACTACATCTGACTTTGGGGTACCTCTTGATACTGGGTGTGCCAGGTTGACTGGAGCACCTGTTTTGGACTTTGAAACTGTTTCTGGGGAAAAGTCTTACCAGGTAACATCTGGATTTAGAATCAGTGCATCCATATGTGCTTAGCTTAGATATCTCACTTTATTATTTTTATCCTTACTGTGTATACATTGTATATTCTTGAACATTCTTTTAATAAACTCTGTTATGCTTTGAGGTGTTTTTGAGTTCTGAGGCTACAAACTGAATCCAGTACTTTAGCCTATATTGGCTATGGCTACAAGAATAACTGTTTTCTAGAACTCACCTGCAAGTGGCCTACCTTGCAGGGCTGACTTATTGATCTTAGACCTGGGAGGGCTAGAGACTTAGTCCTTGGTCTCTGGCTGGTGGGTTAGTTAAGGGGACTGATAGTAGCACATTACCCCCGAGATTGTGAGGATCCACAGATCCAGCTCCCTTGGTCCAACCCATCACCCTTAAGAAGGCTTTTATAAGTCTTTGACAATCAGTAGATATTTGTATTTCAAACTTGTATTTAGATTTGCATACTTCTAAGTACTTGTGTATTATGGGCTATAATAAATATTTAAGAGCTTATAGTTCCAAAAGTGAAAGTCACATTTAAGGCCTTTATCAAAATAAACCCTTTGAGCTTGTTGTAAGGGTGGGATATGAATATTTTAAATATATAAAATATTTTAAATAAATAAAATAAGATCCCCAAACTTTATAAAATAATAATTCCTCACCAAATGTCAGTTCCAGCAACAGATATTCTTCTATACAATGCAAACTGATGCATGTTTACTGAGAAGTAAAGCCCATTATTTTGGTCCACATCCTCCATCTGAATTCATTGGCTCTGACGATGTGTGATGTCCTTCATAGTTAAGTAGTGTTGCCAGTTCTGGGTTGGAAATGGGGGGGGAGCCTAAGGAGTGTGAGGGGTTTGGGGAGGGACTTCAGTGCGGTATAATGCCTTGTAGTCCACCTTCCAAAGAGGCCATTTTCTCCAGGTGAGCTGTTCTTGATCATCTGGAGATCATAGTGGGAGATCTCCAGGTGCTACCTGGAGGTTGGCAGCCCTAATGGATAGGCAGGATGACCTACCCACCAGTTTCTTCCTTTGGAAAATGTTACATACCATTCTGCATGCAAATATGGGGCCGAGGAAAGTAAGCAAGACTAAATAAATCAGTCTTCTGAAACAGCAACTAACTTGTTCATTCTTTGTCAAAGTACAAAAGCAGTTGAAGCCTACGAAGATGAGCCAGTTTTATAGACAAGTGTTATCCCTTCAGAGATCATGTGACTGGATAACATTCTTGATTTGTCAAACAGGTAACTGACTTGCATAGTGATGGCTGTTGGTGCTTTGTTGATGTGGGAGAAGTCTTTCTGCAAGGAGTCAATGACCCAGCTCTCTCGCTGGCAGGATATGGGCCATTCACTCATGGAACATTCCAGCCCTTTCTGATAGATGGCTAAGCTGAACTCAGTTGCCACTGGGCTGTGGGAGCCAACCAAACTCGGATACAGCCTTTGTTCTCTTGCGCAGCACTGGCAAGTTGTGACTGTCAGTCTGTTGACCAAGAAGCATTTCAAGGGGAGGACAGAGAATCATAGGGTTGGAAGGGACCTCCACGGTCATCTAGTCCAACCCCCTGCACAATGCAGGAAATTCACAACTCCCTCCCTCCCACACTGCCGGCATGACTAAACACCGAGGCACATGGAACGCTGTTCCCATTCCAAATGAAGCTTCACAAATCAACACTTAATTAGTATAATTCGACAAATAAATCAGTCTTTCCACAGCCACTGATAGACTTCAACTAAAACAGTAATAAAGAGATACCATGACTGCAAGTCACACTTTCTTTTCTATAGGAGAAAGATGTACAGATCCAATTTAAATTAGAATAGTTACTTTGGACCAACAGATGCGCTGTGCTGCATTAACTTTAACAGCACAACTATCTTGCATGCAGGAAACTGAAGTGACAGCATAGGATCAGGCTGAAGTGGCAACACAGAACAAATTGTTTCAGCTCAAGTGGTCAGTTGGTGGATCCCAACCAGGCATTGAATTGGACCCAGCAGTGCATGAGTGGAAAGGAAAATGTAGTGAGGGCAGTTTTCCGCTTGTGCAAGCAGTAAGCAAAATGGCTGTGGCAACACTCAGCTAGGCAGGAAAGCCAGCCTCCAGGTGGGAACCGGGGAATCCTCCAGAATTACAGCTCATCTCCAGACTACAGAGATCAGTTCCTCTGGAGAAAATGGCTGCTTTGGTGGGTAGACACTATGGTGTTGTACCCCACTGAAGTCCCTGTCCTCCCCAGACTCCATCCTCAACTCTCGAGGAGTTTTCCGACCTAGAACTGGCAACCTTACTCCTCCATCCCCTGCCGGTGGCCAGGGGCCCCTGGCAAACCTAGCAATGCCAGACAGTTCCTCCTGGCAATTCCCTTTGATGCTGGCCAGTGCCTTGGGGAACTGGGTGGTGATGGTGGAGGAAAGGCCTGGTACGCTGGTTGTTGTGCTGTTGTGCCTACATCAGGCAATGGAATGCTCTAGCATTCTGCAAAACCTCATTGGTAAAAATGATAAAGCATCCTGCTGCGCCACTTCCAGTTTAAACCAGAAGTGATGTGGGTGCACCAGCACAACAACAACAACAACCCTACAGTGAAATAGCACTTTGATATAAGAGAACAACAGTGTATATATGGGGCAGTGGAATGTGCTGTAGATGATCCACATGATTTAGTTTTCAAACTGTATCAAAAGAAATACCTGTGTCTTGCACATACAGAAAAAGACAGTGGGGATATGATCACTTTCACTTTCGAGTAGGAGCCGCCACCCCACTGCACCACCACTGTGACGTCAACTTAGATGGTGTGGTGAGATGGCCCTGGGAAAAAGAAGAGCAGAAGAGTCGGCAATGTTAGGGGAGTATTGCTGGAACAACATCTGGAACTGTACTGGTTGTGGAGATTGGCAGATGTTTGGACCCCATCTTGGTTTTAACAACAACTGTATTCGAGCACCGATATTTTAATGTTAATGAATGGAGTATTTTATTTGGATTCAATTGTTTTAGCATGGCACATGCCTCTTGTTAGCCGCCCTGAGCCTATGGGGAGAGCGGGATATAAATATGAAAAATAAATAAATATTAGTCCAAGCAGACAATGAGGTCTGATTTTAACACACCTACTCACTCATTGACTCTTACCTATGTGGCCCCATGGGCCACCCTGCTGGATCTCCTGATGGCACCTGGTATTTTTGGCCACTGTGTGACACAGAGTGTTGAACTAGATGGGCCATTGGCCTGCTCCAACATTGGCTTCTCTTATGTTCTTATGTTCCATACAATTCAAACCATCATGTTTCTAAGCTTTCACTATTTCCTGTCTGCCTGCAGCACCATTGTAACGTGCCACAATGTTGGACTGCATCTCCCATCCTAAGCATTTATTGACTAGTGCAGTAAGCCTCTCCAGTTCATCTCTACCTTGGAAAATAACTAAGGCACAACAGGATGTGGATACAATTTAAAATTAGCAGGTGCTGTAGCTTCTGTAATTATGGACTGTCTTGCCAAAGCAAACAAGTGACAGACCAACATGCATGAGCTACTGTACTTTGGCAAAAGCCCCAAGAAATGCAGCTGAGACCAAAATAACATAACGGCTGCAGGTCAGAGTGGGTAGAGGGTAACTTGCCAGATGTCTCTCTGGGGCAGGGAAAATACAACATATCCTTACATTTTTATAGCTACTAGTAGCTACTAGAAAGACCATATTGTTACAGTGATGGTATCTTCCTGGTCAGTCTACACTCATACTCAAAATAAGAGATGTTATTGCAAACGGCAATGAATTGGCTTTTTTGACATATGTTAGAGCATGAAAGGTGGAATTGAAATAAATGTAAACACTGAAATATGGAGTTTTGGCAACATGAAGATGGAACAAAATCATGTTGTCTTTTACTAGTATTTCATGCTTTTTATAAAATGGTGCATATTGTGTTGTGTAGCCAGTTTTAACAAGTCTGAATAGCATTTGCAAATATTTTCATAAATTTTTGCTGAAAACATGAACAACTCTGGTTTCTAATAAAGACTTAAATTTCATCCATACATGGTGGCCTATGAACTGTCCTGTGCTACCACACAAACAGTTCTTTGTACAATACACTCTTTCTTGCCCAGCACCTCAAAGTAGAGCCAAGACCACCCATATGCCCACAATTGGTCAGGAAAGAGGAATCACTGAGGAAACGCCAAATGAAACAAAAAAGTCTCCATCTGCTAGCAGAAGATGGCTACAGAAGGGGACCAATACATCTCCCAGGGGAGAGAACTTCAGAGTTTTGTTGTCACAACTGAGAAGGCCCTCTTCCAGGATGCTACCGACCTAATTTCAGAAGGTGGGTGTACCCAAAGCAGGCCTCTGAAGATCTGTAGTGGTCATGTGGGTTTATAAGGGAGTAGGAGATCTTTCAGGAATGTTGGTCCCAAACCATATAGGACTTTGAAGCTCAAGACTTGAATTGTGCCCAGAAACAAACTGAGAGCCAGTGTAGATGGGCTAAGACTAGAGTGATATGGTCCCTTTACCATTCAGCTATAACAATCAGTCACCTTTGGTGTTATCCCATGTGGACAAGTCAACCTGGTTGTGAATGACTGCAATATCCAATAATGTGTGAATGCATCTTGACTGTAGAGTGGACTGTGTCTTCAGTTTTACTTCAGAAAAGCATGTGATAAACTCCAGGTATCAAAAGCATGTGACACACTTTGGTATTTCAGCTACCTTAGGAGAGGCAGTGGTTCAGTAGCAGAGCATCTGCTTTACCTGCAGAAGGCCCCAGTTTCACCCCCAGCATCTTCAATCCAAAGGACCTGAGAGTAAGTGATGTGAAAGACTCTGGATAGCCACTGCTAGTCAGAATGCACAGAGCTGACTTTGATAGATCACTGGTCTGATTTAGTAGAAAGCAGGTTTATGTGTCCATGTATGCAGCCTAAATGCTTTTAAACAGTCATCCTGATTACAGGTGTGCGCACAAAAAGTCGGCATTTTTGGGGTTCAGGTATACCAAACCCCCAAAATATCGGTATATACCGATTCCCAGATCCCAATATCAGCAGTGTGACTCAGGGAGGGAAGGGAAGGCATGTGTGTGGCTTTATTTTGCAAAAGCTGTTTAAAGGGAACTTTCCCTTTAAATGGCTTTTGCAAAGCCAAGCTGCATGCGAGGAACCCGGAGGTGGCAGGAGTTCATACCACTTCGGCAAATGAAGCTGAGCCCAAACAAAAGCTGAATAATATCAGCTTTTATTTGGGCTCAGCTAGATTGGTAGCCAGATCAGATTAGAAAATCTGATTCGGCTGCATAAATACCCGGAAAAAAAATTCTTGGTATTTTTCTCAGCTTGGTATATACCAAGTGCATGCCCCTAATCCTGATCCATGGAACTAAGATTCAGGGTGGGAAGCTACACACCCCTTCTTGTTTCTGTGGCACGTGGAGTTTATCCAAGCTGCCAATGGCCATGGGCTTTGGACTAAAGTGAAGCACGTGATTCTGTTTTTTCCCCCAAAGTTTTTAATTTTATGGACGACAAACATAACACAAACAAACATATATACATAAATGGGGGGGTTACCATCATTAAGTTGTCTTTTTAAATACCTCATACAATATTTAATTACTTATTTTCTGTATTCCACCTTGTATTTTTGTATAAGTCTTTTGCATAAAAATGAAGATATAGTTTTTGTTCCTCTAAGTCGGTTGTATGTCAGTATATGTTATTTGTTGTAATCTTCAAACCATTTGTAAAATCTTGAGCATGTATTTTCAAAGCTTGCTTCAGTTTGTCCTCTCAACAATAAAGTTAGTTTATACATTTCTGCGGTCTCAAGCAATTTATTTACAGTTTCTTCTCTAGATGGTACCTCATCTCGTCTCCAACATTTAGCATACAATATTCTTGCTGTCATCACTAGTGAAGCATCTGATTCTAGTTGTGGGACCTCCCTGTCTGGATATATTTGTTTGTTCTAGGCCTGGCGGGCTCTTAGTGGATCACGGCAACAATTTTCACCTTTTTGGAAAAGATTCACACACAGCAGACAGATTCTCATTTTGACAGGAAGAAAGTAGATTTCCTTTGAAATGTAGTGTTGGAGGAGAGTTTTACAGATACCACGGACCACCAAAAAAGTAAAAAAAGTGGTTTCTAGACCAAATCCAGCCTGAACTCTCCCTGGAAGCTAAATGAGTAAACTGAGGCTACCGTGCTTGATCACACTATGAGAAGACAAGAGTCCCTGGAAAAGGCAATCATGCTAGGAGAAGCTGAAGGCAGCAGGAAAAGAGGAAGACCCAGCAGGAGATGGATTGACTTGATCAAGGAAGCCACAAGGGCCCTCGGTTTGCAAGACCTGAGAATGGCTGTTAGCGATAGGACATTTTGGAGGACATTAATTCCCATGGTTGCTGTAAGTCAGAAATGACTTGACGGTACTTAGTGTGTGTGCGTGCATGCATGCACACGCACGCACGCACGCACACACACACACACACACACTTGCAGTTTTGTGACTAGAACGATATATGTCTCACTCTTTCAAAAGCTGGAAAGAAAAGTTGAGTCTTGCCTACAGGAGAACTCCTGTTAACATCGTTTGAAAGAGCAATAGAGAGTCTGCACCTGAACAGGTTTCTGCCAAAACTGATCTCATTCCAATGAAGATCTTGATTAAATCCATTAAGTACAGAGAGATGTTCTATACGTCTCATTACAATTGTTTTATAGGTAATGCTCATGGGTGAAATAAGGTAATTTTTCAAGCAGTAGAAAAATCAAGTTGAACCCTGGACCTGTTTTAGAATGCAGCCAATTCAGCAGGAAAACTTTGGCAAGGACATAGGGAAAATCATTATGGGAGTTTCCATAAGTTGAAGGAACTGTCTGAGAATTTGTGTATGCTGTGAACCCCATTTTGCCTGCAGTGCTGAAGCACCAACATTTTTAAAAGCAATTTTAGCTTCAGTCATAAAGTGGCACCCTGAAGCAACGAAATCAGGAAAATACTGTACAAAAGCAGGACATGAGATACCTCTTAACGGCCACTATAACATTAATCCTTCTTCCTATTCTTTTTTTTTTAGAAAGATCCCCAATTGCAGCTGTAAATCACATACTGGCTACATTTATTATATGTGAAAAGTATATCACAAGTTTGATCTCAGATTTTGAGAAAATAGGCAAATCAAAATGTCCAGTGATGTGCAGACTTCGACATTACTCCCACTCCCGCATAACAGGAAACCAATATTTAATTAAACTAAACTTAGGCAACTGATTGTCTGAACTTGCACTTCCTCACTATTAGTTCAGTTACCCCAAATGAGGATCAGATGGCAGGATCCGAAGCAAGTTTTAGAGCCACAGTTAGTCTTAACTCTATCGTGGTCTGTTCTCCTGCTGATATTCCATGCTCACCACACCTACAGAGTCACTTGACAACAGCAGCTCAAAAACAAAACTGGCTTTTTTGGTCTTTAGCCATCTCTTGCTAGAGCTAAGCCTCTCCTTGCCTTCTGATCCAAGTCTGCCTGGCAACACGCTCCTCTATCCATCCCTTATCTGCTCTCTTAAAGGCACAACAACACAGCACACTCCATCCATGTTATCCCTATTGGAAACAGAAATGCCAAAGGTGTCCTGGCTATCTCACATTGCTTGTGCTCCAGTGGTATACTTAGGCACCTTGTTCACATATATTGCACTGAGACTGGGGTGAGCCTGGATGAAAAGAAAGTAAACATCCTACCCCAGGGTTTCCCATGGCAAAATCCTCCATTTTCTATGAAATTTATCTAAATTATTTGCATCTGTAAATCTAAATTTACAGTTGTTTCTGTTTGGCACTTCCTTTTTTTTTTTTTTGCAAAGTTCATTTGAAGCAATTCACCAGTGTGAACACTGCACATGGTCTGATTGGGTTGCCTACTCCTAGCTGGAAAATTCCTGGAGACTTGGGAATGGAGCCTGGGAAGGGCACAGTTTGGGAAGAGGAGGAACCTCAGCAAGGTATAATGCCAGACATCCCACCCTCAAAAGCTGCCATCTTCTCCAGGAGAACTGATCTCTATAGCCTGGAGATCAGCTGTAATTCCAGGAGAGCTCCAGGCCCCATGTGGAGGCTGGCAACCCTAAACATGGATGGGAACTGGCAGCAGGGAGCCAGTTTGGTGTAGTGGTTAAATGCGTAGACTCTAACCTGGGAGAACCGGGTTTGATTCCCCACTCCTCCACTTGCACCTGGCTGGATGACCTTGGGCAAGCCATAGTTCTGTCAGAGGTGTTCTTGAAAAGACCAGTTTCTGTCAGAGCTCTCTCGGTCCCACCTACCTCACAGGGTGTTTGTTGTGGGGAGAGGAAGGGCAAGGAGTTTGTAAGCCGCTCTGAGACTCTGAGTGAAGGGCAGGGTATAAATCCAATCTCCTCCTCCTCCTCCTCCTCTTCTTCCTCCTCCTCCTCCTGATGTTTTTGGTGAGGAAATGGTTAGTCTAAATGCCTCCAAACTTCCTTGGCTATCCTCCAGCTGGGGGAGAGGCATGGCTTAAAGTTGATTACCATTTGGAGAGTGGCTGAAGTCTCTCAAAATGACACTTGTCTGCCTGATATAACCAGTGGCAAATGGTAAGCAGGTTATAGGTGGTGGGGGTTTGCCATCAGTTGGATGTTACAAGGCAGGCTGGGATACCTTGTCGGGTGTCTGGGGGAGTGGTGGGGAAGCAGTAACAGTGCTGCAGTCAACATTTGCCAAGACAAGCCAGGATTTGGTAATTGTGTGCCTGCTGAATCCTGGTTTCACTAACTAACCACAGCTAAAATGAGCCATGTTTACGTTAACAGTCCTGACCTGGGTAGCCTAGGCAGATCTTGGAAGATAACCAGGACTGGCTCTGGTCAGTATTTGGATGGGAGAACACCGATGAATTCTAGGGCCTCTATGCAGAGGCAGGCAAAGGCAAACCACCTGTCAATGTCTCTTGCCTTGAAAACCCCGTGGGGTCTCCATAAGCTGGCTGTTACCTGATAACAAAAACAAACAAAAAACACATTAACATCTGAACGGGTGGGTTTTTTTAAAAAAATGTATTTATTTGGAAACTTTATTTCAAAGTGTTTAAAATATATCACTTTCCTTCCCTCTTTCCCTTTCTTCCTTCCTGTGTGATCTGTGTACTCATTGGCTGGGGTGGGCAAGCCCTGTGCTGTGGAGTGGGAAGAATAACTTAAAGTAAACCCTATAGTAGTTGGGAATGAGAACCTTCACTGAGCCCCACTTACACTTTAGAAGCTGTGCCTTACTAAAAACTTCCACACCTGTTCTCTTTGCTGAAAATATTACCCGTTCCCATTTTACTCTTTTTGATATTGGTCGGTTTGACAGATTTATCTGGGGGGACAGATTTACAAGTAAACTGTAGATAATGCACTGTAGCTTTTTTACAGTGCCATGAGGTGGAGCTGAAGTACAGCATTTCCTTATTTTGTATCTTTGACAATTCTTCTAGGTGCTTAACTGGGTAACCCATTGCAGTTTCTAAATCCATTGGCTTAGAGTGGAATAACCCTGTCTAGGATGGCAGTCTAAGTTATTAGTGTTGACCCACAGATCTATATAGATCACTTGCAATGCTCCCTCTAAGCTGTGGAGTCTTGTGAGCAAGAATTTGACTTTGTGAGCTACTGGCATTAAAGTTGTGAGTGAGCGATTTGGCTACTGCATAAATTAATTTGCTCTGGAGCCATCCTTCCTGAGCTAAGACAAACATATGCAAGCTGGAGGCTAAAAAACTGTGAGCTAATTCTCACTAACTCAGTTTAGAGGGAACACTGATCACTTGTAACAGTAACAGCAAAAGCCTATACATGTCTACTCAGAAGCAAGTCCCACTGTGTCCTTTGCTACTTACTCCCAGGGAAGTGTGCACAGGATTGTACCCTTAAAGTCTTGTTTGCTAAGCATAGTGTCAAAGTTTTCTACAAAGCATTAAGCTAGACAATTGAGGTCTCAGCTATATCAGAAATACAGATTTGGAATAGCTTCAGGCTCAGTAAGTAGTAGGATCAGTTAGGGTTCCCATGTTGGGAAATTCCTGGAGATTTGGGGGTGGTGCCTGGGGAGGGCAGGGACCCCAGTGGAGTACAATACCAAAGCATCCATTTTCTCCAGGGGAACTGATCTCTGTAGACTGAAGATGAGCTGTAATTCCAGGGGATCCCCAGGTCCCACCTGGAAGCTGGCATCCCTATGATCAGTAGCAGCACATTTTCATTGAAAAGTTTGAAACATTGAAACCGAAACTGAAACAGGGAAGTGTTTCGTCTTCTGTGTGTAGAACCTTGGAATTCATGGCTTTAGGCCAAAGTTTGAGTCCAGCGGCACCTTTAAGACCAGCAAAGTTGTATTCTGGGTACAAGCTTTTGTGTGCATGCTTATTCAGATTAGGCCAGCTTGTTTTTGTTTTGTGGTGTAGGAGAGGTCTTGGGCATTCTGTCAAGGCTTCCTCATTCATGTGAGCTTTGGCAATATGCAGGTGATGCAGATGGAGTCTTAGGCATAGCTCAGGCTTTACACCAGCAAACAAAATCTTTTGGGATGGGCAGTTCATACTGAGTGATGGACGGCCTCACATGCCCTTTGTGTTCAATCTCTCACGTTCACCACTCTCATGCAGGAAACATGGCTTATAAGACACCAACAGCAACCACTTTCAGGAGGGTAGCCACGTTGTTCTGTCGAACAAGAGCAAAATTTGAGTCCGGTAGCACCGTAAAGACCAGCAAGATTTCCAGGGCAGAAGCTTCCTGAGAGTCAAAGCTCCATCTGCCATGCTTTCATTTTGCATTGTACCTTTGCATCCCGACAACCCTCCTGTCTCCTGATGGGGATATAAAAGCTGCTTGCACATAAGAAGTGAGCTTTGATTCTTGAAAGTTTATACCTTGGAAATCTTGTTGGTCTTCAAGGTGCTACTGGATATGAACCATGCTCAGAAGTCATCAGGGAGCTGTGAGACCCGAGGAGCCTTCCCTTTCCTCCCCGCCCTGCTAGAGCACAACCGTGCCAGATAGTAGCAGATCCCTCCCCCCCCCAGTGTGAGTCCCATGTGGAAGACAGCTGCACTTTTCCATATGTCACCGCCATACACAAATGGTTTTGAAACTATATTTATATGGAATTGCATTTATGCATTTTATGTGAATTCTATGGTTTTATGTAAACAGCCCTGAGCCGCCTCAGTGGGAGGGCAGGGTAAAAGTCAAACAAACAAATAAATAAATATCATCCAGGAGCAATGGGTGAGAACTGATCCCTATTTCTCAAACCCCAATCAAAAAGAGAGACAGAGTGTGGGAGCCAGCAACACGACAGGACACGGTATGGTGAAAGCGGACCTCCAGAGTGTGGAGCGCTGCTTTATTTATACACACTGGTTACATGATCGTCTGGTGTGGCACTCAGGGATTGGCGGAGAATTGCCGCAGTGTTGGGCATGCGCATTGCTATAGATGGAAGCGTGGAGTGTAATGATAGGAGGAGAGAGGCCGCAGGGTGCGCAGCCGCACACGCGGTTTGCCAACGTGGCTTCTGTCAGCACTGCCTGCCCCTACAACAGAGCTTTTGAAACAATCCACAGATTTAGTGAGCAGAATCCACAGATTTAATGAGCAGAATCAATCCACAGATCTAATATAAAACACAGATTTAATTTAATATGTAACACAGATTTAATGAGCAGAATCAGGCTCAGGTTCAGAAACCAAAGAAGATGAATGGGTTTGCCAATGCCCTCGGGCTCCTGTGCTCTGAAAGCTGCACTGACCGACCTTGGTGGCACAGGTAGCCCTATCCTTGTATGCTCAAGATGGGGGACTACTGTGCTAGTCAAACAACTGTTTCTTGAGCAGCTGACAATGGAGAGTGGGCAGTGCCACAGCAAAGGCAGCTGGGATGCTGCTGTTGACTGTGCTGTAGGCTCAGCAGAGGTCTGGCATCACAGTGCAAATGGAGTCCATTCTGGCCTCTGCCCCTGTTGGTGGGCTGCTTGGGAAGAGCCCAAGCAAACACAAGGGGAGCAATGAATAATGTTCTGCTGCAGCAGCCAATAGCAAGTTGGCTCCATACATGGTATTCTTGCAATTCCCTCAGCTCCTCCCTCCCTCGGGTCTTCCCCCAGCATTTTGTTTGGTGGTCCCTCGATGACCCTCTTTCCTGATTATGCCATTTTGTTGAATTATTGCCTTTAATTGTTTTATATGTATACTTTTTAAAAAAGCTGGTTTTGATGTTTTTGATTGTCACCTTGGGGGCCCTCAGCTGAGTGAAAAGGCAGCATAAAAATGGTTTAAACACAAACGCATGTGTGAGGAACCTGTTGTGGGATACAGTGTAGTTACTGAGGCACTGCTTACCTATCCCTTGCAAGTCTGTCTGCAAGTTCTACTGGGACAGCTCTTTGTGGATCTGATCTTCTGCAAAGCAATAAGCATCATGAAGGGAATGGCTAGCAGTCCACCAAGCTTGTGTTTCTGAGTCTTGTGCCCCTCCTTGCAGGGCTGGTCATACCAGCATGGCATTGCATTGTTAGGGTGGTGATGGGCTGCTAGCGTATTGACTGTGGCAGGATTTAGCCACTCTAGAGAAGGGGTCTCCAACATGGTGCCTGTGGATGCCGTGGTGCCCACTGACCCCTTTCCTGGTGCCCACCATGTTATGTCCTGAGCTTGATTTCATCCCCATTGACAGGCTGGAATGGAAATACCTGATTGGCTACTCTGCGTAGCAGGCCAATCAGGGTACAAGGATTGTGCTGGAGGGAAGCAAACTGATTGGACCTTATGTAAGCAATACTATTGGTTCTTACCAGTAATGTGGGTGTGGCTATGCTAGCACGCACTGTTTAAATAAGAGCCTGTTGCTCTATGTTGTGTTGTCTGTTCTGAGCTGTTCTGAGCTGTTGAATCATTTCATTAAAGCTGAATCACTTTTGTTGGAACACTGCCTTTAAGTGTCATAATTATCACACCAAGTGTTTTAGAAAGTGGGTGGGGACAGGAGGGGTTTTCCCCAGCGAGGCTTCTGATTGGCTATTGGACATTTGATTGGCTATGCAGATTTTTTAAAAATATTGCTTTGGCAGCAGCTGCCTTCACAGCAGAAGGCTCTTTGCTATGTGAGTGAAGATAAGTGGGGGCAGCCATTTTGTGGCTGGCTCCACTTCCTATGGCAGACATTTTATGGCTGTGCTCACCATGCTGTGTCAGAATCCCAAAGGCACCCACAGCCCCCCCCCCCAAGTTGGGGACACATGCTATAGACTGTCACATTGCCTTTCCCGATGTCATCAAGTTTCTGAGATGCCCACTACCTCTAGGTTGTCATTTAGCACCAAACACACTTCAGCTCCCATATCTTAGCTCAGAGGCTTCTAGCACTGGCAGACAGACACCTGTGTCTTATTTCCCTCTACAAGGATCCAGCATCCCTTAGCCCTTTGCTCTCTTCAGGATACGATCAGTTTGCGGCCCTGCTCCCATTGTCATATTCTAGCCCTATTCTACAAAGATTTGGGACCAAAGTATATTAATTCTTTTGTACTCTAGTGAACAAAATTATGGCATACTAGGAGTAAGGCCCGTTGTGGGAACAAATACAACAAGCTCTAGAAGGAAGCTCCAGGTGAGTGTCCTGGCTGTGGCTGGTAGGGCGGCAGAGAGAAGGGGAAAATAGAGGGAGGCAAGCTGTGTTTATTTCCTTCTAGTTAGCTATAAGGCAGGGCTGTCTCAAGTCATTTTGCTGCCCTGTGAGTAGTATGGGAGGACAGCCTCATGATAATAGGTATGGTTCCCTCCACCACTAAATTATGTTGATTTGGGGTTATGCAGTGGCAGCGAAGGTAGAAAACCACCTCCTCCTATGCCATGTCTTCTGGGTTCCAAAGGTCTGGAAAGCAGTTCAACAGCCAGTTACAGGGTTGCCAACTCTGGGTTGGGAATTACCTGTAGATTTCAGGGGTAGAGCCTGGGGAGGGAAGGGGTGGCGAGGGACCTCAGCAGGGTACAATGCCATAGAGTCCATTGCCCAGAGCAGCCATTGTCTCCAGGAGAACTGATCTTGATCATCTGGACATCAGTTGTAATAGCTGGAGATCTCCAGGTGCCACCTGAAGGTTGGATTATATTAATTTGGGGCCATGCAGTGGCAGCTAAGGTAAAAAATTGCAGGAGTTCTCCAGGCTCCACTGGGAGGCTGACAACCTTACTTCCTGCCCCTCTGAGACCTACATCAGCACATGTGAAATTATCAACACGTGTTGCATAATAAACACTTGCTGAAGAGGTGAGGTGCTGACGTAAAGGAGTCCACTAGACAAAGCCCTGCATTAGAGCTGCTGGAACCTTTTGGAGTATTGAACTTGTATTATGAGGTTCCAAGTATGAAAGAAATTCATGGCGACCTGGGAGTTAGTGTGGGGATTTCCACTGCACAACAACAGGCCTCCAGGCATATTCTTCTCTTACATAAAAATAGCTCCAAGCCACTTGTTTTCTCGCACCCTTTATCTGATGCTTGAATGGCTTGCTTCCAAAATGACCCTGGAAGGTATGTGGGCAACATGTTTTGTTTCTCTTTGTATTTGCTTTGCAACATTTCCCTCCTTTTTTTGGTCTAGGACATGTTGTTCACTTGATCTGTCTTTTTACAAGGATGTTTTGGAATGTGCTGGAATCAAGCTCAATGGTTATGATCCCTCGAAAAATAGTGAAACAATTGTGAAGTATTCCAAAAGCTTTTATGGCTAAAGAACAGAAATAGCTGTTGTATTCAAATGATAACAGTTAACTTTTTCGGAAAAAAAAAATTCTCCATAATTTTATTAGTATTTTTAAAGCGTTTATTTATTTATTTTATTCAACTTATGACTCGTCCTCTCCTGCTAGCGCAAGGCTCCAGGCGAGTAACAACATCTTTATAATAACAAATCATAAACAGTTCGTAAAATACTTATCACAACAGCAGATGGCACGTAACAATACAATAACCTAATCAGGGGAAAATTTGATTACATCAGAACTGGGGAAAGGCAGGAGAGAGATGGGAGCAGAAGGGCCCAGTTGGACGGAGCGGTCATTCTCATCTGTCAGAAGCTTCAGCCGTAGCCCTGATGGAACAGCTCTGCTTTGCAGGCCCTGTGGAATGGTAACAGGCCTTGCAGGGCCCGGATCTCAGCTGGAAGAGCATTCCACCAGGCTGGGGCTGGGGATGAGGAAACTCTGGCCCTGGTTGAAGTTAGTGAAATGTTTCTTGGTCCAGGAATCACCAGCAGCTCTTTATCAAGTGAGTGTAATGCTCTGGGGTGTGTGTGTACAAGGAGAGGCAGTCCTGAAGGTACGTTGGTCCCAGACCATGTAGGGCTTTAAAGGTTAAAATCAACACCTTGAACTTGACCTGGCATTCAATCTGGAGCCAGTGCAGCTGAAAGAGCACTGGTTGGATGTGGGCTCTAGCTGGAGTTCCAGTAAGAACTCATGTCACTGCATTTTGGACCAGCTGAAGTTTCCGGGTCAGTCTCAGGGGTAGCCCTGCATAAAGTGAGTTACAGTAGTCTGGTCTGGAGGTGACCATTGCATGGATCACTGTGACGAAGTCAGGGTGAGATAGGAAGGGGAACAGTTGCCTAGCCTAGCAGATTTTAAGAAGCCAGCCTGGCAGCATTTGTGATCTGGGTTTCTATTGTAAGGGAGGGATCCAAAATCACAGCCAAACTCTTGACCATTGGTGCTGGCGTTAGAGGCACATTGTCAAGAGTTGGGAGTTGGCACCCTAAGCCCAAGTCTCCCTGGCCTAGCCACAGGACCTCCATCTTTGATCAATTTAATTTCAGTTGACTCTGTTTTCAACCACCCAGCCACAGCCTCCAAACCCTCTGCCAGATTTCCAGGGGCGGTGCCCAGCTGGCCATCCATCGATATAGCCGGGTGTCATCTGCATACTGATGGTAACCCAGCCCAAATCTCTGAACCAACGGGGCATGGAGGCACATGTAGATGTTAAATAACATTGGGGAGAGAATTGCCCCTTGAGGGACTCCACATACCAAAGGGTATTGTGATGAGCCTCTCTCCCCTAGTGCTACTCTCTGTCCCCGACCTTGGAGAAACAACCAGTTCAAGGTTGTCCCTTGTACCCTCACATCAGTGAGGCAGTAGATCATGATTGACTGTGTCAAATACTGCTGTCAATTCAAGTAGTAACAGCAGCGCTGACCTGCCTCAATCCAGATGTCTATGGAGATCATTTCTGAGGGCGACCAATGCTGTCTCTGCCCCATAGCTGGGGCAGAAGCCAGATAGGAATGGGGTGGAACCTGGATTGGAATTGGGTCTAGGGCTGATATGTCATTGAGGGAAGCCTGGAGCTGTTCTGCTGCCACTCTCTCAACTACCTTACCCAGGGACGGAAAGTTTGATACTGGGTAGTAGTTCTTTTAGATCTAGTGAACAAAATTATGGCATATTTTTTTAAAAAAATTGAAGATATCAAACCTTGATCTTCTGATGATTTAGGAATGCTGCCTTGTAAGAATTCATGAAGGCAAAACAGAGACTAATAGGAGTTCTGCATCTCCCGTTAATCTTTCGTTATTCCCTAAATCTACAATGTAAAACCAGGACAGCCAGCTGGTTTTCATGTGATCGCTGGAATAATTGTAAGCCCTGATCTACCAAGCATGCATTTAAGTTGTAAGAAGCAGAGACTTGGCACTTAAGGTGATCTCTTTTTTATGAATTTTCATGTAATATGTAAATAGTAAAGGTAAAGGTTTCCCTTACTCGAAAGCCAGCCGAATATATGCAAATTATGCTCCTGAAGACCTAAGCTCCACAACCTGGAAGCTTTTAGTGCTCTGTAGAACCTGTTTTATTTTACCACGAGGTGGAGCTGTGTATTCCTTGCCCTCAGTTTTCTACCTGAACATAAAGCTGTTCCCCCAAAACTACAGGAAGAACCCTCCCTAATCTTTACACATTATGGAGTACACAGTTTGGGTTAGCGTTGCCAGGTCTCCCTTGGCGGGGGATGGGGGGTAGGGTTGCCTGATCCAAGCTGGGAAACTCCTGGAGATTTAGGAATGGAGCCTGGGGAGGACAGAGACCTCTGTGGGGTACAGTGCCATAGACTCCACCTTCCAAGGCATTCAGGGGAACTGATCTCTGTAGTATGGAGATGAGCTGTAATTCTGGGGGATCCCCAGGTCCCACCTGGAGGCTGGCATCCCTAGTTTGGGTCCAGGATTAATTGTTGTGGATTCTTCTCAGTTCTCACAGACATGGTGCCTGATTCAGACTGTGACATGGTACACGCGGGGAAGGAGCTTCAACTTCCCCCTCCTGCCTTTTTACCAACTAGAAGTGCTCTGGGGGACAATATTTGGCTCACGGGGGGAAATGGTCCAAACAATGCTCCCTCTGGGATTGTTTCATATCAGGAAAATGGTGTGGAGGGAAAGCTGATGCCCCTTTTCCATTCATGCCCACAGTTGCAGTCAAAATTGGGCACCGTGCAGGTAGAGTTGCGAACTTTCAGGTGAGGCCTAGAACTCTCTTGGAATTACAACTGATCTCCAGGCTACAGAGACCAGTTTCAGAAGGTGGATTCTGTGGTACTATACCCTGCTGAGGAACCTCTCCTCCCCACCCTTCACCCCCAAATCTTCAGTAATTTCCCACCCTAGAGTTGGCAACCCTAAACTGAGGAGAACCTGCAACTCATATCTGATTGTTACATAGAACACAGGTTAGAGACCCAACTAAGGACATAAATGGAAGGACACACACCAGTCTGAAACCAGGATGTGTGATTATTCCTTTTCTGCATGTTACCGCCTGTCTGGTGGGAATCTTAACCACGCTCTGACTTTGATTTTCATTCCACCCTTAGGGAAAATAATATTAGAACCCCAGACTCTGGATTTCAGGGCAGAAAGCACAGCTAGGTTTAAGAACTGCAGTCAGAATTATTATGCCAGAGTCTTATAGACTGAATGAGAACTTCTTCAGGCCAACAAATGAGGTGGTTCAGGAGGCCCCCAAGTAATTTAAGAGGCTGAGATGAAAAATTGTTTCCTTGGACAAGGGTGCTTTCCAACAACTCTGTCATCAACCCAAGGGCAGTCTCTGCTTTCCTAGAAGACATGTCCTGCCACTCCTGTGTAGTACTAGAGGTCACTAGGGGTGGCCCACTAGCTATTCTCTCCACCTACACCCTCCAACTGCAAAATTGCTTATGAAAGCAGTGGCCTCCTGGGACAAGAGAGTGAGCCTGAGACATTAACCCCCCCAGCAGAGTTTTAAAAATGGACTGAAAGGTTGCATTTAAAGTAGAAAAAAGCAAAATATAGAAAAATTCATGAATTACTTGCTTGAAAGAAAAGCAATTCAGAATGATGGAGAAGGTGGTAGTGGATTACTTGGCTCCATCTGTCCAGGGTGTGAAGAAGCCAGTGCAAAGTGATGAGGCACTCTGTGCAGAAGATGCATGGAACCAGCATGGTGTAGGAATTACAGTCTCAGACTAGGAATTGGGAAATCCGGGTTCAAATTCACATGCTGACCAGAAGCTTGCTGTAGTGATCTCTGGCCAGTCACACTCTCTCAGCATAATATGGAGGTGGAAATAATGATGTATTCAGGCCTGAGCTCCTTGGAGGGAGGGCAAGATATAGATGATGATGATGACGATGACAATGATGATATACATCCTGACCTGGATAGCCCAGGCAAGCCCAATCTCATCAGATCTTGGAAGCTAAGCAGGGCCGACCCTGGCAAGTATTTGGATGGGAGACCTCCAAGGACTAACAGAGTCAAGAGGCCAGAAGCAGGCTATCAAGCTTCTTTTCTGAATGTTCTCTGTGCCCCACTAGGAATCACCAGAGGTTGCCATGACTTCTGGACATGGGCACACACACTCACACACAATGCAAAAATACAAAAAAAAAAGGATGATGATGATAATAATAATAAACAAGGACCATAATCATTTTAAAATTAAAAGACACTTTTCAAGAAGGGAGCCCCAGCAAATTTGGTGAAATGTTCTGCAACTTGGAATGGAATTAAAATACAATTGTCAACATGAAGATCTGGCTGAGCCTTCGTCCTATCACACGCCCAGTTCACAGCCTGCCGCATATTTATCATGCAAATGCTCAAACTAAGCTTCTGACAACATAATCAAGACATGAGTGCTCTGAGACCAAAAATACCTTGAGAGACAAAACCACATCACAATTGGTGATTAAGCATTAGGTAAGAATAATTCCCTAATTACTTTTTTTCTGTTGTAGTTCTGAAGGACTTGTGCCAGATGTTAGTACTGAACACCTTCCCACAAATTGATCTGGATTGTAGGGCATGTTTTGCTTTGCAATATTGCTCCTTGCCAGACATTGCATTTATTTATTTAAAACATTTCTATGCCACCTTTCCACCCAACACCCTCAAAGTGGCAAACATCAGAACACTAAAAACATTTCAAACATTAAAAACAGCTTTATATAAGAAATCAAAAGGGCAATCTTCATTCCATTGAATGGGTGTCTAGCCAGGACTTAATCCAACCTAGACTGTAGTCACACCGCTTCAAACAGCCCAGTGTAAACAGTTGAAAGGGTGGAACAGACGTTGAAAGTGCTTAACTTGGACATCTTAGTCTGCTCACCTGCAATTTCCCATTGTATTCAGTGTATATACCTGGATGCAAAGGGCAGGACAAATGATTTAGGATGTCCCTACTGAACATGCCTGCATCAAACCAAGTAAGAATCCTGGCATCACCAGCCAGAAGAACGGTCCCCTCCTGACCTCATCACCTGCGTGGAAGGAACTTGGAAGCGGGGCGGGGGAGTGAAACTGACAGGTTTAATGGCTCACAACCATTTAAACCTAACAGCTGAGGGGTGGCTCTGCCCTGCTGTTACCTTTAAATGGCCACAGAAATAAGTCAGTAAGGGAACATAGTGCTGCAGATACCAAGAAAACAATATACGCTGTGAAAAAGCAATTTCTAACAACTATATATAAAGACTTATGCAAGCTTGTTTGTCTGATAATTATTTTAATGTTTATAAAATTTCCTTCTATTGATATTGTATTTAACTTTTGAATAATTATCAGACATATAGGCTTGCATAAGTATTTATACATAATTATTTGAAATTGCTTTATTCACAGTGTTTTTTGTTTTCTAGGTTTAAATGGCTGGCAGCCAGTTCACCAGTCCATTTTGCTTCCCCTCGCTTTGAAGTGTGGGGAAGCTCAGCCATTTAAACCTAACAGATCAGCTGCAGACCTGCGCTGCTCAGCTGTTAGGTTTAAATCACCTGAACAGCTGAACCAAACCAGACAAAAGTCCGGTAAATGTTTTTGGAAGGTGCCTTGATGCTCAGGGACCCTGAATCGGGCCAAATTTATGCCGAATTTCGGCTTGTGAACCAGTTTGTGCTCATCTCTATATTTAAAGTCAAAGTCTTTATTAATATGGTCAAGTTTTTATTTATTGGGTCGAATCCCACCAAGAATGGGAAAGTGACGGGGAATCTGGCTGCAGCAATTAGTTATTGCAGCTAGAATGACTCTAGCTGAGGGAAGCAGCAATCCATTCTAGTATTTAGGGAATAGTTAAATGAAGTTTGGTCTGCATGCATTATGGATAAAAATATAACCTAAAAATCATGGTCAGACCCAAAATGTGCAGATACACAGTAGCTATTAGTTAAATACTGAATTTATTTCTTTTTGCGTAAAGTCTCAGCCAAATTAAGGCAACCCCAGAGGGTTTTCAAGGCAAGGGACGTTTGGAGCCGGTTTGCCATTGCCTGCCTCTGCATAACAACCCTGGACTCACCAGTGGTCTCCCATCCAAATACTGATGGGGGCTGACCCTCCTTAGCTTCTGAGATCTAATGAGATCAAGCTAGCCTGAGCTATCCAGGTCAGGGCAAATACTGGAATTACCATGATGCATATTACACTGTGCAACAACAGATATTATGTGTGTAGAGGCTGATAAGTCTCCTTTTTGATCCTTTACTGGAATTTCTGTTATATAAATCGCACTTATCTTGCTGACTTCTATGACTGATACATGTACAAAAGCTATTGATACTGTGCTTTTTAAAAAGTAAAATTAATTTGTAAAAAAAGTGTCCTTCTACTTTACAGTTTCCCAGACAAGTCAGGAGAGAAATAAGTCCCGTGTGCTGAGAAAATTGGAAGAAAGGGCTCACAGTTCAGTGGTGCGGTGCTATGGCAGGGCCTGGAGATCCCCCGCTATTACAACTGACCTCCAGACCACAGAGATCAATTCCTGTGGAGAAAATGGCTGCTTTGGAAGGTGGATTCTGAGGCATTGTACCCCACGGAGGTCCCTCCCCTCCCCTCTCCTCCCCTCCCCAAACCCCACCCTTCCCAGGCTCCACTCCCAGGATATTTCGGCATTTCCCAATCCAGAGCCGGCATTCCTATGCAGTGCACACTTTGAATGCGAAAGGCCCCAGGTTGAAACTGTGCCATCTGCATTGGGGAGAGGACAGTGGTCATGCTGAGCTGCCTCCAACGTTGAGCAGACAAGGAAGTCACTGCTGGCGGCGGGTGGAAACTGTAGCTCAGTGGCTGAATGCATGGTTTGTATGCAAGAGGCCTGTTCAGTTGCAGGCAGGTGCCGGCATATGCAGAGTTAACTCAGGCAGATAATGGGAGCAGGTTATCAGAGTTTAATAAACAGCCCGTAATTTATACAAGGATTGTCTAAGCAGGCCAATGTCAGTTTTCCAAAAAGCAAGTCCGATACAGCAGCAGCAGGTCAGTGTCTTAAGGCAACGTGTTGAAGCCACGCTGAAGGGCTCCTCCCCCATACTTTTAGAAGCTTCGAGCCCTACGTCAAGCCTGCAACAATGGCTTCACATCTCCTCTGGTGATATTTCTCCTTCCTCTGCAACTGATTGCTGGTGCTGAGCTCTGAGGTGTGCTGACTTGTTGCGTTGGGACTCTAAATCCCCTCTACTCCTGTGCCAATGTTGCTCTTGTGGACCTGGGGATCCTGGAGGAGGTAGGGCAGCTGGCTGACCCTGAGTTGTCCGCTCTGTGCAGGGGGGGTGAAACACACACCTCACAGCCTCCTACCTATGATTCCTTGTCTGATGGCTCAGCTGCATCTGGCTGGTGGCTGATAGGCACGGAATCCAGCTGTTCTTCATCAGAGGGGTCAGACCAGGCCTCTGTTCTGCGGCAAGGTCTCCGTTTCAGTTGCTGCTGTCTTCATGCAAAAACATCTTAGGTAGCAGTGCTGGGCAAACCCTGTAAAGCTTCCGTCAATCAGAATGGAGGATACTGGGCTGTGTAAACTAAAGGTCTGACACCACCTAAGCCAGCGTTCTGTGGTCATCCTCAGGTTGCCAGCCTCCAGGCAGGTGCTGGCATCTCCCAGAATTACAGTTGATCTCCTGACTACATAAATCACTTATTTATGTATTATTAGTTTATTTAAAATATTTATTCCACTTAAGAACATAAGAATATAAGAGAAGCCAATGTTGGATCAGGCCAATAGCCCATCTAGTCCAACACCCTGTCACAAAGTGGCCAAAAATACCAGGTGCCATCAGGAGGTCCAGCAGTGGGGCCAGGACACTAGAAGCCCTCCCACTGTTGCCCCCCCTCCCAAGCACCAAGAATACAGAGCATCCCTTGCCCCAGACTGAGAGCTCCTATCTATCCCTTGTGTCTAATAGCCACTGATGGAGAAAATGGCTGCTTTGTAAGGTGGACTGCCCAGCATTATGCCTTACCAAGTTCCCTCCCCACCCTAAATGCCACCTTCAGATCTCCAGATATTTCTGAACCTGGAGTTGGCAACCCTAGATAGTTGCTAAAAGGATCTGTGTGTGGTCAGGGTATCTCTGTCTGTTGTCGGCGAACAAAAGGCTTTTCAAAGCCAGCAGGATCCTCTTCATGTGGGATTTCAGATCTCTTTGTTTTCTTTCACTAATACCTGTTTACGCAGACGTAGCAACGAGGGACTAGTACTGACCTGTCTGCTCACTTAACTTCATTTCAAACCATGTTCTGATGCAGATGCCATATCTGTGGATCAAAACCTTTGTCTTCAAATGTAAGTGACATGAAGTAATATTGCAATCCGAGGATGTTACCTGTTGGGGTTATACGGCTGTCGATCCAAATCCCTGTTGCTAATCCTCAACTGAAAAATGGTTTCCACTTCTAAAGTGTTACCATTGCAGTCTCATAGATAAGTGGGTTACCAGGAGAATTTCTACAAATTTTGGAATGTTCAAAACTAGATGGAGTCTCACACCTGAATAAATTTCACTGATGTCAGTAATAGAATCAAGCATGTAAACATTAACTGTGGGGGTGTTTTAATTTATTTTCTTCCATCCATTTGATGTATCACTGAAAAAAACATTGTTTTCAATGGAAAACACATTTCTTACTAAAACGTTGTTGTGGTCGTTTAACATGCCTGAAATACTGCTCCTTGAGGGAGTCAGGGGACCCCCAAGAACAGCTTGGGGGGAATCAGAGGTCTTCTGTTGAATTGCCCCCCTCCTTGTGCCTGTGAGAATTTAGGTAGGATCCAAACCACTGTATGTTCATCTATCAAACATGTTCATGGCAAAGTCTGTGGCATCTCTGATGGAGTAATAGTGCTTCAGAAAAATCACTTTCACTGTGGGTGCACACTACAAGTTAACAGCAGAGAAACACAGTCTATTACAATGTGTGCATTTAATATGACTAACACAGAAGCACTGAATATATCTGTGTAGACTGGCAAATAATCATAGGGTGCATTCAGATGGGCAGCTAATCCCGCCATTGGCTCAGCTTTAATTTGATCTAAATCTTTTTTATACAGCCTTGCACAACCAGACAGCTCCTCTTACTGCGCATGTACCCCACAGTGGAGTGTCTAGATGGTGTCCACCTGAAGGAGCCGTGTGGTCAGGTTTTTTTAAAAAAATTATGTTTGCGCATGTGCATTTGCACCTCAACGTGTACTTGTTTTTCTGCACATGCACGGAGTTGAATGGTTAAAGCACTGCCAGTAGTATCTCCTTCTAGGTACCATTTCAATTAACGCAGTTCATAAATTTCACGGGTCATTCAGAAACATGAAATTGTCTCGAACGTTTGAGCGGAGCTCTGCGGCTGTTGCGCATTTACATGTTTATGTGCATATCGCTAAGAATTTTTTTAAATGATGGCCATCCAGGATGGTCTGGAGCAGGCCATTCCGACGAGCTGATTGTGTGCTGGAACAATCAGACAGAGGAAAGTCCGCCATTGGCCCATTGGCAATTAAAAGTACTGGATTTTCACCAGTATCTTTTAAGTACAGCTCCCTGGCGGGGCTCAGTGGGCTAATCACGGGAGCGGCACCTTTCCCAGATGTTGCTGTCTGATCGTTCCCTTTAAATCTGCCAGACATCCGTGCCTGGGGCGGATGTAAAAACCGGTCTGATTGGGACCATAGTGACAGACACAGTAGCTCTAACAGACTTAAAGAGTGCAGAATTAACATCACTGATAGACTTACACCAGAACTAGCACTAAAGCAATCAGGGAAAAACCTCACATGCTAGCTAAACAGCAACACACATAAATCAGAAAAAACATCAAATGAACCCCACATAGATCTGTCACACAGCATTTATGGGGTCTGAACTGGCAGAGACTGACCAAGAGAGAGATCTTGGAGTCGTAGTAGATAACTCAATGAAAATGTCTAGACAGTGTGTAACTGCAATAAAGAAGGCCAACACTAAGCTGGGGATTATTAGGAAGGGAACTGAAAACAAATCAGCCAGTATCATAATGCCCCTGTATAAATCATTGGTGTGACCTCATTTGGAATACTGTGTACAGTTCTGGTCACCACACCTCAAAAAGGATATTATAGCATTGGAAAAAGTGCAGAGAAGGGCAACTAGAACAATAAAAGGGTTGGAACACTTCCCCTCTGAAGAAAGGTTAAAACGCTTGGGGCTCTTTAGCTTAGAAAAACAATGGCTGAGGGGTGACATGATCGAGGTTTATAAGATTATGCATGGGATAGAGCAGGTAGAGAAAGAGGTACTTTTCTCCCTTTCTCACAATACAAGAACTCGTGGGTACTCAATGAAATTGCTGAGCAGTTGGGTTAGAACGGATAAAAGGAAGTACTTCTTCACCCAAAGAGTGATTAACACATGGAATTCAGTGTCACAGGAGGTGGTGGCAGCTACAACCATGGACAGTTTCAGGATGGAATTAGATAAACATATGGAGCAGAAGTCCATGGCTATTAGCCACAAGGTATAGATAGGAACTCTCAGTCTGGGGCACCCTATTCTTGGTACTGGGCTTCTAGTGTCCTGGCCCCACTGCTGGACCTCCTGATGGCAGCTGGTATTTTTGGCCACTGTGTGACAGAGTGTTGGACTAGATGGGCCATTGGCCTGATTCAACATTGGCTTTTCTTATGTTCTTATGCAGTTTGCAAAGCACCAGAAATAACCTGAAAATGTACTGCCTCAAGGAGAACAGAGCTAGGTCTGCAAAGAAATATTTGGGTTGGGCAGATCAGTCAACCATCTAAGCCAAACCTGTCAGTCTGCACCAGGTGGAGCCCCAAAGATTACTGTTGACACAGTTGCTGCAATCTGCTCTTCGTCCTCTTAGAGAGCAGCAATACAACTGTTCTCTCCTTTCTCAAGCTCCTATGTCAGCATAGAGAAAAAGGTGCTGGACTCCTGCTTTCAGTGGAGAAGACATTTATTTAGGAGATGGTGTAATCTGTGTGCTGGAAGAGGAGAAGCGTGTCCACTCCCTCAGTCTGGCACCTAGGAACATGTGTGATGTGGGCGTTCCATGCAGACATCTATACTGATGATGGCTTGGTTCATGTCATTTTTCCTTCCCAAAAGGAGAAAGCTCACACCAAGTGGACTATCATTATACAGGCCTCTATGCAGAATACATGACAGGACCTTAGACGTATGGTGACTGGTGGCTGGGAAAGTGCCCAGCCATTTCTCTATCATGGGATTTGAACTGTTTGCCCAATAAGTTACTGAACACAGGCTCTGAGGTTTTATCACTGTGTTGAACATTCTGAACAAGAAGCACAGGGGAAGTACATGATGATGTAATGATGGCTTTTCAGTCTACATCACAGAAAGGAATATGTCCATGATGCTTTGGTGTAGTGCCAGTTTGGTATAGTGGTTAAGTGTGTGGACTCTAATCTGAGAGAACCAGGTTGGATTCCCCACTCTTCCACTTGCAGTTGCTGGATGACCTTGGGTAAGCCATAGTTCTGTCAGAGCTGTCCTTGAAAGAACAGTTCTCTCAGAGCTCTCTCAGCCCCACCTACCTCACAGGGTGTCTGTTTTGGGGAGGGGAAGGGAAAGGAGTTTGTAAGATGCTCTGAGACTCTGAGTGAAGGGCGGGGTATAAATCCAATCTCCTCCTCCTTATTCTTCTTCTAGTGATGTTTAAAAAACTGGAATACAAGACTCAAAGAAGCATGTACCTGCTATTTAAATATTCAATTAAGCTATTAAAGTAATGCATAACCTCACTCCCTGACATTTTGTGGTTGTCTCTGCCACCTGTGGTGGTCATTGTGTTGTTGGCTCTTTCTCTGGTGGCAGCCATTTGTTGGTTGCACCCACCAGCACATGTCAGAATTCCACAGGCTCAAAAAGGTTGGGGACCCTTGCATTAGGCGGTTTGCATCAGGGTACCTTCTCACTTGCTTTGTGTGCTTCAAGATCTGCCACACATTCACTTATGCTTTTGTTCAAACTACAGCATGGCAGGGATACAGTATCTCGGGGAAATGTCTTCTAGCCCCATAAGATTCAGGCTGAACTTCTGTTTCCATTCCTGTTAAAAGGTGCTTAAGCCTGGGTGTGGCCAGAGGCACAACACTTTTTGTGAGAAACAAAGGGTAAGAGCCAAAGGGCTCTTGGGCCTTGGTTCTTACCCTATGATGGCCAGTTTGTTGCTCCAACTGAGCTGGTGCGATGGATCCTAAACGAACACAAGAGTTGGAGTTTTTGTTTACTAATCTTTGTAAGTAATTTTGGGTCCCCTATGGGGGAAAATGTGCCTTATTTAAATAAATATAGATCAACAAACATCTGACACAAACATATTGCTTTCTGCGACAGAGGTTTAAAAGCCTGAAAACAAAAACCTTGTTACATTCTTCTGAGGAATTTCCTTGGCTATCTATGTGCTAATTTATAACTGCTCTGAAGATCTTCCAACCCCTACACCTAGCCTCCTGAAAATTAGAGTAGGAAGACTGATCTCAGAAGGTAAACTGGTGATGAAATACTTCATTAGTACCTCATTTGTAACTTATGTCTACTGCGGTAGCTGACAAAAATTCAAAATGTAAGTCACTGATTTCTCAGAAGTGCACCCTTTGAGGTCACTGAACTGGATTAATTATAACCCTGTGTAAAGCGTAGCCTGCCTCTGTGTCAATTACCAGCATTTGATAACTAAAATGATGTGAAGCTCTGTTCTTCTTCAAGACACAGACGTCATTTTTTTTTAAAAAAGAGTTACAAGTATACCAGCTAAAGAATACACAAAGCTAATTAGTTGGGCTCATTCATTAAACTTCAATTTTGACATAGCAGATAGACACTCTGATCCATAGAAGCTACAGAGAAAGGAATCTAGGCCTGCAAAAATAAACTCCTGTCCTTATTCCGCTACCCCCTTCTTAATCTTCTAAAAGGTGAAAATAGCTGGTTTGATTGCCAAAGAATTATTTAAGTGTGCAGGAGAAGGGGGTTGTCCATTGCTATTAAATATGATCTGCTTTTAATGGATGTGAAAGCTGCTAATTGACTTGGTTAACCAAAGCCATAGGACTTAATATATGAGTCTGTGGTTCAAATGAATTAGAGCAGACTCCTTCTGTTTTGCAGGTTTTTCATAGTGGGTTTCTAAACACTTTCCCCAGAGTTGTAAGAATTTATGAGATAAGCCCTGACCTGGATAGCCCAGGCAAGCCCCATCTCGTTAGATCTCAGAAGCTAAGCAGGGTTGACTCTGGCAAGTACTTGGATGGGAGACCTCCTTGGAATGTCAGTAGTTGGGAGGCAGGGGCAGGCTTATTCAGCCACCTCAGGTCCCCAGTAGGAGTCCGTCACCAGAGGTCGCCATGACTTCCAGGTGCACACACATTTACATGCGCACAAACTCATGCATGCAGATTTTTTTTAAAAATACCAGAATTTATTAGAAAAGTTTTGTAGTGCACTGCTGGTGAGACATTTTGTGAGATGTCTGGCTCAAATATGTATGCACAGCTGGTATTTGCCAACATAACAGCGTAAGAACATTTCACCAGTGATACATCTAGTTCACTCCCCTATGCTATACAACAGCCAACCAGTTGCTCTGGAGGGCCAACAGACAGGGCATACAGGCCAAGGCCTACCCTTGATGTTGACTCCTAGTGCTGTGTTCAGACGTTTACTGCTTTTGGAAACTGAGATTCCTTTTTGGCCATCATGGCTATTGATGGGTCATCATGGCTATTGATGGACACATGAAACTGTCAGATCCTTGGTTACTGAGATCAATGTTGCCCAAAGTGACTGGCAGAAGTTTTCAAATAGACATCTTTCACATCACCTACCTCCTTATTCCTTAACTGGAGATGCTGGCTGTCCCCATTCAAATGAAAGGGTTTCCCTTGGCTGCAATAGCAGCTGCTGCCCCCAGAAGATCAGAAGGATGGATGAGCACCTGGGTTGTCCTTAGCCAGTGAGGAGTTGCATTCCCACTTTATGCTTTGACCATGAGCTTCTTTTGCAAGGCAGAGAGGGAGCTTTGCTGGTCTTAAGAGTCCATGGAGCTGGTCTATTACATGATGGGAAATGAGTGTTCACAAGCAGGAGCCATTCCTTGTCCAGGCTGGCTGTCCTCCCAGGGGCTGGGCCATGCTTCCTACCAAAGTACATATATGATTAACCCTTGACAGACCACTTGACAGTAAGGTTGCCAACTCTGGGTTGGGGACTACCTGGAGATTTTGGGGTGGAGCCTGGGAAGGGTGGAGTTTGGGGGGGAGGGGCCTTAGCAGATATAATACCATAGAATCTATCCTCCAAAGCAGCCATATTCTCCAGAGGAAGTCATCTTGGTCATCTGGAAACCAACTGTTATAGTAGGCAATCTCCAGGTGCCACCTAGAGGTTGGCAACCCTAATCAATGGCTTCTAAGTAAGGTAGCTTCCATGCGGTTGCCATGCAATTCCTTCTCAAATCAAGGAGGGCAGGTATTTCATCTGGCTGCACCTCCCGTGGCAGCCATTTTTGGGTGCTGCTCACCACTCACCTCTCAAAATTCCAAAGGTGCCAGGTAGCTCAACAAGCTTGGGGATCCCTGGCATAGACAAGCATGCCTTTCAAAGTTCTGGTCCTTGGACACTGACATTCTCAACCACAGTAATCTATCTCTGCCAAGAGCCCGGTGAAGTTCCTATACACAATGCTAAGGGACTGTAAGTAACTCCTAATGCCACTCATGAACTGCTGGTTTTTCTTTTATACAGCCACTGGGGGAGGTCCTTATGCCCAAGCTTTGCCTCCAAGATGCCACCAAAGTGCAGCAGGTTATAAAATTCTGGCTGATAGCCTACTTATTTTGGTATTATAATTTGTGTCTCTTGTAGGCAAATTTAGGTCCCATATTGCTGCGCCCTATTGCATATGCAGCGGTGATGATTTACTCCCCCACCCCAGGAAAACTTTTGTAATAATTATAATGCCACTATAGTTCTCCGAGCAGCATCCTTTCCCTTAATCTCTTTGGCCACCTGCTTCCTTGAAAGGACTATTAAAAGCGCTGCATCTATGGAACAGATAAGGGACTCTAAGAATTTCTGGCAGACGGTATTTATAGAGCTTTCGAGCACTAATGGGACCGTCAGTCTCTCTCATTCAAACAAAGACAATCTCCTGCCTACAGGTGGGAGATAATGGATTTGGTTTATGTTTCGGGGTTGTCATTTGATGAAGAATTCCTAACTGTGTTTTTGGTTGATAATCAAGGTAGGTGCCATAGAACAAAGCTGTAAGGAGGTGAATTTCCCCATGAGTGCGGGGCAACAAATAACTAAAAATTGATTCGTTGATCTAGATTCACACCTGGGTTTGAATAAATGTTGCCGGAATTCAGCAGCACTTAGAATAGAAGGGATTTCCCCAAATGCCAATCACATTGCCATGATGAACTGCTTTTCTATTAAAATTACTCAAGGAGACATACAATTAAACAAAAATGCTACAAACATAAAGCTATAAAGTACCAACACCGTCCTAAAACTACCAAACAAAATCCACTAAAGCAAAGTAACTATACCTCAGTTTAGATTTTGCAAAAGATGCCCCCCGACACAGTCTGATAGTACAACCTTAAACAGAGTTTCATGCTTCTAAGCCCATTGCTTCAAAGGATTTGGAAGAATGTAACTCTGCTTAGGATGGCAGTGCAAGAAATGTTATAATCTAAATATAAACTTTGTCAGCAGGAGGGAGAGCAGGAGGCTAAATAAAGAGGAGGCATATGGAGGGAGGACTCAGAAAGCACTTTCACTCTAAGACTGCAGCTTTATATGCACTTGGACTTAAATCCTATTGAACTCCCAGGCTTAGTTGTAGAAAACATGCGTAGGACTAAGCTGAAGGATTTTATGGAATTTTTTAGGTATAATATCACCTTGTACAAATGTCTCTTTTGTGAAGAGGGCTCTCCTTTCACCTGCTGTTTTTCAATTAGACTTCAAGAGAAGGGCTAAGTGGGTCTGCAGTCTATTTTGGCAGTGAGAAACAACATCCTAGGTTGCAGAAAATCACAAGCTAAGAGGCTTGATTAAATATTTTCATAAGGAAAGTGTTGTGGGAATACACTGTCATCGCGATCCTAAACAGAGTTGTGTCCTTGACTTCAATAGAGTTAGAATGGTGTAACTCTGCTTAGGAATGTATTTCCTGCTTGTATATAAGAGAATGGTGAACAGTCTTGCTGCTTCCAGTTGTTATTTTAGGTTTACAGATGGACTATTTGATGACTTGAGTTCCAAGATCATGAAAAGAGCTCTGCTGGGTTGAACCAAAATGGCTAGCCACATACTTCTGGGAATTCACCAGAGGACAATGAAGGTAAAAGCCTGGCCTTCCTTTGCAATTCTTAACTGGTATTCAGAGACAGACTTCCTAGGAGTTTCACTTAGCTGCTACAGTTAACTACTGGAGGTCCTATGAGACTTGTGTGTGTGTGTGTGTGAGGAAATACCATCCTTTTGGCCCTCTGTGCTCCATTATTGGACCACCCACTTACCAGCCAGCCCAGCTACCTGCAACACTGCTCCCTTAGCCTGCCTGGTTTTCACAGTGGGGTGGTGGTGGCAGGCAGCAGTGGCGGGAGCACTTGCAGCACTGCCACCTCTGCCTGTCCGGCTAATGCAGCAGGAAGTAGCAGTGGCAGCTTCTGCTATCCCCCTTCCCCACCCCCACCTGCTGCCTTGGTCTGCCTCGGTCTCATGATGGGGAGCGGCAGCAGGTGTAGCAGTTGCTCCTGCTTTCCCCCTCCCCTCCCCTGCTGGCCAGCAATGCTGTCACCTCTGTCTGCTTGGCTCATGTGCTTGGCTCTCTCAATCTCACATGCACAGGAGGGCAGATGTCATCTGGCTGATGGAAGTGTATTGTCTACACGAGTACAGACACATTCCTCTGTGTGGGGGATTTAAAACCCTACGCCATGTTTTATGTATTTTTCTATAAACATTGATATCCCAGGCTAGCCCAATCCCATCAGATCTTAGAAGCTAAGTAGGGTTGGCCTTGGCTAGAATTTGGAAGAGGGACCTCCAAGGAATACCAGGGTTGTGACACAGAGGCAGGGAATGGCAAACCACTTCTGAAACATCTCTTGGCTTAAAAATAAGTCTAGCTCGCCACCTAGTGGTGTATAATGCTATAAGAGCTAGAACTGCCGGCTGCCAGACAATCTTATGAACTTCTGGCTATTCTACACACAGTGCCATATGATAATTATTAAATTACAAACCTGGGGGGGGGGTCCTTCAAATTTGTTGAAATATTTCACTGTACCTGGCTCCAGTCTTCAGATTTAAAGATCTGCAGCTGGGGGCATGTGGTGGGTCACTTTCTATCCTGGCAGCCTCCATATCCTCTCCTCTTTCTCTGCTTCCCACTCACCAACCAGTCTTTCTTTTATCTGCCTCCCACTTTTCAGCTTTACTTCATTTATACCCCACTTTTCTCCCCAATGGAGACTCAAAACACATAATTCTTCTGTCCTCCATTTTATCCTCACAGCAACTCTGCGAGGCAGATTAAGCCTAAGTTTCCCCCTGTCAAAAGGGAGCTGCGGTGGCTCAAAGGTTAAGACACTGAGCTGCAGACCAGAAGGTCTGTAGTTCGGCAGTTCAAGACCCGAGTGCCGCATGACGGAGTGAGCTCCCATCTCGGGCCCCAGCTCTTGCCAACCTAGCAGTTCAAAAGCAAGAAATTGCAAGTAAATAAATAGGTACTGCTTCATTGGGAAGGTAACAGCATTCTGTGCACCTCAGTGTTTAGTCATGCTGGCCACATGACCACAGAAAACATCTTTGGACAGGGCTGACTCTTTGGCTTGGAAATGGAGATGAGCACCGCCCCTTAGAGTCAGATCCAACTGGCTTTTGACCAAGGGAACCCTTTACCTCTACCTTCCCCCTGTCAAGCTTCCATGACAGAGGGAAGATTTGAATCTGGGTCTCCCAGCTCCTAGTCTGACACTCTAACCACTACATACACAGCTCTCAGCTTTTCCTCCTTCTCTTCCTTGGCAGCCTTTCCCTGGGAAAGGTCTAGCCAAGTTGCAAAAGTTGTGTAGTAGCATGCTATGCCGGTGAGTTATGTAGTGGCCGCTGTCATAGTCACAATAGTCACATTATATATCCCACTAAGGTCCCTCCCCTCCCCAAACCTCATCCTCCCCAGGCTCCACCCCCAAACCTCCAGGAATTTCCTAACCCAAAGTTAGCTTCCCTACAATGTTTGCTGATTGACCATCGGTCTGATTCGTCAGGGTTCTTCTTATTTTCTTAAGGGAGTGAGTGAGGGTGATACAGCTGGTTCAGGAAGTGACGGTGTTTTCATAGGTTATCCTAGACTTTCAGGGAAAAAATTACGGAAATAGAGTAAGTCAACACTGTGTGTTCAGCCAGAGTCTAGCTTATGCCATGTACATTTTGTCTGTGCTCAGTAGCTGATGTATCAGTCCTGCCTAGGTTCGAACCATGGCAAGTAGTCTATTAAGCAACTAAATATTCTAGTTCTTATAACATTTTGTGAAATCTCTCTATGAAAAGGATTCAACCAAACAGGTGACTGTAGTGGTCCTAGAGCTGGGTAGAAGTTTCCAGGGGACACTTCAGCTAAAAGTATGTCACATCTGTATAGAAGGAAAATGTTATATTCTGGTTAAAGACTACCTGTAGAATCATCCTCATACATCTTGGTAGACAGGAAGAGCCATTATTCCAGAAATAGCCAAGTCATCATAGCTCTGGAATGACATCTGATTCGAGGCATTCAGGCATTAAAATACCAGACAAAGTAGCGCTGTCTGTACCTGACTGAATTATAGGAACATACATTTTTGATAAGCCGCTGTGCTGGGATGACTCTTTAGGATGCTACAATTTGGAACAGCAAAAAGTTCAAGCGGGTTCAACTCCTAACTCTAGACATTCTCTCCTTCTAGACTTTCACACAGTGTCCTGCGCCAGCCCTACCCCTTCTTTTCTTTCTTTCTTTGTGACCTCTTATGGAAAGTTCTGTGAATGTAAATATGAAGACATTTGGAAGATTTGATTGAGAACGTCTGAGACAAATATGTAAAGCATTTTGCCCTGACCTGGGAAAATTGTGCCCACAGAGTTCCAAACGGGCACCAGTTTGCTTCTCTTCTGTGTGACAATTTATTTTTATTTCTTGTTTCAATTTTAAAACCGCCCTCTCCCATATTTGGTGCATTTAATCTCCCCAGCACAGGGTGGTGGTTGCTGTGTGTTTATTTTTCCTTTTAAAGGAAAGTAGTAAAAAAAAAGTAAAATGCACACAGGATGGAGACTTTGCTTTAAAAACAACAACAAACCATTCTTTACAAACTCTCTGGAAGAGGACTTTGGGGGCATTTTTGCCTGCTGGAAAAGGAGACAAGAGGAAAACCCTTGCACTGGTCAACTACATGGGAGTCTGCCACGCTGATTTCACTGGAATTGACTCAAATAAGTATGCTTAGAATCAAAGACTCAATCAGGTTAAGAATTTTAAACACAGTGGTTACTTGCATTGACTTCAACTGGATGACTTCACTTTGCATCCAAATACTGTACGGGATTATGGATTCAGCTACCATCATTTCTAAGAAGACAAGTCAAACCATTAATATTATCTCCTTTGTAATACTCATGGCTGTTTTGACTGATCTCAGTTTAATGTTTTAATATTGTGAATGCATCCCCATTCAGTTAAATAACAAACTTCTTACCAAGGCTATGTAACATTATGCCTTTTACTAACAGAAGCTGCTTCAGCGTCCTTCTCACTTTACCTTTGCGGCAGGGGAACAGCTGCAGAGTGGCGTGTTCCAACGCCATCCAGACAATGTGAGAGTTCTCAGGCCTCGTGGGAGAAACTGCCCGTGCCAAATTACAAACCGTTGCCCAGGCCTTTTTTTGTAGGCCCAGGCCTCTCTCCTAAAACTTCTACCTCCTGCCTTGTTGTCTCTGCTGAATCTGGACCTACCAGAATGTTGGAATAGTTAGCCCAGAATATTAGAATAAACATCTTTGCCCAGTGAAAATAAGATTATCTTTCTTTTACCACACTCTGTTCCCTTGGTTGGAACAATGGATCAGCTAGCTGGAGTTGACCAATAGGGTTTGAGAAAGAGAAGCTGTCCATCGGGGGTCTCTCGTGTGGTGCCTGTGGACCCCAAGGCACCCTCCAACACCTTTCCTGGTGCCTGTCAAGTGTTTTTTAGAAAGTGGGTGAGGCGATGTGGGGGTTCCTGCACAGCCAGGCTTTAGTTTGGTCACTGGCAATATGATTGACCATACAGATTAAAATAATATTATCGTGGTGGAAGCTGCCATTGCAATGTTGATTTTATTCTCTCTCACACTCTTGGTGTAGTGGTCAAGTGCACGAACTCCAGTGTGGGAAAACTGGGTTTGATTCCCCACTCCTCCACTTGCACCTGGCTGGATGAACTTGGGCAAGCCATAGTTCTGTCAGAGGTGTTCTTGAAAAAAAGCAGTTACTGTCAGAGCTCTCTCAGCCCCACCTACCTCACAGGGTGTCTGTTGTGGAGAGATGAGGGGAAAGGAGTTTGTAAGCCACTCTGAGACACCTTTGGGTTGTGAAGGGCAGGTTATAAATCTAATCTCTTCTTCTTCTTCTCTCCCAATGTGTTTTGAAAATTACTCCTCATGACCCCTGCTCTTGTCCTTTCTCTGTGTGCACATTTTATCTCCCTATCTCTTCAATCTGTATGCAGAACACATCATAAAGAAAGCTGAATTAGACCTAGATGAAGGTGGAGTGAAAATCGGTGGAATGAACATTAACAGTTTAAGATATGTAGATGACACCACATTATTGGCAGAAAACAGTGAAGACCTGAAACGACTACTGATGAAGGTTGAAGCAGAAAGTGCCAAAGCAGGATTTCAACTGAACGTCAAGAAGACAAAAGTAATGACTACTGGGGAATTACACAACTTTAAGGCTGACGATGAAGGAATTGAAATTGTTCAAGATTTTCTATTCCTTGGCTCCATCGTCAACTGAAAGAGAGACTGCACCCAGGAAATCAGAAAGCGATTGAAACTGGGAAGGGCAGCCATGAAGGAGCTAGAAAAAATCCTTAGGTGTAAGGATGTGTTGCTGATGACCAAGATCAAGTTAATTCATACCATAGTATTCCCCATTACTATTCATGGGTGTGAAAGTTGGATAATGAAGAAGGCTGACTGGAAGAAAGTAGATTCCTTTGAAATGTGGTGTCAGAGGAAAGTTTTATGGATACTGTGAACCACCAAAAAGACAAATAAGTAGGCTCTAGATCAAATCAAGCCTGAGCTCTCCCTAGAAGCTAAAATGGCTAAACTGAGGCTATTGTACTTTGCTCACACTATGAGAAGACAGGAGTTACTGGAAAAGCCAATAATGCTAGGAAAAGTTGAAGGCAGCAGGAAAAGAGGAAGACCCCACATGAGATGGATTGACTCAATAAAAGTAGCCATGGCCCTCAGTTGTCAAGACCTGAGAAGTGTTGCTAACGATAAAACATTTTGGAGAACGTTAATTCATACAGTTGCTGTGGGTCGGAAGCGACTTGGCGGCACTTAACACGTCTGTGTGTATGTGTGTGTGTGTCCACCTCTCACGTTGACCCTTTTGTGGTTGTGCTCACCATCCTATGTTAGAATCCTAAAGATGCCCACAGGTTCAAAAAGGCTGGGGACTCCTGCAGTAGGTATTATTTGATGGAGTGCAGATACATTATATTTGCTGACTGAGGGTTGTGCTTGGGGAAAATTGCTGAATTATCTTCCTTTGCCAATGAAGAGTGCTTTTGTTACAGTTAAGGGGCTTCTGATGACATCTGATACATTTTAATGCTAGCTCTCATACACCAAAATTAGTTATCTGGTGCAGCTGTAAGAGAGGGGGGAAATACTGCCTTGCAATGTCATCCTGAATTATTTATTTATTTATTTATTTATTTAAAACATATATTGCCTGCCTCTCCATTTAAAAAAAAATGCACAGGACAGCTCACAGCTAGGATTTCCAACTTCGCCTTGGGAAATCCTGGACAGTTGGGGGCAGTGCCTGGGGTGCCTGGGGGTGGGAGAGTTCAGTGGGGATGTGATGCCATAGAGTCCACCCTCCAACCCAGAGTTGGCAACCCTCCTCTGAAGCTACTACCATACATCTGTCTTGGACCTCCTTCTGCAGTGGATATGACTTCCTTCAGTAAGTTAACATTGGCAGCAATCCTGATTCCTGACCAGGTCTGTCCAGAAATAATTCCCATTTTATTCAATTCTCCCAAGAAAGTGTTGTTAGAATTGCAGCCATTCACCACTGAATAGCTATTCAGGTTGTTCCCCCACAAACAAATGACAACTAGTACAAACAAATCCACTCAGCTGGTAGCATAGTTTTCCATATTATCATCAACCAGGGACTTCTAGAGTGTTTTATACTTTGCACTGGAAAGTTTGAATTTCATGGCCCTAGCCTTCATTTAATTTCATGGCCCGGTTGTGTTGTGAATTCATAGTTTGCTATGCCCTATAACAGGCGTGTCGTGTGCGCGTAACACATTAGCAAGCAATAAATCTCATCTCTCTAATTCATCTCTGCCACGGAGATCAGCTTCGGAAAGGTTAAACCATTAGACAAATGCTAATGCATCCCGATGCCTGGACCTTGTCCAACAGAACCTGCCGCAGCTGTCAGCCTAATTAAGCCAGATGTGTGTTAAGTATAAATGGACCTCCCAGGAGGAACAATAACAGATTTCAGGTCCGTGGAGAGCTTAAAGTACCAGGGAGTTTAGTGTTTCTGAAGGGAACATCACTCCTGCTGCCTTCCCGTTTTTCTACTCATTAGTACCATCCTGATTATACTCCATTAATACTCCATTTAGAGGGAGGAAGGGTGAGTCTTTCATCAATCCAGAGAGGACAGGCCTCAACATACTTTTCCAGCTGATCTGTCTAATTGTGACACTTGCTCTAACTATAGCTCTCTCCATGTATTTGAAGCCTCCACTTGAACCGTGCAGCTCAGTTATTTTTCGAATGACATTTACATGATGCCAATTTCTTGCCACCAACCTCTTTAAGGGTGGGTGTGTGGGAACTATAAAGTGAGTAAAGAGACATGTTAATCAGCCTTTTTAAGACTAACAGGCAAGTAAAACATACAGAACGTGGAAATATTCGGTCGCTGGGAGCGCAGAGAGTGGGCAGGAATGTGAAATTATAACAGCAGATTGTACAATTGCAGGAAATGAAGAATGAAAACGTTTCTATAATAAAACCCCACAATATTCCTTTGGAGATGAATTAATTTACAAATGGTAAAGCAGACCCCTAAGACTGCCTGCAAATGTTTTCGAACATGTGGTTGAGGTTGGCCAATTCCTTTTCAATAACATCACAGAGACAAATTCTAGGGTTGTCAACTGACCAAGGAAAACCAGACTGGCTAGCAAGTGTACCTTTACAGAAGTTAGAGCTGTAGAAACTGGCATGCACAAAGCTTTTCTCAATATGGCAATATGCATAATCACTTAATTTCAGCAGATTAAATTATTGTTAAAAGCACAGGAGAAAAGGCTGAGAAAAAACTAGCCACCCTGTTTCAAAAGTTGCAGGTGGCCTGACAGAGTGACCCTATCGGTACTAAGGCAGGGGTGTCGAACTCATTTGTTATGAGGGCCGGATCTGACATAAATGAGACCTTGTTGGGCCGGGCCATGTGGGTCATAAAATGTAATGCCAGATAGCAGAGATATAAACTTTATAAAGGACACAAACACAAAGGGTTGTTTTTTAACTTAAAATAAAAAAACATACTTAAAACATCAGCACTCTTGCAATATTTTGTTTATTTAACAGTGCCTGATAACTGACACCTCTTGCTCTGAATTATTGCATCAAAATACCTGTGCTGTTGCCATCTCGAGTACACTGTTCAGGTGTGTATGTGTAAGCTGCAAACCTACGATGACGCAGCAGCAGCAGAACTGGAAGAAGAAGCAGAAGACAACCAGTTCCACTGCGGGCCTGGTAGAAGCCCTCCAGGGGCCTGATCTGTCCCCCAGGCTGCATGTTTGACAGCCCTGTATTAATGTACTTTAAACTATCTTCAAAGTGTCTTTCATAGCATGTGGACCAATATATAGTTTGGGGAATGAGACAGCATTTGCATACCAAACTTCTCAGATTCAGATCTGTATAAAGAGCAAAGCACCCTGAGCCTTGGTCTCTAATGCTTATACACCGAGCATCAGAACCAACTATTATTGTTTTTCTTCCTGGCAGGGCTCTTGTGCCTATAATAGCCACTATTAAAGGCAGAAATTCAACAGGTGCCAGTTTACCATGGGATTTTCTGCACCCTCAATATGCCAGGTTCCCCCCCCATTTACTCATTTGTGGCCATCCTAGCACCCTGTATTTATAAAGAACCCAAAATCGTGTTGAGATTTTTGTGTTTGATGCTATGAAATCCCATCAATGTAAATTTTGCTGAATCAGGATGTTCCGATTCCCGTCATTTTTGGCACTGTGACCGCCACCATCATCCTGAAATTGGTGGCCATTTCTCAAAAGCCTTGCTTTATTTTCTGATGCAACAAAAAGAAGGATGGGCAGACAGACACCCAGGCCTTTTTATTACTATCAGTGTACTTCATTTATATTCCAACTCCTCCCGCCATGGGGACACAAAGCAGCTTACACATTCTCCCCTTCTCTGTTTTATACTCACAACAATCCTGTGAGGTAGGTTAGGCTGAGAATGTGTGACTGGCCTAAAGTCTACTAGCAAGCTTCTGTGGCAGACTGGAGGTCTGAACTGGGCTCTCTTAGATCCTAGTAACACACTCAAAGCACTACAAGCGCTCTGGCTCTGAGAGGTCATGGATGTTGTTAACTGCCCTCTTTGTGTTGTAACCAGGGACATTCCCACCCTCCCTGTCTGTGCTGCCTGCACTTTTTTGCCTTCTCATGAGTAAACCTTTGCTTCCGTTGCAAATAACAGCAGCATGTTCTGGAGTTTATCTGTGCCAGGATGTTCTAGTTTCCTTCACATTTTAGCACTGCAACTCCCATGATCATCCTGAAGATGGTGGCCAAAGTTGGGATTCCTGGCTTTATTTTCTGATGAGATATGCCTGTCATGGACAAACAACCTTAGCTTCCACTAGAAATAGCATATGGGGGATGGGGAGTGTTGTGGTAATAATCTGGGCCAGGATGTTCTAGTTTCCTTCACATTTTAGCACTGCAACTCCCATGATCATCCTGAAGATGGTGGCCAAAGTTGGGATTCCTGGCTTTATTTTCTGATGAGTTATGCCTGTCATGGACAAACAACCTTAGCTTCCACTAGAAATAGCATATGGGGGATGGGGAGTGTTGTGGTAATAATCTGGGCCAGCATGGTCAGATTTCCATCATTTTTGGCAATGCAACTCCCATGATCATCCTGAAGATGGTGGCCAAAGTTGGGATTCCTGGCTTTATGTTCTGATGAGTTATGCCTGTCATGGACAAACAACCTTAGCTTCCACTAGAAATAGCATATGGGGGATGGGGAGTGTCGTGGTAATAATCTGGGCCAGCATGGTCAGATTTCCATCATTTTTGGCAATGCAACTCCCATGATCATCCTGAAGATGGTGGCCAAGTTTGACACTCCTAGCTTTATTTTCTCATTAGTTATGCCACCCACAAACAATCTTATTTTCCATTGCAAATAGCATGGGGTGTGGATTTATGGACCTAATGTGTGCCAGGAGGTCATAGTTCCATTCATTTTTCAGCACTGCAAATCCCACCATCATTCCGAAGCTGATGACCAATTTTGAGGTTTCTGGTTTCATTTTCTGATGAGTTATACCTATGACAGACATAAACTTTAACTTCCATTAGAAATAGCACAGGAAAGCATTCTGATGATAATCTGGGCCAGCATGTTCCAAGTCTCCCCATTTAGGCCCTGCAAATCCCATCATCATCACAAAGCTGGACTCCTAGCTTCATTTCTGATAAGTCATGCCTGCCACAGTTGGACACGTAGATCCTTTCATTATTATAGAATCATAGAGTTGGAATGGATGTCATGTAGTCCAATCCCCTGCACAATGCAGAAAATTCACAATTACCTCCACCTCACACCCCAAGTGACCGTGGTTCCACACCCAGAAGATGACAAAAAACCTCCAGGATCTCTGTCCGAACTGTCCTGGAGAATAATTGCTTCCTGACCCCAAAGTGGCAACCAGCATTTCCCTGGGTGTGTAAGAAAGGGACTCAAAAACTAAGCACTGAGGCAACCCTCCCTGCCCTCTCTCTCATGATCTGCCTAAGTTCACATAATCAGCATTGCTGTCATATGGCCATCTAGCCTCTGTTTGAAAACCTCCAAAGGAGAGCCCACCACGTCCTGAGGAAGCCTGTTCCACTGAGGAACTGCTGTAACTGTCAGGAAGTTCTTCCTAATGTTTAGCCGAAAACGCTTCTGATTTAATTTCAACCCATTGGTTCTGGTCCGATCTTCTGGGGCAACAGAAAACAACTCCGTACCATCCTCTATATGACAGCCCTTCAAGTACTTGAAGATGGTTATCATATCACCTCTCAGCTGTCTCCTCTCCAGGCTAAACATACCTAGCTCCTTCACCCTTTCCTCAAAGGACTTGGTCTCCAGACCCCTCACCATCTTTGTTGCCCTCCTCTCAATACATTCCAGCTTGTCTATATCCTTCTTAAATTGTGGTGCCCAAAACTGAACACAATACTCTAGGTGAGGTCTAACCAGAGCAGAGTAAAGTGGTACCATCACTTCACATAATTTGGACACTATTCTTCTGTTGATACAGCCCAAAATTGCATTTGCCTTTTTAGCAACCACATCACACTGCTGGCTCATGTACAGTGTATGGTCTATTAAGACTCCTTGATCCTTTTTGCACATACTACTGCCAAGACAAGTCTCTCCCATCCTATAATTATACATTTGATTTTTTCCTACCTAAATGCAGAACTTTGCATTTATACCCATTGAAATTCATTTTATTTGTTTTAGCCCAGATTTCCAGCCTATCAAGATCATCCTGTATCCTGACTCTGTCTTCTACCATATTTGCTACCCCTCCCAATTTAGTATCATCTGCAGATTTAATAAGCATTCCCTTTATCCTTTCATCCAAATAATTTATAAAGATGTTGAACAAAACAGGTCCCAGGACAGATCCTTGAGGCACTCCACTTGTCACTCCTCTCTAAGAAGATGAGGAACCATTCACAAGCACTCTTTGGGTGTGATCTGTCAACCAGTTACAGAACCATCTAACAGTCATAGGATCCAAACCACATTTTACCAATTTGTCATCAAGAATATTATGTGGAACCTTATCAAAAGCCTTACTGAAATCAAGATAAACAATGTCCAAGGCATTCCCCTGATCCAGCAAGGTAGTAACTTTCTCAAAAAAAGAGATAAGATTAGTCTGACATGACTTGTTCTTGAGAAACCCATGCTGGCTCTTAGTAATCACAGCTGTCCTTTCTAAATGCTCAAGGACTCTCTGTTTGATGATTTGTTCTAAAACTTTCCCAGGTATAGATGTCAAGCTGACAGGTTGGTAGGTACTCGGATCCTCCTTTTTCCCCTTCTTGAACATGGGGACAACATTTGTCCACCTACAATCTTCTGGCACCTCACATGTTCTCCAAGAATTCTCAAAAATAATGGACAGAGGCTCAGAAATTACATCTGCAAGTTCTTTTAGTACCCTTGGATGTAGTTCATCTGGCCCCAAGGACTTGGTTTCATCTAAAGAAACTAGGTTTTTATGTACTATCCTTATGCTGATCCTAGGCTGCAACTCCCTTCCCTCATAACGTTTTCTGTTTTTGCCATGTTGAGCACTGTTTCCCTCACAAGAGAAGAGTGAGGAAAAGTAGGAACTGTGCAGTTTTGCCCTCTCTTTATCACCTGTTACAATTTCATTTGGAAATAGATACTTCAATTTTTCATGTTATGGGCTCACTAAAGATTAAAAAAGAGACAAACAAGATAAATATGAAATTTGTTGACATTCTGTTGGAACGTGGACAGTGATCTAAAATAAATAGTCTGGTTTGGCTTCTGTCTGGGGTTTGGTTTTATTAATGCCTTTAAACAAATAATTGATATGTCACAGTTTGATTATGCTAGCTTTTATGGAAGATCAATTGAATGTAGGCAGGGCTCTTTTTGTAGCAGGAACTCCTTTGCATATTAGGCGACACACCCCTAATGTAGCCAATCCTCCAAGAGCTTACAGTAGCTCCTGTAAGAAGAGCTCTATAAACTCTTGGAGGATTGGCTACATTAGGGGGGTATTGTCTAATATGCAAAGGAGTTCCTGCTACAAAAAGACCTCTGATTGTAGGTGTACCTTCACCTGCAACAATCTCTATAGCTGTACCAGAAATAGCTATACATTATGTAGATCGATGTATGGACCTTGTTTAGATTTCATTTCATTTTTATGACATTTCTGCTAAGCCTTCCCACCCCAAACCTTTATTGTACTAAATGAGACTTACTTTCAAGAAACATTCATAGGATTATACTGTCAGTTGTAAGGCTATAAACCTTTTGGAATAATCCTTGTTGTATCTTACTGCATTTTTCAGAAATATGATTTATGTAAATTTTACAGCAGTGTGATTCATACAATCTGTCAGGCAGCAGGTAGTGTAGTTTCATCTAAAGGATGCAGGCGTGAGCTAGGTCCCCAAGCTGGAATGCGATACATATTTTGTTATTTAATTGTACAGTCTGGGTCTTCCAGATAGTTTTTGTAAATATATAATTCCTACTTAAATCCTGGTGTATCCCAGTTTGTGCCTGCTTTCACAGCATCATAGTACTCTTCAAGGAGTTTTATGTTTCACTTTTTAGCTTTGCTTAGCTTTATTTGTATGGCTTCTGAACGTCTGAAGGCTTAGGGGGAAGTGTATAGAGAGAATGTTTTATTTGGAAGTGTATTAGGAATTAAGTCGGGCTTACATTTTTAAAAGATAATAAACCGTATTTTTAAACATATTTTTTTTTACTTTGTCAAGTTCACAAAAGTAGTGCTGGTCATCACTTCTGTATTTTCCCACTAAGTGTCAACTGGAAGTATCAAGTTACAACTTAACTTCTTTAGTTTGTTTTATGACATGCAGCTGTCTCTGTGGTGAAGGGCAACTGCTAATCTACAGGATACCACAGCTCGGCTATTATCAGGGAGCTAGCCGGAGCATGCGTATTATATACCCATTTTGCAGTCACTTCATCGACTGTCCATCAAGTCACTGGGTTCTGTTCAAGATAATGGCTACCACATGCAAAGCTCTTCATAGCTTGGACCCTCGTATCTACAGGACCACCACTCCTTCTATGTCTTGCCATGACAACTTTGTTCAACTGAACAATGCCTGCAGGGGCCACTCTACAAATGGGCAAGATCAACAACCGCCCATACATGTATATTCACTGTTGTGTCCCCTATCTTGTGCAATAGCCTATTTGAGATGGTCAGGAAGGCTCCCACACTTCTGTTATTCCACAGACCATGTAAAACAGAATTGTTCAGATCTCCTGCTATTACAATTGATCTCCAGACAACCAAAATCTGTTCCCCTAGAGAAAATGGCAGCTTTGGAGGATGGACTCTATGGCATTATACCCTACTGAGGTCCCTCCCCTCTCAAAACCTTGCCCCCTTCAGGCTTCACCCCTAAAATCTGGAGGTATTTCCCAACTCAGTGGAAACCCTAGTTTCTCTCTCTCTCTCTCTCTCTCTCTCTCTCTCTCTCTCTCTCTCTCTCTCTCTCTGTGAATAAGACTGCTCAAGCATCTAAGAGTTTAAAGAATCCTAGAGGGCAAGCCTAGCCTGATGATTGAAGTGGGGCTTCAGAAAGCAATCCAAACACTACAAATTGTGACCAATGAACAAATAAGCTAAGATGGGAAATAAAACAGAGACATACCCATACCTGGGCACAGATAGTAGAAATCCTTATAGCAACAGGTTCTGCAAGGGACTAAAGGCAAACTGGGGGTCTTTGATTAATGGGCTGAATGCCAGGCCCTGGGCCAGGTGAGGCATCTTCCAAGAGACTCCCCAAGATGCTGCTTCTACTTCCCTTAAATGTGACTGAATGAAGTGCAGTCTTGCTTCCTCTGCTGGCTCTCTGCCTTTTGTTTATTTGCCTGATACAAAACCGGAGAAGAAGACTACTCCTGGCACTAAAATGGGAGGTGGGAGGACAAGAACAAAATGTCAGCAGTTTGACAACAGTGTTGTGGTAAATACTATCAATAAAAAATATTCTCTTAGCTGTGAACCATGTATTATAAATCAAACGATTCTAATATACACATCAAGCAATTCCTAATACATTTTGGCATATAAATAACTACTTGAGTGCTAGAAAATTCACATTCTCAGCTGTACCATTGAATTTCCTACAGAGCTGTCTGTATAATTGAGGGCATAACTTGGGCCTGCTAAGTTGATATTAGAGTAATGCTTAGACAAATAAGCTCAACATTTGGGTGCTTTGTAATCAAAACCTAAGCCCCACACTACAGGAAAATAGAGAGTCAAAAGGTTCTTGAAGGCTGAAGACAGACATGGTTTGCTTTCCTGGTATGTAATCTAATATCCTTTTCCAAAGCTCAACAATAACTATATGTTTGTTTAACCGTTTCACCAAGGCCTCTGTTTCCTCAGTGACAGAGATGTCCTGGCTCTGGCAAGTTGAAGGAATTTTGAGGAAACAAGATGGCTTCCCTTTAAAGTCTTCATCAAAAGTCATATGGAGGATTAACCTGTTTCCAATAAGAAAGGGAACTTGTTTGCTGAAGCAAGCCTCTGAAGAACATTTGAGTTGAGAAACATCACTCTTTTTTAGCCCCAGAGTGATGTTCATTTTACATGAATTTTCCATTCCTAGCCTTTTATTGGGGAATTTCTGTGTCACTATAAACAAAGAATAACAGGAAAGTTGCGTTAGGGTGTGTGGTGGTTCCCTGGGGCTAGACACTACCCCAAAGGATTTTCCTTCACAATTTCCCACATTCCCCACTGTGCTAGGGAATTTCAACAGGAACAAAAAACCCCAAAAGGCTCTGGACTTAGGTATATAAACTCACCCAAGCTGGGACTGATAACTGAGGGATAAAGTAAACTGACAGGGACAATATTGTTTAGTTTTTAAATGAATAGGAATAACATTTATTCAGAAACACCCCCCCCATAATGAGTTAAATATTAACAATCAACAAAGAGACACGGGATGTCAGATTTTAAACAGTACACATTCAGGGTGGGGGGAAACTTCATAGGCACACTGATTATATATACATTCAGCCTGCTGCTGCAACTTAGTTACACACTAGACCCAGCAAATCCTAAAGGAATACTTAACAATATTTTACTTTCTGCTACTCAGACCAAAGATTTGATACTGCGCTTCCTTCAACAACTTCTTACTCCCAACTTCTGACTTAAAACTTCAGCTGTCAGAATCTTAATTATCTGTTTCCCAGCACTCAGCTGCCATTGGCTGTTTGAGAACACCATCCTCATAGGCACTTATGCTACTGGTGAACTTTTCACTGCTCTACCTATCACAGGTGTTTTCATGCATGCATGTATGAGTGAGTGACTGCAATATCTTAGAGTGACTATGCCATCAAGTCATTGCAGGCTGCTAGCACATGGGGAATTTTCTACCTGTGGGCAGTGGAATGTTCCCACTGGTTTGGGGAGCAATACAGACTAGCCTAGCCTGAGTGTGACAGTTAAGCAGGGTCAGCCGTGGTTAGCACTTGGATGGGCGACCACCAAGGAAGTCCAGGGTTGCTATGCAGAAGAAGGCAATGGCAAACTACCTCTGTTCACCTCTTGCCTTGAAACCCCCCATGAGAGATTGCCAGGAGCACTTGTGGCTTGACAGTGCTTCATTATGTATTATTAATCTGCCTTGCATCTCAGCAGTCAACACGGGCTATACATGATGTAAATAAAAATTGTGTTTCTTCTAGCAGTATCAAAGGAAAACCTTTCTCCTGCCTCCCCACCAGGGACCTAGCTGTTTCCTGGTCTGCAGTGCTCAACGCTGGACAATTTTAATTACTTAGATGTTTACACCCCAGTTTTTATCCCCCAAGTGGGGGATATCATTCTCCCCTCCTCCTTTGGACTCTGCTGTATTGCAACCAATGGAAAGGATCAGAAGCCGCGCTCAGAAAATGTTGGTCTCTCTCAGAATGGCCAGTGGACTTTAAGAGATCCCCCCCCAGTAGTGACAGATGCCACTAGGCTGTCACATTAACCCTTTCCTCTCTAGGAGTGAGGCTGTGTCTCAGTGGCAGAACATCTTCTTGGCATGCAGAGGGCCCCAAGGATCAGGTAGCATCAGCATGTGAAGTCAAAGATCTCAACCTGAGACCTTGGAGAGCAGCTGCCAGTTAGAACAGACAATCCTGACTTTGATAGACCAATGAGCTTACTCAGTGTAAGGCAGTTTCATTTATTCATCGATTCGAAACCTGGGAAAACAAAATCCTGCTGCTGATTCACATGAACTATCCACATGCAAAGTCAATCAAACAGCCTCCTGTGTCTATCTCTGCTCCATGCCACACAAGACACTTGAAGCAGGTTCTTCTGTATATCCCCTGCTCCCATTTTTATTTATGCATTCCACAAGATTTCCCAGAAACACCATCCTCCAACCAGTGTATGCACACACAGAGTCCTAAAGTCAGTCAACATTGCCACAAGGGCCTGCTCCCCCACCTGTTTTCACTCTTACAAAATTACACACACAGGTGAATTGAATTATATGACCTTAATTAAACAGAGAAAGCAAATAAGAAGCAAGGCTAGCTGTGAGTGCCAATGAAAGGGTTTGGTACACTAAGTTATCTGGAAATTGTTCCTAATGCAATCAGCGCCCTTTGAATCCTGCTAGGGAGGGCCTTGATGTTATGTTATTCTGATAACATCCAAACTAACTAGTTATATCCCAGCACTATGCTTTGTTTCCAGAGAACTGTGGTGAGAGAGACAAAGAACAGATTACTTAAAATCAGGTGCAGCTATAAGCATTCTTTCTCACCCATCTCCTCTCTTCACCCTCCCTTTGGTTATGAGTTGAAAGGGTGGATTTGGTTGGCCTTCTTTTCAACCTTTTACCCTGCATCTCTTTGGAAGCTCAGTAGGTGTATTACAACAAGCTGTCACTAACTTCCACAGCAAAAGCACCTCAGAATTTACCAATGCCCAGGATGACATTAATGGCTGCAAGGGAAAAGCAGCCATTAGCAGCCATACAAAGATCTCATTCTTGAATACCACCTGTTCTTCAGACCTTCTGCATGTACAAAAGATGCTTTACCACTGAACCCAGAACACCATTGCATCCCTATGGTAAGTTTTGGGAGATGCATGTGATTTTCCTCATAGCTTGTTCTCACTGATAACTTGCAGGCTGTGACTGTGTAATTTAAAATCTGCAAGAATGTTTTATGTGTTTCAACATATCAATTTATTTGAATTGCACAAAGTTGTAGGGTGGGATTTTCCAAAGGTCGGAAATCCCACCCTCTTCACTGTTAACTGGCTATGCTGGTGCCATTCCCAACTTCTTTTCACACATTAAGCATTCACTATTGCATGACACCTCATTACTTTTTGAGCAAAAAGCAGATTATTTTAAAAGAAGCATTTTCTTAAAGTTTACCCTCCAGTGACCCCTTTCTGCAAGATGTTTACAAGAAATGATGCGTATCGTAGCCAGTGGTCATGGACCAGTATAAATATTTTCTCCCATACTAATACTGTCTGGCGGTTTCCCAAGAGTTTTGCATAGGAATGCAGTGGAGAGAGATCCTGAGCTCATAAATTTTAGCCAACGGACTCAAACGTCCACTTTTATTACCATGTCTGATTTTTCCCATTCTCACACAATTTAAATCTTAATCACGCCAATGGAGGTATTTTTCAAAGTGGCTTTTCTTGAGGACCTAATCTCAAGCTCAACAAAGTCATGATCATTCTAGTTCCCAACTGCAGTTGTCTAACTCCTGAGTCCACTTCTGTTTCTGCTGCAGTCTGCGGGGAGGGGCTGTGGCTCAGTGGTTGAGTATCTTCTTGGCACACAGAAGGTCAGAGGTTCAATCTCTGGCATCTCCAGTTGAAAAGACCAGATAGCAGGTGATGTGAAAGACCTCTGCCTGAGACCCTGGAGAGCTATAGCTTTTCCCCCAACCTTTTTGAGCCTGGAGGCACCTTTGGAATTCTGACACAGGGTGGTGGGTGCAATCACAAAATGGCTGATGCAGGAGGCGGAGCCAGGCACAGAATCTAAGGGATCAAGGTTGTGCATAACTCTAACAGTAACTCTTCTGGCTTTTGAATGGAGTTGAGTTTATTATAATTATGACCAATATAGAAAATATGGGTGGCAACAAACTTCCTATCAATGTTTCATAACCTAGAAGTCTATTCAAGTGTTTTTCATGCAGATTCTTACTCCTTTGTATCTGCATCCACCAGTGCATTAAATGAAAAAGTGATCTTTTTTGGAGTTTAATTATCTGCATAAAATGTAAAGGTTTTTATATCCCCCAGCATATGCATCATCTATACATGTCACTTTGAGTATGGTTAATACTAAGTCGTCATCATTACGGACCTAGGGAAAGGAAAATGAAAACCAGAATATGGCTGCTGAAAAATAGAAATGTACCAGATGGGAATACACAAGGAACTGTGGGGGGCATCTTGTTCTCCCCCCCACTATTCCCTCGTTTCCTTCCCTGAAAGCCCCAATAGCCTCTCTCATTTTCCTGCTTCCTTCTCTCCTTCCCACCCACCAGCCAACCTACATTTATTTTCCTCTGTGTCAGCTTTCCTTCCTTCCCTTCCCCAGCACCCTCTCTCTGGGACAACTCTGGCTCAGTTCTGTGGTGCCAGCTGCCAGGCCAGGCCCAGTTGCATGGTATGGAATCCACAAGGACTTGTGGGGGCTTCTACTTTTCCCTATTTCCTGTTTCCCTCCTTCTGGCAACCCCCATATCCTCTTCTTTCCCTGATTCCTTCTGTCCTTTCCACCACCAACCAAACTATCTTTTAACTGCTCCCCATCTTCAGCTTTATTTATTTTCTTCATTTATACCCCACCTTTCTCTATAATAGGGACCCAAAGCAGTTTACTTTATTCTCCTTTCCTCCATTTTATCCTCACAACAGCCTTGTGAGGCTGGTCCAAGGTCAACCAGTGAACTTCTATGGCAGAGTATCTCTCAGATCCTAGTTGAAACTCTTACCACTATAGCACCACTGGCTTGTATGGGGTAGCTGCTGTTGAACAATAGCCAGAAGCTGGGCCTAGTGAGTCATGGAAGTCATGTGGTAGAAAGTTGCTTGGTGGTTGCCACTGGGCTTGGTGCCAATGAGTCCTCCCTCAAAGGCCAAACAGTCCTGGAAAGGGCCCTGCCCCTGCCTTTTACTGACAGATGCCAAGGCTTGAAGGCTGGCAATATTGTTGTATTTTCCTAGCTATTGTCAGAAAGGTGCTGCTGACTGTTAGCCTCCCTGAGCCCACTCGCGGGGAGGGTGGGATATAAATCTAATAAATGAATAAAAAAGGGCATTCATTTGTTAAAGCTGCAGGTGCTGCTTCTATTGTGGAGATGGGGTTAACTACTTAAGGCCCCGGTCACACGGAACATTTGCTCCACCGAAGACACGGTAGCCCTGTGGAGTTTCTGGGCGGGATCACACAGGCACATCTGGGAGGCGTAGCACTTCCATGGCCAACATGCAGCTTCCCTCTGAAGATGCGGAATAAAAAACTACCATGAAAGGAGCACTAGTTTCTGGAAAACCTGGGGCAAAGGCCAGCATCTGATCGCGGGAGTGCCAGTATCCCATGGCATCCGACGCCCGCCCATGTCCCGGAGCAAACCGGATGTTGTAAGTTTCCATAGGATGTGCACCAACGCCAAATGGCGCATGCGCACACACAAGACACCAACAGCAGCCTGCCCCCCCAACGGTGCATGCGCACATTAAAACAGCGCAGCTTGTGTGATCGTGCTGCGCTGCTTTTTTGCCATGCTGCAGCATCGAGGTGTGATTGGTGCTAAGAGCTGGAGCATGGCAACTCAGGGGACCATGTGATTGGGCTACCACGCTTTATTTTGTTCCAGGAAGAACAGCCACACCTCCCCCTTGCGTTTTCTGGCCCATATGACTGGGGCCTAAGGTTATTTTTTAAGATTTCATTCCCTCCCCCGGCAAACCTGGGGCTTTTCAGGTTTGAAGGACGATATCTTGCTTGTTCATAGCTCCAACATTTGGATTTAAATTTCCAGAGATCAGGCCATGTTGAGAATTAGATATATTGAAAGTGCTCAGATATGAACTGATTAGGTACACTGTTTTATTAGAATGCAAGCTAGTATAGTGGTCTGTTACTTAGCAGCTTTCAAAAACTTTTTTTAGGATTTTTCAGTGGGTTTAGACTGGAGGAACTCTGCAGAAGATTACACTGTTAACATCTGTGTTGCATACTGCTTAGTACCATCATTAGCAGAATTACATCCTTCTAATGCCAGTGACTTCTATTCATTTAGAAGGGTATTACCTGCTTAGGGGTGCACTGTTCATGTACTGGCACCTAACAGAACCACAGATGGTAATTTTAAATGAGCACAAGGGTGTTTCAGGTTAGGAAGACTTTTGACCTTTCAGCAATTGACTGGGTTGCCAGGATCAAACTTCACTGAGCCAAGACTAGTTTTGATAAATATTCAGTAGTAAACGGCAATGGAAAATAGCTTTTCCTCTTGTTTTACTTGGTCGAAGAGCCTGGAAAGCTGATCTTGCAATTCATTCCAGGTAATATCATTCCTATTTTACCTTTTGCTTTCCAGCTTCTTAAGAGAGTCATTTGATTCAAATTATAAACATTCCATGCAGAGTTTGAATCTCAGCTACAGAGTGATGTTTCCAGACTCTGGCTAAAATGCTGTCCACAGCTATGCAGTTTCTAATTCCTACTGATTTCAAGAGTCTGATGTGTCTGATTGTATGCGCGGTCACAACCCCTGGATCCATTTATATGCGTGAGATACTGTCATAAGCTCCTCCTCTGCCCGGTGTTTGATCCTGCTTGACCGTGCATCCCAGAAAAAGCCCGACACATGTACCAACCTCTTCTGGGAATACAAGCCTGCATTTGTTTATTTAAAGCATTTTAGAGCACTTTCTTACAAAGCATAGCTGAAACGGGTTTACAAAAGAGAAATGAAAAATACAAAACATTTGTAACTTCGTTGTTTACAATTATATAGCACACATAAAAGCAGAAGCAGTACATAATGGTTACTGAAAGAATATAACTAAAAGAAAAAAGAAACTCAAAAAAGGATGAAAACCCGAAGTGAGGAAGCTTTAATACATGTTAAATAATGCAATTTCAGTCTACTTCAGCACCCAATTGCCAGTGGATATTTTTGCCATTTCATACAGTAAAAGCCAGTTGCAAAGTGCATTGAAAGTGGATTGAAAGTGTGTTATATAGCGTGTGAAAGCACCCTAAGGCTGCGTTCAGACGGCCAGTCAATCGCGCCATGAGCCCTCCTAAAATTTTATCCCGATTTTTTAAATCCAGCCTAGCACGACCAGACGCCCCCCTATGAAATAGCCTCACCGCGCGTTGTTCCCGCCGTGATTTGTCTACACGGCATCCACCGAGAATTTAAAAAAAAAAAGTTTTGTACATTCGCATAGGCAAGGCTGCGCCTCCTTGGAGAACTGAGGCGATCGCGGAGGGTTTTCAGCAAAGTCCCGGTCCTCCCCCTTGCCATTGCCATCAATGGAGGGACTATTTTGCAAGTTAGAACAGTCCTTCCCCCCTCCATCTCCCATCGCGGTAACATCTTGTCCCTAAAAGAAATAAGCATGAATATTACATTCCTCGTAGCGCTTATCGCTGAATGCGTTTCCTCGTTAAAGGGAGTCGTTCCTATGGCAGATCAAAAGATCCGTCTGAACACACCCTAAGACTGTCTTCTGTTTGCACTGAAAAGATACTAAAGAATGTGCCAGGTGACCTCCACTAAGGCAGGAGGTCTATATTTGGGGTACTATTGCAAAAGAGATTTTTTCCCTAGTGGTCACTTCAGAAGATGAGGGGATTTGGAGGAGATGGCCTTAATTCCTGGCTAGATTTGTGTGGAAGGCGTTGGTTTCTCAGATACTCACCCCCGAGATCATATTCAAGTAACCAAAGCAGCCATTTTATCCAGGGGAGAAGATTTCTGTAGTCTGGAGGTCAGTTGCGATTCCAGGAGATCTACAGGTGGCACCCGGATATTGGCAAGCCTACTTCAGATATGCTTTTTCATGCCTCCTCACCCACTCCTTGTAAAACATGTCCTTAAAAATCTAGCCTCTTCTCTCCAGCTGCAGCCTGACACCTCCTCTCTCCAGCTGCAGCCTGCTGTGCCCCTGATCTCATACCCCAGGGAGATTCTGGACCACTGGGAACAGTATGGCAGCAAAGCGGGAGAGCAGAATTGATAAAAGTCATCCCCATCTCATCAGTGGCTCCAAGCGTCTGCCGCAAAACAGAAGAGAATGTAAGGAGTCAGGCTTGAAAACATGAATACAACAAACCTGAGTTTGCGAAAACAGCATAAAGATGCATTGTTAGGCAGCTGAGATGGGCTCTGGGAAGGGCACAGTCAGTATATGGTTGCCAGCCCTCAGGTGGGGCCTGGAGATCTCTAGAACTATAACGGATCTCCAGACTACAGAGACCAGTTCCCCTGGATTAAAGAGCTGCTTTGGAGGGTGGGCTGTATGGCCTCATACCCTGCCGAGAAGCCTCCCTCCCCACCCCAAACCTTGCTGTCCCCAGGCTCCCCCTCCCCCAATCTCCAGAAATCCCCCCAACTCGGAGTTGTAACAATAAGTCCGTAGCATGTCTCTATGAGAAAGGCAGTGCAGAAAAGAAGTAAATAAAAGGAAGGCAAGGCACGCTATTGTGTAATGTGCGAAATGGCTCCAAGTCTATCCATCACTATTGAGAAGACTTTCCAGATGGACTCCTTGACACTTCCTCCTATGAAAACACGCATAGAATTTCAGCATGTAGAACCAACACTTTGAGGGAAATATAGGTGTTTCCTGATATTGTAATCATATGTGGCATGAAGCACAAGTTCTCCCTCCCTCCCTGGCTAATAATCTCCCATCTGCATTTCTGATAGCTCAGCAGAGGCCTGATGCTGTCAGCTAGGGATCAGCTGTCCATCCCAGCCAGGAATCTCTACACGACACAGGGGATCCATACCAGGGAGACATTTGTAGCTCAGCAGGCAAGAAAGGATGTAATCATTACTCCAAGGAAGTCAGCAGAAAGCACTTGCCTGCAGCCCTCTTATGAGCACACTTCAAGAGGCACTGCCGCACTGCTGAAACATAAAAGGGAAGATCACTCTTTCTGACCTGAAAACAGGTACATTGTCTAAACGAACAGTGCCTTAGAGATTGCAAAGACAGCTCCATCACATTAAATCCTTCAGAACATAGACATTAAATGTTAATAGTCATAGTTGCTGAACCAGCTTTGTTTTGAGTGCAGTGTCAAAAGATATGTGGTACACTATTGTTACACACTCCCCACATCTATGTGGGTGAGAAATGTCAGGGTGTCATTTCCTTTAGCTAACAGACCTACAGCATCCCTGTAAATATCAGCTTTATTTGTCAATGCACACATGCAGAGCACAGTAGAAACAAAAGGGCAGGTAGTGGATCCAAAAGAACAACTTGTGTCGGTTTGTCTCCTGTCTCCCCGCCACAGCCTCATGCCCAGCTCTAGCTGACACCAAGTAGAAACTTTGGAGGCCAAACATATTTGACATGAAAGAGCCATATCTTGGTACTTCTGTAGGTTTTCTTTTTAATGATAATTTGTGGCCTCAGGCAGCTGCTTTGAAGATCATGGAAGGGCCACAAGGGGCAAGGGTGTTTAGCCCTTTCCTCTCACTCCTTTTCCATGATTTCAAATCCCTCTTGCCCAAGCTGCAGTTGGCTCCTCTAGGAAAATACAGAAGTGTCAATACCTACAGCATGGTGCAGTGGTTAAGAGCACTTATCATATGTGCCAACCCACATATTGGCATCCTAATATTACATGCAAGTAAATAAGAGAATATATTTAAGTCCTCTTAAATGCAATCAAGCATTCCATTGGATGTTTCAGAAGATAAGGGCTTTCTCTGTATTCTAGTTGTATCTGGTGAAATGAGCTTTGACTCCTGAAAGCTCATGCTTTGGAAATCTTGTTGGTCTTTAAGGTGCCAATGGACTTGAATCTTGCTTAGCTGTATCCTAAACGGCTCTTCTAAGATTGTCTAAGATATTATTGGTGAGTTTAATTTGGGTTCCCCAAACAGCTGAGAGGAATGTTATAGCATTGGAAAAAGTGCAGAGAAGGGCAACTAGAATGATAAAAGGGTTGGAACACCTTCCCTATGAAGAAAGGTTAAAATGCTTGGGGCTCTTTAGCTTGGAGAAACGACGGATGAGGGGGTGACATGATCAAGGTTTATAAGATTATGAATGGGATAGAGCAGGCAGAGAAAGAGGTACTTTTCTCCCTTTCTCACAATACAAGAACTCGTGGGCACTCCATGAAATTGCTGAGCAGTCGGGTTAGAACGGATAAAAGGAAATACTTCTTCACCCAAAGAGTGATTAACATATGGAATTCACTGCCACAGGAGATGGTGGCAGCTACAAGCATGGACAGTTTCAAGAGGGAATTAGATAAACATATGGAGCAGAAGTCCATCAGTGGCTATTAGCCACAGGGTATAGATGGGAACTCTCAGTCTGGGGCAGGTGATGCACTCTATTCTTGGTGCTGGGAGGGGGGCAACAGTGGGAGGGCTTCTAGTGTCCTGGCCCCACTGCTGGACCTCCGGATGGCACCTGGTATATTTTGGCTGCTGTGTGACAGAGTGTTGGACTAGATGGGCCATTGGCCTGATTCAACATTGGCTTCTCTTATGTTCTTATGTTCTTAATGTCATTTTAAAAAATGGCAAGAGATTTGGCTCTAAACTGCAGCATGGTGGGGAGGAGAGGCTCCTGCCTTCCCCCTCCTGTGCTGTTTTCTCAAGCTGAAACAGCCCCAGCAAGGAGTTATTCGCATAACTTTGGAGCTGTAGCTCCAATGTGAGATGACTTGCCAAACAACATATCATGTAGTTTGGCCCTTAATCCATTGAAATCAATGGAATTAGAAGGGTGAAACTCTGTTTAGGATTGCACTGTATATCGATTACATTTTTATTCCATCCTTCCTCTAAGGAATTGGAGTGGCCTGACACTTTCACTGGAGATAATGGGTTCTAAACCTGAGGTCCTCTGTGCACAAAAAACATGCTATAGCCCTGCACAAGGTTTTATTTCCATGGTAGAATCCTCTGAGATTACTTTAGACATTCATTATGAAAATCAAAGTAAATTCTCTGGAATTCTGCAGTTTTGGCCCAATCAGAAGGGGCGGAGGAGCTTTAATGATAAAAAACAAGTACATGTTTTTACTCAAATGTCTTTATCACATCCTATAAAATGTACCTACCTCAGTTGTTTTCTTGCATCATGTTACAAACAACAATGATATTGCCTTTTACAATGTAATTGTATTTCAGCTCAAACACTGACCACTGCAGCCGTCTTCAATTGAAATCCCTAAGTGATTGCCTACAAATGAATAAGGAGGATTTTCCCTCTAGAAATGTAGAAAGCACAGAATGAAAGCTGGCCATGACTACATGTTCCGATATGACAAGAAGGACTTTGCTTATAAAGAATTTGAGCTGGGACCTGTGAGAAAGTCATGGGAAATTTCACTCACTGGTCCCTGCTACTCACCATACCCCTTCTCCATTACTATCCACACTGTTCCCCACTTCCCATTTGCCCTCCCATTGAATCCTCTTTTCTCAGTCTGATCTGTGCTCATCCACCCCTCTCTCACGGCTCAGCCTGCCCACCCACACTCTCCTCACTATTCTGCCCCCTCTCCTTTCCATTCAGGCTGCCCACCCCCTTGCCACTTTGCCTGCCCACCCTCTCACCATTCTGCCTGCCCACCCCTCTCTTTGCCACTATGCCTGCCCACCCACTCCTCTCCTTGCTGCTCTGCCCACCAGCAATCTCCTCACTGCTCTGTCTACCCCCCCCCGATTTGGCCATATCCTCCACCCACTCCTTCTCAGCCACCTGCCTGTTTCCGGTGCCATCACCTCAACAGCACACCCTAAATCTTCCTGTCAGCTGATGATCACTGGATGCGCGATGTCACTGGAAGCATGCAAGTGTGTGAGAAGGAGCCTCCTTGTCCACCTGCCCACTTCCAATGCTATTGCCTCAGTCTTGGCAGTCAACAGCTGATGGGAAATGCTGGGGTGGGCAGCTGAAGTGACGGCGCTGGAGACAGGTGGGTGGGTGAGGAGGCTCCATCTCATCTGCCCATCTCCAGTGCCGCCACCTCAGTTGCCCTCTCCAGACTTTCCCCTCAGCTGCTGTTGCTGTGGCTGAGACTCCTGTCTGCCTCCAGCACTGCTGCTTCTGTGTATGTGGGAAGGAGGAGGCTCCCAGCCCTCTCCCCCCCCCCACTGTAGTGGTGGTCTGTTTTGTGGGGTTTTAACCCCTCCTTAACCCCACTCAACTGTGGGCCTACTCTCAGCTTCTCTGATCTCCACGCCAGACCGCCAGTGAGTCTGTTTTATAGAATATATTTGTGCTTTTATTCATGTTTTGTATTTATGCTAACTGCCCTGAGGTCCAATTGCAGGGGGGGAAGGGATAGGATTAAAAAAAAAATCAAAATAAATTAGTAATTCTAGTGTAAACTTTCTCAGAGTAGAAGCCCCATGCTAGTTTATGCAAGAATAAAAAAAATGTGGTAGTGAAGTGGCCTGTAGGCTATGAAAAGGTATGCAAGATAAGGAAAAAAAATTGTTCTTCTTTAAGGTAAGATTCCTGCTTATTTTTGCTGACTGTGAAAGACTGACATGATTACCTCTCTGGGCTTGTCTCATTAGTGTCTCCTTTAACCTTGGCCATACAAATGATGCAGTACTGACCCTGGCCGAGCATTAAAAAGGGTTGTGCTGTTCACTCTTTGAGCTATAGAGCCAAAATTCATGTAAAAAGGAATGCTTTTTGGCCTTAATGTTTCTGATCAATTTTCCTTTGTTTATGTTACAGATGACAAATTATAATGGAACTGCAGATGTGGGTAACACGGAAAAAATACATAAAACTTAACATTTATATATTTCCAACTCCTTGTCAGATGTCAAAGGGATTTTAAAAACTGTGTGAGGAATTTATAGCTGGAATCACATTTGCAGCTATAAGAAGAATTTCAAACACTCACATAATGAAAATCACCCTGAGAAATGATTTTAAAAAGCCCCTGAAAAATCCCAAAGTAGACAAAGGCAGCAAGCAGAAGAAACATACGTATGCACTTTTGTGTCTCAGAGTGAAGAGGTTTTTAATACTTAAAAGCTGAATTCCCAAGATAATAGGCACACCCATAAAACAGTACACATTACCAAGGGAAAAGTGGCCAAGGAATGTTTCTTGATTTATTCCACACATTGTCCAACACGTTTTAGAGAAAATTCTCTTACCTTCAACCACCAAAAGACAGTATTTGCTGATATAATCCAAATGTGTACTTGCCCTTTGACAGAAATGACTACAGAAAACCTACAGAAATGGCATAATTAGGTGCCAGAAATGTAGGCTGCAGAAAATAGTTCAGGATGGCACTGGATTTGAAGCCAGAGAGCTCTCATCCCCCCCCCCAGCCCCAAATGAGTCGGCCTCATGTTTGCATGACCTAGATGACCCTGAATCTTGTCATAAGTTAGAAGTTAAGCAGGGTTGGCCCTGGATGGGAGACCTCCAAGGAAGTCCAGGGTTGCGACACTGAGGCAGGCAATGGCAAACTACTTCTAAGCACATCTACTACCTTGAAAACCCTAGGGGGTTCCCATAAGTTGGTTGCAATTTGATGGTAACTTTTTTTTTAGCACAGGTGTGCTGCCACCAAGCTGCTGGGGGAAAAGGCCTCCAGCCTGGTAATGATGTAGGGTTGTCAGCTCCAGGCTGGAAATTCCTGGAGATCTGAGGATAGAGCCTGGGGACAGAAAAGTGTGGAGAAGCTCAGGGGGTATTGTTTCATACTGTCCACCTTCCAAAGCAGCCATTTTCTCCAGGAGCACTGATCTCTGTTGTCTAGAGATCAGTTGCACTTTTTGGAGATCACAAGGTGGCCCCACCTGGAGGTTGGCAACCATAGGCCAGCACACAATAGAGAAAGCAGTCCTGGTTCAGCTAGGGGTGCTTTGTGTGTGGAATGCTAGCTGGAGGGAAAATTCTAAATGGGAGTTGTAGATACACAATTCTTCTTCCTGATCTTTAAACCAAGCAGGGATCCTGTAGGTTGACTATATGAGAGGAGAAACAGAAGTTGGATTCACTCTTCCCGCAACTGACCAGTGGGAGTTTCAGATCTTTAAAAACTGCGTGCATGCCCCCTTGACTTTTCCTTGTAGATTTTGGATTCAGAATGCAACTACACAGTATTACTTATATACAATATAGGACTGTACATTTGTCATAAAGAAACACAGAAGTGGAGGAAGCCACAAGTCCCTCTAGCCTAGCTTCTTACTAGAAGACAGGACAATCCACGAAACACTTGCCCCTCATACACATAAAATAACTGGTCCAGATGTTTAGACACACCATGTGCTAAAAGCAACTGGCAGGATCACTGAGAAATGATACAAGCAGTGCAATCCTAAGCAGAGTTACATTCTTCGAAGTTTGTTGAAGTCAAGGGGCTTAGAAGGGTGTAACTTTGTTCAGGATGGCACTGAAAATAGCCCACACAAGCAAGTCAAGCAGTTAGGACCATTCCCAGTCTGACCTGGAAGGTAATTCCTGCCTAGCATTCGTTTTACTTTTTCCTTGCCCTTTTCAGATGGGCTTGGGGTGGTTGCAGCTCCGAGAAAGCACAATTGTAAACAGCCAATGCAAATATTCACTTATAAATATGTAAGTGAACATCCCCTTCCCTAAAAATCTCCTGCTCATTGACCCGAATTCAAAATATGTCCATGTCATTATGAAAATCAAATTCAAAAATTCAAAACCCAGGGAAAACACTGGGGGTTGGTTCTACAAAAGAGAAATGGGAAGAGATGCATTTGTAATGCATATGACCCTTTGGATCCAGTGCAGCTTTTCCGTTTGCATTACAAGATAATTTTGCAACAGCATCTGTCAAGTCCAGTGTTTGAAAACACCTGAAGGGGCTCTCTTTTGATCTTCCCTCCCTTAATGGGAGCTGGTGCTGCATAGGAGCATTAATCATGCTGATTGGTAGATTCTGTAAAAACTGCTGCCTGTTTGAAAAGGAGAGAATTTAATTACCTGTTTGTTTAAAACAAGTCTTTTATGGTCATGGGCAGGGTCTCATATGGCCATTCCCAAGCTTAATAAATTAAAGATAAATAATCTTGTTGCATATTTTCATGTGCCTTGCTTTAAATAAACAATTTGACTTGGTGGCATTCCAGTCTTTTCAATTCCTCAGTTCTATATGCTGGTTTACTTGTATTTTTTTTTTAAGTCGGCAAATTCTTACAGAATTTATCTTACCACTGAGTTAAGGAAGATCTACTCATGGCCTTCACAGAATCTCTGCCAAACCTTCCTAGGTATAAGACTACAGGACCACAAGGAAAAATGTTTGATTTACGAGCCCGAGGACACATTGTGAAATGTCTCTGTGTCTAGGGTTAGGGGGTGGGTGGCAGGGCATGGAACCCGTAGCAATGCTGCCAATACAAGGTTGGGCTTTGGTTGTGATTCCATCTCACCCCTTCAAAAACCATCTGTATTCACATCCTTCAGAATATCCTACTTGACTGAGTCCACACCTGATAACTCTCCACACGAAAGAGATTTCTGCATCCCCACAAGAGTTCCCTCACTACTCCAGGCCGAGGAGTTATCTTCATTCCCCAGGCGCCTTCTCTCTGGCCCCTTCTCCATCAGTCTAGGGAGAGGATTCTTGGATCATGCTCCTCTGTCCACCACCACCCAGCTTCTCCATACCACCTCCTTAAGGTCACATGCTGGGTCCTGCCCCTTTGTTGGCACCCCACCCTCCTTCGCAGTGGCCCCAATTCCACCTGAGTCTTAGGGGGACTCCCTCCTCAACCACAGAATGCTGCCTTGGATCTCTGGTCTTCTTGAGCCCTCTGGGGTTCTGGGTGCCTGCCCAACACCACAGTCTCCTACTACTGAACTAACCAATTCTACTTTTTGTCATTATTTAAACTATTTACAAAATCGTCTTACACAAGTGATCTAGACATGTATATACATTTGTCAGAGAGAGAGAGAGAGAGAGAGAGAGAGAGAGAGAGAGAGAGAGAGAGAGAGAGAGAGAGAGAGAGAGAGAGAGAGAATGCTGGACTAGACTCTAGTAGGAAAAAGTTGTAATCCAGACCCCTCATTGTTGCTAGTTTTCTGCTTGCAGGTGATTTTTAACTTCCCCAGTTGCAGTCGGAAGTGGCACTATGTATTCAGGCTCCCATGAAGACTTTAACAGGACTGTATCTACGGAGCACTTGTCTCTCTGTCTGTCTGCCTCTTCCTATGTCTCTCTCATTTTCTTTTATGCTACCTCTTCAGAGACCTGGTTGGAAGAGTTCACAAATAAAACAGTAAAACTAAATCAAGAAGCCTTCAAACAAACCAGGGCATAATATCAGCACAGCGAACCCTGAGCAGCCTAAAATGACATGAAGAAAACATTCCTTGGGCTGTAAGCAGAACATAAAATAGCTTAAAGTGGGTAAATGTTAAAAACCTGGATAAAAAGAAATTATTTGGTCTGGTGTCTAAAGAAGGGTTGTACCAGGCAGGTTTCAAGGTGGGGGGGGGACATTTCAACAGCAAGACGCCACCACTGAAAAATACCTGTCTGTGGCCACCATTTGCCTCACCTGCAAGCAGAAGGTATAGAGGAACCAGGCTTGAAAAGAGGGTCTTAACTGGTGGACTGGGAGGATCCAGCACTTTGAATTGTGCCTGGAAACAAATGGGCATCCAGAACAGATCTTTCAGTACAAGGGAAGGCCCGTGGTTCACCAGTAGAGCATCTGCTTTGAAAGCAGAAGGTTCCAGTTTCAATCCCTGGCATCTCCAGCTGAAAGGACCAGGTAGTAGGTGATGAGAAAGAATTCTGCTTGAGAGAGCCGTTGTCAGTCTGAGTGGACAAAGTGAAATGGTCTGATTTGGTATACAGCAGCTTAATGTGTGTTCATGTGTTGGTGGTACATCTCCCTGCAAGGTCCAGAGACAGCTGGAAGGGATTGTTTCTTTGTCTTTTTCATGACCGCATAAACAAAACCTTTGGAAGTGAGTTTGCTACTGTCCACTGTTGGCTGGAATATACAAAGTCATCCTGATAATGCACCTTCTTACTTGCTTCTTACTGCAAAATGAGAGACTTGGTGCTCCATTCACCATTGGAACTGACTTCTAAGAAATTTTGCTTAGGGATGGGGGGGATGCAGATATTGGCACAGTACTTACAAAATGAATTATGAGATTATCCCTTTGGTAACATGCTTAATGGTTAAAGCTAAGATTAGTAACAATTTTAAATTAATTCCACTTGATATAGTTATTATTATGTGTATATACTTATGGAAACATACCATGAAAATATATCCATATGTGGTAAGTTTTTATTACCTGAATTTTTCTGGAGGCTACGAAAAAGAAAGAAATTTGCACCTAGCATGCATGTTAGCTGTGTACATCTGTTCTCCCACACCTCCAGAATGTATAAATCGAAAAAAGGAACAATGAATAGCCAAGTTAATAAATCTTCGCATCTTTTTTTCCTAACTGTAAAAGGTAACGTGTCACTCACATTAAAAAATTGCTTTAAGACTAGATGTTCAGTGGAAGTGGTATAATTCCAGATCCTATGCATGTAGCGTTGTCAGTCTCCAAGCAGGACCTAGAGTTCTCTTACATTACAACAGATTTCCAGACTACAGAGATCAGTTTTCCTGGAGGAAACAGTAGCTTCAGAGGGACAGACTGTACAGCATCAGATACCTGTTGAGCTTCTTCCCCCCAAAATTGTACCCCCCAGGCACTATACCCCAGTCTCCAGGAATTTCACTAACCAGAACTGGTATGTTTAATTAGAAATAAGTCCAAGGTTTACTTAGAAAAAAATCTCACCTGTGACTGCCACATTCATTGGGACTTACGACAAGTAGATGTGTGTAGGTTTCTAACCCAGATCAACATATCCTGGTGGTCCCTGGCCCAAAAGATGAAAGCAAACCGGCAGCCCTGAGTTGTCAAGTTGTGCTCATCGCTCTTCCAGTCCTTTCCCCAGCCTTGGGGACTCTGGTAATCTTGCAGATCACCCACCAGTCCTCAAAGTGCTGCTGTTGAATGCCAGGCCATTCCACAACAGAGCATTCCTCATCCAGGATTAATCATGGAGACCTAGGTAGGTAGAAAGGGAAGGATATAGGGTTTAGAGAAGGGAATGAACCAGCTCATGACTGGTTCATGCTTTGTGAAGTCAAGTTTGTCGCAGGTCACCCAGCATGAACTTTCCACATACTTTGAAGCTGTTCGTGGAAGTTTGTGCTGGTTTGCAAGTAGAGATATTTCCAGATAGACTGTCTCCTAGGGTTGCCAACCCCCCCCAGTTTGGCAGGGGTACCTGCTTTTGGGGGCTTCTATCTGCTGCCAGCCAGCTGGCCACTGGGGAAGCCCCGCCCCCAAGGCCCAACACCCGCAGCCTTGAGAGAGAGGAGGGAGAGGGGTGGCTGCAGGCCACGCGCCTGATCTCTGCAGAGATTGGGAATGCAGGGGGAAACGCTGGCTCCATACACTTAAAGGGGCCCCTTTAAGTGCAAGGAGCTGGCATTTCCTGCATGCATGATATCTGCAGAGATTGGGCATGTGGGGGGGGGGAATGCTAGCTCCCTGCACTTAAAGGGTCCAGCACCACTGGAAGTGCAGGGAACCAGTGCCACTGGAAGATCGGGCGGGTGGGACATCCCCAACATGATGTCATCATGTCAGGGATTCCCCGCCCCCTCCAGGAACACCCCCAAAGTCTCCCACTGGGGGTGGAGATGGGACTTGGCAACCCTACTGTCTCCACTCAATCAAAATGGTTACTTAGCTTCAAAGCAACAACTTGGAGACATGTAAAGGAACATGCGGAGGAGGTCCCCCGAGACTCTGATACCTCTAGCTTGCACAGGATCCTTTCTATACACTCCTGAACCTTGATCATTTTGACAGGCATGGTTCAGGAGGTTCAAGAGTGTATAGAACAGATCCTGTGCAAGCTAGAGACACCAAACTCACAGCGGGCCCACCCTGAATGCTCCTCTACATGCCCTCCAAATTAGGTATTATTTTGACAGGTGGTCATTTTGACAGGTGCAGGTTCAGGAGTGTATATGCCTTGACTTGGATAGTCCAGGCTAGCCCGATCTCATCAGATCTCAGAAACTAAGCAGGGTCAACCCTGGCTAGTATTTGGATGAGTGACCTCCAAGGAATACCAGGGTCGTGGTGCAGATGCAGGCAATGGCAAACCACCTCAGAAACATCTCTTGCCTTAAAAACAAGTCTAGCTCACCACCTAGTGGTACATAATGCTAAAAGAGCTAGAACTTCAGGCTGCCAGACAATCTTAGGATCTCTTGGCTGTACTACACACACAGCCATACAATTATTATTATTAATTTATTGGCGTGTATAGAATGAATCCTGTTCAGGCTAGAGATAGCAGACTTGGAGAACATGTAGAGGAGGGGAGGTCCACAGTGAGTTTGCTTGCACAGGATATGTTCTATACACTCCTGAGCTTCCTGAACCTGTGCCTGTCAAATGACTGCCTGTCAGCTGTTATTTTGACAGGTACAAATTCAGGAGTGTATAGAATGGATCCTGTGCAAGCTAGAGACACCAAACTCACAAGGCGTCTTTGGCTCACTCTTCTCTACCTGCACACCATGTTTGGTGAGGATTAAACTTATGGGGTCTGAGTTATGGCCCCCCCAAGAAGGTGCCTCACAAAAGTGCCCATCATTTCCCCCAGAAAGCACTTTCCTCAGGGTACTTTTTTGGGGAGTGATAACTCAGACCCTGTAAATACAATCTTCACCAATCTTGGCGAGCAGATAGAGGAGAGTCAGCCAGAGATTCCATGCAAGTTTGGTATCACTAGCACACATGGGGTATCACTAGTTTGGTATCTCTAGCACACATTCTACATAGCTGCAAACCAAACCAGTTGGTCTGGCCCTTAAAAATTCATGACAGTCCGTGGTTTGTGAACAGAGTGAACTGAACCAAACTGCATTTTTCCAGTTCATGCCCATCCCTAGTAGGGTCCCCAACTG